>JASDDO010000022.1:827485112-828685112 GCA_030015575.1 Agapanthus africanus | reverse complement strand
TTTTCCCCCTCATTTTATATACACCCCACACTAAAAATACCTCCCCCGTTAGAAAAAATTTCTAACGGGGCGTTGCTTCACATCCCGTAAGGGGGCTGCTAGCCCGCTTGACCCCTAGTCCGCTATCCGGGTAGCGGGATCCCCGTAAAAACTCTGCGGGACTCCCGATATATCCAAAACCCCTTCAAAACACAACACTGTACATTGAGTTCGCATGACCTTTTTGACCCGTCAATCGGAGGTTCTCTCGCTCCAAAGGCGAGGGGTAATTAACGGCAGCTTAGTTCGCTGCTGCGGAGATTCGGATCCCCATAATCAATAAACCCTAGCCTACCCTAGGCAAGGGGAATCTGTAATGCGCCTGACAAGCACGCGCGTATTCCCATCTTAATGGGGTGACGAAAAACACCCTACAGACTCCGGCACGCCCGGTGGGACCATTCTCTCCTCCTATATCTCGGGTCAGGTGTTCATGCGAACTCATTTAACATATATGCCGAAGTTTGTACTGAAATAATGTTTTTTTCGTGCAGCAATCAACTTTCAACAACGATGTCTCCTAATATGAATTCAGCTTCCGACGCGACCCCGATCTCGTACGTGGTCAAGATCAATGCCCGCGTGGTTCTCCCTACCAGTCTCAGCCGGCAATGGGAGGAGCCACCCCGTCAATTTGGTTTCGTCATCATCTACCCTGCTGAAAGCGCTCATCTGGCGGAGGTCACGGCAAACCAAGCGGCCAAACCGACCTTAAGGGGCAGGAGGCCGAACGTTAAGCATCCCACCCCAAATGCAAATCTGTATTCGAACGGCTCTCCACTGTTCCAACTGAGGGAAAGGCCGTCAACACCAATGAGGCCACAAAGCTGCTCCAGCAAGCTCAGATAATGCCCTTGACAATCACACGAACGGGCATCTTCTCTGGCCTCTCTGTCAATCGGTCTACGGTGTTTTCCCGAAGAGCCGAAGTCTGCCAAGTGCTTAAAACAGAAAAGTTAAGGCAGAAACGGCTCAGCTATCGAGCCAATAGGAGGGCCAGGACTTTGGCCAAGTGAAATCTTGTGAGATTCCAAGAGCAGAGTCATCCTGCGACGACGGCTGAGTTGACCGTAAAAGTCAGCAATTCTTTCGAATCTCTGAAGTGGGTTCAGAAAAATGCCATGATCACCAGAATTAAGAAGACGGCAGACCGAACGTTGCTACAAAGAGACGTGTCGCAGCCCTAACAGAGAAAGTACAACACTGTCTCTTCAAGTGTCTATCAGGCACTCCGTGCCGCGCGAAAGCAGCGGGGCAAACCCATAAAAGAAGCGCAAACACTATTCAAGAACCCGGTCAGGCCAGCCGCTTTCAGTCGATTGCCCGTTACTGAAACAGGAGGGCCACGACAGCGGTCCGCAAAATCAGCTGCCAATAATGAAAAGACGGCTGGATATGTTGTCCACACGGTCTATATGGCAGGCACGCGCCCCAGTGACAACCTTCGCAGCAAAAGCAAGGATTGGGCCACCACATCCCAAGCCCAATCTGGCTTGAATGTGGTTGCCGCTTCCCAAGAACAGCCGCCTCCGCTGGATGATGAAAACCCTCTCAATGAGAATGATAGGCAAAAAGACCCCTCAGTCCATGTAGAGTCAAGCTCGGAAAGCGAGGAAGAGCTAACTTTTCACCCCAAGACCGCAGAGCAAGAGCTGCTTTAAGAGCTTCGAAAACAGCTCAGGAGCAAAGATAAAGAGATGGCCAAGCTTTATTCGAAAATTGACGACCTAACGAACGTTGTGATGCAGCTTATGACTCAAATTGCTCGAGCGCCTCCCAATCAAGCACAAGTCTCTACTCATGAGCCGGGTGATGACAACCCGAAGCAGCCGATGCCTGCCCCTTTGGGTCCAAGATTGGTCGAGCCACACGAAAGCCGGCCACATTCCGCTTCTGGGGACACCTTGGCCACAGATAGAACTATCCCTCTAACACAAGATCGGATAATGGATTTGATCACCAGTAAGATTAAAACATTGGTGGCCGAAGCTGAAGCTCAGAAAGAAATTGGCAATAGTGGGCGGCCATATCCCGCACAGTACGATCTGATCGAGTTCTCGAGCAGCTACGTCATTCCTAAGTTCGGAAGATTTGACAGGATGGGAGATGCAAATCAGCACGTCGCCCACTTTAAAGCATCATACTGAAATACAGGTGGCAATGATGCGCTCCTTCTTCGTCAGTTTGTTAACAGCCTGACTGGTGTCACTTTCGACTGGTACGCGAGTATACCAGATGGGTCCGTCATTACCTTTGCCCAAATAGAGTCTCTGTTTCGGCAAAGGTGCATGAGTGTCAGTGATAAAATCTCCATTGCTGATCTTGTGAGGACCAAGCTAGGGAAGAATGAAAGCAACTCCGACTTAATCGCCCGATGGCGTAATCTCACGGTCAAATGCGAACCGCCGCTAGAGCAGGACCAGTCCGTCAGCCTTTTCATTGGGAACCTCAGCAATTGGATGGTCTCATTCTTGTGTATAGAAGGCCTCAAGACGTTTCAGAAACTAACCAAGAAAGTCCAAATGCTGGAACGCTCGAAGCAAGAGTCTAACCCGGACTCTCAGAAAGACAAGACTTGGAAAAGCAAGTGGGACGACAACCGTAGAAGAGGGAATTCCAGCAGTACCAATGTCTTCAATGCGTCCGACAATGAAGACAAGCAAAAGGCAGGCGATTCCAAAACCAACTGGTCTCGAAAGCCATTGCTAGGAGGAGAAGGGTCTTCCCTAGAGGAGAAAAGAGCAAGGTTTACTCTTTCAGAAGGGACAAGGTCCGCAAGATATTTAAAGATGCCTTGAACAACGGTCTACAATTGCCGGAGTTGAAAAGACCTCAAGAAGCAAAAATGACCGACATATTGCCCGTACCACCGAGTAGTGAGTCATGCAATCGAGGATTGCTATATCTTCAAAGACTGGGTTGAGAAGCAGTGCAAGGTTGGAGAGATCGAGCTGTTCAAGAGTGTGTTGGTGAACAATTAAGTTACAACCATCAACTTTATACAGACAGAAGCTGAAGCATTCTGGGAGCAGACAGCTGAACCCGCTGCCCTAAGAAATGAAACTGACTCACCGCAGCCTTCGTGGAGTACGCACATATCTAATAAGATGAAGAAGATGCTAAAGTTACTTCGGAAAGAGCCTAGAACAGAATGGGAAGGGCAGAAGAAGCCTACCATTCCAGCTGCCAATTCGGCTCCATCAGGCTTAAAATCCAAAAAGCTCAAGAAGAAGAAAAGTGCAGTTCGACGCGAAAAAGGGTCTGCAGGGAGATCAACCATTCAAACATATATCGATTCTCTCGAAGACTATGAACAGAAGGAAAGAACTCTGATTCAATTGAAGGAGTTCCTCCCTGCAGAAGCGGCTGAAATTCTGGAGGAGTTAGAAAAAGACTCCAATGAAGAGATCTCTACAGTGACCTGCTACGCCATCCATCTTGGTATCGACTCTGAGTAGGAGTTCTGTTTTCCTGAAGAGGACGAGGAGCTCGCCGCAAGGGCTAACCAAATCCTCAGAAGCGGCAGGGCTCTACCGCCGAGTCAGGACAACGCCCCAAAAGGGAAGGAAAAACAAGTTGCTAATGAAGAATATGATGGAGAGCCAGCTCATGAAAATCCGAGTCCTTCTTCGGTGGACTACAATGTCTTGGCTCATCTCCGAAAGCTCCCGTCTCTCCTGAGCATCTACGATACCTTAGTCCTATCTAAAGAGCTTAGAGATGTTCTCATTCACGCTCTACAAAACCCTGAGCGGTATCAGTCTGGCTTTGCGGAAATCAATATGAAAGAAGCCCAGTACGCTCTGCATGCCGCCACAGTCACGTTTAAGGACGAAGACTTGCTACTGGGAACTGCTGAGCATAATCGGCCGCTTTACGTGATAGGGTACAACGAAGGAGACCAGATTAATTGCATATTGATTGATCCAGGGTTCTCAGTGAACATCATGAACTTGCGAACTCTGAAGAGTTTGTCAATGGACGTCCGACACCTGTTAAGGGAAAGGATTGTCATTCAAGCCTTCAATCAAAATTGCCAGCAAATTCTGGGATCCATAACTCTGCCAATCAAATTTGGGGATCTGCAGACCGAAGCTAAGATGTAACAACCCTACACTTTCCGTACAACTTTCTATACAAAATTTTTCAAAATACAGAAAGATATACTTTTGCCTGAGCACAAGTTATAAGTTTGATTTGCTTTTTAAAGCAAGAAGGAGCTTGTAGCTCATTGGTAAGACCTTGCACTGCTGAACCAAAGCACCAGAGTTCAAATCCCATCACCCATATTATTTTTAATATCGATTTCTTTTTAAATTTTTAGAAGTCCAAGAGTCTACACGTGCATAACTCGTAAAACTCAAAAGTCACATGTAAAACAAACTGGCCCAGAAGCATCACCATACGACATTTGACACGTGGCAGCGAGCCCCGACCCGACTCGGCCGACTCGGCCGACTCGTCTGGCGGGGCAGGGTGAACTCGGCCAAAATCCGAGTTGGCCTTCATGACTTCTGTGTCTCTTAGTCTTCTTAAAACCCCTGTATACTTTAATTTCTCTGCACAATAACAGAGACATTAAAATCCCCCATTAACCTATTTTTTAATACAACTTTTAATACATTTTCAATACAACTTTTTATCTACCCTAAACCCTAGATTACCCTATAAATACTACCTCTAAACACCCCCCTCACTCACAAATTCTGTCCAAACTTTCAAGAAAACTCTATAGAAATTTTGTGTACAAGTGGAGTTAGCGAAGGGCGAACTTCCGACGACGACTCTAGGAGCTCCCGGCGACGAAACGACGCACCGGAAACTCCTACGTCCTCTTCTCCCTCTTCTATTGACTATAATCCTATAAGTCCCTCCTCCCTCTTCTATTCTCTATTCTTCAAACTTGTATTTCTAAAACCCGACGGAAGCGGAGTTAATCCGACTTCCGATTCGGTTTTCTTTAAAAAGTATAATTTTCATTAAACACAACCATTCCAAACTCTTACATCTCGACTATTAATCATTAACAAAACAAGTTGAGCAAGTTTCATAGCAAAATATTTTATTTTGTAACTTTTACCGCTCCTTTTCAGAAAAATACCATGTAGTTTAGTTTCGACATTAAAACATCATATTTCTTGCTATACCTTTAAATAGATCACGAGGTAATGACCTACCTCTTCACAATACTCATATGCAGTATAGCACAATACCTTTCGGGAACATAGAATACGGGAATACGAATTTACAATTAAATACCTTTTACTATTAAAACCGTTTTCTACAAAATTACGTATTTTTACAAATCTTTGCAAAGCGCCGCTACAACCCATTTTGGGGAACCTGTCTGGGATGGTGCGGATTATCGCACATACCTGGGCTTAGTAGTGCAAGATTCAGACCTCCGCAAGGAGAATTCGGACTCGAAAGATTTAGAAATACAAATATCTTAAGAAAATGAGATTTCTAGAAAAAATAATAAATTAAAATTTATTTTATATAAACACACACACACACACACATGTGTATTATCAAAATATCTATTTTTGATATAATATAAATATTCTAATTTTTCCAAATCAAAAGAATCACTTTACATGAAAATACCATAAAATTCTATACAAGTTCAATACTTTACAACAAATACCATGTATTATGAAAAATAGGTTTATCTCACTAGAAATGTCACATATATAAAATCTACATCTATGAAAACCCTAAAGACGATAATTAAATATTTGAGATGTATTTTGTAAATTATACAAAATTATTTTTACATAAAACCCCCTCAAGTTTTATAAATTACAATAAGGACCCTAGTAAATATAGGTTTAAGCGGGACCGGTCTCTTGAGCCTCAGGGAGCCAGAGATATGGGTGCTTGCCTATTTAAGATAGATAACTTAACAAACGGTGTTATCAACACGATAATCGTCTTTGAAAAAGACACAAATCCTGCCACCCATGTGCAGCGGTTACCGATAATATCAAAACAATCAGGATTCAATTTCTTTTATAATTGTCTGACTCAGACTGAGTCTTACTATAATTAACCTGACTTGAATGAGATTCAAGTATGAAATTACAATTCAACATGAATCCATAAATCCATATATTCAATCTATTCAATCTGTATTGACCGAACCGAACCATGGATATACATCCATCTATATGATTCATACATCTACATGATTCTCCAGTTATATCCATTTACTGATATCATGGTTTCGGTAAGTCATCCATCTATACAATTCAATACAATACAATACAATACAGTGCCATCAGTACAATCATTACTATCAATACATGCACGGGGTATTGGGGTAGTTCATGCGTGAGTCCAACAAAATCTCAAGAGTCCCCCTAGATCATGAATCCATGTCTACTAACACAAGCAAACTATCATGAGGGCCCGTATTTCCTTACTCCTGGATTACAGCCTGTTGAGTTTGGAATACTTCAACACTATATTGAAGTCCCGTTACTAACAATTGATTCGGGCCCATAGTTCCCTACCCCTGCATTACAGCCTGTTAGGTTCGAGAACACTCTTGAGATTGGTTGATATTCACCCTTGAACTTACGCGTTAATACTAAATACAACATTATAATAATATCATACCACTTTAACAGTTACACACACACACACTCTCTCTATCTGTCTATTCTACTTCTCCCCCATCTTTGGGACTTACCGAGCGATTTGTTCGCTGACGGCATTCCTTCTCTTTCTTCTTTGGAATGTTGTCAGGTGGATCAGACGCACTAGAGCACGAGACCATTCAGGAGCATTCGAAACAGGCCCTTGAGCAGTACACCGAAGACCCAGAGCTGTAGCCACTTGTACCTATTTCATTTCAGTACTTTCCATATCTGTTATGCCACTGTTTAGGCATCGCTTTCCTTCAGATGTATTTACTTTCCATGCATTTTACAAAAAAATGTTAATAAATAAAGTTGCTGTTTCATTACATTTGTCTCTTGTGTATATTTCTTTTATATTGCTTAGTTACGCTTAGCGTATTTACTTTTTAGTAAATACGTAGCGGCCTCGTCGCGTCCTCTGCCCGTATACTGGGAAGCGGGGCGTGACAGGTTTTGTTGGTGGCCTATGCAGGTCAGAGCTGTATGGAACCCTAAGCAATATAAAACACAAGAACCAACAACTAAAACATTCTTTACAATTCATATTTCTTGAATCTTATCATTTCATATACTTTGAATCTGTCCTAACCCAAACTTTTCATTCAAGGTTATGGATTCCCCGAATAACAACAACACCAATTTCAACAACACTCCACCATCACTACCAATCACACCTGCCGTCTCTGCTCCGATCAACGAGCAGACGGTTCTGCTGGAGGCGATCCGCAGCCTCCTAGAATGACAGCAGCAACAGACTGCTCTTTTAATGAACCGTCCCGAGGCAGAAGCACTTGGGATGAAACAATTCAGAGCTTTGCACCCAAAACAATTTTCAGGAAAAGAGAGCCCACTGGAAGCTGAGGAATGGGCTCAGAGCATTGAAGACGATCTGACAGCAGCATAAATGCCAGAGATAGCTTGGGTCCGTATTGCGAAACTGCAGCTCACGGACAATGCACGGGGTCTGATGGAAGGCGGAAGAAAACCGTCTTGATCAACCCATCGAATGGAAGACTTTCTGCGACATGTTCGATGTTAAGTACTTCCCTGAGACTACCAGGTTCGACATGGAACAGCAGTTCATCCATTTGCAACAAGGTTCAATGTGGACCAAGTCAGTAGATGAATATGACGCTGAGTTCACCAAGCTCAGTCGGTAAGATATATTTCAATATTCGATTTTATATCACATACTGCACAGCTAACACAAGACCGTAACAGGTTTGCAACCCATCTCATACCGACTGCTGAGATCAGAGCTAGAAAATTTCAATAAGGGTTGGACCCGGAAATCCAAGCTGCATTAGCTACAGGGGATTTCCCAACCCATGATATGGTTTTGAAAGCTGCCTGAAGATATGAGGCAGTGGTGAAGAAGAAGGGCAAACCTCAATCAGCCGGGGTGAAGCGCCATGCCAATCAGATGGCAGGAGAAGCCCCATCAGGACCATCGTTTGTACCAAGGAGACCGGGAGTACCAAACAACAGGCCCAGCCCAGCCTTTTGTACCTACTGCAAGAGAGCTGGACACCTGATGGAAGATTGCCGACGAGCAAACGGTCTTTGCCTGATATGTGGATCATCCTCACATACCATAGGAACTTGCCCACATAACCAAACTAATCCTAATTCCGCAGCTAGACCAGCTATCCAAGCTCCACCCACTCGGTTAGCTCTTTCTGCACCACCTCCACGTGGACCACCTTTACCTCGACAACCAGCGATGTACCAGCATGCACGAAAAAATGTGCCGAGACGCCAGGCTTACACTTTGGCGGCCGTAGAAGTTGAGACGGTTGGCCAGGGTAATCCTAGTAATCCTCTTTAACCTTTTTAAACTGTTACATCATTTTGTAATTATTCATACACTATCCAGTACTTCTATCACCAAACTTTCTTTGAATCTATTTCACTTTCCTTTTACAAATTTCGAGGACGAAATTTTTATAAGGAGGGTAGAATTTAACAACCCTAAATTTTACGTACAACTTTCTGTACAAAAAGTTTCAAAATACAGAAAGATGCACTTTTGCCTAAGCACAATTATAAGTTTGATTTGCTTTTTAATAGCAAGAAAGAGCTTGTAGCTCATTGGTAAGACCTTACACTGCTGAACCAAAGCACCAGATTTCAAATCCCATCACCCACATTATTTTTAATATTGATTTCTTTTTAAATTTTTAGAAGTCCAAGGGTCCACACATGCATAACTCGGAAAACTCAAACGTCACATGTAAAACAAACTGACCCAAGAGTATCACCATACGACATTGGACACGTAGCAGCGAGCCCCGGCCTGTAACAACCCTAATTTTCTTATACACTTTTTTTCTATACAAATTTTTCAAATATTTTTTCAAAAATCCACAAAGGGGTATTTTAGCCTGAGCACAAGATATAGGTAATTATTTTGTTTTTAATTACAAGTTACAAGAATGTAATAACTCCATTTTTAGTGTACAAGAAATTACTTTAAATTTAATGTATACCTGGAGTATTTACTCTTGCTGCTATCATTTTAAGTAATTAAATAACACCATATTACAAGAAGGAGCTTGTAGCTAATTGGTAATACCTTGCACTGCTGAACCAAGCCACCAGAGTTCGAATCCCATGCCCCACATTAGTTTTAGATTATTTTTCTTTTAAATTTCTTGGAAGCCCAACAGTCCACAGGCCATAACTCCCAAAAGTTGAATTGAACCCTAAAAACTAAATATACCAAAGTCTACGTCAAAGTTTTCCCCACCCATCGACCGCCGGACTCGGCCGGGATCGGCCGAGTTTGCCGGCAGACCGGCCGAATCGGCCGGCGCCGCCGGCCGGACTCGGCCGGACGGCCGAATCGTCTAAATGAAAATTTTGCCTTTTCGTCTTCTAAACTCACCTGTTTACTCCTTTTTATTAGATCGGTTTCCGAATGTTAATTACACACAATTTAATACAAATTTTAATGATTTTATTTTAATTTTTATAATTTTTTTTAAAATAAAAACCTTTCACCTACCCTACCCTAGCCTACTCTATAAATAGACCCCCTACCCTCTACCCTCTCATCCCAAAACCCTAGGTTTACTCTCTCAAAAATTTTACAAGAAAGGTGTACTTTGAAATCGAGTTCACGGCGAAGCGCTGACGGAATTCCGGCGACGTTTTTTTGAAACAACCGGCGACGAAACAACACCTCGGCCACTTACCTAGTTCCTCTATACTCTTTAGTATAGATCGAAACTCGTAAGTCCCGTTCTTTTCTCCTTTCTACTTCTCAAAAATACGGAATTATGAAACCCGACGGAAATCGGAACAAACCGATTTCCGATTCGGTTTTTCTATAAAATCTCACTTGTCACTAATTCCATAATACCTAAACTTATCCATGTTGACTATTAATCACATAACAATTAATTTGGACAAAGTTTCTCACATGAAATGATAACTTTTGCAATATCGTATTCTTTTTCATATTAATACCATAATGTTTATTTTTCTTCTTCTAATCAATTCAATCATTCCTAAACACCTTCATCTTGATCACTAAACTTGTAAAAATCAATTTGAATAAGTTTTCACACATGAAATGATAACCTTTTCAATTTACCGTATTATCACTTTAATACCATGAAGTTTCAATTTCACATTTAACCCCTTAACCTTAATATACATTTAAAATAGAGCACGAGGTAATGACCTACCTCCACACACACGCAAATGCAAACAATAAAATGATATCATAAAAATTTAGAATACGATAAAACGAATTTTTCATTAAAATACCATAATCTTCATAAAACCATTCTTAAAGGTTTAGATTTGTTACATTTTTAAATAAATACTTCTTACTAGGAAAATACGATAAGTTGTGGACATCGATCGTTTATCTAAACTGATTTTTGTGGTGTCTAGGCTAGGCAAGTGAGGTTGGGTAATTTTAAAAGGCCCGCCTCACGATTCGTGAGCGGATCCCTCCCTCCTCACTTGTACTTACCTGCCCACAATTGGCGGTGAAGAGGCGATTTGATGCTTCTAACGACTTGTCATTTAGACCATTTAGAAATAGGCTAGTTGGCTTAGGAAACCCTAGAACCTAAAATACGGAAATTACAATTTTCAAATAAATACCTTTTACTTTATAAAACCGTTTTCTAAAGGATTAATATTTTACAATCTTTGCAAAGCGCCGCTACAACCCATCTTTGTGGAACCCGTTCGGGATCGTGCGGTTTATTGCGCACCCTCGGGCTAGTAGTGCGAGATTCAGACTTCCGCAAGGAGCATTCGGTCTCGAAAGGTTTAAAATACGACATATTAAGAAAATGAGATTTTTGAAATATAAATATTTATTAAAATTATTTTTTTGTATAAACATATGTATATCTATCTTTTAAATACCTATTTTATTATAATATGAATATTCCACATTTTTCTAAAATCACAATAATAACTTTTACATTAAAATACCATGAACTTTAAATAATCACTATTACAGATAAATAACCAAAACTTGGATATGCTCACTAGAAATGTCACAACATAAAATTCACAACTCTAAAGACGAGTAATAAATACTTGAGGTGTATTTTGAAAAGTATATAAATGTATTTTTACATAAAACCCCCTCAAGTTTTATAAATTACCTTAAGGACCCTAGCAATTATAAGACTTCGATTCACATTTCTGATTGTCTGACTCGGGTTTGAGTCTGATTAATCTGACTTGAATATGATTCAAGTCAACCTATAATCTACAAGATTCCAATTCAATATGAACACATGAATCTATGAATACAATCATCAATTTACACAACTTGACTGAACCGAACCATGGATACATATTCCTTTTACATGATTCACAGTATTCCATTTACATGACTCTACAGTTATAACCGTTTCCTGATATCATGGTTTCGGTCAGTCAGTCAATCAATCATACAACGAACACAATTTACAAGATAACAATACAAATAAGACATCACGGGGTTTACGGGGTAGATTTGTACGGAAGGCGTTAAAGGTGGCACGAGACGGTAAGATTAAGACACCTAACATGAATCCAATTGCCGTTGTTCCGTGTTGTATAACGGAGCCTTATACTTCCTTTTGCCCTGGTCTCTGGCATACTGAGACCCATCTCGTATACACTGGCATCCTTCTGTACCAAGCTAAAACAACAGCGTTAACACAATACTACAATAATATAACAATGTAATACAACTGTAACAGCCACTCTCTCCCTCTTTCTCTCTATCTATTCTCCTTTTATATTTGGGACTTACTGAGCGATTTGTTCGCTGACGACATTCTGTTTCTTTCTTCTTTGAATGTCGTTAGGTGATTTGGACCCGGCAGAGATCGAGCCATCTCAAGAAGACTTGGAGCAGTTTGCCGAAGATCCTGCACTTTAGTTTCATTGTACACTTTTCCCTTCTGTACTTTTCAGGCATCTTTTATTTCAGTTGTATTTCCTTTCATGTATTGTACAAAGAATGTTAATAAATAAAGGTTGCTGTTCTTTTTATTCTTGTCTCTTGTGTATTTATTTTATATTGCTTAGATACGCTTAGCGTATGTACTTCTGAGTATATACGTAGCGGACCTCGTCGCGTCTCCTTCACAGTACACTGGGAAGCGGGGCGTGACACGGCCCGACTCGGCCGACTCGGGCCGGCGACTCGGCCGGCGAGGCCGGGTGAACTCGGCCAAAATCCGAGTTGGCCTTCATGACTCTTGTGCCTCTTGGTCTTCTTAAAATCCCTGTATACTTTAATTTCTCTGTACAATAACAGAGACATTAAAATCCCCCATTAACCTATTTTTTAATACAATTTTTAATAATTTTCAATACAACTTTTTATCTACCCTAATCCCTAAATTGCCCTATAAATACCACCCCTAAAAACACCCCCTCGCTCACAAATTCTGTCCAAACTCTTAAGAAAACTCTATAGAAATTTTGTATACAAGCGGAGTTAGCGAAGGGCAAACTTCCGACGACGGCTTTAGGAGCTCCCGGCGACGAAATGACGCACCGGCAACTCCTACGTCCTCCTCTCCCTATTCTCTTGACTCTAATACCATAAGTCCCTCCTCCCTCTTTTATTCTCTATTTTTAAAACTTGTATTTCTAAAACCCGACGGAAGCGGAGTTAATCCGACTTCCGATTCGGTTTTCTTTAAAAAGTACAATTTTCATTAAACACAACCATTCCAAACTCTTACATCTTGACTATTAATCATTAACAAAATAAATTGAGCAAGTTTCATTGAAAAATATTTCATTTTGTAACTTTTACCGCTCATTTTCAGAAAAATACCATGCAGTTTAGTTTCGACATTAAAACATCATATTTCTTGCTATACCTTTAAATATATCATGAGGTAATGACCTATCTCTTCACAACACTCATATCCAATATAGCACAATACCTTTCGGGAACATAGAATACAGGAATACGAATTTACAATTAAATACCTTTTACTATTAAAACCGTTTTCTATAAGATTACGTATTTTTACAAATCTTTGCAAAGCGCCGCTACAATCCATTTTGGGGAACCCGTCTGGGATGGTGCAGATTATCTCACATTCCTGGGCTTAGTAGTGAGAGATTCAGACCTCCGCAAGGAGCATTCGGACTCGAAAGATTTAGAAATACAAATATTTTAAGAAAATGAGATTTCTAGAAAAAATAATAAATTAAAATTTATTTTATATAAACATATATATATATATATATATATATATATGTATGTATGTATGTATTATCAAAATATCTATTTTTGATATAATATAAATATTCTAATTTTTCCAAATCAAAAGAATCACTTTACATGAAAATACCATAAAATTTCATACAAGTTCAATACTTTACAATTAAATACCATATATTATGAAAAATAGGTTTAGCTCACTAGAAATGTCACATATATAAAATGTATATCTATGAAAACCCTAAAGACGAGAATTAAATAATTAAGGTGTATTTTTTAAATTATACAAAATTATTTTTACATAAAACCCCCTCAAGTTTTATAAATTACAATAAGGACCCTAGTAAATATAGGTTTAAGCGGGACTGGTCTCTTGAGCCTCCGGGACGCCAGAGATATGGGTGCTTGCCTATTTAAGGTAGACAACTTAACAAATGGTGTTATCAACACGGTAATCGTATTTGAAAAAGACATAAATCCTGTCGTCCATGTGCAGCGGTTACCGATAACATCAAAACAATCAGGATTCAATTTCTTTTATAATTGTCTGACTCAGACTGAGTCTTACTATAATCAACTTGACTTGAATAAGATTCAAGTATCAAACTACAATTCAACATGAATCCATGAATCTATATATTCAATCTATTCAATCTGTATTGACCGAACCGAACCATGGATATACATCCATCTACATGATTCATACATCTACATGATTCTCCAGTTATACCCATTTACTGATATCATGGTTTCGATAAGTCATCCATCTATAAAATTCAAGACAATACAATACAATATAATACCATCAGTACAATCATTACTATCAATACATACACGGGGTATTGGGGTAGTTCATGCGTGAATCCAACAAAATCTCAAGAGTCCCCTAGATCATGAATCCATGTCTACTAACACAAGCAAGCTATCATGAGGGCTTGTGTTTCCTTGCTCCTGGATTACAGCCTGTTGAGTTTTGAATACTTCAACACTAGGTTGAAGTCCCGTTACTAACAATTGATTTGGGCCCGTGGTTTCCTACCCCTGCATTACAGCCTGTTGGGTTCGAGAACACTCTTGAGATTGGTTGACATTCACCCTTGAACTTACGCGTTAATACTAAATACACCATTATAACAATATCATACCACTTTAAAAGTTACACACACACACACTCTCTCTCTCTCTGTCTATTCTACTCCTCCCTCATCTTTGGGACTTACCGAGCGATTTGTTCGCTGACGACATTCCTTCTCTTTCTTCTTTGGAATGTTTTCAGGTGGATCGGACGCACTAGAGCACGAGACCATTCAGGAGCATTCGGAACTGGCCCTTGAGCAATACACCGAAGACCCAGAGCTGTAGACACTTATACCTATTTCATTTTAGTACTTTCCATTTCTGTTATGACACTGTTTAGGCATCGCTTTCCTTCAGATGTATTTACTTTCCATACATTGTACAAAAGAATATTAATAAATAAAGTTGTTATTTCATTACATTTGTCTCTTGTATATATTTCTTTTATATTGCTTAGTTGCGCTTAGCGTATTTACTTCTTAGTAAATACGTAGCGGCCTCGTCGCGTCCTCTACCCGTATATTGGGAAGCGGGGCGTGACATAAGATATACGTGATCGACGTTAACACGTCTTATAAAATTCTCTTAGGGCGGCCGTGGCTCCACGATTACGGTATCATTCCGTCAACTCTCCATCAATGCATGAAGTATACTAAAAATGGCGAAGAAAGACGCATTGACGGAGACATCCAGCCGTTCGGTGTGCAAGAAATCCGATATGAGGATTCTCAGTACTTTATGAACCACCAAAATGCTAAGCTACAACTGACTGAAGACAAAGCGGCCTCAAGACTCAAAAGCAAATCTGAGCCGGCTGTCACTTTCAAAAGAAAAAATGCCCAAGTGCGCCTGCGTTTTGGTAGTGACACTGATGAGTCCGGCGCTGGAAGTCCGTCCTTCCGTAAAACTCGCCCTCATTTCGGTAGCGATACGGACGAATCTGATACTGAAGGCCCATCAAGCAGCAAAGTCCGTCCTCATCTTGGCAGCGGCACTGAAGAGTCGGAGGTAGAGAACCTGCCTTGCAACAGCTGTGCAGATTGGACCCCCATGCAACAAGTGAAACTACGAGAGACCTTCAAAATTGCAGAAGGGTCCCTATCCATCACAAGGGTGCCAGAGCAGATGTGCAAAGAGCTCGATGTATTGTCAGTCTCTACCGTGGACCAGCTGAAAACTTTCTACGTTCCCGGGAGGAAAAGTGGACAGAAGGGCATCCTGTTTTATGGGTCAAACCCTATTGTGAACCCGGACGATTTGTATATCGCGTGCCTTCCCTATGAGAGAAACATAAGAGCCATCCTTAATCCCAGATACTATGCACCCGAGATGCGGGAATATTTCAAAAGGTGCAGATGCCGGTTATATCAAATGGAGACCGAAGCAAAGTTTTATGAAGGGCTATGGCATTCGCTTCATGTCCGAGCACTCATCGATGGAAGAATTACAGATAGACGGGGCATATGTTTCATCCAGCCTAATTCCAAGGCATACTATATGATCCATGTTGGTGAAGCCAGCGAAAGGTCAAATGATGATGACAAGATAGCCGAGCCAGAAGAAGCTCCTCAAGAGCTCGAAGTTGGCGGACAAGCAAGCTTCGATGAGCTAACCGAGATCAATTTGCGAACGCCTGATAACCCAAGACCGACCTACATCAGCTCACTCTTGTCAGAGAAAATGAAGGAGCAAATAATTGCCCTGCTATATTAGTTCGCCGACATCTTCGCATGGACATACAAAGAAATGCCTGGCCTCTCCCCTGAAGTGGCCATACATAAACTGGCCATATCTCCTGATGCCAAGCCAGTCAAACAAGCTCCTCGAAGAATGAGAAGGGAACTGTAAGAAAAGGTCATCGAGGAAACTAAGAAACTTATCGATGCTAGCTTCATCCGGGAAGAGAAATACGCAGACTGGATCGCATGCATTGTCCCAGTAAAGAAGAAAAATGGGCAGATCCGGGTTTGTGTCGATTTCAGGGACCTTAACAAGGCATTCCCTAAAGATGATTTCCCGCTTCCGGTCATGGAAATGATGGTCGATGACACCTCAAATTACGAGCTGTTCATCTTCATGGACGGTTCGTCTGGGTACAATCAGATAAAAATGTCGCCTGAGAATGAGAAGCATACAGCATTTCGAACCCCGATCGGCATATACTGTTACAAAGTGATGCTGTTCGGACTGAAGAACGCAGGTGCTACATATCAAAAGGCAATGACCAATATCTTTGATGACCTAATCCATAAAGTAGTTGAATGCTATGTTGACGATCTGGTTGTCAAGACTAAAGCCAAAGCCGATCACATCCAAGATCTTAGAACCGTTTTCACCCGATTGAGGGAATACGATCTGAAGATGAATTCTCTAAAGTGCGCTTTTGGCGTATCATCAGGAAAATTCCTAGGCTTTATAGTCCGACATCGGAGGATCGAAATTGACCCATCCAAGATAAAGTCCATCATGGAGATGCCCCCTCCAAAGAGTCTGACGCAGCTAAGATCCTTTCAAGGTAAGCTCGCTTACATACGAAGGTTCATCTCGAACCTATCGGGGTGATGTAGGCCCTTCTCAAAACTCATGAGGAAAGGAGCTCCTTTTTCCTGGGATGTCGAATGTCAAGAAGCGTTCGAAAGTATCAAACAGTACCTGTCACACCCTCCGGTGCTTGCTGCTCCTATTTCAAATAAACCGTTGATTCTCTATACTGCCACGCTAGATGAATCACTCGGTGCACTCCTTTTCCAGAACAACGAGGAGGGAAAAGAAAATGCCCTCTACTACCTCAGTCGAACTTTAGTTGGGACGGAACACAACTATTCCTCGATCGAAAAGCAATGCCTGGCTCTGATATTCGCTGTGAAGAAGCTGAGACACTGTCTGCTTGCTCATTGGGTTATGCTGATCTCCATGGTCGACCCGCTCAAACACTTAATGACCAAAGCAAGCCTCGCTGGCAGAATGACAAGATGGGCTGTCATGCTGCTTGAGTTTGACATAGTTTATACTCCTCATAAAGTAATAAAAGGGCAAGCCCTCGCCGATTTCCTCGCTGCTCATCCTATACCAGAAGGGTCGCCGCTAAATTGTGAATTACCCGATGAACAAGTGCTGCACTTCGAGGATAGCGAGCCATGTTGGGAGCTTTACTTTGATGGAGCCTCATCAGTAAGGACCTCCAATAAATCAAGCGTCTCGGAGATAAAAGAAGGGATAGTATTGGTGTTCATCACGCCGTCGATGGGAACCATACGGCGTTCTTTTGCTCTCACCGAGCCTCACACAAACAACGAGGCTGAGTACGGGGCTCTGATAGCTGGTCTGGAGCTCGCTATAGAAATGGAAATCCTTTGGCTACGAATCTATGATGATTCCCAGCTTATTTTCAACCAAGTAAGTGGCGAATATAAGATATACAAACCTGAGTTAGCTTGGTACAGAAGCCGGGTGGTGGAGCTTATGAAACAGTTCACTCATATTGAGCTGATGAGAGTTCCTAGGGCGTTGAATGGAAAAGTTGACGTACTCGCTCGCTTAGCCAAGGAGCTGGCCGATCCTGACGTGGATGAAATTCTGATCACAGTCAGAAGCCGGCAAATTCTACCCCCAGTCTCTCTATGAGAAGAGAAAAGCGCAGAACAGAAGAGCAGTCCTGCCGAAAAAGCTTCGATCATTCAAGACGAGCCTGATTGGAAAGAGCCCTTCATAGGGTACCTCCGATACAACAAGCTGTCTGAAGGAAAATCTGCGAGGATTCAATAAAAGAAGATAGCTCTTCGATACGTGTTTGTAAATGATACGCTATACCGCAGATCATATGACCAACTCTAGCTCAGATGTCTGTCATCGGCCGAAGCCCAGAAAGTCATGAAAGAAGTTCACTCAGGCGTCTGCGGAGCTCACCAATCCGGCCCTAAAATGCGGCTTCAAATCAAACGTCTTGGATATTACTAGCCTACCATGATAAGAGATTGTGAAAAGCATGCAAAGAAGTGTCATATCTGCTAAATTCACGGTGATTTCATTCACAGGCATCCTAATCCGCTGCATCCTATGGTGGAGTCATGGCCCTTCGAGGTTTGGGGCACCGACATAGTTGGTCCAATTGATCCTCCATCATCTAAAGGTCACTGGTTCATATTGGCCGCAACTGACTATTTCTCCAGATGGGCTGAAGCTGTCCCTCTAAAAGAAGTCAAGACAGAAGATATTCTGACATTCTTCCGGCATAATATTCTATACCGCTTCGGTACACCAAGAAGAATCATTTTTGACAACGGGCCTTCTTTCAAGAGCTTCAAAGTCTCAAGGTTCGCTACCCAACAAAAAATAGACTGGAGATATTCCTCCATCTATAATCCAAGGGGCCAATGGGCTAGCCGAAACCTTCAATAAAACTTTGTGCAAGCTCTTGAGGAAAAATGCTTCAGCCAACAAGAGAGACTGGGATCTCAAACTTCATGAGGCGTTGTGGGAATATCGTACCACGCACCGTACTCCAACTCAGTCCACTCCATACTTATTGCTCTTCGGAGTGGAGGCGATCCTCCCCCTCGAAGTCGAAGTTCTAAGCTTAAGAATGGTCGTTCAGCACGAGTTGACGGAGGAGGAAAACGTGCTCCTTCGGCTCGAAGAGCTCGACGCCCTCGAAGAAAAGAAACTTGCAGTATAGCAAAATCTGGAGCTGTACCGAGCCCAAATGTCACGGGCCTATGACAAGATAACCCGTCTCCGCGCTTTCAAGAAAGGCGAATTGGTGTTGGTCCTCAAAAGACCGATCATCCCCAATCGACATGCCAAGGGAAAATTCGAGCCAAACTGGGAATGACTATACGTCATCGAGAAAGTGTTTGATGGAGGATCCTACCAGCTGATAAATGCTGAGGGAGAAAGGCCCATGCCACCTATCAATGGCCGATATCTCAAGTAATACTACGCGTGAATGCTCCAAGTCACAGGAGAATTGAGCACACCGGCCCTACGGTCTGGGTCATACATCCTGTAAAACCGTATACAATCCACGGGTATAAACGACCCATATCTCTCCTAAGTCCTACCGGCGAGAATACATTTAAAGTCCTTCCAACAATGAATATTCGCCCAAAAAAGGTATGTCCATAAGCAAAACGGGCACAGATGAAAACCCGAAAGAGCTCCGTGAGTAAAAATAGCAGGACTGTCGGCGAGTTTGTGAAAACCCAAATGGGCGCAAACTCGTAAAAAAAAGAGATGAAATACACTCGCAAAGTCCTCTCGACCTTGTGAGGAGAAAATACCCGCGTGAGATCCTTACGACTCACAAAGGAGCAACACACTTAGGAATCCTCACGATTCTTAAGAAGAAATACACCCACGAGATCCTCTAGACTCGTAGGGAGAAAATGCTTTTATGAGACCCTTATGGCTCATAAAATTGAAACGCCTTAGGTGATAGGGATCTAAACCTATCTCCTGAGCCATCGCTCCACAACGGGCATCGGCAAATGATGAGTCGCTTCTGGCATTTTGCTTCAGTGTTAGCGATACTGATGCCGACCAAAAACCTAAACCCCAAGTTTTCCCAACGGCAAATGATGAGTCGCTCCTGGCATTTCGCTTCAGTGTTAGCGGTGGTGCTGCCGACCCAAAAACCAAATCCTAAGTCCTCCCGGGGCAAATGATGAGTTGCTCCTGTCATTATTCCAGTGCAGCAATGCTGATGCCAAACAAGATCCAAATTCCAAGTCCTCAAACGGCGAATGATGAGTCGCTCCTGATATCATATTCCAGTGCAGCGATGCAGAGGCCAACCAAAATCCAATCTCCCGAAATTCTCCCAGCCCTACTGTTGGTCCCCAAGTTAACTACCGTATACAATCCACGGGCTCAAATAATTCTCATCATACCCATTCCCCACCGTAATCATCAGTTACGCGGCTGGTCTCCGCCCTTAGAATTATGCTCCATTTGAGAAGACCCACTCATGTGTCCTCACGATACATGAGGAGAACAAACTTACGGGATCCTCACGACTCGTAAGAAAACACCTTCATGGGATCCTTATGACTCACAAAAGAAAAACACACTTGGGAGTCCCCACGATTCTTAAGGAGAAAGTACACCTACGAGATCCTTTCGACTTGTAGGGAGAAAATGCTTTTATGGGATCCTTACGGCTCATAAAATTGAAAAGCATTAGGTGATAGGGACCTAAACCTGTCTCTTAAGCCATCGCTCCCCAACAGGAAAAAGGCAAATGATGAATTGCTCCTGGCACATGTGCTTCAGTGTTAGCAACGCTGATGCCTACCCTAACCCCAAAATTCCAAACTCCAATCCAATAGACCCCTAAGTCTTTAAACTGGGAACAGATGACCCCTAAGTCGTTAAACTTGGAACATATGACCCCTAAGTCGTTAAACTGCGAACGAGGGAAACCCCCTCACAGCAAATGATGATTCGCTCCTGCTACCATATTCCAGTGTAGCGATGCTGATGTCAACCCAATGTTCTCCGCCAAATACGGGAGACGGAACC
This sequence comes from Agapanthus africanus, assembly GCA_030015575.1. Classification (NCBI taxonomy): domain Eukaryota; kingdom Viridiplantae; phylum Streptophyta; class Magnoliopsida; order Asparagales; family Amaryllidaceae; genus Agapanthus; species Agapanthus africanus. The sequence goes on along the minus strand of JASDDO010000022.1, from coordinate 828,664,127 downwards.
GCGTAGGTTCGTTTTGTCTGAATTTGGGGGCAGATGCTATTTGGTTTTATCCGTCCACCTCTCCGAAAATGCCAAGTTGATTTATGGCACCGTGTATCGGAGGTTTAGACGGATGCAGCCGATGTAGCAGACTTCGTCAGATTCCCCCTCATTTGAGGGGTTTTTGATTGTGGGGACGCTCTTCCCTGCAGACGCAAGCCCCTGCAGTTAATTACGCTACCGCATCACGGTAACCACTTTCTCTTTCTCCAGATGGGCACTTCGTGTCGTGTATATTTGTTTTATTTTTGGTTGCCCATGGATTGTATACGGAGACTAATTTATGTTGTCACCCGTAGGGCGTGGATTAGTCCAAATCCGTATTTTCTTAGATTTGAGTTTTGGTTTTGGTTGAAGAATACGTTAGTTTCATTTGAGACTAAGATCAATTTAAACGTTTGTTAAGGATACGTTAGTCTAATTTTAGACTAAGATCAACTTAACCATTTGTTAAGGATAAGTTAGTCTAATTTTAGACTAAGATCAACTTAACGGTTTGTTAAGAATACGTTAGTCTAATTTTAGACTAAGATCAACTTAACCATTTGTTAAGGATACGTTAGTATAATTTTAGACTAAGATCAACTTAACAGGATCATTTAGATCCAACAAAAGAGCATTTGTGCTCTATTGTTTTAGTTTAGAGACTTTGCGGTCCAAAAGTTTAAGGACATCATAGTCCATGGAGTTTAAGGACATCATAGTCCATAAAGTTTAAAGATATCATAGTCTATGAGTTTAAGGACCCCACAGTCTGTAGTAGTTTATAGACATCATAGTCTGTAAAGTTTAAGGACATCATAGTCCATGAGTTTAAGGACCCCACAGTCCATGGATCGTCTGGTTGTCGGGACCCATCACCTCTCTGAAGATGTTGAAGGATTACAACGACAAATATCAGAGGAGTGAAGAGATGTACCCTTGAACAATTATTGGTTGGGAGATCTGTAGTCCAATTTGGGACTAAGATCAAAGATTTGTGAGCATATGGGCTCAATTAATCTGAAGTAGGGTTCTGTTGCCACTTTAGGCTCGGCCCACTCAGTTAAAATGTTGATCATTTAATTAGACTCAGTCCCTTTTCATTTAACAATGCAAAGCTTTGGTTTAGGTTCTGACAATTGTTTTTTTTCTTTTATTGAGTACTGAGCACTCATTATAGCTCTGAGGCTTTATCATTTAAAAAAACAATTTATGTTCTCGCAGCGCATACGTGAGGAGCACGTGGCGCGCATGGCGCTGTGCGCCAGTCAATGAGCGCAGAGCGCTTCTGGTGAAATAGCGCACACGTGAGAAGTACGTGGCGCGCTTGGCGCTGTGCGCCAGAAAATGAGCGCAGAGCGCTTATTGTGAAATAGCGCACACGTGAGGAGCACGTGGAGCGCTTGGAGCCGTGCGCCAGACAATGAGCGCAGAGCGCTTCTTGTGAAATAGCGCACACGTGAGGAGCACGTGGCGCGCTTGGAGCTGTGCGCCCGACAATAAGCGCAAAGCGCTTCTTATGAAATAGCGCACACGTGAGGAGCACGTGGCGCGCTTGGCGCTGTGTGCCAGACTCGGAGCGCTGAAGCGCTTCTTTCAATTGGAGCGCTAGGGCTCTGTTTGGGCAGCTTTGCGCTTTGAGAATTAAATTTTCTCTTAAAAGAGACTTTGTCTCATGGATCTAAGAACAAAGTTCTTATTTTTATAGGAGATGTTTCAATCTCTTATGTTTTCGGTGAAAGGCTTTGCCTTTATGGATCTGTGTGTCACGCCCCGCTTCCCAGTATATGGGCAGAGGCCGCGACGAGGCCGCTACGTATTTACTGTGAAGTAAATAAGCTAAGCGTATCTAAGCAATATAAATGTAAGCATAAGAGACAAGAGATATAAACTGAACAACAACTTTATTTATTAACATTCTTTTGTACAATGCATGAAAATTAAATACAACTGAATAAAAAGTAATGCCTAAACAATGGCATAACAGAAATGATAGTACTGAATGGAAAGTGTACAATGACTAGAGCTCGGGGTCTTCACTGAACTGGTCCAAGTTTTTAGCAGTGGGTTCGATCTCTGACGGGTCCAAATCACCTGACGACATTCAAAGAAGAAAGAAATAGAATGTCGTCAGCGAACATGTCGCTTGGTAAATCCCAAAGATAAGAGGAAAGTAGAATAGACCAAATAAGAAGGTATCTTTTAAAGTTGTATTATATAGTTGTAATATTGTATTAACGTTGTTGTTTGTAGCTTGGTACAGAAGAATGCCAGTGTATACGAGAAGAGTCTCTATATGCCAGAGACTAGAGGCAAGTATAGTACAAGAAACCGTTTATGCCACAGTACAACAACAATTGGATTCATGTTAGGTGCATTAAGTCTTACTGTCTCGTGCCACTTCTAACACCTTCCGTACTAATCTACCCCTTAACCCCCGTAGTGTTTTGATTGTATTGTTGTATTGTGTTGGATAGATTGTATAGTTGAATGACTGACCAAAACCATGATATCAGTAAACAGATGTAACTGTATAGTCATGTAAATGGAATATCTGGAGAATCATGTAAATGGATGTATATCCATGGTTCGGTTCAGTCAATGTAGATTGAATGTATTGAATAGATTGAATATAGGGATTCATGTTGAATTAGAATATTGTAGATTGTAAATTGTAGATTATAGATTGTAGATTGTAGATTGTACTTGAATCATATTCAAGTCGGATTATAATGAAACTCAAAGTAAATTGAAGTCCTGATTGTTTTGATATTAACGGTAACCGCTGCACATGGGCGGTAGGATTTGTGTCTTTTTCAAAGACGATTACCTTTTTGATAACACCATTGTTAAGTTGTCTACCTTAGATAGGCAAGCACCCACTTCTCTGGCTCCCCGAGGCTCAAGAGATTGGTCCCACTTAAACCTATGTTTACTAGGGTCCTTATTGTAATTTATAGAACTTGAGGGTTTTTTATGTAGAAATACTTTTATATTCTTTTCAAAATACACCCCAAGTATTTATTATTCGTCTTTAGAGTTATAAGGAATGTGAATTTTATATTGTGATATTTCTAATGAAAATATCCTAATTTCATAATAAATGGTATTTATTTGTAATATTGGTTTTATATGGAATTCATGGTATTTTAGTGTAAAATTGATTCTTGTGATTTTTAGAAAAAGGTGGAATATTTATATCATAACAAAATAGGTATTTTAATGATAAATATACATATATTTATATAAAAATAATTTTAATATATATTTTATATTCTAAAAATCTCATTTTCTTAAGATGTCGTATTTTAAATCTTTCGAGACCGAATACTCCTTGCGGAGGTCTGAATCTCGCACTACTAAGCCCGAGGATGTGAGATAATCCGCACTATCCCGAACGGGTTCCCCAAAATGGATTGTAGCGGCGCTTTGCAAAGATTTGTATAAATACTAAATCCTTTAGAAAACAGTTTTATTAAGTAAATGGTATTTATTTGTAAAGATGTCAATTTCCCGTATCCTATGTTCTAGGGTCTCCTAAGTCAACTAGACTGCTCCTAACTGGTCCAAAACGACAAGTTGTGAGATATCCCTCAAATCGCCTCTTCACCGCCAATTGTGGCTAGGTAAGTATATGTGAAGAAAGGAGGGATCCGCTCACGAATCACCGTGAGATGGGCCTTTTAAAGTTACCTTTCTCACTTGTCTAGCCTATGCACCACAAAGTCAGGTTTAGATAAACGACTGAATGCCCACAACTTTCCTCTGTCCTAATGAGTGCGATAGTCCTTAATTGACTGAGTCTAGATATTTTTATTATTAGCTCAAAAGTTATTTATTTGTAATGATGTATCAATACTAAATCTTTTAGAAATGGTTTTATTAAGTAAAGGGTTTTTTAAATGAAAATGTTTGTTTTCCCGTATTCTAAGTTCTCGAGGGTATCGTGTTTTGTTGTATATGAGTGTGCGGGGAGGTAGGTCATTATCTCGTGATCTACTTAAGGGTATAACAAGTTTAATGGTTTAAATGCATAATTGAAACAATGTGGTATTTAAATGAAAAATACGGTAAAAGGAACTAGCCATCATTTTATGAAATGAAACTTGATCAATTTGGTTGATTAGTGTTTAATAGTCAACATGAGGGAGTTTAAGCATAATTGTATTAACGAAAAGTGAAGTTTTATAAGAAAACTGAATCGGAAATCGGATTTGTTCTGATTCCGTCGGGTTTTGTAAACCCGTATTTTTAGAATAGAAAAGAGAGATAGAAAATGGGACTTATGGGTTTTGGACAATAACGAGAGTGAGATGGAAGAAGAGGAATCGCCGGTGCGTCGATTCGTCGCCGAGAGTTCCTAGAACGATCGCCGGAAGTTCTCCGGGAATTTCGCCGTAGCTTCGCTTCGTGCTCGTTTTCAAAGTATACAAGATTTCTTGAGAATTTTAGAGAGTTGGCTCAGAGTTTTGGGGAGAGAGGGTAGAGGGTAGGGGTGTATTTATAGGGTTAGGGTAGATGTAGGGTTTTAATTAAAAAAAAGTAAAAATGTGTGAAAATGTATTAATAATGAAGTAAATGAGAGTTAATGGGCTCTATGGAATTGATATCAGAAATTGAAGTATGCAGGGGAGTAGGGGAGTTGAAAGGCCACAATTTTCCTTCAGGTGACTCGGCCGTCCGGCCGAGTCCGGTTGGCGGCGCCGACGGGCCGAGTCGAAGTGTCGGGAGGTGGGGGGTCTCAAGGTGTAGGCTCTGGTGCATTTATATTTGTGGGTGTAATGGAAAAATTGGGAGTTATCTTGTGTTGACTGTTGGGCTTCTATAAACTTTTAAAACAAATAAATATTAAAAATAATGTGGGGCATGTGATTTGAACTCTGGTGGCTTGGTTCAGCAGTGCAAGGTATTACCAATGAGCTATAAGCTCCTTCTTGTAATTATAGTGTGAGATAAATACTTAAAGTGGTAACAGCAACATTAAATACTCCAAGTATACTTTAAATTTAATTCAAATTTATGTATACTAAAAATGGAGTTGTTACACTGTGATCCAAAGAGAATTGAATTATTCTCCCCCCTTTTTATAATGAGATGTTATGATCTCTTTTGTGAAAGACAATTTATCTTATAGATCTATGATCTGGCAAAGGAACTAAGTTCTTTTTCTGATGAGATTTTTTATCTCTCTGTTTTTACCTTGAAGAAGAGTTCTTCTTCTCAGAGCTTGCTCTCTTTCTTTGAAATTTCTCAAAGCTTGTGGGAGGGTTCCTCTCTATGAGACTTGAAGTCTTGGGTCCTTTATATAGTGAAGGGTGATTTGTTGAATCGGTTGATGAGATCTTTTCTCTAATTGATTTGGGGATTTCCCCACTGTTGGATCTTTGATCCTAGGGTTTTTGATTTACAGAAGGCAATCTTCTTGTTTTTAACAAGATTGGGAAATCTTTTCCCATGCAGAATTTATTCTGTATTTTAGTGATTTTTAATCACCATTGGATCATTGATCCAACGGTACTCTGATTTTCAGAGCACAATCTTTCCTGTTTGGAAAGATCCTGAGAAATGTTTCCGTAACAGAATTTTATTCTGGTCAATTGATGATTTTTAATCATGTTCGTTGGATCTTTGATCCAAGGATCGAGAACATTTTGTTCAATCACTAACGCTTACGTTCTTTGCACGTGGTGCGCTGCTTAGAGTGCAGCGCTCTTAGCGCTACCGCTCACGTGCTTTGCACGTGGTGCGCTGTTTAGAGTACAGCGCTCCTAGCGCTAGTTCTCACATGCTTTGTAGGTGGTGCGCTGCCTAGAGTCCAGCATTCTTAGCGCTAGCGCTCACCTGCTTTGCACGTGGTGCGCTGCTTAAGGTGCAGCGCTTTTAGCGCCAGCGCTCACGTGTTTTGCACGTGGTGCGCTGCTTCAGAGTTTTTGACTCTTAGCGCTGGCGCTCTTGGCGCGAGCGCTTTTATGAAGCGCGGCTTTATTTTAAATTTCAAAATTTGAACAGAGCTTTGCTCTGATTGGGGGAAACAAATGCCCCCTCCACCGTTGCGCTCGCGTGGCCTACACGTGAGTGCAGCGGTGGCAGCATCTATGCCATTAGATCAACTCAGAAGTTGAAACGGCTCTCAGTGCCTATAAATAGGACCCTTGGCCCTTGAGATGATCTTTGTTCATCTTCTTTATTGTTTTCTGAGAATTAATTCTCTTTCAGAGCATAGCTCTTTCCCTTAAGAAATTTCTTAAGAGTCAAAACTCTGCTCAACTTAGGTAAAAATTGAACTTTTTAACAGAGGTTTGCTCTCCTTAGATCATATATCTAAATATATATCTTTAGGGTTTTACCTATTAACAGAGCTATGCTCATCTCCAAGATATAGTCTTTTTAGGGTGATTTTAACCTATGAACTGGAGTATTGTTCATGAAGATCTTAAGGGTTTATTCACAGATCTTGAAGATCTTGGAGTTTTTACTCTGTAGAAGCTTTGCTTTTTAGGGTTTCTTGATAGATTGTTTCATTTTCCTTACAGAGCATTGCTCTTCAGAAATTTGGGGGGGAATTTTATTCCCCTCATGATTAATTATGACAGATGTATGTCTGTTAGAGAGCACTGCTCTCAATGGGAGATTTACTCCTTGGCCCGAGGGGCTCTCATTAAATGAGAATCCTTTGAAGATTTCCCCATTTAATGACAGTCTCATCAAATGATGGGATTGTTTTATTAATAGTGAGAATCATCTAGATTGTGTGGGTCCCCTTTGGCCCCTTTTTTACTGCATTGCAGTGTGGTACGGATTTAAAGTACCAAGTACCGAACTTGACTTGTAGCATTGACGGCTAACTTTATTCTCTTTCGCGCAGGTATTATGCCTTTCGATACTTCGTTTCCCTTTGTCCGTTCAGAAAGCGGGTTCCCTGCAGCGCCAGTAGACCGAGAATTTTTTGCACTGATCAAGTATCACGACCCAGAGCGGAAGAATCTCCATTTATGGGGAACATGGTACAACCAGATCATCGTGGGTCGGCACAGCTTCTCTTGCGCAACACCTTCAGAGCCCATTTCGGCGATTCATTATGCTGACGTACCCCCGGTGAACTATGCCGTGGAGGTGGTTAATTGGACTTCAGAGGGTTGCCTTCAGCCCTCTATGGCTGCAATACCTGTACAACCGCTGATGGCTTTGGACATTCTAGGGCGGCGTATATGCCAGTGTGAGTCGCGCCCTTGGGGACAACCATACAACATAGGCTTGACTCCTCGTCACTCTGCTGGATATCTGCAGTGGGTCCGATACATCTAATCGGCAAAGAAGTCAGAGCTACCGAGGCTTGGATTTTACCCCGCGATCTATTCTTCTCTGTTCCAGTATTCCACACCTCCAGCATGGTGGGTCAAAGCCTTTTTGGAACAATGGAACGTTCCAACTCACACCTTCCTTATGCTAGATCGGGAAGTTTCCATCTCTTTGGAGGAGTTTGCGGATATCTCCGGCTTGCCTGTCAGAAGGGAGCATTATGAGGAGATCTTGCCCCCTGACGAGTATATTTTCGCTACTCGACTGGTGATGACGGGTCTAACCCCAGAGAATGCCATTCAGCACCGATTCCCCAGCTTGATCAAGGTGCTAAACATTTATGAGGGCCTATTTCTTGAATCTGGAAGCCATGGGGTTAGCTTTGCGGACTTCATCGCCCATTTTCTCCGTCCAGAAGCTTTATCTCAACAAGGTGAAAGGTTTGCCAAACTTGATGATCCTTTCGGTTTTGGCTTGGATAGCCGGCCGATAATGGAAGCCGATCAAAAGAGTTTCTTCCTTCCAAACGTCGCGATCGTCCCCTTTTTAGAAATCGCCGCTCAGGACATCAATGAAGAAGCGTTCTTTTTAGGGTTCCTCGGTTTGTGGTTAAGCTGGTCCGTGCTTCCCATGCACCCTCGCTACATGAGGCCGTCTGTCTTTTACCCAGCTCATCGGATGGTTCAAGGGAGACATGTTGCTGTTGGGATTGCCGGGCTGGCTCATTTGTATCACGGCCTTAGCTTGGCGGCTGACACTACTCAACCGGGGGTGCATCCCGTGAACTTCCCGATGCATTATTTTACTTCATGGCTCGAGCTGCAAGTGCTCGGTGCTTTTGGAATGCACAAGCGGCCCCATTTCTATGAAACTTGCAATTTTCCACGGATCATGCGGCTGGTCGATGCTTCCACTGTGGAGCCAAGTCAGTGAGAGGCTCGGGGTGTGATTCTTAGCCCGCGTACAGTCGGGGACGGCATGACCTTTGTTGATAAGGTCATGACCATCGATAAGGAATCCACTAAGATGGTGCAGCCGTTGCGGGACACCTTTAAGGACGGAGCTTCTACCTTGAAAGCTTGGGAGATTCTCCATTTGTACTCGATCAGGCCGGGCTACTTGGTGTTCAGGCAGAACGACTCGGCTTTGTTCATGAGATATAACCCCCACCATTTTGCCCAACAATCAAGTTATAATCAGGGCGTCCTGCTCGAGGCATTCTTGGCAGAACCGGTTAATACTGAAGAGGGCATCCGGAGCGCTTTGCACCACTTCATGCGCTTAAACACAGGGTCCAATTTCTTCATCAGTGAGCCGAGTTGTGTTCCGAAAGCCCTGAACGTATACGTGGCGTGGTATCAACACGCGATGGGTGCTGTTATCAAGGAGGAGAAGTGACTGTTGCTTGATCGCAAGGGTGCAGCCCCGGCTGGTAATCCGACCGTTCCCCTAAAGCAGCGGACCATCGTTCATCCTCCTTTGAGAGAGGCTGCTGCGATTGTAGTCCCGCGCGCCATATCTGAGCTTCCCCTTCCTCGTACTCCCGTGAAAGCGGTGGCTGTGGCGTCTCCCGAGTCTGGCATGGGTTCGGAGATCAGAACTCGTCGTCCAAAGGTGCCCACCAAGCGTAAGCTTGTGCTAGCGGCTACCGGCACTCGCTCACAGAAGAGAAAGAACAATACTCTCTGCAGACGTTGTATTAGGCCAGGAGCCTCATGCTTCTTACAGCGAGGGCATAAGTGAATATGGGACCAACGAAGGTTTATTTGTGGCGCTGGATGATACCGATCTAGAGGCTGCCATTGCAGCTTCCGAGCGACTAGCTAGCAACAAAGCAGGACTGATCACCCTTGTACAGTCAGGTAGACTTCAGTTGTATCTTTTCACTGTTATGTTTTTTATTATCATGCTTTGACTGACACTTCTTCTTCAACATGCATCTCCACTGAAGAGGCTCTCGCGGCTTCTCTCAAGACTTTTAAAGAGGAGGAAAGGCTTCATGCTTCCTTGGGCATTGGTACATTTCAGCTCACTGTGCCTTTATTCCCGTTTTTATGGGTAAACAAACTCTTCTTTTTCATCTTATTGCAAGGCCTACCTCGACTCAGGTTATCCCGAGTGCAGTGCCAATCCTGCAAGGCGGCACTGCAACGCTTCTAGGATCTACTGGCGAAGTCCCAGTTCCCTCAGTATCGCCGAAAGAAGCTTCGCTCAAACAGCCAATGATGAACGCCGTAGAGGCTCCAGAGGCAGAACTTGGTTCGGACGATGACGTCTCCTTGGCGGAGGTCTTGAGGAGGTCACTTTTCACTGCTAAGGCCGACAAGAAGCAAAGAAAGCACGCAGCTAAAGAACATGATGCCGCTTTGGCTATAGGTGCAGGCTCAAGCGCTATTCCATCCGTCACTATTTCCTCCGAAGATGCTCCAGCTGCCCTGTTTACCATTTATAGACAGGTTTTGCGCGCGGCTCGGGAGGCAATCGAAAAGTCGCCTCAAGGTAATATAATACTGGGTCTTTTTATTAGAATTTGATCTTCAAATTCTCATATATCGTATCCTGCAGGGTTAAGTCTTGGCGACGAGGCAGCATGTGAGATGACGGCAACCACCGATCCTGAAGTTGCCACTCTTTCTCAAGAATCTGGGACTGCCCCAATTGCTACTCTTTCCCCTTACGGTTCTCTACCATCGCTCGGCATTGCGAGTGTCACGACGGCTCTTATAGAATTGGGGGATGAAGCCACCGGTGTCGAAACCGTCCCCCCAAATGAGACCGAAGAAGTCGCGACGCTTGGTGATGCTTCCGTCGCAGTTTTGGCTGATGACCAGTTTGGTAGGTCTCAGATCGCTGCATTCTTTTCGTTTTGCAACCCCTTTGGGTCCCTTTTGATGACATTTTGTTTATTTCGAATGTAGATGAGGTGAGCGCAGAGGTTGTACCATCTGAAGAAGCATCACCGGCTGCCCTGACGGTCGCCGATCCTTCGCCTTCTCTCGTGTCCTCTCAAATACTGGAAGGTATGGGTTTGCGATTAATTTAGATCGGGGATAGCATCTTTCATGTACTGACCATGTATCATCATAATCTTGCAGGAGTTCTCTTTGGTCATCTGTATCAAGTTTTGAACCCGCACTTCTCCTTCCAGTCGGAAGTCGCTTTGCCTACTGGTGCCGGTGAGTATCTTCTCTAACCGACGTCTTTTCTTTTCTTTAATGGGTGACCCTGCCGTTGTTAACTTTGAATTGATTACATCGCTACAAATTGAAGGAGGGGACAAGAGAATCGTCGTGCCACCAATACTCCCAGCTCTGCCTCCTGCCGTAGCCGGTATAGTAGCCTTCATCGCTCTTGCATCTTCTTTATCTCTTAAGCCAATATCTGACTATGATTTGTTTTGTAGCAATCACACCGACTCCTGTTCCCTTCGAGTCTCAGATTCCCATGCCGGTAGGACCCTTTTCCAGACGTCCATCTTCTAAGGGTGTTGTGACCAACCTCCGCATGTTAAGTGAGTACATCGAGGAGCTTGACATGGAGGTCCCTGCATTTGCTGCAGATTTTGCTGCCGAGGTTAATCCCATGTTGGCGACGCTCGTGAACTTCTATAGCAAAGGCGTCGTTGAGTCTTGGGTTAATCACTGCAGGAAGATCGAGGCCTGTCTGTATAATATTGAGCTCAGGCGTTCTGCTTCGGAAATGTTGGCTTTGAACTCCCAGCGGGCTGCATGGGTTGAGCAGAGCGTGCCCTTCCTCCGCCATTTTGAACAAGAAGCGACCTTGAGGCAGAAGGAACGCGAGAAGGCTTCAGGTGAATCTGCCCGGCTGCACGCCCAAGTTGAAGCGAATGCCGCACAACCGAGAGCCGTCTTTGACAATTTGCAGCGATGTATTTCGGACGGGCTGGCAATGAGGCGGAAGCTCGACTTCATTGAGCGGGTTACGCAGAGTCGCGAAGCTGCCCAACGGGAAATCGATGAGAAGGTTTCATCGTGTTTGCAGCAATGGGATCAAGTCGAAGCGGAGCTGGCCGCAGCGGCTGACCATGAAAAGGAGTTGAAAGGAGCGCGCGAGCAACTTTCTAACTTATTGAAAACGCCTCCTTCTCAGTAGCTACCTTTGTATCAATTAAACATTTGTAATATTTGAATAACATGTATCCATTTTTCATTCTTTTATATGATTCGTCTTGTACTCAATTGAATTCATGAATAAAAGATACACATTTTTTTATCTCCCAATGTCGCTTTCTTCTCTTTGCTGTGTTATCATCATGTGGTTTTAGCAGGTGTGGTCCGTAGATAGTAGGTAGCTGTCCATCTTGGACTCTTTACAGGGTAGCGATGGCTTAGGAAACAGGTTCAGATCTGCCGCCTAAGACTTTTCAACTTTATGAGCCGTGAGGGTCTCATAAAGATTTTTCTCCCTACGAGTCGAGAGGATCTCGTAGGTGTATTTTCTCCTTAGGAATCGTAAAGATTTCTAAGTGTGTTTTCTCTTGAAAGTCGTAAGGATCTCACAAGAGAATTTTCTTCCTTACAAGTTGAGAGGACTCGTAAGTGATTGATGAGCTGACTTGCTCCCGAGTCAAAGCATTGCTTCGATAGGGGTGGTCGAGGGTTGACTTTGGCCATACGGGGTTTAGTTGATGACGTATTTTCGAGACGGGGTCATTTGATGACGTATTTCCGAGACGGGGTCATTGGCTGACGTATTTCCGCGACGGGGTCATTGGATGATGTGTTTCCGAGATGGGGTCATTTGATGACGTATTTCCGAGACGGGGTCATTGGCTGACGTATTTCCGCGACGGGGTCATTTGATGACGTATTTTCGAGACGGGGTCATTCGATGACCTATTTCCGTGACGGGGTCATTGGCTGACGTGTTTCCGAGACGGGGTCATTTGATGGCGTATTTCCGAGACGGAGTCATTGGCTGCCGTATTTCCGCGACGGGGTCATTTGATGACGTATTTCCACGACGGGGTCATGTGGATGACGTATTTCTGCGATGGGGTCATGTGCTGACGTTGCGTCTGCTGTAACGAGACGAATGTCGAGGTGGTCTCTAGGTTGTCAGTGAACCGTCGAGATTTGGAACTAGAGGACTTTGCCATGGCTCCGTTTGTTGACGTCGTATCTGCTTCTGGTTGTAATGAGAAGGAATGCCGTTGTTGATCTCTTGAGATGCAGATGTTGTCATCGAGACTTGGCTCTCTTTCTGATGGAGCCTGGTGGGATGATATGGTTCTCTCTTTGTTTGTGCCCCTGGATTGTATACAGGGATCGATGTGATCTCACCTGTAGGGCAAAAGTTTCATGTTGTATGTATTATATTTTTTTTGTTTTCTTTCCACGATACTCTATCATTTCAGCTTTTGTATCGCGAAAGTCGTGATTGCCCAATCATTTCGGCTATTTTTCGTGGTGCCCAATCATTTCGACTATTTTTCTTTTTCTTTACTCACTGCTTTTTATTGCGAGTTGCCCAAACATTTCGGCTATTTTGTATGCATATATTTTTACTTGCTGATTTTGTTGCAAGTTGCCCCATCATTTCGGCTATTTCATATGCATTTTTGGCTCGCTGAATTTTTTATCGCGGGTGTGGAACTTAGAATCTGGTGCCCATCTCAGCATCAACATCGCTACACCTGGAATATTGTCAGGAGCGAATCATCATTTGCCATGAAAGGACTTGGAATTTGATACCGATTTAGGTATCAACATCGCTACCACTAGGACATTGCCAGGAGCGAATCATCATTTGCCTTTGTCGGTTCGAACAAAGGTGGCTTAGCAAACAGGGTTAAGATCCTGTCGACTAAGGCTTTTGACTTCATGAGCCGTAAGGGTCTCATAAAGGTGTTTCTCCCTACGAGTCGTGAGGATCTCGTAGGTGTCGTTTCTCCTTAGGAATCGTGAGGATTCCTAAGAGTATGTTCTCTTATAAGTCGTAAGGATCTTATAAGAGTGTTTTCTCCTTATAAGTCGAGAGGACTTACAAGTGTCGTTCGCCGTGTGAGCATATCCCTAGTCGCTGGTGGGACTTTGTTAGGGAATTTTTTTTTCGTGCCCGTGGATTGTATACAAGGGTCAATATTAAAACGCTTGTAGGGCAGTCTGTGGAGTGTGATGGCTTAAGAACAGGTTCAGATCCCTATATCTTAAGGCTTTTGAATCTTATGAGCCATGAGGGTCTCATAAGAGGGTTCTCTTTGCGAGTCGTGAGGATCTCGTAAGTGTGTTTTCTCCTTAGGAATCGTGGGGATTCCTAAGTGTGTTGCTCCCTTGTGAGTCGTAAGGATCTCACGCAGGTATTTTCTCCTTACAGGGTCGAGAGGACCTTGCAAGTATCTTTTAACGAGATTGCGCCCTTTCGGGTTTTCACAAACTCGCCGGTAGTCCTGCTATTTTTACTCACGGAGCCCTTTCGGGTTTTCATCCGTGCCCATCTTGCTCATAGACGTACCATTTTTTTTGTATCAGCCTTGGGATGCTGCGTCCGTAGTCTCGGTCAGGCGTAGTATTTCTTCAAGAAATGGCCGTTTATTGGCCTGAAGGGTCTTTCGCCATGCATATCCATGAGCAAGTAAGCCCCACCCTTGTAGACTTTGCCTATGATGTACGGGCCTTCATAGTTCGGCTCAAATTCCCCCGTTTGGCACGATTGAGGATCATTGGTCTCTTGATCACTAGCACGAGTTCGCCTTGGCGGAATGTTCTCGGCCTAGTCAATCTCTCATATGAGCGCGTCATTTTTGCTTTGTAAGCTTCCAAGTTTTGCTGCGCCATGAGCAGGGTTTCGTCAAGGGCGTCGAGCTCCTCAAGCCGAAGATGAGCATTGTCTTCGTCTGTTAGCTCGTAATGAACCGCCACTCGCAGAGAGGGTAACTCTATCTCTAAGGTGAGTACTGCTTCAGCGCCGAATACCAATGCATACGGCGTTGTGTTTATGGCCGTTTTGAACGTAGTTCGATACGCCCAGAGAGCTTCGTGCAGTCTCTCGTGCCAATCCTTTCTATTTCGAGACACCGTCTTCTTTATGATCTTCGTCAAGGTTTTGTTGAAAGCCTCAGCTAGACCATTAGCTCGAGAATTATAGACCGAAGAGTATCTCCAGTCTATATTATGTTGCTGCGCGAAGCGACTGATTTTGTGACTTCTGTAGGCCGGCCCGTTATCGGAGATAATCCGTCGCGGAGTGCCGAACCGATAGATGACGTGTGTCTTGAATAAATGGAGGATATTCTCTGTCTTCACTTCTCTTAGTGGTACTGCTTCTGCCCACTTGGAGAAGTAATTAGTTGTCTCCAGTATAAACCGATGTCCTCTGGACGATGCTGGTTCAATGGGCCCGATTATGTCAGTTCCCCACATTTCGAACGGCCAGCTAGCCACCGTTGGGTGTAGCGGGTTTGGATGCTGGTGGATAAAGTCTCCATGAATTTGGCACGAATGACACTGCTTCGCATATTCGAGGCAATCCTGAATCATCATGGGCCAATAGTAGCCCATCCTTTTGATCTTCAGCTTCATCTTTGACCCGGCTTGATGAGAACCGCAGAGTCCGTCGTGAGTTTCTTGGACGACTCTCCTTGATTCTTCCGGTCCCAGGCATCTTAGCCATAGAGAGTCGAATGATCTCTTATATACAGTATCATTGACGATGGCGAAAGACAGAGCTCATTTCATGAGCTGATGTCTTGAGGACGCATCTTCAGGTGTTCGACGAAATTTGAAGTAATTCATAAAGACTTCTCTCCAATCCTTAGCCTTTTCTTGGTCCTGTATTTGCAGGGCTGTTTCCTTGGTCGCTTCCTTTTCTTTGGACGAATTCGGAGATATTTCCGCTGGTGCAAGAACCCGATGACTTTGTACGACGATCCTTACGTCATCGAGGTCTTCATTAGCTAGTTCTTTAACGAGTTTGGCTAATGCATCTGCCTTGCTATTTTCCGCACGCGGTATGCTCTCTAGGGCGTAGGAAGGGATTTGAGTCAGCAATTGTTGCACTCTCTCGCCGTACTTTACCAACTCTGGTTTGCACGTTTGATAGTCGTCGTTCACTTGACTAAGGACCAGCTGGGAATCTCCGTATATGAGGAGGTTTTTGATTCCCATGTCGACAGCGATCTCAAGAGCTGCTATCAAAGCTTCATATTCTGCTTCATTATTTGTCCTCGGCTCTGTTAGGGAAAAGGCAAAGCGCATTATCCCTCCTTGTGGAGTCATGAAGATAAAGCCTACCCCAGATTTGATTATAGGGGTGTTGTGTTGTCGCTTCTTCATAGAAGATGCCTCATCGAAGTAAAGTTCCCATCGGACGTCACTATCTCCTTTCTCCCTGTCGATCGTGTCAAACGCGTGCTCGTCTGGCAATTCGCAATTTATGGGTGAATCGGCAGGTATCGGATGCTCAGCGAGGAAGTCGGCAATGGCCTGGCCCTTCACTGCCTTGAGAGGTCGGTATGTTATCGAGAACTCCATCAAGAAGAGGGCCCATTTAGCGAGCCGTCCTGTTAGTATGGCTCTTGACATCATATATTTGAGAGGATCCACTTTTGATATGAGGTGGAGCTCATGCACCAACGAATAGTGTCTAAGCATCGTTATCGCGAAGA
Source organism: Agapanthus africanus (assembly GCA_030015575.1). NCBI lineage: Eukaryota > Viridiplantae > Streptophyta > Magnoliopsida > Asparagales > Amaryllidaceae > Agapanthus > Agapanthus africanus. The sequence goes on along the minus strand of JASDDO010000022.1, from coordinate 828,648,181 downwards.
TTAACGCCAGGCAGTGTTTTTCGATGGGGGAGTAGTTGTTTTCTGCCCCCAGGAGAACTCGACTCAAATATTAGAGAGCTCTCTCTTTCCCTTGGTCATTTTCCTGTGCCCATAGTACGCCTAAAGAACCTTCAAGGGTCGTTGTGTACAGGATGAGGGGTTTTCCCTTGACCGGAGCGGTCAGTACTGGCGGATTGTGCAAGTATTGCTTGATTTCGTCTAGAGCGCTTTGGCATTTGTGATTCCAGACGAAAGAGGTCCCTTTCTTCATTAAATGTCTATAGGGGCGGCATTTGCCGGAGAGATTAGCTATGAACCGCCAGATATATGCGAGCTTTCCTTGGAGAGACCGCAGTTGCTTGAGAGTTCTTGGCGGAGGCATTTCCATGATCGCCTTGATCTTTGACGGGTCTATTTCAATGCCCCGATGTCGTACGATGAATCCTAGGAACTTACCTGAGGAAACTCCGAACGTGCATTTGAGAGGGTTCATCTTCAAGTTGTATTTCCGAAGGCGTTGAAACACGATCTTCAGATGCTCCCGATGCTCCTCATGCGATTTGCTTTTCACCACGAGATCGTCGATATAACATTCGACAATTTCGTGTATAAGGTCATCAAAATCTTCGTCATGGCCTTCTGATAGGTGGCGTCGGCGTTCTTCAGACCGAAAGGCATCACTTTGTAGCAGAATATACCCGGAGGAGTCCGGAAAGCGGTATGCTTCTGGTCTTCGGGATGCATCTTTATTTGATTGTACCCAAACGAGCCGTCTATGAAGGAGAAGACTTCGTGAGTGGACATGTTGTCTATCATCAACTAGGTAACCAGTACAGGAAAGTCATCTTTTGGATAGGCTTTGTTAAGGTCCCGAAAGTCTACGCAGATGCGCACTGTCCCATTTTTCTTCATCATTGGGACAATGTTGGCAATCCAATCAGGGTACTGAAGCTCTTGGATGAAGACGGAGTCGATTAGCTTCTTGATCTCGGCGTTGATGCTCATTTCAAGTTCGAACCGCATTCTTCTCGGCGCTTGTTTGACTGGGTTGGTGTCCGGAGATATCGCCAATTTGTGCACAGCTACTTCTGGATCTAGTACCGGCATCTCGGAATAGTTCCATGCAAAGCAGTCCTTGTAGGGTTCCTAGGCACAGTCAAGAGGTTCCACAAGGCATCAAACATGCCAAATTCAAAAATTATATGCCGAGAAACCCTAATGCTAGATCGTTAACTAGAGGTAAAGGCGAAAAGCAAGCAAGTAAACAACTTTATTGCTAAGTGAATGGAAATACAACCTTTGTAGATCCGGTCCTCCACTTCTTTAGCTCCGTGATGACGTCCCTTCGCTGCGATCACCGGGATCTCAGACTCTAGCGATGGTTTCGTCGGAGAAATGAGCGGGCTAGGTCGTTGACTTCGATGCCGAAGATGATCTACGTCGAGGCGACTCTAACTCGAGCTCCATCTTCACCAAGTCATGAAACTTATGAAGAAAACACCCTATACTACATGGTAAGTGGTAGAGGATGAAGAAATAGGAAGTGGGTTCACTTTGGATTTGGATTTCTCACTTGGATTCATCACTTGAATTTTTTCTAGAAAACTTTTTTTTTCACTTAAAGAAGAAGATGAAGAAGAAGAAAAATGAATAATCATTTAAAATAAAAATTCAAGTGAATACTGATCATGTTGCAACCATGGGTGAAGTTTACTCATGTAGAGAATAAACTAGGGTTTAGGCAAATGGTTAGGTTAAGCAAAAGAAACAAAATGGTTGAACTTTACAAAGCTTCATGAAGCTTCAAAGAAAATCCAAAGTTAGCCACCATTTTATTTCTTGCTAAAATAAATAAATAAATAAATAAATAAATAAAGATAACAAAACCCTAACCATTAACCTAAACATGGTTTAAATCAAACATACACCCAAGTTTGCATGTATCATCAAACATGATACAAACTAGTGCACAAACATATATCATATATACAATGTGCACATTCAAGTGAGATAATCAATCTTAAGTGAACCAATACTAGTCAATGTAAAGTAATATATCAAATATATAATTATACATTAAATCATTAAATCAACACTTGACTTAACGATCCGGTCATATCGCATATGACCGACTAATATCCAATGTATCGACTTATCGAATCAATCCTCGATTCGATAACTAGGTTATATCGCATATAACCAATTGATACATTCATCGCGAGAATAGAATACGGTATCACATATACGCATTATTCTCGGTCCCGCACATATCTCATATGTGCTCCTATTTCGTTTCGCTTGAACCAGGAAACCTCTGTGTAGGACTCTAAAGACTCGTCAATACGCCGGCAGCAGGTGATGATCATATCAAACACCCACAAGCCGCAAGCGGTCTGCTAAACGTAACGGCCACCCGGGTATAGAGCGATCAGAAGATCAACGAGCAAGCCCGCTCACACTCCTGTGAATCCAACCAGTAATGTTAGTTATATGTATGCCCTAGAGGCCATTACTGTACATAGGATGTATATTGTAGTGGATGCTGGGACGTATATAGGGAGGACTTTCTTGCTCGACATGATAGTATGCTATCTGGTTGAACTTTACCTTAACGTGTATACTGATTGTCTCTCTGTTACATGTTGGTAAAGCCCTTAGGATGTGTGCTTGACTACCTGGACTATGATGCGGATCATACTAGTGGGGACATGGTAGTCCATAAGTACATCCTTCAAAGTCCCTAGTCGAGGGTATATCGAGACGGGGCATCGATATACCAGAGTAGACTAGCGTATACCTTCTCGACCCATACAGATGGGCGATGGATGATCCCATATCCATCGGTGTTTGACATCAGAGATGATATACGGGTGCTCAGTAGAGACTGGGTACACTGGACGGACTCGCCGAGAACTCCCAGATGGTATTATACCTCACGTCAGATGGCAGTTCTCTGGTGACACTGGTACAGAGTAGTCTGTTGACCCGAGATCGTCATAGAGTCTTGTGTGGTTCCCACTGTACTTTGATTTCCATCTTACCACATCCAAGAGGGCGTGCAAAACGGTGGTTTTTGGGTACAGTCCCGAGTCACATGGAGGCAATGAGCGATAGGAGGGGATTCGTCTCTCCCGGTATAGGGAGTTGATGTTGCGCTGTGTTCGATTGGCTATAACAGGAAATCCCTGGCCAGGGTTGCTGAGATTTACTGGTAAGTGTTACCAGTAGTTTCTCGAATAGTTATAGACCTCATATCGACACGACTTATCGAGCTATTGGGGTCTGACGTTTACCACCCCTAGGCGAGATATGCGACATATCAGACGATCAGACCGGACTGTACGGTAGTGTTACTGGTTGGATTCACTGGAGTGTGAGCGGGCTTGCTCGTCGATCTTCAGATCGCTCAATACCCGGGTGGCCGTTACGTTTAGCAGACCGCTTGCGGCTTGTGGGTGTTTATATGATCATCATCTGCTGCCGGCGTATTGACGAGTCTTTAGAGTCCTACACAGAGGTTTCCTGGCTCAAGCGAAACGAAATAGGAGCGCATATGAGATATGTGCGGGACCGAGAATAATGCGTGTATGTGATACCATATTCTATTCTCGCGATGAATGTGTCGAATGGTTGTATGCGATATAACCTAGTTATCGAATCAAGGATTGATTCGATAAGCCGATACATTGGATACTAGTCGGTTATATGCGATATGACCGGATCGTTAAATCAAGTGTTGATTTAATGATTTAATGTATAACTATATATTTGATATATTACTTTGCATTAACTAGTATCGGTTCACTTTGAATGGATTTTCTCACTCGGATGTGCGCATTGTATATGCGATATGATTTTGTGCACTTGATTGTATCATGTTTGATGATGCATGTTTAACTATAGTTAAGTGTAATGAATTAAGCCATGGTTAAACTAATGATTAGGGTTTTCTTTTCTTACTTATTTATTTATTTATTTATTTTGAATAGATGAGAAAAGAATGGTTGCTAGTTTTGGAGTTTAGTTGAAGCTTCATGAAGCTTTGACTTTGTAACCATTCTTGTCTTCATGCTTAACCCTAACCATTCCTTTAACCTTGGTCAATTCTCTACACATAACTATAGTTAATATTATGATAAGTATTGATTTTCTATTCTATTTCTAATTAACTTATCATAACATAATTCTTCTTCTTCTTCCTTTCTTCACTTGAAGAAAGCAAGCTCCATCAATGGTGATTGATGGAAATGAGTGAGAAATCCAATTCTAAAGTCTACCCACTTCCTATTTCTTCATCCTATACCTCTTGCCAAGTAGTAGAGTGTGTTTCCTTCACAAGTTTCATGGCTTGGTGAAGGTGGAGCTTGATCTAGCGATGCCTCGACGTAGATCATCTTCGGCATAGACATCGACGACCTAGCTCGCCATTTCTCCGACGAAGCCGACGCTAGAGCCCGGGAATTCACTAGGACAGTGAGGAGACTTCGTTATGGAGCCGTGGAGGTGGAGCACCGGATCTACAAAGGTTGTATTTCCGTATTCTTTATAGTTAAGTTGTTAACTAGTTTCTAGTTTCGCCTAACCTTTAGCCAACGATCCGTATTAGGGTTTCTCGGCACCTAGATTTTTTTGAAATTGGCATGGTTGATGCCTTGTGAGAGACCTCATTAGGGTGCCTAGGAACCCTACAGTGGTATCAGAGCCAAGCTAGAGCCTTAGGCGAAGTCTAGATGGAGTTTGAAGTCCGAACGAACCCGAAAACCTATTTCAAAATTGCTCTCTGTCCTTTTTTCAAAAACTGGGATTTTTCCAAATTAAAAATTGCTAAAAAATTCAGCAGGGAAAAATAAGAATTACGATGCAAATTTTTTTCGATGAACAGTACTTATTGCGGCGGAACCGCGGCAGAAGCCCAGATTCTGCGGCGGTTCCGCGGCTATCTGGTGACGTCAGCCCTCATTGTTTGCACAGTAATTCCTGATAAATTATGCTGAGTTTTCTGGGAATTTTTAAAATTTATTCAAGCGTTGAATTTTCTGGGTTGTTTTGGGGATTCGTATGTTCGATCGGATTATCAGATTTTGTCTATGTGGCTTTCCGGATAATTTTTAGAATATGTTAAAAGTTCGACCGGATATAAATACCCAATTTTTCCCCTGTCGGGAAATTTCCAGGTGTTGGATTTTTTCCGTAGTTTAACGACGTTCTAAGTAGTGCAAGTAACTCGATGGACCCTCTAGAAGACAACAAACCTTAACTCGATTATGTGACCGTCTTGAACTGCCCTTTGAACCTTCGGGTTTGGGGCAGTACGGCGTGCCACATGTGAGGCGTTGGCTTGACCCTTCTACGGCTGGACCGTTGGTACTGAGGCACGAACTGAATGTTGTTAGACTTATTTCATGTGTTGAGCTGTACCGGGAAAACTTGGGTGTTCGATTGTTCGAACGGAAAGTCTAACATTTTCTAATTATCTGGAATGTGATACAATAATTGGAATTCACAAAGAGTTATGAGATAACTGAATGAATGTTATAAACATAGCAGTTTAGTCTCACTTGATCGGTTGCCACGGAATTTTGATGTGATCAAAAGTCCGTCGCAATCACGTAGCGTACGCGGATACTCGTCGGATAAACTTAATAGACAGCCTCGCTCCATAGCCCCGACCAAGTGACTGTAGGAGAACCCCGTCGCCGAAAGCATCCGTTCGGGTGCTCGCGGTAGCGGTGTTCCGCCTTGGTGCACTTCGTCGATGGTATCGGGGGTGCAGCCGTCTACTGAAGTTTGCGACGAGCATTCGATCAGAATGTCGGGAATCCTGTTGAATTGCCCGACTTGATATTGAAAAGAGTTTTCGATAATGAGACTAAAATGCGGGGTTTATAATAGTTAGGCATGCGATGTCTAAAGAATTCATTTGGTCAGGCATGCGATGTCTGAGGAGGTTGCGGATTCCAACTGTTGTAGTTTTACACTTTCTTTTCTGTGACCGTAAGTGTAATATGTGATATCGCCGGTTTCGTTGCTATATGTCAACGACAATTGGGATGCGCATATTTACTTACGTTGATGACATGTGATGTTATGTGTTGCTGGATATGTTGTATTGGATCGTCGTGTTTGAATAGCCGGGGGTTTTTATGTGAGATGAGTGTTTTTCATTTTCATTCATGTAAAAACTTGTATGTAATATTCTTTTATTGGGGCACTTCCAGGTTGCGGAAGTTGTCACCTTTTGTATATTATTTACTTTTCCGCACTAGGATAGACCCAAGGAGGAGAGCACAAGTAACCGGGTTCTGGAGTCCAGTGGGAGACCAACTCGAGGAGTCGAGTCCGGGTCTCCTAACTCTAGAATTGGCAGGGTTGCTTGCCGCTCTCGTAGGGGTCTAGGGGTGTGGGTTTGGCTATTCATCACGACCGTGGAATCCGTGTTTTATACTGGCTCGTATTGAAAACACGGACGTCCTAGTATATCCAATATTTCATATGTTTCTTCTGCTGCGATATCTGTGATGTGATCATGTGATGTTCTGTGATAGATACAGTATATAGTATATATGATATATTATATAGACGTTACTTATGTTTTACACCCGCGCTAGCCCTGCCCCGCTCTGCCGTTAGTTACCTAACCTAACGGTGCACGAGGGGACATCGAGGCGAATGCGGATGGCATAAGTGTACGTCGTATTTATCTGTGATGTTTAGGTACTTAAATGATGGGACGTCATTAATGTGATTAATGAAATAAAAGAAACCTAAGATGTTGTAGAATCGAATTTCAAAAATAAAACAGGTAGCTACAGTTCTTGCTTTGCACAGCGGTATATGTGATATATCCTGCACCTTATTCGATAAGGAAAGGACCGAGATCCCTTCACCGGGAGTGACTCCTTTAGCAATAACTGGCAGATGCTACACACTCGGTTTGTCTTTTGATTGCTTTTAAGAGTTTTTGCTTTGCAAAGTGATATATATGATATATCCCGCACCTCATTCGACGAGGAAAGGACCGACGATCCCTTCACCGGGAGTGACTCCTTTAGCAAAACTAGAAAAGCATCAAAGACACTCCATTTCAAAATACATTCGATCCTACAACGATATCAAGTTCATTACGCAATGGGTTTTCAGAAAAACCTGTCGTAGCCCTCCGTCATTTCAGATAAGTAGTAGTTAGTATTCGTGCTGCGTTTGTTGGCCTTTGTCAAGGCGCAGTGTGCGGTAGCTAACTGGTGCTTATCTGCTTATGCATATGATGCAGATTGGATTAGGGTAGTCGTGCGACCTTGTTGGCCTTTGTCAAGGGCCGTGCGGGTGGGTTTATTTCGATCAAGAAATGACGGGTTGAACTTGACTAGCATCCTATGGTTTGTTGGCCTTTGTCAAGGTCATAGGAGGTTAGGGGCAAAATATTATCGGGAATTTCAAGTGTTGAAATTTGCAATGAGATTGCATACCTTCTATGAGATAGTTGGATCCCGACACCCGCTGCGAGTAAGAGTTACTCCTGGGAGAGTTTTATACATTACAATTAGCCGATCAAGTAGGTGTCTAGAAAGGTGTCAACGGGGTTACGCCTCTGGGAAAACGAGGTTTACATTAATTAGGTTCGTGCGAAAGCACGGGGGACCTCCCTCAAAGTACCGACACTGGCCTGGCTGAAAGATTGGCGAACTTGTAGTGTGTAATTAATCCCGGCTAGTCTTTCCTTTTAGGGTTTGAAGGAAGATTTGATAAAAAGCAGTGGGAGCCATCCTGATTAGATAAAATAATAACCAATCTATTCTTGACAGAGCGCACGCTGAGTGTTTTCTTCTCTCTCTCTCCTGGTAGCGACCATATCACGCCTTAATCAAGATAATAATACGGATTATTGACCGAACCCGCTTGTTATACCGAGCTGGGGAACGTTGGTCCCGCTCCAACTTATAATTGTTATAAGACAGAGCAGGAAATTGGGGAATACCAGATTTCCCGTGCCGCCCAAACGAAGAAAGTGCATATGATGCATCTCCTTCGGGTGTGTTCATTACAGAGAACTGTTTCTCAGTGTTCTTTACGTCCTGGGTATGTGATACCAGATCAGGATCCCATATATGTAATATGTTACATAGGGCTACAGAAAGGTAGAGAACTGAGAACGGGTGATAAGTTTCATGAGACAGAAAACGGGGCATGTGTTGCAGCCAAGTCTGTTGGTCACTGTCACCCTGTATTATCAGTACATTGATTCTGAACAAATGCTATTAGATACCGAACCTGATATACAAAATCATATCAGTCTCTTTATCAGTAAAGAAATGATAAAATTTTGTATAGTTGGATAATGTTTTGAACATTTCCTATATCAAAAGTTGATCGGTTCAGGCACGTTATCTAAAAGCGTTGATGTTCTAAATCAAACCACAGTTCTTTAGTATACGGAACACACACAAGAGGAAGAGTTCAGAAATGAACGAATCCTTCTTGAGGCATTGTAGACTAGGTCATATCAATGTGACCCGACTAGCTGAAGTTACATGATGCATATTTAAATCAGTTTGAATTTACATCTTGTGAAACTCGCCAGTCATGTCACAAAGATAAGATGACCACAGCTCTGTTTATTGGAAACAGAGAAAGAGTTAGTAAACTCTTGGGATGATACATGTTGATGTATGTAAGGTCCCCTGTCTACACATGCCAAGACCGGTTCTTTATACTTCATTACGTTCTCTGATGATCTCTTTAGATTCAGACATATGTTCCTGTTGAAACACAAGTCCGAACCTTTTGAGATATTCACAGAATATAAGTTAGAAGTAAAGAACCAAAATACGGGTATAAGTATTATGTCCTTTGATGTGATCAAGGAGGAGAATACTTGAGCACGGAAATCCTGGACTATTCTAAAGGAGAATGAGATTCTCTCTCGGCATTACTCCTCCGAATACACCATAGCACGATGGTATATCGGGGCGGAGCAATCACACCCTATATGATATGGTGTGCTCTATGATGAGTATTACTGAGTTACCTATTTCCTTTTAGGGGTTATGCACTTGAGAAGCTGCATACCTATTGAATAGGTTCGAATCAAATCAGTTGCCTACCACTCCATATGAGATATGGAAAGGGAAGAGCCCATGTCTTAAGCTAGTTAAGATTTGGGGTTGTCCGGCCTATGTCTAAAAGCAAAATCCGGACAAGCTCGAGGCAAGGTCTGTTATGTAGAACTGGAAGTGTTCCAGCTATACAAACTACAGCAGATGATTTGGTACAACCAGAGGATTCAGTAGATTCCAACGAACCTCAGCCTCTCCGCCGATTTAGTAGGGTTTCTCACCCACCTGAGAGTTACTTCGGTTTCTCTATGACAGTGGGAGCGAGGATTGCATTATGAGATGATGACCCAACTAACTTCGAGCTGGCCATCAGGAGTAAGACTCTGTAAGAATGGCTGGATGCTTATCGATCTGAGATGGAATCCATGTACACCAACAAAGTATGGACTTTGGTTGCTATATCTGAAGGGTTAAATCCCCATCAGGAGCAAGTATATCTTGAGAAGATTACTTGGTGTACATCGAAAAGTTGAGACTTTCAAAGCTAGACTTGTTAAAAGTTTGCATCATTGACCAGCTGTGGATAATGATAAAACCTTTTCAAGTATCTATGCTTAAGTCCATCCAGATCCTACTTACCACGGCTACATACCATGACTACGATATCTGGTGGTTGGGTGTCATGACTGCTTTTCTAAATGATATTTTGGAAGAGAGCGTCTATAAGTACACAGCCAGAGGGCTTCGTAGACAGTGGGAGCAGCGGAAACGTGTGCAAGATGCTTTATAGGATTAAAGCAGGCATCGCGGAGTTGGAACATCTGTTTTGATGGATTAGTCAAAGAGTTTGACATCATCGAAATGGTAGATGAACCTTGTATAAACAAAAAGGTAGTAGGGAGTATGGTGGTGATCCTCGTAGAGTACGTGGATGACATACTCTTGATAAGAAAGGAGTTTCTTATGCTACGCTCGATCAATCTCCGATTATCACAAAGATTCTCCATAAAGGATCAAAGTGATACCTACTAAATCCTGAATTTTGGATCTATGAGATAGATCTAAATGGATGTTAGGATTTTCACTAGTTGTAGTGAGAAGGTATCAATCGACCCTGGGGAGAATCACTGGAAGTGTTCCAGAGTGATAAGAATGACTGAATGTCAGTCACAGGCATTGTCTTTGCCCTCAAAAGGGACGGTATGTTGGAAGAGTTCCAAGCTAGATACCGTGACATACTAGACGATAAAGGCTGGATACATCGCTACTTAAGACGCTACCAAAGAGGCTGTTTGGGTGTATATTGGTTCATGAGATGAACTACGTTCCAACCATTGTGAGACAATGGAGTTGTGGCTTATGCCAAGGAACGTCGGTCCCATCAGTGATCCAGACATATTCTAAGGCAGTGTCACCTGATCATGGAGATGGTTGATCTCCAGGGAGATCGAGGATAGGAGAGTAGACTCAGAGGACAACACAGCGGATCCACTCACAAAGGCCTGTTCCCAGAGAGAGACTTTTATGGGATGGTTGAGTATGAGATACTGCAACCACTGCTATCAGATGGCCCTAGTGCAAGTGGGAGATTGTTAGTTATATGTATGCCCTAGAGGCCATTACTGTACATAGGATGTATGTAGTGGATGCTGGGACGTATATAGGGAGGACTTTCTTGCTCGACATGATAGTATGCTATCTGGTTGAACTTTACCTTAACGTGTATACTGATTGTCTCTCTGTTACATGTTGGTAAAGCCCTTAGGATGTGTGCTTGACTACCTGGACTATGATGCGGATCATACTAGTGGGGACATGGTAGTCCATAAGTACATCCTTCAAAGTCCCTAGTCGAGGGTATATCGAGACGGGGCATCGATATACCAGAGTAGACTAGCGTATACCTTCTCGACCCATACAGATGGGCGATGGATGATCCCATATCCATCGGTGTTTGACATCAGAGATGATATACGGGTGCTCAGTGGAGACTGGGTACACTGGACGGACTCGCCGAGAACTCCCAGATGGTATTATACCTCACGTCAGATGGCAGTTCTCTGGTGACACTGGTACAGAGTAGTCTGTTGACCCGAGATCGTCATAGAGTCTTGTGTGGTTCCCACTGTGCTTTGATTTCCATCTTACCACGTCCAAGAGGGCATGCAAAACGGTGGTTTTTGGGTACAGTCCCGAGTCATATGGAGGCAATGAGCGATAGGAGGGGATTCGTCTCTCCCGGTATAGGGAGTTGATGTTGCGCTGTGTTCGATTGGCTATAACAGGAAATCCCTGGCCAGGGTTGCTGAGATTTACTGGTAAGTGTTACCAGTAGTTTCTTGAATAGTTATAGACCTCATATCGACACGACTTATCGAGCTATTGGGGTCTGACGTTTACCACCCCTAGGCGAGATATGCGACATATCAGACGATCAGACCGGACTGTACGGTAGTGTTACTGGATGGATTCACTGGAGTGTGAGCGGGCTTGCTCGTCGATCTTCAGATTACTCAATACCCGGGTGGCCGTTACGTTTAGCAGACCGCTTGCGGCTTGTGGGTGTTTGATATGATCATCATCTGCTGCCGGCGTATTGACGAGTCTTTAGAGTCCTACACAGAGGTTTCCTGGCTCAAGCGAAACGAAATAGGAGCGCATATGAGATATGTGCGGGACCGAGAATAATGCGTATATGTGATACCATATTCTATTCTCGCGATGAATGTGTCGAATGTTTGTATGCGATATAACCTAGTTATCGAATCAAGGATTGATTCGATAAGCCGATACATTGGATACTAGTCGGTTATATGCGATATGACCGGATCGTTAAATCAAGTGTTGATTTAATGATTTAATGTATAACTATATATTTGATATATTACTTTGCATTAACTAGTATCGGTTCACTTTGAATGGATTTTCTCACTCGGATGTGCGCATTGTATATGCGATATGATTTTGTGCACTTGATTGTATCATGTTTGATGATGCATGTTTAACTATAGTTAAGTGTAATGAATTAAGCCATGGTTAAACTAATGATTAGGGTTTTCTTTTCTTACTTACTTATTTATTTATTTATTTTGAATAGATGAGAAAAGAATGGTTGCTAGTTTTGGAGTTTAGTTGAAGCTTCATGAAGCTTTGACTTTGTAACCATTCTTGTCTTCATGCTTAACCCTAACCATTCCTTTAACCTTGGTCAATTCTCTACACATAACTATAGTTAATATTATGATAAGTATTGATTTTCTATTCTATTTCTAATTAACTTATCATAACATAATTCTTCTTCTTCTTCCTTTCTTCACTTGAAGAAAGCAAGCTCCATCAATGGTGATTGATGGAAATGAGTGAGAAATCCAATTTTAAAGTCTACCCACTTCCTATTTCTTCATCCTCTACCTCTTGCCAAGTAGTAGAGTGTGTTTCCTTCACAAGTTTCATGGCTTGGTGAAGGTGGAGCTTGATCTAGCGATGCCTCGACGTAGATCATCTTCGGCATAGACATCGACGACCTAGCTCGCCATTTCTCCGACGAAGCCGACGCTAGAGCCCGGGAATTCACTAGGACAGCGAGGGGACTTCGTTGCGGAGCCGTGGAGGTGGATCACCGGATCTACAAAGGTTATATTTCCGTATTCTTTATAGTTAAGTTGTTAACTAGTTTCTAGTTTCGCCTAACCTTTAGCCAACGATCCGTATTAGGGTTTCTCGGCACCTAGATTTTTTTGAAATTGGCATGGTTGATGCCTTGTGAGACCTCATTAGGGTGCCTAGGAACCCTAAAAGTAACACTTACCGTACAGTCCGGTCTCGTCGTCTGATATGTCGCATATCTCGCCTAGGGGTGGTAAACGTCAGACCCCAATAGCTCGATAAGTCGTGTCGATATGAGGTCTATAACAGTTCGAGAAACTACTGGTAACACTTACCAGTAAATCTCAGCAACCCTGGCCAGGGATTTCTGGTTATAGCCAATCGAACACAACGCAACATCAACTCCCTATACCGGGAGAGACGAATCCCCTCCTATCGCTCATTGCCTCCATGTGATTCGGGACTGTACCCAAAAACCACCGTTTTGCATGCCCTCTTAGACGTGGTAAGGTGGAAATCAAAGCACAGTGGGAATCACACAAGACTCTATGATGATCTCGGATTAACAGACTACTCTGTACCAGTGTCACCAGAGAACTGCCATCTGACGTAAGGTATAATACCATCTGGGAGTTCTCGGCGAGTCCGTCCAGTGTACCCAGTCTCCACCGAGCACCCGTATATCATCTCTGATGTCAAACATCAATGGATATGGGATCATCCATCGCCCATCTGTATGGGTCGAGAAGGTATACGCTAGTCTACTCTGGTATATCGATGCCCCGTCTCGATACACCCATGACTAGGGACCTTGAAGGATGTACTTATGGACTACCATGTCCCCACTAGTATGATCCGCATCATAGTCCAGGTAGTCAAGTACACATCCTAAGGGCTTTACCAACATGTAACAGAGAGACAATCAGTGTACACGTTAAGGTAAAGAGCAACCAGATAGCATACTATCATGTCGAGCAAGAAAGTCCTCCCTATATATGTCCAAGCATCCACTACAATATACATCCTATGTATAGTAATGGCCTCTAGGGCATACATATAACTAACAGTCCTTATACTGCATGAGCACGTATTTAAGTGTAGCCACCTTTTTTTCAGACAACAGCCCACTGACGAACGTCGGCCGTGGGTCGTTTGCCGTCCCCAAGTCGATTTTTCTGAGGTTATCTGCAGTAGTATGTATCCCATCTTCCAACTCTTTTGGCACCGACGTTTTCGAAGCACCAGGAGAGGTCAGCCATATCCTCATGTACTCCTTCTCCCGACAGCGTTATCGCGTGACAGGTACGAGATCTCTTCCAAGACCGATGTTGATCCGGCTCTACTTTCACTGCATATGCGGCTTTCGGTTCATACTTTTGTGGCGGAGTTACCCTCCAACTACTGGATAAAGCGAACCTGCCTTGCTGATACTGGTCCTCTACCCAGTCTTTGAATGTGAAGCATTCTTTGAGAGAATGTCCTATCGCTCGGTGATAGGAGCAATAATCCAGGTGAGAGACCTCGCCTGCTTGTTCGGGGTGTTTGGACTCCGGGAGCGTAATCATTTGATATTTCATGACAAGATCAAATATCTTCCTTGTCTTGTCTTGGGGAAAAGAGTATGTTCGACCCATCTTCTTTATAAGAGACGAATCCCGGCTGCTCAATTTTCGATCGTGAGGCTTCTTGGACCCGCTTTGCTGCCGTCGAACGTTTTTTCCGTTCTTCAGTTTATTTTTGCCTCCGCGTCGAGTCTTCCGTATGACGGGCTGGCGACGAAGGGCATCGTCATTTTTTGTAGCCTGCTGAAGGAGGCGCTGTGTTCTGGTTTTTTCATAGATGACCATTTCGCGGCTATGGTCATCCCGGGCCTTTTGACCCGCTTCCCTTATTAGCTTGTCCATCTGTTCTTCGAACGACGAACTTGGCACTTTCATGGCGGGACCTTGTTTTGGTTCAGGATTAGCGTCTTCTATCAGAGCATCTCCTTCTTCATCAAAGTCATGTATAACGTAGCAACTATGGAATCGCTCTCGTTTCTTGGATTGAACATATCCAAGCCCGATCGTTTCCATTCTCCCGTTGGGCAATTTTCGCTGAGTTCCAGGGATGTTCCAGATCCTGTTGTAGAATTAGGCTTGTCGCGCGGTCTGCTTCAAGGGTATGCCCTGGCGCCTCAACAGCCTTTTTAGTCCTTCTGTGTAGTAACTGGGCAAATGGATGGGCTGGAGACTGTCAAGCGTAGAATCGGCACCATGCCAGATCTCTTTCTCCACTTTCGTTTCCATGGATCGATAAAAGAGGATCGCTTTTTCATCTTTTCGCCTAGGAGGGACATAGAACGTCTGCAGTTGTTGCACACTGTAGGTATCAAGTGCGTCGAGCTCTTTGTAGTGCTCTTGCGGAACCATGGCGATCTGCAAACTCTGATTATCTCCAATGAAGGCTTGCACTGATGGACAAACCGAGAATATTGCGTTAACCTCGTCTTCAGAGTCACTGCCAAAGACCAGAATAGGGGTAGACGGTCCCGGTTTGTTGTATCGGGGAGGTCCCGAATAGACTATCTCTTCTTCCTCCTCGGTATCGCTCCCGAAGACTGGAATGGTGGTGATAGCTTTTTGCTTATTCTCCGGCTTATGGTACCTTTCCGTGTCTTCAAAGTCTGGCAAGAAATATTTTGCATCTTCGTATTTTCGGACTTCATTCACGGAGAATGGGTTCAACTCCCCTGTCACGGTATACTCGAGACCATCCTTGAAATACTTCATACACTGATGTTGTGTAGAAGGGATGATGTTGTACTCGTGTAACCAAGGCCGACCGAGTAAAGCGTTGTAGCAAGTTTTGGCGTCAATGACGTGAAACTTGATGTCAGTGACGAGCAGCCTAAAGCGTAATATCAGTGTCACAGACCCAAGCGTCCGTGATGACTGGGAGTCGAATCCGGAGATAGTGATTTTATCCTGAGCGAGGTGTTGAACGCTCATGCATATTTCTTTTAGCACCCTTACATTTAGGAGGTTGACAGAGGACCCGTTGTCAATTAGAATCTTCACTATCTTGATGTCATGGCAATACCCGGAGATATAGAGGGGACGGTTATGCTCGCACGTCCCGAGGAGGAGGTCCTCGTCGCTGAAGGTGATGTCGGCGGTGTGCACTTCTTCCAGCTCGTCCTTCATCTTTTCTTCGGCAAGGAAAGCTTGAAACTGCTTGGGCTCTTGTAGTGCCTTGATAAAAAAATCTCTCGCCTCTTTAGATAGCAGAAGGGCATCTAGAATGCTCAGTTGCGAGGGTATCTTCCTCAGATGTGCCAGAACGTTGTAATCCACCTTGCTTTTCTTGGGCGGGTCCTTGGTTGTCAGCTCTTCGACGACTCGATCATCGAGGGCGATATCCTCAGGGACTTTTTCTTTCCCATTTTCCTTTTTGTTCGATCCCTTGTTTGCGGGTCCAAGATTCTTTTCAGGTAGCGTGAGATTGCGCAGCTCAATGTTCTCGCAGGTCTTCATCTCTTCTGTTTCAGAGAGGGATTCCTTAAAGAGAGGGTCGAGGGCTATTTCTTCATCAGAATCACTATCGAAGGTGAGAACTTGCGATCCCCCGGAATTAACCATGTGACATTCCCCGGCTGTTCTTCTGCGCCCATCTGTCGTATTTCTTTTCTCCCGACGAGTCTTGCACTTTATCCGCTGAACATGTTGTCGGTGGGCAACATATCCCTGCCACCAGTTTTTAAAGGCTATGCACTCTTCGGTAGGGTGTGCAATCATCTAATGGTATAATCAGAAGTTAGGATGTACGTCCGCTTCATCAAGATGTATACCGCCGGGAGAATTTCCTCTGAGAGGGGGCAACTTCATTCCCTTTGATAGGGCTCTAGCGAACTACTTCCTTGCCTTGAACCTGCTTTTGCTGGCGGCAGAAGTACTTCTATCCGGTTGGGATATTTCAGTCCTTTCGTTCAGTCACCGACGTTTGGCTTTTCCGTATATGGTGATTTCGCGCTCTCAGTCAACTTTGCTTTTCTGAAGCGCCTCGTTCAGGAATACATCAATCATCTCGTCTGACGGTTCTAGGAGTTCCGGTTCGGGATCTGCCCCCAATTTCTCTGCATCAGGAGCTTCTTTGCCATTTATTGAGTGAGAGATCATGTGACAGCTCGCCACATAGTCTTCAGGCCCTTCTGAAGAATCGTCTCCGTCGTCAGCGTCAGCGTCATCGTCTTCATTCTCAAGAACATGCTTAAAGAATTCGTCCAACGTGATTGGGGTCCGTGCCTTCTGGTTATATTTCTCCAGCGCGTCAATGTGTTTTTGCAGGTCCGTGCGCTTGTCATCAGGTTTCACGGGCTTTTTTGTCTTCTTCTTTAAAGATTTTGACGGCTAGGCTTGAGCGTTTTGATTATCGCTACCAATTCCTGGAGTCAGGCGCGGCTTCAGCATTCCCTCAATGACTTCGGGCTCCAGCGGACTTTTCCACCTGATTGCCGGGCATGCTTGGAGATCCTTCAGCATTCTTTTTGTTTTGGCTGAAAGAGCGACCTCCCATGGAGCTTCTTCTATAAATGAGCATGATGCCCCCAGTGTGTCTACCCTTTTAGAAGCGTGCGGCTGGGGGGGCTTACTTTCCAATTCTCGAACAATGCGAATTTGCCCTGTTGGTATTGGTCCTTAATCTAGCCTTTAAAGACGAAGCAATCTTCGATTGGATGGCCTACTACTCGGTGGTAGGAGAGTAATTGGGATTGTTGACGTCACCTAGTTGCGATGGGCATCTCGGATCTGGTAGAGTGATGAGCTTGTTGCGCACCGCCAGTTCAAACAGTCTCCTTGTCTGAGGGAATGAGTAAGGACGCTTTAACTTTTCGTTGATAAATCGCTGTCTGTCGTTTTGGCGATCAGCTGGTTTTGGACCATTCGGTTGTTGCTGAGCATTGGCGACAAAGGTCGCTTTCCCTTTCCCCTTTTCATTCCGAGGCTCCGTTTTTGAAGAGGAAGGCCTATGGCCCATCTGGTCTATTTGGGCCAGTTTGTCAAAAAAGGCCTGGAAGGCAGTCGGCTTGAAAAACATCATGAACTGGGATATGTTCGCCTGCGGATCAAGGGTACCCATGAACATGCTTACTGCAGGAGCCTCTTCTATGCGTTGTTCGCACTTTGACTATAGATTCCGCCACCGTATCACGTACTGAACCCATGTTTCGCCTGGTTTCACCCTGGCATTAATTAGTGCGGTGATCGGAGTGCGCTTGCTAGCGCTCGCGAACCTTTGTGTGAACAGTAACTCCATCTCTGCAAATGTCTTAACGGAGTCGTTCGGGAGCTCGAAGTACCATTCAAATACTGTCTTCGACAAGCTGCCAACAAACTGGCGAAGCAGCAGCTTGTCATCACCCCCAGTATTACCGCACAAGGCTATAAATTGAGCAACGTGCTGGTGTGGATTCCCCATCCCCTTATATACATGAAATTTAGGGATCGTATATCCCGGTGGGTACTTTATTTGGTCATACCAACCCGGATAGGGTCGTCCAGTCTTAACAATTTGCCCGGCCGCTTCGCTCGCCTGATGAGCTCGTATCTACTGAGCGATATAGTCATCCAGAGCGGCTTTGGAAATGGTCTCTTCCTTGGCTGCTGAACAAGCCGGAAGAGGGTTCGATGTCTCTCCCCTATCGTCTTCAAGGATAATCGGAGGGTCTTCAGCTGGAGGATCCGGCTGTAACATCATCCCGACCATGTCTTGGAATAAAAGCGCCATTCGTTTTATGTTGGCAGCTTGTTCCACTGCCTCTTTGTCCTTTTTCTCGAGGATTCTGCGGAGGAACTCAGCATCAGTTTCTTGTTCATGACGTTGGTCTGACGACATCTCCAGGCTTTCTTTTGGCCCAGTAAGTGCGGCCATCTGTGTTAACATTTCCTGGAGCTTCTGTTGTTGCTCCTGGGCCTTTGTTACGGATCTGGTGAGTGGTCGATGACCCGTAGAATTACGGCTATCCTCTTTCCCAAATGCCATATAGACAGTGTGCACCACCATGCCCCCAGACTTGGGGCGTTTGGATTCAGTGCCTTTGATATTCATCGCAGACACAGAAATTTTCTCCGGCCTTCCCCTTTTGTGAGCGGTCGAAGTTGAGGGAGCCATTGCAGTGAGCACCCAAGTAGACGACACCTTCTGTGGTACGACAGGGTGGTCCATCTCTTGCCAAAATTTCACCTTCTTCGGTTGGCGAGAGTAGCCTTGGTTAATCACAGAGTTTTGGACCTGTCGCTAGACCCTATGAATTTTGGAGGACAACCACTGAGGGGGTTGTTCTGGCTCTACCTTTGTAACATTTTCCACAGGTGGATGATATCTTTTCAGCACGGCAGTCGAAGAGTTCTTGCAGACCCTCCTGAGTGGTTCAAAGCTGTTCCCAATTAGAACAGCAGCATCAACTTCCACCGTTGGAGCTGGCGGGGTAAGTCCAGATGGGGAACTGCCCCCAGCTTTTCTCACTCGACGCCAGTGGCGACGTCGAGCGTGTCGAGCGGCTAGGACCACCTCCATTGTTGGATCAGCTTTTCCATGCTCTCTGTTCTGATGGGAGCCTGTTGTTGGTGCCAGCCTGTTAAAGACAAACGTCCGCTGAGAGGGAGTGGTCAACCCGTCGAAAGCCGACCTTCGAGTAGAGAGAGCAGCTTGGACAACCTCAACTGTAGCAAGAGTTGAAGTGTCCATCTCTGGTATTGCGAGCCACTTTGCGGGCCCACTTGAGCTTTGACCCAGCCTGTCGAAGACTGAGGTATTGGAGCTGGACGACCCGCTGAGAGGGGCCGTGGTGGTTGCAAGCCGATCAAAGACCGAATTCTTCGGAACTTCTTGCGACGACATCTGAACATTAAAGCTCGTTGGTGGGATCATGGTCCCGAAGAATAGCCCAGTGGTGGCTTGGGTCACTTGTTCTACCGGCATTGTGAAAAGGGAGGCCGCTTAGGGCCCGTAGGTTACGCCTTCAGATGAGGCGGAATGGGAGTTGTTGTTGCAGCTGAAGCAGTTAGAGCCCATTGATATTCTTTTTTCTGCACGGGAGAAAAACTAAATCTTAGTACCTTGAACCCAAGGGCAACCATAGCGAACCGCTATACGTTCGCGAAACACGACACACGAAGTGTGGAGTGGAAAGAGGAAAAGGTCCCACCGGGCTTGCCAGAATCTGTTCTCCGCCGAATACAGGAGACGGAACCGCGTAGGTTCGTCTTGCCTGAATTTGGGGGCAGATACTATTTGGTTTTATCCGTCCACCTCTCCGAAAATGCCAAGTTGATTTATGGCACCGTGCATCGAAGGTTTAGACGGATGCGACTGATGTAGCAGACTTCATCAGATTCCCCCTCGTTTGAGGGTTTTTTTGATTGTGGGGACGCTCTTCCCTGCAGGCGCAAGCCCCTGCAGTTAATTACGCTACCGCATCGCGGTAACCACTTTCTCCTTCTTCAGATGGTCACTTCGTGTCGTGTATATTTGTTTTATTTTTGGTTGCCCATGGATTGTATACGGAGACTAATTTATGTTGTCGCCCGTAGGGCGTGGATTAGTCCAAATCCGTATTTTCTTAGATTTGGGTTTTGGTTTGGGTTTAAGGATACGTTAGTCTCATTTGAGACTAAGATCAATTTAAACGTTTGTTAAGGATACGTTAGTCTAATTTTATACTAAGATCAACTTAACAGTTTGTTAAAGATACACTAGTCTAATTTTAGACTAAGATCAACTTAACAGGATCATTTAGATCCAACAAAAGAGCATTTGGGCTCTATTGTTTTAGTTTAGGGACTTTGCGGTCCAAAAGTTTAAGGACATCATAGTCCATGGAGTTTAAAGACATCATAGTCCATAAAGTTTAAAGACATTATAGTCTATGAGTTTAAGGACCCCACAGTCCGTGGTAGTTTAGAGACATCATAGTCTGTAAAGTTTAAGGACATTGTTCCCCTCCGAAAGACGCGACGAAGACACGATAAACGTCTTGCCTGAATTTCGGGGCAGATGCTAATTGGTGCTATCCGTCCACCTCTCCGAAGATGCCAAGTTGATTTATGGCACCATATATCGAAGGTTTAAACGGATGCGGCCGATATAGCAGACTTCGTCAGATTCCCCCTTGTTTTAGGGGTTTTTGATTGTGGGGATGCTCTTCCCTGCAGGCGCAAACCTCTGCAGTTAATTACGCTACCGCATCGCGGTAACAACTTTCTCCTTCTCCATATGGTCACTTCGTGTCGTGGGTGTTTGTTTTGTGTTTGGTTGCCCGTGGATTGTATGCGGAGACTAATTTATGTTGTCGCCCGTAGGGCGTGGACTAGTCCAAATCCGTATCTTCTTAGATTTGGGTTTGGAGGTTAGGTTTAAGGATACGTTAGTCTCATTTGAGACTAAGATCAACTTAAACGTTTGTTAAGGATACGCTAGTCTAATTTTAGACTAAGATCAACTTAACGGGATCGTTTAGATCCAACAAGAGAGCAATTGAGCTCTATTGTTTAGTTTAGTGACATTGCGGTCGATTAGTTTAAGGACATTACAGTCCATTGTTAGTTTAAGGACATCTCGGTCCATTGTTAGTTTAGGGACATCTCGGTCCAATGTTAGTTTTAAGACATCACGGTCGAGGTTAAGGACATCATAGTCTGTGGGTTTAAGGACTCCACAGTCCATTATTAATTTTAAGACATCACGGTCGAGGTTAAACACATCATAGTCCGTGGATTTAAGGACTCCACGGTCCGTTGTTAGTTTTAAGACATCACGGTCGAGGTTAAGGACATCATAGTCCATGATTTTAAGGACCTCACAGTCCAATGTTAGTTTTAAGACATCACGGTCGAGGTTAAGGACATCATAGTCCGTGAGTTTAAGGACCCCACAGTCCGATATTAGTTTTAAGACATCACGGTCGAGATTAAGGACATCATAGTCCATGGGTTTAGGGACCCCACAGTCCGTTATTAGTTTTAAGACATCACGGTCGAGATTAAGGACATCATAGTCCATGGGTTTAGGGACCCCACAGTCCGTTATTAGTTTTAAGACATCACGGTCGAGGTTAAGGTGTAACAACCCTAATTTTCCTATACACTTTTCTACACAAAATTTTAAAATTTTTTTTTCAAAATCATAAAGGGGTATTTTAGCATGAGCACAAGATATAAGTAATTATTTTGTTTTTAATTACAAGTTACAAGAATGTAATAACTCCATTTTTAGTGTACAAGAAATTACTTTAAATTTAATGTATACTTGGAGTATTTACTCTTGCTGCTATCATTTTAAGTAATTAAATAACTCCATAATTACAAGAAGAAGCTTGTGGCTCATTGGTAATACCTTGCACTGCTGAACCAAGCTACCAGAGTTCAAATCCCATAGCCCACATTATTTTTAATATTGATTTTC
Organism: Agapanthus africanus; assembly: GCA_030015575.1. Lineage (NCBI taxonomy): Eukaryota > Viridiplantae > Streptophyta > Magnoliopsida > Asparagales > Amaryllidaceae > Agapanthus > Agapanthus africanus. Next base: position 828,626,081 of record JASDDO010000022.1, on the reverse strand, counting down.
TTAAAACCTTTAGAATACCAAGAGTTTACACGTGCATATCTCACAAAAACGCCGCTACAACCAAACATGCAACACTTGCAGGAGTTAGATGAACCGTCGGGAGGATCCAGGCCACCGGACTCGGCCGGGAATCGGCCAACTCGGCTTTGACTCGGCCGACTCAGTGCTCTGACCGAGTCACGGCCGAGTCACCCCCGATTCGGCCGATTCCGGCGATGGTCACAACATGAAAGTTGTGTCTTTTCATATTCCCTATGCACCTGCAAAGTTTCATCCTCATACCACTTCCAGATCTCTTTAAAAACCCCAATTACTCCACTTTTAATACATTTTTATTACATTTTAACACATTTTTATTTTTAACTTTTCATCTACCCTAACCCTAGCCTAACCCTATAAATACCAACCCTACACACTACCCTCTCACCCCCAAAATCTTGAGCCACTCTCTCAAAAGTTTTCCAAGAAGTGTGTGCTTTGAAAACAAGTTCGCGGCGAAGCTCCGACGAGATTCCGGCGAGAATTCCGGCGACGTTTTTAGAAACAACCGGCGATGAAGCAACGCCTCGGCAACTTCTTTAGTTCCCATATACTCTTTAGTATAGATCGAAACCCGTAAGTCCCATTCTTTCTTTCTTACTACTTCTCAAAAATACGAAATTACGAAACCCGACGGAAATCGGAACAGATCGATTTTCGATTCGTTTTTTATAAAATCTCACCTATCACCATTTCCATAATGCTTAAACATATTCATGTTGACTATTAATCACATAACAACTAATTTGGATAAAGTTTCTCACATGAAATAATAGCTTTTGCAATATCGTATTCTTTTTCACTTTAATACCATAATGTTTATTTTTTTTTCACTTTTAATCAATTCAATCATTCCTAAACATTTTTATCTTGACTATTAAACTTGTAAAAATCAATTTGAATAAGTTTTCACACATGAAATGATAACCTTTTTAACTTACCGTATTTTTTCACTTTAATACCATCATGTTTCAATTTCACATTTAACCCGTTAACATTGCTATACCTTAAAATAGATCATGAGGTAATGACCTACCTCCTCACACACACATATGCAACCATAATACGATATCTTGAAAACTCATAATATGATAAAACAAGATTTTACATTAAAATACCATTTCCTTAACAAAACCTTTTATAAAAGTTTAGGTTTGCTACATTTGTTTAAACAATATCTTTAATAGGAAAAATACGATAAGTTGTGGACATCGATCGTTTATCTAAACTGACTTTGTGGTGTCTAGGCTAGGCAAGTGAGCTTAGGTAACTTTAAAAGGCCCGTCTCATGATTCGTGAGCGGATCCCTCCTTCTTCACTTGTACTTACTTGGCCACAATTGGCGGTGAAGAGGCGATTTGAGGCTTCTAATGACTTTTCGTTTAGACCATTTAGAAATAGGCTAGTTGGCTTAGGAAACCCTAGAATCTAAAATACGGAAAATTTACACCTTTGCAAATAAATACCTTTTAGTTTATAAAACCGTTTTCTAAAGGATTAGTATTTTACAATCTTTGCAAAGTGCCGCTACAACCCACCTTTGGGGAACCCGTTAGAGATAGTACGGTTTATCGCGCACCCTCGGGCTAGTAGTGCGAGATTCAGACCTCCGCAAGGAGCATTCGGTCTCGAAAGGTTTAAAATACGACATATTAAGAAAATGAGATTTTTCGAATATAAAATATTTATTAAAATTATTTTTGTATAAACATATGTATATTTATCATTTAAATATCTATTTTATTATAATATAAAATTTCCAACTTTTCCTAAAAAATCAAAAGAATAAATTTTTACACTAAAATACCATGAACTTCAAATAAGCAATATTACAGATAAATACCCTTATTTATAATACTAGGATATTTTCACTAGAAATGTCACAACATAAAATCCACCCTCATTATAACTCTAAAGCGAACAATAAATACTTGAGGTGTATTTTGAAAAGTATATAAAAGTATTTTTACATAAAACCCCTCAAGCTTTATAAATTACCCTAAGGACCCTAGCAATTATAAGACTTCGATTCACATTCCAGACTGTCTGACTCGGGTTTGAGTCTGATCATTCTGACTTGGATACGATTTAAGTAAATCTACAATCTACAATATTCCACTTCAATATGAACACATGAATCCATGAACCCAATTATCAATCTATACAACTTGACTGAACCGAACCATGGATATACATTCCATATACATGATTCTACAGTTATTCCATTTACATGATTATTCAGTTACCTTCGTTTACTGATATCATGGTTTCGGTCAGTCAATCAATTATACAATTAATTCAGTTTACAATACAATTTACAAGATAACAATACAAACAAGACATCGCGGGGTTTAAAGGGTAGACTGGTACGGAATATGTTAAAGGTGGCACGAGGTGGTCACTTAAGACGTAATTACATCCATGCCGTTATTCCGTGGTATTATCGACGGAGCCTTGTACTACAGGTTACCAAAGTCCGCGGTGTAAGTGGGACTCCCCTCGTATACACTGGCATCTTCTGTACCAGGCTACAAACAACAGCGTTAATACAACATTACAATATTATAATACAACATTAAAAGCGCTCTATCTCTCTTACTCTCTGTCTATTTCTCCCTTATCTTTGGGACTTACCGAGCGACCTGTTCACTGACGACATTCTATTTCTTTCTTCTTGAATGTCGTCAGGTAGTTTGGACCCGGCGGAGATCGAGCCATCTCAAGAAGACTTGGAGCAGTTTGCCGAAGACCCCGCACTTTAGTTTCATTGTACACTTTTCCTCTCTGTACTTTTCATTTCCTGTTATGCCACTGTTTAGGCATCTTTTTATTTCAGTTGTATTTCCTTTCATGCATTGTACAAAGAATGTTAATAAATAAAAGTTGCTGTTCTTTTTATATCTTGTCTCTTGTGTATTTATTTTATATTGCTTAGATACGCTTAGCGTATGTACTTCTGAGTATATACGTAGCGGGCCTCGTCGCATCCCCTTCGCCATATATTGGGAAGCGGGGCGTGACATAAGGACATCATAGTACATGGGTTTAGGGACCCCACAGTCCGATGTTAGTTTTAAGACATCACGGTCGAGTTTAAGGACATCATAGTCCATAGGTTTAGGGACCCCACAGTCCGTTGTTAGTTTTAAGACATCACGGTCGAGGTTAAGGACATCATAGTCCATGGGTTTAGGGACCCCACAGTCCGTTGTTAGTTTTAAGACATCACGGTCGAGGTTAAGGACATCATAGTCCATGGGTTTAGGGACCCCATAGCCCGTTGTTAGTTTTAAGACATCACGGTCGAGGTTAAGGACATCATAGTCCATGGGTTTAGGGACCCCACAGTCCGTTGTAATATGTGGTTGTTGGGACCCGTCACCTCTCTGATGACGTTGAGGAATTACAACGACAAATATCAGAGGAGTGAAGAGATATACCCTCGAACCAAGGTGAGTTGGTTGAAAGAGAAGATGTGCTCAATTCAAAACAAGTTGAGGACTTATGGCCAAAATTGGGCTAAGTCCAATTAAAATGTTTTAACATTTTATTTTTTGTTCTGGCCATTAACCCTTTATTTGGGCTCAGCCCTTTTAATAATGCTAGGCATTGGGCTCTGACATTTTTGTCTTGTATTGAGTGCATAGAATTCATCAGAAACAAAGTTTGTTCTGACAGTGCGCCACGTGGTGCGCCAGGCGCGTTGCGCTAGTCAAAGAGCACATTGCGTTTCTGTCGGGTAGCGCACACGAAAAGGACACGTGTCTCGCTTAGCGCTAGTTTGTTAGCGCATTGCGCTTTTAATTTATGAGCGCGTTGCGTTAGTCTGTAGGCGCACCAGTGAGTGACACGTGGCGCGCTTGGCGCTGAGCGCCAGCCCATGAGCGCAGTGCTCTGTTTTAGAAGCGCAAAGCGCAGGTTGTGTCTCTGGTTGATACGTGGCAGGTTTTGGCGCTGAGCGCCGATCCAAAGAGCGCAAGGGCGCAATTCATGAGTGCAAGGCACTTTTCAATAGCGCAGGGCGCATCTGATCAATTTTAAGATCAAAGAACAAATTTATTTTCCTCAAATGAGGCTTTTTCCTCGAGATCCAAGAACAAAAGTTCTTGTTTTTATAAAAGGCTCTGCCTTTATAGATCAAAAAATCTGTGAATGAAGTAAAATACTTCTTTTTTTTTTCTATGATTAGATCTTTGATCTTTTCTTTTTTATTAAAGACCTTGGTCTCTTTCTTAGATCTCTGATCTTTTTAGAAGATGGTTCTTCTTTTTACGGGATGATTTCATTTCTATTATTCAAGAACATAGTTCTTTTTACCTTGAAGATGAAGAAAAATCTTCTTTTTTTCTAAGAGCTTTCTCTTCTTTTGCAGAGGGCTTTTCTCTCTCCTTTTTTCTCTCTATGACTTGAAGTCTAGGGTTCTTTATATAAGGCCAAATGATTTGTTAAATCAGCTTTGAGAGATCTTTCTCTGATTGATTTGGAATATTTCCCACCGTTGGATCTTTGATCCTAAGGCTTCTGTTTCACAGAAAATAATCTTCTTGTTTTAATAAGATTGAAAAATCTTTCCATAACAGAATTTTAGTGCTGATTAATTAATAATTTATTATTAGTAGATCTTTTGATCCGACGGTGGGGGAATTTTTAATTCCAGTACTGGCGCACCTTGCGCACCTACGTTTGACACGTGGCGCACAGCGCAGAGGGCAGCGCAACTGTGCTAGCGCACTCGCGTTTGACACGTGGCACGCAGCGCAGAGCGCAGCGCAACTGCGCTAGCGTACCTGTGTTTGATACGTGCCGCGCAGCGCGCAAAATCTGAAGCGTTGCTTCAATTTAAATTTTGAATTTGAAACAGAGCTTTGCTCTGATTGGAGGAAACAGAAGCGTCGCTTCATTTCAAATCTTGGAATTTGAACAGAGCTTTGCTCTGATTGGGGAAACAGACATCATAGTCCATGAGTTTAAGGACCCCACAGTCCATGGATCGTCTGGTTGTCGGGACCCGTCACCTCTCTGAAGACGTTGAAGGATTACAACGACAAATATCAGAGGAGTGAAAAGATGTACCCTTGAACCAATATTGGTTGGGAGATCTGTAGTCCAATTTGGGACTAAGATCAAAGATTTGTGAGCATATGGGCTCAATTAATCTGAAGTAGAGTTCTGTGGCCACTTTGGGCTCGGCCCACTCAGTTAAAATGTTGAACATTTAATTAGGCTCAGTCCTTTTTCATTTAACAATGCAGAGCATTGGTTTGGGTTCTGACAATTGTTTTTTGTCTTTTATAGAGTACTGAGCACTCATTATAGCTCTGGGGCTTTATCATTTAAAAAAAATTTATGTTCTCTCAGCGCACACGTGAGGAGCACGTGGCGCGCTTGGCGCCAGTCAATGAGCGCAGAGCGTTTCTGGTGAAACAGCGCACACGTGAGGAGCACGTGGCGCGCTTGGCGCTGTGCACCAGTCAATGAGCGCATAGCGCTTCTGGTGAAACAGTGCACACATGAGGAGCACATGGCGCGCTTGGCGCTGTGCGCCAGTCAATGAGCGCAGAACGCTTCTGGTGAAATAGCGCATACGTGAGGAGTAGCTGTGCGCTGGACAATGAGTGCAGAGCGCTTATTGTGAAATAGCGCACACGTGAGGAGCACGTGGCGCGCTTGGAGCTGTGCACCAGACAATGAGCGCAGAGCGCTTATTGTGAAATAGCGCACACGTGAGGAGCACGTGGCGCGCTTGGAGTTGTGCGCCAGAGAATGAGCGCAGAGCGCTTCTTGTGAAATAGCGCACACGTGAGGAGCACGTGGCGCGCTTGGCGCTGTGCGCCAGACTTGGAGCGCTGAAGCGCTTCTTTCAATTGGAGCGCTAGGGCTCTGTTTGGGCAGCTTTGCGCTCTGAGAATTAAATTTTCTCTTAAAAGATACTTTATCTCATGGATCTAAGAACAAAGTTCTTATTTCTATAGGAGATGTTTCAATCTCTTATGTTTTCGGTGAAAGGCTTTGCCTTTATGGATCTGTGATCTAAAAAGAATTGAATTATTCTCCCCCCTTTTTATAATGAGATGTTATGATCTCTTTTGTGAAAGACAATTTTTCTTATAGATCTATGATCTGGCAAAGGAACTAAATTCTTTTTCTGATGAGATTTTTTATCTCTCTGTTTTTACCTTGAAGAAGAGTTCTTCTTCTCAGAGCTTGCTCTCTTTCTTTGAAATTTCTCAAACCTTGTGAGGGGTTCCTCTCTATGAGACTTGAAGTCTTGGGTCCTTTATATAGTGAAGGGTGATTTGTTGAATCAGTTGATGAGATCTTTTCTCTAATTGATTTGGGGATTTCCCCACCGTTGGATCTTTAATCCTAGGGCTTCTGATTTACAGAAGGCAATCTTCTTATTTTTAACAAGATTGGGAAATCTTTTCCCATACAGAATTTATTCTGTATTTTAGTGATTTTTAATCACCATTGGATCATTGATCCAACGGTGCTCTGATTTTCAGAGCACAATCTTTCATGTTTGGAAAGATCCTGAGGAATGTTTCCTTAACAGAATTTTATTCTGGTCAATTGATGATTTTTAATCATGTTCGTTGGATCTTTGATCCAAAGATCGAGAACATTTTGTTCTCTCGCTAGTGCTTACGTGCTTTGCACGTGGTGCGCTGCTTAGAGTGCATCGCTCTTAGCGCTACCGCTCACGTGTGTTGCACGTGGTGCGCTGTTTAGAGTGCAGCGCTCCTAGCGCTAGTTCTCACATGCTTTGTAGGTGGTGCGCTGCCTAGAGTCCAGCGTTCTTAGCGCCAGCGCTCACGTGCTTTGCACGTGGTGCGCTGCTTAAGGTGCAGCGCTTTTAACGCCAGCGCTCACGTGCTTTGCATGTGGTGCGCTGCTTCAGAGTCTTTGACTCTTAGCGCTGGCGCTCTTGGCTCTAGCGCTTTTATGAAGTGCAACTTTATTTTAAATTTCAAAATTTGAACAGAGCTTTGCTCTGATTGGAGGAAACACCCAAATCACAATCAGCAAGACAACCAACAACTTCCCTGGTGGAATCAAGTTCCACCTCGGAAGCAAGTCAACATCAAACCCCGACATTGCAATAAGCGGAGCAAGTCAACATCAACCCAGACACCGCAGAAAGCGGAGCAAGTCAAATCAAATCCCGACACCGTAAGAAGCGGAGCAAGCACTGACCGTCCAAATCGCAAAAAGGGCAGCACCGACCGTCCAAGTCGCAAAAAAGGGCAGTACCGACCGTCCACATCGCTAAAAGGGCAGCACCGACCGTCCAAGTCGCAAAAAGGGCAGTGCCAACCGTCCAAGTCGTAAAAAAGGGCAGCTCCGACCGTCCACGTCGCTAAAAGGGCAGCACCGACCGTTCAAGTCGCAAAAAGGGCAGCACCGACTGTCCACGTCGCAAAAAAGGCAGCATCGACCGTCCAAGTCGCAAAAAGGGCAGCAATGACCGTCCACGTCGCTAAAAGGGCAGCGCCGACCGTCCAAGTTGCAAAAAGGGCAGCACCGACCGTCCACGTTGCAAAAAGGGCGGCAACGAGCTCTACGTCGTCAAAACGGGAACCAAATTAAATCAACCTCCACGCGAAAGAAGACCCATCAATTTCATGCACACAACCCACATATGTGATGTGCATTTATTGATAGGGGCAATTTGTTGGGATAAAAATTTACACCCCGGTTGACTAAGTCAAAATCAAAGTCAACCTCAAGCCAAATGGGTCCAAGCCCAGGTCAAGTGGGCCAATGTCCGGCTCGAGCCCGAACATGAAGCGGCCGGCCTCCTCCATACCAAAATAAAAATCTTGTAATAAATAATTTTGGTGTATTTATTTTATTTTATTTTATGAATAAATGTAAGAAAAATGGGCATAAAGCCAAATTTTGTAAAACCCATGGCTCATGTGCAAAAGGAATGAGCACATGAGGCATGGGATGGGCAAAATGCCATTTTGTAAAGTCCAAGGGGCTATATGTAAAGTGTATAGCCTATAAAGGCAAAGATGATGAAAATATCTCAACAACTTTTTCTCTCTCTCAAAAATTAGGGTTTGTGCCTCCTTCTCCTTCCTCAAGGTTCTAAAACCTTCTTCCCCTTTTAAATTAAATCAAGAGTTTTACTCTTCTTTTTCCAAAAATAAATAGTTTTTTACCACAAAACCCATAAAATGGAGCTCAGATCTTCCATTAGATCTCAAAAAAAGGAGATTTTTAAATCTCACCCCCTTTCTTTAAGATCCGGCCAACCGAGAGGAAGAAGAAAGAGACCCATCTCCAGAAATCCCATCTTGGAAAGATCTAGGGCCAAAAAGGAGAGATACAAAGGGGCCTCCTTTGATCATTTCTAAAGATTTGTAGGAGTTTAACTTCATTCAAGATCTGTTGGAGTTCAACTCCATAAATTAATCTTCTTTTAGGAGTTTAACTCCAGAAGTCAAATCGGGAGCACATCTTCCAGTGCAGGGACAAAATCCCTTTTCCTGCTGACGCCCAGCGCCCGCGTGCCAAGCACGTGGGGCGTTGGCCGTGGTACCTAGCGCCCGGCGCTGACGCAAGCGCCCAAGCGCCTAGTGCCAGCGCCCGGCGCTGACGCAAGCGCCCAAGCGCCTAGCGCCAGCACCCAAGCGCCCAGCGCCCACGTGCCGGGCACGTGAGGCGCTGGCACTCACGCGTCCTTTGGACGCCATTTCCCCTCTCATTTTATATACACTCCGCACTAAAAGTACCTCCCCCGTTAGAAAAAATTTCTAACGGGGCGCTACCCCGCACCCTGCAAGGGGGCTGCTAGCCCCTTTGACCCCTAGCCTGCTATCCGGGTAGCGGGACCCCCGTAAAAACTCTGCGGGGCCCCCGATATATCCAAAATCCCTTCAAAACACAACACTGCACATTGAGTTCACATGACCTGTTTGACCCGCCAATCGGAGGTTCTCTCAATCCAAAGACGAGGGGTAATTAACAGCAGCTTGGTTCGCGGCTGCCGGAGATTCGGATCCCCACAATCAAAAAACCCCAGCCTACCCTAGACAGGGGGAATCTGTAATGCGCCTGACAAGTGCGCGTGTATTTCCATCTCAACGGGGTGACGAAAAACACCCTACAGTATCAAAACACTGAGATCTAATCGACACGGTGAATACTTAAATTGTTGAGTTCTTGGATTACCTAAAAGAGAATGGAAGTCTCTCTCAGCTTACTCCTCCATACACACCACAACACAACGGTGTATAGGAAAGGCGGAACTGAACCCTATTGGATATTGTTCGTTCCAAGATGAGTAACGCTGAGTTGCCGCAATCCCTCTGAAGTTATGCACTAAAATCAGCTGCATATCTTTTGAATAAGGTTCCTACCAAGACTGTACTTACTATACCATATCAGATGTGGAGTGGGAAGAAACCTTATCTTCAGTATCTGAAGATATAGGGATGTCCAGCTTTTGTTGAAAAGCAGTATATGGACAAGCTCGAGGCACACTCAGTACTGTGTAAGTTTGTGGGATACCCAAAGAACACCAAGGGGTATCTTTCCTATTACGCAGAGGAACAAAAGGTTTTTGTTCCTCGTCATGCCCACTTTTTAGAAAATCAATATTTTGTAAAAGGAAATAGTGGGAGCGCAATAGAACTGGAAGAAATTCCAGAACCACAAACTATTACTCAAAGTATGGTAGAACCAGAGGTTTCAAAAGAACCGGACAACCCTATGCCAATCCGCAGGACTAGTAGGCAGTCTCATCCGTCCGAGAGATACTACGGTTTTCTCATAGGCGGGGATCGAGAGGATTGCATCATTAACAATGATGAGCAAACTAGCTTCCATTAAGCCATTCAGAGCGGTGACTTGGTAAAATGACTGGATGCAATACGGACCGAAATGGAGTCCATCTACACCAACAAAGTATGCACTTTGAATATTGCTCCAGAATGGGTGAAACCCGTAGGCTGCAAATGAATCTTCAGAAAGAAGATTGGTGTAGATGGATAGGTTGAAACCTATAAGGCTGGACTTGTTGCAAAAGGTTTTCGTCAAAGACCTGGTTTGGACCATGATGAAACCTTTTCTCCGGTGTCTATGCTCAAATCCATTTGGATCCTTCTTGCCATTGCTGCCTTCCAAGATTTTGAGATCCGGCAGATGGACATAGAGACAGCTTTTCTAAATGGTAACTTGGAAGAGTGCGTCTATATGGATCAGCCAGAAGGTTTTCAATCAGAGTGGGAGCAGTGGGACAGTGTGCAAGATGCTTAAGTCTATTTATGGACTAAAGCAGGCATCGCGGAGTTGGAACATCTATTTTTATTGAGATGGTCAAAAGAATTCGACTTTATCAAAAATCCAGATGAACCATGCATTTATAATAAGATTGTAGCAAGAACTGTGGAATTCCTCATTGAGTACGTGGATTGCATTCTCTTGATAAGAAATGACATTCCTATAATACAATCAGTCAAAAGATTCTTGTCACAAAACTTCTTCATGAAAGACCTGGGTGATACCAACTACATTATGGGGATCCAGCTCTGTCGTGATAGATCAAAGAGGATGGTGGAACTTTCACAATCAAGGTACAACAACACCATACTAAAATATTTAGTATCGATGATTCGAAGCGCGGTGGTCTACCGGCTTATCACGGAATCACCCTCTCCAAAGAGATATCTTCCAAGACTGATTTGGAAAGGGCTCGCATATCGATTATACCCTACGCTTCTGCGGTAGGCTCTATAATGTATGCGATGTTGTGTACTAGACCAGATGTAGCTTACGTACTAAGCGTGGTAAAACTGGTATCAGTCAAACCCAGGGGATAAGCATCGGGAAGCAATAAAGAACATTCTCATGTACCTGAGAAGGACTACGAAGATGTTCTTGGTGTATGGCGGAAAAGGACCTCCAGATAGAGGTCTTTGCTAACTCCAGCTTCCAGAGTGATAAGAATGACTCTAAGTACATATTGGGTTATGGTTTTACCCTCAGTGAAGGGTCGGTCTGTTGGAAGAGCTCCAAGCAGGACACCGTTGCAGACTCGACGATGGAAACGGAGTAGTTCGCTCCATGAGACGCCGCAAAAGAGGCAGTCTGGATATGGAAGTTCTTAATTGAACTTCAGGTGGTTCCTTCCATTTGTTGGTCCAATACTTTAGTATTGTGACAACATACGACGCTATAGCTTTAGGGAAGGAACCCAGGTCCCATCAGAGATCCAGACATATCTTGAGGCGGCACCACCTGATCAGGGAGATCGTTGATCCCAGGAGATCGAGATGAGGAGAGTAGATACGAAGAACAACACTGCAGATCCACTCACAGAGGCCATCCTTCAGACAGTGTTCGAGAAGGCTATTCGAGATCTTCGGTCTGCGATATGCCAGTATATGACCTTAGTGCAAGTGGGAGATTGTTAGTGATATATGCCCTAGAGGCCATTATTGTATCATACTAGATTGTATATTACTTAATGGGAGCTTGGGATATACACGGATATAGTAACAGTCCTGCTCGAACACTGCTACTTCGCCTCAAGTGTGTTCCCACTGTACTTTGATTACTACCCTACTACGGCTCAAAGGAGTCGTGCAAACAGGTAGTAGTTGGGTGCAGTCCCGAAGCACTTGGAGGCAGTGGCGGTTAGATAAGATTCGCCTCTCCCGGTATTGGGGGTTGATATCGCGCTGTGTTCAGAAGGCCATTACACAAAGTCCTTGGCCAAGGAAAGCAAGATTTACTGGTAGGTATTCCAGTAGTTTCTCAGAGTGTATTAGGCTACTCTCCGACACGACTTATTGTGCTATTAGGGGTCTGACGATTACCGCCCCCTAGACCCGATATGCGATACTCTTAAACGAACAGACCGGGCTGTACAAAGATTATCACATTCAAGCTCGGTAGGAGTTCAGATGGGTTTTCCTCATCGGCCTTCTTATCGACATCTACCTGGGGACCGTTACGTGCATATAGTACCGCTTGCGGCCTGTGGTTAAATCCACTGCCAGCGTAGTGTCGAGTCTTTAAAGTTCCATATAGAGAGTTTTCCTGCATCGGGCAAAAGGTGTAGAGGCCGTATGGTTTTACGGCAGAGCTTCGATTACTTACGTGCACTTGTGAACGTATGATGTTCGAACGGATAATAATAATGGGCTTTGGTTTAAGCCGGATCCTAGTATTATTTTGATTGATCAGTTTCGTCTCTTTGTATTCGTGTTTCTCGGAACATGAATGCGGGTATGTATATACGGATGAGAGGAGCATAGAAGGAGACACCTCATCAGGGTTTTGACCATTGACTTGATTAAAACAATTATGAGGTGGAGGAAAGTATTTGTTATATTTGTAAATGATAATTGAGACATGGCTACTTGTTTTGACTACTCGACTTGGTTTGACCACTTGACTTGGTTTGACTCTTTGACTAGATATTTCTTATGAGATATTTTGTGGCACTAGATATTTTGGGTGAGATATTTTTTTGCCATGCTTGTAGTCAAATCAAGTGAGCCATCTCATTTTTCATTTTATGATTATCATTATCAAAAACCATTTTCTCTTTCCTCAAGCTAGCTCTCTTCTTCTTCCTCACATCAAAAACCCTTAAGGTCTCATGAGTTGAGTAAACTAAGGTTTCAAGAGACAAATAAATCCATCTTCATTCTCTACATCACCTAGGCCATCAAGTTTAGCAAGCTTGTTGCCCTAGTTACCTCGGATTTGAGGTTGGAACTCGGACTATAGATTCTCGGATGGATCGTCTTTGACTCGAGGAAGCCGACGAGGAAGCTACGATCCGGATCGATCCTTGGAGCCTACGATGACGATGAGGACAGTGGAGAAGACCCGAAGGACTTGTATCATGAGGTATAACATTCTTTCCGATTAGTTAAATCTCATGTAGTTTGCTAGCTAGGGTTTATGTTCGATCCTTGGTTCTAGTCGGTGTTGCGAAGCCCGTAAAAATCATTTTTTGCAATTTATGCCTTCCCGCGAACACATAGGGTGCGCGACATCGACTTACAAAATTTTCTGGCTTCTGACTGTTATCAGAATTTCATCCATATTGGGGTTAGCTAGCTCCTTGGCTAAGCGAGCGAGTACGTTAGCTTTTCCATTCAACGCCCTAGGAACTCTCATCAGTTCAATGTGGGTGAACTGTTTCATAAGCTCCACCATCCAGCTTCTATACCGAGCTAACTCGAGTTTGTATATCTTATAGTCGCCGCTTACTTGGTTGACGACAAGCTGCGAATCACCGTAGATTCGTAGCCGCAGGATTTCCATTTCTCTGGCGAACTCCAGACCAGCTATCAGAGCCTCGTACTCAGCCTCGTTGTTTGTGCAAGGCTCGGTGAGAGCAAAAGAACATTGTAGGGTTCCCATTGATGGCGTGAGTAACACCAATCCAATCCCTGCTTTTATCTGTGGGACACTTGATTTGCTGGAGGTCCTAATTGATGAGGCTTCGTCAAAGTAGAGCTCCCAACATGGCTCGTCATCCTCGAGGTGCAGCACTTGTTCATCGGTTAACTCATAATTGAGCGGTGACCCTTCTGGTATGAGATGAGAAGCAAGAAAGTCGGCGAGGGCTTACCCTTTTACTGCTTTCCGTGGAGTATAGATTATGTCAAATTCAAGCAGCATGACATCCCATCTTGCCATTCTACCGGCCAGGCTTGCTTTGGTCATTAAGTGTTTGAGCGGATTGACCTTGGAGATCAGCATAACCCGATGAGCGAGAAGATAGTGTATTAGCTTTTTCATGGCAAATATCTGGGCCATGCACTGCTTTTCGATCAGGGAATAGTTATGTTCTGCCCCGACTAACGTTCGACTTAGGTAGTAGAGGGCATTCTCTTTTCCCTCCTCATTGTTCTGAGCGAGGAGTGCACCGAGTGCCTTATCTAGCACGGCAGTATAGAGAATCAACGGTTTATTTGGAATAGGAGCGACAAGCACTAGGGTGCAACAGGTATTGTTTGATACTTTCGAACGCTTCTTAACATTCAACATCCCAGACAAAAGGAGCTCCCTTCTTCATGAGCTTTGAGAACGGCCGACATCTCCCTGATAGGTTCGAGATGAACCTTCATATGTAAGCGAGCTTGCCTTGAAAGGATCTTAGCTGCGTCAGATTCTTCGGAGGATGCATCTCTATGATGGCCTTTATCTTTAATGGGTCGACTTCGATCCCCTGATGTCGGACTATGAAACCTAAGAATTTTCCTGATGACACGCCAAAAGTGCACTTTAGAGGATTCATCTTCAGATCATATTCCCTCAGTCTGGTGAAAATGGTCCTGAGATCTTGGATGTGACCGGCCTTGGTTTTAGTCTTGACAACCAAATCATCAACATAACATTCGACGACTTTATGGATTAGGTCATCAAAGATATTGGTTATTGCCCTTTGATATGTAGCACCTGCGTTCTTTAATCCGAATGGCATCACCTTGTAGCAGTATATCCCGATCAGGGTTCGAAATGCTGTGTGTTTCTCATCCTCGGACGACATCTTGATTTGATTATATCTAGACAAGCCATCCATGAAAGTAAACAGCTTGTAATTTGAGGTATCGTCGACCATCATTTCCATGTCCGGAAGCGGGAAATCGTCTTTAGGGCATGCCTTATTGAGATCCCTGAAATCGACGCAAACTCGTATCTGCCCGTTCTTATTTTTCACTGAGAAGATGCACGTGATCCATTCCGCGTATTTCTCTTCCCTGATGAAGCCGGCATCAATGAGTTTCTTTGTTTCCTCGATGACCTTTTCCTCCAGTTCCCATCTCATTCTTCGAGGAGCTTGTTTAACTGGCTTAGCATCAGGAGATATAGCCAGCTTATGCATGGCCACTTTAGGGGAAAGGCCAAGCATTTCTTTGTATGTCCACGCGAAGCAGTCGGAAAACTCATGCAGTAGAGTGATTATCTACTCTTTCATTTCCTTTGATAAGAGTGAGCTGATGTAGCTCGGCCTTGGATTATCGGGCATTCCCAAATCAACCTCGGTTAGCTCGTCGAAGATTGCTTGTCCACCATCTTCGAACTCTTGAGGGGCTTCTCCTGGCTCGGCTAGCTCGTCTTCATCATTTGACTCTTCGCTGGCTTCACCAACATGGATCATGTAGCATGCTTTGGAATCAGGTTGACTGAAACCTATGCCCCGTCTATATGGAACCTGTCCATCGATGAGTGCTCGGATATGAAGCTGATGCCATGGCTCCTCATAAAACTTCGCTTCAGACTCCGTTTGATATAACCAACATCTGCACTTTTTAAAATATTCCAGCATCTCGGGCATATAATATCTGGGATTGAGGATGGCCCTTATGCCTCTCTCATAGGGAAGGCACGTGACAGAAAAATTGTCCGGGTGCACGATAGGATTTGACCCATAAAACAGAATGCCCTTCTGTCCATTTTTCCTTCCGGGAACGTAGAAGGTTTTCATCTGGTCCACGGTGGAGACTGACAATGCATCGAGCTCTTTGCATATCTGCTTCGGCACCCTTGTGATGGCTAGGGACCCTTCCATAACTTCGAATGTCTCTCTTAGCTTTGCTTTTTGTCCGAGAGCCCGATCTGCATAGCTAGTGTAAGACGGATCCTCCTCTTCCGATTCTTCAATGTCACTGCCTAAACGAGGGTGAATTTTGCTGTCGGATGGGCCTTCGATATCAAACTCGTCCGTATCGCTACCAAGATGAGGGCGGATTTTATGGACGGACGGACTTCCAATGTCGGACTCATCGGTGTCACTGCCGAAATGCGGACGCACTTGGGGGTTTTTGCTTTTGAAAGTGACAGCCGGCTTAGATTTGCTTCTGAGTTTCGGGGCCGTTCCATCCTTGGTTAGCTGTGGCTCAGCACTTTGGAGGTTCACAAAGTACCAAGAATCTTCATATCGAATTTCATGCACACCAAACGGCTGGATGTCTCCGTCAATGCGTCTTTCTTCTCCATTTTTGGTATACTTCATGCACTGATGGAGAGTTGATGGAACAATGTCGTAATCGTGAAGCCACGGCCTTCCTAGGAGAATCTTATAGGACGTGTCGGCGTCGATCACGTATATCTTGGCTTATGTTTGTAGGTCCCCGAACCTGGTCGGTAGAGCTATGGATCCTAGAACTTGCTGGCAATTTTGATTGAATCCTTGAATGATAATCCTTTTCCTTGACAGGTGTCGGACGTCCATTGACAAACTCTTCAGAGTCTGCAAGTTCATGATGTTGACTGAGGACCCTGGATCAATCAATATGTGATTAATCCGGTCTCCGTCGCTGTACCCTGTTACATAAAGCGGTCGGTTGTTCTCGGTTGTTCCTAGTAACAGGTCTTCATCTTTAAATGTGACCACGGCTGTAAGCAGAGTGTGCTGGGCTTCTTTCATATCAATTTCCGCAAAGCGAGACTGGTACTGCTCGGGGTTTTGTAGAGCATGAATGAGAACATCCCTAAGCTCCTTAGATAGGACTAAGGCACCATAGATGCTCAGGAGAGACAGAAGCTTCCGGAGATGGGCCAAGACATTATAGTCCACTGAGGAAGGACTCGAGTTTTCATGAGCCGACTCTCCGCCATCTTCTTCATTAGCGACTCGCTTTTCCTTTCCTTTTGGGGCGTTGCCCTAATTTGGCAGTAGAGCCCTACCGCTTCGGGAAAACAGAGTTCTTCCTCAGAGTCGCTACCAGGGTGGACGACGTAGCAAGTCACCATAGGGATCTCATTATCGGAGTATTCTTCTAGCTCGTCCAGAATCTTAGCCGCTTCTACAGGGAAAAACTTATATAATTGAATTAGAGTTCTTTCCTTTTGTTCATAGTCTTCGAGAGAATCGATATATTTTTGAATGGTCGATCTCCCTGCAGACTCTTTTTTGCGTCGAGCCGCACTTATTTTCATCTTGAGGTTTTTAGATTTTGAGCCCGATTGAGCCAAATTGGTAGCTAGAACGGTGGGCTCCTTCTGCCCTTCCCATTCCGTTCTGGGATCTTTCTGAAGTAGCTTTAGCATCTTTTTCATCTTATTAGAGATGTGCATGCTCCATGGAGGTTGCAACGAGTCAGATTCATTTCTCAGGGCAGCGGATTCAGCTGTCTTCTCCCAAAAGGCTTCAGCTTCTATCTGTATAAAGTTGGTGGTTGCAATTTGGTTGTTCACCAACACACTCTTGGATAACTCGATCTCTCCAGTCTTGTACTGCTTCTTGACCCAATCTTTGAAAATATAGCAATCCTCGATCGCATGGCTCACTACTCTGTGGTATGGGCAATACAGGGGATTGTCTGTCATTTTTGCTTCGTGGGGTCTTTTTGACTCTGGCAATTGTAAACCGTTTGTTCAAGGCATTTTTGAATATCTTGCGGACCTTGTCCCTTCTGAAAGAGTAAATCTTGTTCTTTTTCTCTTTTACGGAAGGGCCTTCTCCTCCCAGCACTGGCTTTCGAGACCGGTTGGATTGGGATTCACCTGCCTTTCGCTTGTCTTCATTGTCAGACGCATTGAAGACATTGGTATTGCTGGAATTCCCGCTTCTACGGTTGTCGTCCCGCTTACTTTTCCAAGTCTTGTCTCTCTGAGATTCCGGGGTAGACTCTTGCTTCAAGCGTTCCAGCATTTGGACTTTCTTGGTTAGCTCCTGAAACATCTTGAGGCCTGCTGTACACAAAAATGGGACCATCCAATTGCCGAGCTTTCCAATGAGGAGGCTGACGGACTGGTCCTGCTCTGTAACAACCGAGTTCAATTATACCAATTTCTATTGCCGTATGTGTTATTTGTGGTGTTTATTTCATTTACCATGTTTGATTTTGAGTGGTAGTTTACTTTATATCCGGCCCGTTTACGTGAGCTTGTTGTTTCCTAGTTATAGATTACCCTAACATTACATATTGTTGCATATAACAATTTAAGTCCCTTAAAATAATTTTAAAATACATAACATGGCCTGCTTGATACCCCTAACCCTGTGGTAGCGTCCTTGCATCGTGTTCTCGTCCCGTTCAGTGAAACGGACGTGTTTGGACGGCTACGCGCACGTACGTGCGTCCGTTCTTGGGGGTATGCTTTTCTATTACAAAATCCTTCATTTTATTTTTTGGAACTTGCTAATAATTTTCATATTTCAAATCCAAATTTTTGGACCCGATCCGGGCGAAATTCTGAAATATTTTGTACTCCGCCAAATACTATTTAATTTTGAAATTCTTTAATCAGTTTTAAAATATTTTACAGTTACATTTTTTTAACAGCTAAGGGGTAAAAATATTTTAAGTGAAATCTTTTCTTTTACTCAGCAACGAGATGATTCCTTAAAATGCTAAAAATCTTTTATAAATTTTTATCAAAATTTTCTCCCAACCAATCAATCTTCTCCTTTATCACCCGGCCCCACCACTGAATTTCTCTCTCTCCTCTTTTTCCAACCAATCAAAATCCTCTTCCTTTTCCCCTGGGCCCCACGTCTCCCTCTCTCTCTTTCTCCTTCTCTTTCTCTCTCCCCCGAGCGCTCTCTCTCTCTCTCTTCTTTCTCTCTCCTCTCGCACCTTTCTCTCACCTCTCGCGATTACTATTCATTCCTCGACTCCCGTCACCGCCCATAGGATCTGGTCACCTCCCTTCAGTATATTTCTTCTTCCTCCTTTAAACCCCACGGCTCCCCTTCTCAAAACCCATCGCCTCGCTTAAACTCTAACCCTAGACCAAGCCTCCTCTACCCTCTAAACTCGACCTCGTCACCACCTCCATTCCTTCTCCTTCTCCTTCCCTCCTCTTTTCCCCCGAGTGCCCAACGCCGCCACCAACATCCCTGCAACCCGAGAACCCAAGAAACCCTTGCCAAGCCATCACCGCCGATCACCAAGCCTCATCGACGACCTTACTCCGTCACCCTTATCACCATACCACCTCCTTATTTCCCTCTCCATACCCGACACCCAAACCACCACTAATACTAACCCTGCACACCTCATCTTCGACCACAATAGCAAACCCTAGCCTCGCCGGGAACCTTCACGTCGGCAACCCTTGTCATCGCCACCCCTCTGCAACCACAGAACACATCTACGGTATGCTCTCTCTCATGTTCCCTCCTTCCATTCCTTTTCTCCATCCTTTCTTTTCTTTCTTTATATTTTGTGTCTCATGTTCACTGTTCTTCTGTTGCCGGAATCTGGTCGTGCTGACGACGATCCCGACGACCCAGCGAGCATCCCTGACCCGTGTGATCCACTTGTACGTTGTTTGGATTCGTTCCGTACATCGTGCACGCGTCGCGACTTTTCCCGCCGACGTGTGACGTTCCGTATACCCATTTCTTGATCCGTCGAAGCAAGTGAAACTTGCTACATGCTATTAAAATTACTATACACTTATTTGAATGCATCTTAAACCTGTAGTTTAACTTTAATACCAAATTTCCATTTTTTTTACATTTCGATGTCCCGTTATATCAATTTAGATTCAGAACTTGAAACTTACCCGTTGCATTTAGTTTACTAAACCTAGTAACCACACTTATATGTTAGATCACATAATCACAATTGTTTGCATAGCCATAATACCCTTTTTGTAATTTATACCCTATCGGACGACCGGTTGCATACATCTAGCCTAATTCATATTCAATTGCATCTCCAGATTGTTTTGGTACATATTAATATGATTTTATCATCCACATTTGCTATACTGTATTCATGAAATGTTAAAACTATCCTTTAAACCCAAACTGATAACCGTGCATCCAAGTAGTTTAATCTGTACCTATTTGCATATCATATTACATGTGCTAGTTTATTGTTGTGATAGTACCCATGCTTGTTTATTTATAACCATGATTATGCTAGTTGATTATGAGCACCCACATGATATCTTGTACACCCTGACATGACTTGTTACACCTATTACTGGACACGACACTGTACCGTACGACTCTTGATATGACTTATATACACTACCCGGCTTGACTTGACGTACCATGGCTTTACCTGTTACCTGATCCTGCGTCTAATGCCAACAAATCTGTCCTGTAGTCCTCACGGACCGTTCCTGTTGTCTATCCAGACAAACCTGTACCTGCCTGATCATGTGTTGGCATTAGTGCTAGATTATTTAATGCTTGACTTGAACATATATAAGTTGGGGGTATGGGGAAATCAGTATTGTAACCGAACGTAACTCAAAAGGACATCCTATTGTTTGCCGTTTTTCCGGGCGTTACGGAATACCTATTGTTTGCCGTTTTTCCGGGCGTTACGGAATACCCAGTGTTTGCCCTTTTTCCGGGCGTTACGGAATACCTATTGTTTGCCCTTTTTCCGGGCGTTACTGAATACCCAGTGTTTGCCGTTTTTCCGGGCATTACGGAATACCTATTGTTTGACGTCTTTCCGGGTGTTACGGAATAATCACCGAAGAGTTACGATGAGGATTACATTACTTGGTTTCGAAGACTTAGAATAGATAACCCCGTAGCACAATTTAGATATCTCTGCACGTCACTTGTGCTGACACATTCACTGTTATATATTCTCATTATATTCTTGTTCATACTCATACCTGCATGTCTTACTATCCCTGTCAATATTATTGCTTGATATTATAACGCTCTGACGTCTGGGTTTTGCATGGCCCAGATTCCTTACCTTTGCTGCAGTTCGAGCAGGAGTACTTCAGTCAGCAGGCTGAGCAGTGAGGACTCGTTAGTAGTTAGTTCTTTTATTTTCAGTATTTTCATTCCCGATGTGAGCCCGCATTATGGGACATACATTCCAGTTATTCTTGTATTGGATCTTTCGCTTCCGCATTGTTTATTCTTGACTCATTTTATTTTGGCTTATGGACATGTGCTAGATAGTTTTATTTTGTTCTTGATATCTCTACAGCCGTAATGTGACTGTGGCTGGATACTTCCTACCCACAGGTAGCATGGTTGGCTATGTCACGTGCCCATCTTAGCGTACTCTGGGAAGCGGGGCGTGACATGGTTCTTTTGGTATCAGAGACATAGGTTAATCGGGTTGATTCTTTTGTAGTTGGGTATTATACCCAATACATGAATCAGAATACTCGTGATTAGGGAGCATGTCCTGCCACCTTGCCGTTTTACCGTTCTTGAATCTTAACCTCCTCCTGATTATACTTGTATGATATGCAAACCTCTTTTGCATGTCGGCTTGAAACCTGATTCTTTGTTTATCTCTAGAACTTAGGCGACTTGGGTGGAGTTATGTAATTGTAGCTATGATACCGCGGTATAGTTACAATGCGGTACTCTATTTATGTAACTCGGAGTTCTAGCCTTCATCTACATTTTGAATCTGTTATCATGCTAATCCTCGGGTGTTTTGATCTCAGGAATATGGCAGACAAGAATCTGAAGACGTATCAAAGGCGTGTTGACGAAGCCGCTATTCTTGGAGTAATACGTGGGATGTTGGAAAACCAAAAGCGACAGACCGAGCTGATCCAGCAGCAAGCTGAATCTTTTCAGGAAGGTTTGCAGACCATTCAGCAGTCCGTGAGCAATGTTGTGGCCAGACCAGTGGATCGTGTAGGTACCGTGGCGGATTTCAGGAGACTGGGTCCGTCTGTCTTTACTGGCCTGGAGGAGCCGTTGCCAGCGGAGAAGTGGCTGGTTGATACGGAGAATTTACTCATTGGGGCACAGATCCCAGAGGATAAGAAGGTGGATGTGGTACGCATCCAGTTGGTAAACTACGCCCTTGAATGGTGGCTTGTAGAAGAGACACGCTTGCCTAAGCCGATCAATTGGGCGGATTCTCGAAGAGTTTCTTGGAGAAGTTCTTCCCGCGGACTGCATGGGAGGAAATGGAGGAAAAATTCGTCAGTTTGAAGCAGAACGGCGCACCTGTAAATGTACATGCAGCTGAGTGGACGCGGCTCAATAGATTCGCGGGACCTTTGGTTGCCAGCAATGCTGATAGGGCAAGAAGGTTCATGCGCAGTTTGGATGTAGACATCCAAAGGCAGATTGTCTCCCTGGGTTTGACCACTTTCTCATAAGTACTTACAGTAGCCCGAGAGCAGCAGAGTCTATCTATGATGACCGGGGGTACATCGCAGCCAGCAGTTACAACACGGAAGCCGGCATTTGCACCGAATCGAGCACATGGACGCAAAGGTATTCCGGTGGACAGGCGTGGCGTTGTACCAATGAAGAAGCCAGTTTTGCCCGAGCAAAAGGGAAGGGTGTTGTGCGATTATTGCTAACGACCGGGTCATTATCGAAGAGATTGTCGTAAGAGGCTTGGACTTTGTCTTATTTGCGGATCAGCGGATCACACCATTGATACTTGTCCGTCGAAGCTACGGTTGAAGGAAGATACTCGGAAGCCACCACAGAGACAGTTTTAGGAGCAGAAGCTGATAACTCAGGGACCCAATCAAGCTCGAGCTTTTACCCTGACGGCTGATGAGGCTAAAGCTCTAAAGGAAATCGTTTCAGGTACTCTACTCGTTCATGGTTTTCTCACATTAGCGTTTTTCAGCTCTAGTGTATCCCATTGATCTATGTCATCCAAGTTTATTACTATACACTCGATGACTTGCATGACCCTATTAGTTATTGGGACATACACAGTAGGAATGGGAAAATCTTAACTAATAGAGGGTGTAAGGATTGTTCTGTTGTTGTTGGCGGATGAGAGCTAGTGTAGATTTCTTGGTGATTGTTACCGGCAGTATGAAGTCGCCTTGGGAATGGATTTTCGGCACTTTCCACGATCACATTGGGTGTAGAGCAAGGAAAGCGAATTTCCAGATTCCCGGACATCCAGAGGATGTTTTGTAATAGCAGTTTTGTCGGGCCAGTCGAGTTTGAGGCTAGGCCGACAAACAATGTTCTTCGTCGATAGAGGTTGATAAAAGTGAAGCGCTAGCTGTTGTTCGAAATTTCATAGATGTGTTCGAAGATATATCAAGTTTACCGCCGAGGCGATACATGGAGTTATCAATCGATCTTGCTACTGGTGCAGCGCCAATCTCAAAGGCGTACTATCCAATAGCACCAATGGAGTTGGAAGAAGTTAAGAAGCAGGTTACAGAATTACTTGAGAAGGGTTGGATTCGAAGCAGTAACTCACCTTGGGGAGCTCCAGTTCTTCTAGTAAAGAAGAAAGATGGCACAAGGAGGACGTGCATCGATTATCGATAATTAAACCGGGTGACTATTAAGAACAAGTACCCGATCTCTCGCATTGGCGAACTATTAGAGCAGCTTAGTGGTGCAAGGGTATTCTCGAAGCTGGATTTGCGCTCCGGGTATCATCAGGTCCGAGTGAAAACAGATGATATTTGCAAGACGGCGTTCCGAACTCGGTATGGACATTACGAGTACTTAGTGATGCCCTTCGGAGTAACGAATGCGCCGGCGATATTCATGGACTTGATGAACCAAATCTTTTCACCATTCTTGGACCAGTTTATAGTGGTGTTCATTGATGATATTCTGGTCTATTCGAAGAGTATTGAAGAGCATGCGGAATATTTTGTGATCGCACTGCAGACGTTGAGGCAAGAAAATTTGCATGCAAAGATGAGCAAGTATGAGTTTGGCTTAAAGAAGTGAAGTTTTGGGATATGTCGTGTCTGGAGATGGAATCACCGTTGATCCCGAAAGAGATTGCAGCAGTTCGAGATTGGCCGATTCCGAAGAACGTTGTGGAGATCAGAAGCTTTCTTAGATTTGCCGGGTAGTACAGATATTCGTGAGGAACTCATGAAGGAGGCGCACGGTTCAACATGTTCCGTACATCCAGGAGGCACGAAGATGTATCGAGATTTACGACAGCAATTCTGGTGGGAAGGCATGAAACGGGAGATTGCTCGTTTTGTGGCAGAGTGCTTAGTGTGTCAGCAAGTTGAGGCTGAATATCAAAAGGGTTGCTGGTTTATTGCAACCACTTCCGATTCCTCAGTGGAAGTGGGAGCATATGACCATGGATTTCGTTGACGACTTTACCGCGGAGTCCAAAGGGTAACATTGAAGGTTGGGTGATTGTTGATCGATTGACCAAGGCAGCTCATTTCATACCTTTTCGAGTTGGTCAATCAACAGGAACTTTAGCAGAACGATACATGCAGGAGATTGTAAGATTGCATGGAATACCGGCGGGCATCATGTCCGACAGTGACACCCGTCTCTTAGCACACTTCTGGAGGAGCTTACAGGAAGGTTTGGGGACTCGATTGAAGTTTAGCACAGCTTATCATCCTCAAACAGATGGCCAGCCGAAGAGAACGATCCAAACTCTTGAAGACATGTTGAGAGCTTGCATGCTAGACTTCAAGGGTTCATGGGAGGATCAGTTGCATTTAGTGGAGTTTTCTTACAACAAAATTTTTCTGGCGACGATTCAGATGGCTCCATTCGAAGCTTTGTATGGTCGCAAGTGTCGTTCACCTGTTTGTTGGGACGATGTCAGTGAACGAAGATTTTTGGGACCAATTTTGGTTGGGCAGATAGTTGAGAAAGTTAACGCTATCAAGAATCATATGAAGGCAGCACAAGACAGACAGAAGAGTTGGGCAAACACGTCGAGAAGACCTCTAGAGTTCGTCGTGGGTGTTTTGGTATTTTTTGAAGATATCACCGACTAGAGGGGTGATTTGTTTCGGAAGTCGAGGAGCGCTCAGTCTTCGATACGTCGGACCTTTTGAGATTTTGGAGCGTGTTGGTGAGGTAGCGTATCGATTGGCGTTACCGCAATCCTTGGCGAATGTGCATGACGTGTTTCAAGTATCTCAACTCCGTAAGTATGTTCGAGATGAAACACATGTGTTGGATCATTCGGAGCTGACTGTATGAGAAGACTTGATTTTTGAGGAGCGACCAATTGCGATTGTGGATCGAAGGGAAAAGGTTCTTAAGAATAAGGTTATCCCTCTTGTACTTATTTCTTGGGGTAATCGCTCACATGGAGAGTCAACTTGGGAACGAGAAGATGAAATCCTGCAGAAGTTTCCCCATCTTTTCTTATAGTTGATTGATTGTTTATCCTTTCTTGTTTTGGAATTTCGAGGACGAAATTCTTTTGTAGTTGGGTATAATATAACAACCGAGTTCAATTATACCAATTTCTATTGCCGTATGTGTTGTTTGTGGTGTTTATTTCATTTACCATGTTTGATTTTGCATGGTAGTTTACTTTATATCCGACCTGTTTACATGAGCTTGTTGTTTCCTAGTTATAGATTACCCTAACATTACATATTGTTGCATATAACAATTTAAGTCCCTTAAAATAATTTAAAAATACATGACATGGCCTGCTTGATACCCCTAACCCTGTGGTAGCGTCTTTGCATCGTGTTCTCGTCCCGTTCAGTGAAACGGACGTGTTTGGAAGGCTACGCGCACGTACGTGCGTCCGTTCTTGGAGGTATGCTTTTCTGTTACAAAATCCATCATTTTATTTTTTGGAACTTGCTAATAATTTTCATATTTCAAATCCAAATTTTTGGACCCGACCCAGGCGAAATTCTGAAATATTTTGTACTCCGCCAAATCCTATTTAATTTTGAAATTCTTTAATCAGTTTTAAAATATTTTACAGTTACATTTTTTTAACAGCTAAGGGGTAAATATATTTTAAGTGAAATCTTTTCTTTTACTCAGCAACGAGATGATTCCTTAAAATGCTAAAAATCTTTTATAATTTTTTATCAAAATTATCTCCCAACCAATCAATCTTCTCCTTTATCACCCGGCCCCACCACTGAATTTCACTCTCTCCTCTTTTTCCAACCAATCAAAATCCTCTTCCTTTTCCCCTGGGCCCCACGTCTCCCTCTCTCTCTTTCTCCTTCTCTTTCTCTCTCCCCCGAGCGCTTTCTCTCTCTCTCTCTTCTTTCTCTCTCCTCTCGCACCTTTCTCTCACCTCTCGCGATTACTATTCATTCCTCGACACCCGCCACCGCCCATAGGATCTGGTCACCTCCCTTCAGTATATTTCTTCTTCCTCCTTTAAACCCCGCGACTCCCCTTCTCAAAACCCATCGTCTCGCTTAAACTCTAACCCTAGACCTAGCCTCCTCTACCCTCTAAACTCAACCTCGTCACCACCTCTATTCCAACTCCTTCTCCTTCCCTCCTCTTTTCTCCCGAGCGCCCAACGCCGCCACCAACATCCCTATAACCCAAGAACCCAAGAAACCCTTGCCAAGCCATCACCGCCGATCACCAAGCCTCGTCGACGACCTTACCCCGTCACCCTTATCACCATACCACCTCCTTGTTTCCCTCTCCATACCCGACACCCAAACCACCACTAATAATAACCCTACACACCTCATCCTCGACCACAACAGCAAACCCTAGCCTCGCCGGGAACCTTCACGTCGGCAACCCTTGTCATCACCACCCCTTGCCGACTCCCCTCTGCAACCACAGAACACATTTACGGTATGCTCTCTCTCATGTTCCCTCCTTCCATTCCTTTTCTCCATCCTTTCTTTTCTTTCTTTATATTTTATGTCTCCTGTTCACTGTTCTTCTGTTGCCGGAATCCGGTCGTGCCGACGACGATCCCGACGACCCAGCGAGCATCCCTGACCCGTGTGATCCACTTGTACGTTGTTTGGATTCGTTCCGTACATCGTGCGTGCGTCGCGACTTTTCCCGCCGACGTGTGACGTTCCGTATACCCATTTCTTGATCCGTCAAGGCAAGTGAAACTTGCTACATGCTATTAAAATTACTATACACTTATTTGAATGCATCTTAAACCTGTAGTTTAACTTTAATACCAAATTTCCATTTTTTTTACATTTCGATGTCCCGTTATATCAATTTAGATTCAGAACTTGAAACTTACCCGTTGCATTTAGTTTACTAAACCTAGTAACCACACTTATATGTTAGATCACATAATCACAATTGTTTGAATAGCCATAATACCCTTTTTGTAGTTTATACCCTATCGGACGACCGGTTGCATACATCTAGCCTAATTCATATTCAATTGCATCTCCAGATTGTTTTGGTACATATTAATATGATTTTATCATCCACATTTGCTATGCTGTATTCATGAAATGTTAAAACTATCCTTTAAACCCAAACTGATAACCGTGCATCCAAGTAGTTTAATCTGTACCTATTTGTATATCATATTACATGTGCCAGTTTATTGTTGTGATAGTACCCATGCTTGTTTATTTATAACCATGATTATACTAGTTGATTATGAGCACCCACATGATATCTTGTACACCCTGACATGACTTGTTACACCTATTACTGGACACGACACGGTACCGTACGACTCTTGATATGACATGACACTTATATACACTACCCGGCTTGACCTGACGTACCGTGGCTTTACCTGTTACCTGATCCTGCGTCTAATGCCAACAAACCTGTCATGTAGTCCTCACGGACCGTTCCTGTTGTCTATCCAGACAAACCTGTACCTGCCTGATCATGTGTTGGCATTAGTGCTAGATTATTTAATGCTTGACTTGAACATATATAAGTTGGGGGTATGGGGAAATCAGTATTGTAACCGAACGTAACTCAAAGGGCCATCCTATTATTTACCGTTTTTCCGGGCGTTACGGAATACCTATTGTTTGCCGTTTTTCCGGGCGTTACGGAATACCCAGTGTTTGCCGTTTTTCCGGGCGTTACGGAATACCTATTGTTTGTCGTTTTTCCGGGCGTTACGGAATACCTATTGTTTGCCGTCTTTCCAGGCGTTACGGAATAATCACCGACGAGTTACGATGAGGATTACATTAGTTGGTTTTGAAGACTTAGAATAGATAACCCCGTAGCACAGTTTAGATATCTCTGCACGTCACTTGTACTGACACATTCACTGTTATATATTCTCATTATATTCTTATTCATACTCATACCTGCATGTCTTACTACCCCTGTCAATATTATTGCTTAATATTATGACGCTCTGACGTCTGGGTTTTGCATGGCCCAGATTCCTTACCTTTGCTGCAGTCCGAGCAGGAGTACTTCAGTCAGCAGGCTGAGCAGTGAGGACTCGTTAGTAGTTAGATCTTTTATTTTCAGTATTTTCATTCCCGATATGAGCCCGCATTATGGGACATACATTCCAGTTATTCTTGTATTGGATCTTTCGCTTCCGCATTATTTATTCTCGACTCATTTTATTTTGGCTTATGGACATGTGCTAGATAGTTTTATTTTGTTCTTGATATCTCTACAGCCGTAATGTGACTGTGGATGGATACTTCCTACCCACAGGTAGCATAGTTGGCTATGTCACGTGCCCATCTTAGCGTACTCTGGGAAGCGGGGCGTGACATGGTTCTTTTGGTATCATAGACATAGGTTAATCGGGTTGATTCTTTTGTAGTTGGGTATTGTACCCAATACATGAATCAGAATACTCGTGATTAGGGAACATGTCCTGCCACCTTGCCGTTTTACCGTTCTTGAATCTTAACCTCCTCCTGATTATACTTTTACGATATGCAAACCTCTTTTGCATGTCGGCTCGAAACCTGATTCTTTGTTTATCTCTAGAACTTGGGCGACTTGGGTGGAGTTATGTAATTGTAGCTATGATACCGCGGCATAGTTACAATGCGGTACTCTATTTAAGTAACTCGGAGTTCTAGTCTTGATCTACATTTTGAATCTGTTATCATGCTAATCCTCGAGTGTTTTGATTTCAGGAATATGGCAGACAAGAATCTGAAGACGTATCAAAGGCGTGTTGACGAAGCCGCTATGCTTGGAGTAATACGTGGGATGTTGGAAAACCAAAAGCGACAGACCGAGCTGATCCAGCAGCAAGCTGAATCTTTTCAGGAAGGTTTGCAGACCATTCAGCAGTCCGTGAGCAATGTTGTGGCCAGACCAGTGGATCGTATGGGTACCGTGGCGGATTTCAGGAGACTGGGTCCGTCTGTCTTTACTGGCCTGGAGGAGCCGTTGCCAGCGGAGCAGTGGCTGGTTGATATGGAGAATTTACTCATTGCGGCACAGATCCCAGAGGATAAGAGGGTGGATGTGGTACACATCCAGTTGGTAGACTATGCCCGTGAATGGTGGCTTGTAGAAGAGACCCGCTTGCCCAAGCCGATCAGTCGGGCGTATTTCTCGAAGAGTTTCTTGGAGAAGTTCTTCCCGCGGACTGCACGGGAGGAAATGGAGGAAAAATTCGTCAGTTTGAAGCAGAACGGCGTACCTGTAAATGTACATGCACGCTTAGGGTGTTGGAGGAGAAAAAGGTCCCACCGGGCGTGCCAGAATCTGTAGGGTGTTTTTCGTCACCCCATTGAGATGGGAATATGCGTCGCTTGTCAGGTACTACAGATTCCCCTTGCCTAGGGTAGGCAAGGGTTTATTGATTGTGGGGATCCGAATCTCCGGCAGCCGCGGACTAAGCCGCCGTTAATTACCCATCGCCTTTGGAGGTGGGTCAAACTAGTCATGCGGACTCAATGTGCAGTATGCGTGTGTTGTGTTTTGAAGGGTCTTGGGTATATCAGGGGCCATGTAAAGTTTACGGGGGTCCTGCTATCCGGATAGCAGGCTGGGGGTCAAGTAGGCTAGCAGCCCCCTTACGGGGTGCGGGGCAGCATCCCGTTAGAATTTTTTTTTTAACGGGGACAATGTTGTGGAGTGTGTGTGTATATAAAAAAAAGGAAAATAGCGTTCAAAGGATGCATAGGCGCCGGCGCCTCACGTGCTTGGCACGCGGGCGCTGGGCCTCACGTGCTTGGCACGTGGGCGCTGGCGCCAGCAGGGAAAAAAGGGGGCTTAGCCCCCTATACTGGGAGTTGTACTCCTAATTGACTTTTGGAGTTAAACTCCTAAAAAAAGGACAAAGGGGCTTAGCCTCTGCACTGGGAGTTGTACTCACAATTGACTTTTGGAGTTAAACTCCTAAAAAAAGGGATTTATTATTATTATTATTTTTTTTTTGCGGAGTTAAACTCCTAAGAGATTTTTGGAGCTGATGAAAGGGGACCCCTTTCTTCTCCCTTGAGCCATGGATCTTCCCAGAGTGGGATTCTTGGAGATGGGTTTCTTTCTTCTTTCTCTTTGTTGGCTGAATCTTGGGGGGAAAGGGGGGTAAGATTTAAAAATCTCCCCTTTTAGAGATCTGATAGGAGATCTGAGCTCCCCTTTGTGGGTTTCATGATGAAAAACTATTCCGTTTTGGGAAAAAAGAGTGAAACTCTTGATTTAATTTAAGAAAAAGGAAGAAGGTTTAGAACCTTAAGGAGGAAGAAGGTTTAGGCACAGAACCCTAATTATTTGAGAGAGAGGAAAAAAGCTGTCTTTAATTTTTTCATTATGTTGCCTTTATAGGCTACACACTTTACATATAGCCCTTTGGGTTTTACCAAATGGCATTTATGCCACCCCATGCCTTATGTGCTTACTTATTTTTGCACATAAGTCATGGGGTTTACAAAATTTTGGCTTTCTGCCCATTTTACATACATTTATTTCTAAAAATTACCTTTAAACTAATTTACTGTATTCTTTTTGGCATGGAGCCAGCCTCTTCCATGCTTGGTCTTGACTTGGGCTTCGGCCTACTTAGCTAGGGCTCGGACTCACTTGACTTAGGGTTGACCTCGGTTTTGACTTGGTCGATCAGGGTGAAACTTTTGATCCCAACAAAGACTTGCTGAGAATTGATGTTTGGTGATGTAGTTTTGTGTCTCAAGATACTCTCTTTCTTTTTATCTTTTCAAAACTCAAGAGAGAGAGAAATCAAGAAGATGAGAAATGAGAATGGCTAACTAAAGAAAAAACTCTCATCTTTTTCACTTTTCTCTTCTTTATTTTAAAACAAGTGAGTGGATTTTTGACTCACGAGCGTGAGTCACAAGTCCACACACTTCTTTAAAATTCAAGAGAGATGAGAAAGAAAGAGAAGCCACCTTATATGTACACATATACATACATATATAAATACACACACACACATGCATGCATTCATTAATACCCGTATTTGTAATAAATACACATACTCGTATTTATGTCAAAATATGAATACCGTAGTTGTATCGAAAATACGAAATACCCATATTCATATTAAGATAGAAATACCCGCGCGTATTTGTATCAAGACATAAATACCCGTATTCATACAAATACACGTATTCGTATAAATACTATACGTAACGACTCTGAAATCACAGTACAGAAATTTCTTGTATTTCACAGTAAAGGGTATTACATCCTGTGTAAGAGTTAAAAGTTAAATTTGTTTAATAAAATTAAGAAACAACTTGTAGCTCACTGGTAAAGCCCCTGCACTGCTGTGACGTAGCCTGTGTGTTTGATTCCCATCAGATCCAATTATTTTTCAGATATTTTTCTTTTTAATTTTTTGGAAGCCCAAGAGTTGCATGTGCAATACACAAAGAAATGAAAAGTTTCAGAAAAATCAAACAGACGCAATGAGCTGTACACAGCCAACTTTACACGTGGCACAAATCTCGAGACAACTCAACCAAATCCGACCGCCTGTTTCCCCAACATGGCCGCTACCGACGGTCGAAAATGCCCCAATCGCCTTCGTGCTTTTCACACTTGTCCCTTCGACTCCCCTTAACTCCCCTGCACTGTTTGATTTTCCTACAATCAAACCGAGACTCTTTAATTCACCATTTAACACCTTTTTAATGCATTTTAATCCAAAATTTTAATTTCCAAACCCTAATTCTTCACTATAAATACCACCCCATGCCCTATCTCTCCTCTATTTTGAAAATTTCTAGAAAAATCACCTCAAAAGTTCTTAAGTGCAAGTGCAATCAACTGGAGTCAGCAACCAAGCTCCTTCCATCGAAGATCGAAGCAGTTTCTAGAGTTTCCACGATGCCACGAAGTCCCCTCCCTTTTTCCTTACTCCCTTCTCGAATTATAAAGCCGTAAGTCCTTCTCATCTCTTCTTCTTTTCATCTCCAATCATCTCCTAAAAATATATCGGTAAAGTGGAGTTACCTCCGATACATTTTTTTTAAGAACTTGGAACTCCCTTTTCCTTAATACTGCAAGTCAATGTTGCACACCCCGCGGGTTCATGGGGAGACGGAATTTACAAAAAATGATTTTTCTTACTTCGCAACACCGACTAAACTCCAGGATCTTAACAGAAACCTTAACTAGCTAAATTTACTTTGAGGTTTAACTACTCGGTAAGAGTTCTATACCTCCTAGAACCTTGTCCTTCGGATCTTCTTCTCCTTCTCTCCTTGAGCTCCTCGGAGATCCGGATCACGCTTAATCGCCGGCCTCCTCGTGTCGAAGATGATCCACCCGAGAGTCTATACCTCAAGCTCCAACCTCTAAACCGAGGTAACTAGGGTACCTAGCTCGTTGAGCTAGGTAGTCTAGAAGATGTAGAGTATCTAATGGAATATTTTATCTCATGAGACCTTAGGGTTCACAACTCATGTGAGGGTTAAGGTCTTGAGGAAGAAGGAAAGGAAACTATGGAGAGAGAAACAAAATGTGCAAATGAGCAAGACTAGAGGCAAGTGAAGAATGGCTCCTACACTTCACTCATTCAAGCATGCAATATTTTCCAATAGAAAATATCAACCATGCTTGAATAGTGAGTCTAAACCAATAAACAAATACAAAGAGCTATGCTTCACTCCATGCCATGGATGTCTCCAATTTCCACCTCATTAATCTATTTCTCAAAATAGATAAACCAAATAATGAGGTGTCCCCTTCTAGAAGTATCTCTTGTGAAATTATAAGAATGCTCTCACCGTATATACATACCCGTATTCATATTCCGAAAAATACGAATACAATGAGAAAATAATAATTCAATAATATAATACTAGGATCCGGCTTAAACCAAAGCCCATTAGTATTATCCATCCGAACAACATCCGTGTAACTAATACACGTATGTGATCGGAACCCTGCCGTAAAACTATATGGCTTCTACATCGTTTTGCCCTAAGCAGGGAAATCCTCTGTGTGGGACTCTAAAGACTCGACAGTACGCTGGCAGTGGGTTTAACCATAAGTCCGTCAGCAGTATTTGCTACACGTAACGGCTATCCAGGTATCTGTCGATAAGAAGACCGATGAGAAAACTCATCCGAACTCCTACTGAGCCTATCTGTGACAATCTCCGTACAGTCCGGTCTGTTCATCTAAGATACTCGCATATCGAGCCTAGGAGGACAGTAAACGTCAGACCCTTAACAACGAAATAAGTCATGCCGGAGTAGAGCCCAATACACACTGAGAAACTACTGGAGTATCTACCAGTAAATCTTGCTTGCCGTGGACAGAGACTTTGTGTAATGGCTTTCCGAACACAGCGCGATATCAACCCCCAATACCGGGAGAGACGAATCCTATCTAACAGCTACTGTCTTGAAGTTCTTCGGGACTGCACCCAATTACTACCTATTTGCGCGACCCCTTTGAGTGCAGTAATCTAAGTGCAGTAGGAACACACTTGAGACGGATAGTGATATCAAGTCAACGGACTAACCTGTACTTATATCACCCGGAAACTGCTACCTGACGATAGGTATAATACCAACCAGCAGTTCCAAACGAGTCCGTCCAGTGTAACTCATAACCCAATGAGCACATGTACACTATCTCCGGTACGACGCACCAATGGATGTGGGATAGACCATCTTCCCTGCAAGGATGAGAAGCGTATACACTAGTCTACTTTGGAGTATCGATGCCCTGTCTCGATAATCCTACGACTAGGGACATGTATAAGGATGTGCTTATAGACTACCCAACCCCTACTAGCGTGACTGCCATCACAACGCTGGTAGTCAAGCAAAGATTCTAAGGGCTCTACCAATATGTATAAGCGATATGCTAAAAGAAACACATGCACATATTGAGGTAGAATCGAACCAAGTAGCATATTGCCATTTTGAGCAAGACTGTTATTATATCTGTGTATATCCCAAGCTTCCAAAATGTAATATATAAACCAGTACTATACAATAATGGTCTCTAGGGCATATATCACTAACAATCTCCCACTTGCACTAAGGCCATGTATTGGCATATCGCAGACCTATCATCTCGATTAGCCTCTCGAACTGTGTCTGAGGAATGGCCTTTGTGAGTGGATCTGCAGTGTTGTTCTCTGTCTCGACTCTCCGCACCTCGATTTCCCGGCGATCAACGATCTCTCTGATCAGGTGGTACCGCCTCAAGATATGTCTGGACTTCTGATGGGACCTTGGTTCCTTCGCTAAAACTATAGCCCCATTGTTGTCACAATACAGAGGTATTAGATCAACAATGGATGGAACCACCTAAAGTTCTGTAATGAACTTTTTCATCCAGACTGCTTCCTTTGCGGCGTCACATGCAGCGATATACTCCGCTTTCATCGTCAAGTCAGCAACGGTGTCCTTCTTGGAGCTCTTCCAATAGACCGCCCCTCTATTAAGGGTAAAGACATAACCCGATATGGATCTGGAGTCATCCTTGTCACTCTGGAAGCTGGAGTCGGCGAAGACCTCGATCTGGAGGTCTTTACTGCCGTACACCAAGAACATCTCTGTTCCCTTATGGGAACTGAATAAAATACAATTAAAGAAGCAAGAAAACCCCCCAAATGGGGCATCATCCGTCTAAACCTTCAATACATGGTGTCATAAATCAACTTGGCATCTTCGGAGAGGTGGACGGATAAAACCAAATAGCATCTGCCCCCAAATTCAGGCAAGACGTCAGTCTTCACGCGTCTTTCGGCGGAGAACAGATTCTGGTACGTCCGGTGGGACCTTTTCCTCTTTCCACTCAACACTTCGTGTGTAGTGTTCGTGAACAAATCACGGTTTGATTTGGTTACCCCTGGATTCTAGGTACTAAGATTTGGTATCTTGCTCCCGTGCAGATCAATGGCTTCCAACTGCACAAACTGCAACAGCTGCAACAACTCTCACTCTGTCCTCGCTGGAGGAGTGACTTATGGGCCTCAGGCGGCCTCCGTTTTCAAGATGCCAGTGGAACAGGTGACGCAAGCCTCCACTGGGCTGTTCTTTAGGACCATGCTCCCACCAATGAGCTTCAACGCCCCATTGTCGACGTAGGAGGCTCCAAAGAAGTCGGTCTTTGATCGGCTTACCACCACTGCGGCTCCTCTCAATGGGTCACCCAAATCCAACGCCTCAGTTTTTAACAGACTGGTCCAAAGCTCCCATGGGCCCGTGAAGAAGCCCGCATGTCACGCCCCGTTTCCCAGAGTACGCAAGATTTGGGCACGTGACATAGCCAACCATGCTACCTGTGGGTAGGAAGTATCCATCCACAGTCACATTACGGTTGTAAAGATATCAAGAACGAGATAATAAGCTAATCTAATACATGTCCAAATCCATAATAACAAGAATCAATAAACAAAAGTGCGGAAGCTAATGATCCAATACAATGAATAAACAGTATGTCCCATAATGCGGGCTCACATCTGGAAATGAAATGACATAAATAAACTAAACTCTAAAGAACTCACAGTTCAGCCGGCTGGCTGAAGTACTCCTGCTCGGTCGACGACAAAGGTACGGAATCTGGGCCATGCAAAACCCAGACGTCAGCGCGTCATGATATCAAGTATATAGCATAAACATGGTAATAAACAATGCAAGCATGGACATGAATAAAGCAGCAATAAGAAGTAGTAAACAGGGTAATGTGCAGTGGTGACTAAACTGTCCTATCAGGTTTTTTACTCTATAGTCTTTGAAACCAATTGGTGAATCGTCGATGTAACTCAATAGTATCCCGTGCATGCCCGGGACCACGGTCATGATCCTCGGGGCTGAATCCGAGACGTGCCGCTAAGCAGTAAAAGGTAGTAGGATAGATGAGTGATGTCAGCATCAACACTCCGGAGCTGGCCAAGCCCGTAAGACTGATCAGAACAATGTATCGAACTGTTGAGTTACAAGTCGGTTTCACCTTTGATTTCCCCATACCCCCAAACTATGTATGTCAGGTCAGGTATTCAGTTGTCAAGGACCAATGCCAACACAAAGTCAAGTAAAGGTAGGTCTGTCTGGATCGACAGCAGGAATGGTTAGGTTTGTCGGCATTAGGCATGAAATCGTGAGACAAGTAATGTCATGGTACAACAGGATGAGTCGGTATGTATGTATATATCAGGTGTAGCAGGGTCAGGTCAATATGTCGTGCAATCGGGTAAGTGCTCACAACAGGTATGCAATCAATAATGAACAGTAGCAGGAAACAGTAAATAACAATATTAATCTAGGTAAACACAGTGATGTTTCGTATTCTCTTATTAATCCGGTTCACGCACCTTTGAGGTGCAATAGCCACAAGACGAAACAATATCGATAATATACGTAATGGAGTTACATGAATTTGAACTAAGCATAATAATTGTCTCATGAGTGATTTTAACAAATGAAGTGGGGATGATCTACTTGGTTTGATTAGTTAAGTATGAATTAATAGCAGACCGGTTAATACGAGCAATGATTTCATTGATTTAAAGTTACGGATAATTGTGACTAGCAATTCTAAGTTATAAAAGGTATCGATGTTATAATAGTTGTGTGGTTATAATATGATGATTAAGTTGTAGCATGTTAAAGCAAGTATTCGGATACTTGCCTCGGCGGTTCCGCAAACCGAAACACGGATGCGATGTCGGCAGAAACTGCGATATGAAAGCATGGGCCACGGATCGAGTCCCAACAGAGGTCAACGGGATCACACGGACCAGGGGCTTCGCTGTAGCGTCGGGTTCGCCAAGACGGCATGGTCGGATCCGGCAGCAAACAGAAACAACAAAGTTAGCAAACATAAACTACGCATCCAAAATACGGACCAGCGGAGGGATTGTACCAAGAGGAAGCACAAGGAAAACTCACCGCGAAGAAACAGGGTGCAAACACGATGGCTCGACGGCACTGGATCGCCGGCGAAGCGACGGCGGCGGCTGCAGCAAGGGTGGAGGCTTCGGGGTGCGCGGAATAGGGTGCTGCGGCGAGCTGGAGGAGAGGGGGTCGGCTCTGGTGGTCGAGGGAACAGGGAGGTGGTCGGAGGTGGCGTCGACGAGGTCGCCGGCGCGCTTCTCCGGCGAACAGGGGAGGTGCAGGCGAAGGATGAAGGCTCGGGTTTGCTATTCCGGCGAGGGGAGGAGGGAAACGACGACGAGGTCTCGACGAGGAGGGTGAGAGGGAGTCGTGGGAGGCGTTGACGGTGAGAGGAGACGTCGACGGCGAGGTCTACGAGGGTGGAGGCGAGGTCGGGAATGGGTTGCAGGCGCGGGATCGTCGGGAGAACGGGAGGAGGAAGGTAGGTGGGTGCGGTGGAGGTCGTGGTGGTGAGGGCGGCGACGGCGAGGTTGCGGTGGCGGTGGTGGGCTGCGCGAGTACGGGCTAGGGTTAGGGTTTGTGTTTCGTGATGGGAGGAAGATGGTTGAGGGGCGGCTGCATGGCCACGAGAATATATAGAGGGAGAGAGAGAGAGAGATTTGAGAGAGAAAGGGATAATTGGAGAGAGGAGGAAGGATATTGAGGGAAGAGAGAGAGAGAGACAAGGAAAGGAGAGGCGGGGCCCACGAGCTCAATAGGAGCTCGTGATTGGCCACGAGAATAGATATAGGAAAATTTTAGATGATTCTGCAGGTTTTTAAAGGTTTAGAATATATTTTGTATAGTATAATAGTTTTATATATATTAAATTGAAACGGGCCCTTTTTGGCGCGAAATGAAACATTTCCAAATCGCGCCCGGGTTGCGCCCAAATGTTCCAAATTCAAATTATAGGATTTTAAGCGGGTTCCAAATTTTGAAAAGAGGTGTTTAGTGATTAAAATGCATGCCCCCAAGACGGACACTTGCACGCGCGCGTAGTCGCCCAAACTTGCCCGTTTAGCCAAACGGAACGGAATCTCGACACGCGGACGCTACCACGCGACAAGTGGCGACGAGTAGGCTAACATGGACATCTTAAATTTCATTTTCGGAGTTAAAATTTGTTATGTGCTAAAATGACTAAACCGGGTAAAATTTAGCAATAAACACCAGAAAATCAGGAAAATTGGAATGAGCAAACCACAACCCTCAACTAGTAATATACATAGTATTATTGGGCTCGGGTGTTACACCGCATTACCTGAAGAGGCTATCCTGAAACGGATAGCCATCCCTGTTCCAATAAATGAAATCGTCGGAGAGGCTTCTCCTGCTAAGGGGTCGGTCTTCACAAGACTGGCCGTGCCAACTCCCGCTCCAGGTGAAGTCACCAAAGCCACTACCCCTGCTCGAAAGTCTGCCTTCGACAGGTTGACCATCCCTTCTCAATGGACGTCGGTCTTTGATAGGCTGGCACCAGCAGCAACCTTTCACCAAAACAGGGGGCATGATGAAGCCACCCCCGTAACTGAGCCAATGCCATTTGCAAGACATGCTCGACGTCACCACTGGTGCCAAGTAAGGAAGGCTGGGAGCAGCTTTCCTTCTGGACTGACTCCGCCAGCTCCGATGGTAGAAATTGATGCTGCTGTTCCAACTAAGAACAGCTTTGAACCACTTAGGAGGGTACGCAAGAACTCTCCGAAGGCCGTGCTAAAAATATCTCCTCCACCTATAGAGAACGCTATAAAGGTGAAGCCAGAGCAGCTCTCTCAACGGCTGTCCTCTAAAATTCATAAAGTTTGGCGATAGGTCCAAGACTCGGTGATCAACAAAAACTACTCCTGCCAACCGAAAAAGATGAAAGTTCGGCAAGAGAAGGAACACCCTGTCGTACCGCAGAAGGTGTCGTCTACTTGGGTGCCTGCTGCAACGGCTCCCTCAACTTCGACCGCTCACAAAAGAAGAAGGCCGGAGAAAATCCCCGTGTCTGCGATGAAAAACACTGAATCTAAACGCCCCAAGTCCGGGGGCATGGTGATGCACACTGTCTATATGGCATCCGGGAAAGAGGATAGCCATATCTCTATGGCTCTTCGACCACTCACCAGATCCATAACAAAGGCCCGGGAGCAACAACAGAAGCTTCAGGAAATGTTAACACAGATGGCCGCACTCACTGGCCAAAAGAAAGCCCGGAGACATCGTCAGAGCAGCGTCATGAACAAGAAACTGATGCTGAGTTCCTCCATAGAATCCTCGAGAAGAAGGACACGGAGGCAGCGGAACAAGCTGCCAACATAAAACGAATGGCGTTGTTATTCCAAGATATGGTTGGGATGATGTTACAGCCGGATCCTCCAGCTGAAGACCCCTCGATTATCCTTGAAGACGATAGGGGTGAGACATTGAATCCTCTTCCGACTTGTTCAACAGCCAAGGAAGAGACCATCTCCAAAGCCGCCCTAGATGACTATATCGCTCAGCGGATATGAGCTCATCAGGCGAGCAAAGCGGCCGGGCAAATTGTTAAGACTGGACGACCCTATCCGGGTTGGTACGACCAAATAAAGTACCCGCTGGGATATACGAGCCCTAAATTCCACGTAAATAAAGGGACAGGAAATCCACACCAACATGTCGCTCAATTCAGGGCTTTGTGCGGCAACACCGGAGGTGACGATAAGCTACTGCTTCTCCAATTCGTTGGCAGCTTATCGGAGACAGCTTTTGAATGGTACTCCGAGATCCCGAACGATTCCGTTAAGACATTTGCAGAATTGGAGTTACTGTTCACACAAAGGTTCGCAAGCGCTAGCGAACGTACCCCCATCACAGCATTAATTAACGCCAGAGTGAAGCCAGGCGAAACATGGGTGCAGTACGCGATACGGTGGCAGAATCTATGGTCGAAGTGCGAACAACGCATAGCGAAAGCTCCTGCAGTGGGCATGTTCGTGGGTACTCTTGATCCACAGGCGACCATATCCCAGTTCATGATGTTCTTCAAGCCGACCACCTTCCAGGACCTGATAGACAAGCTGTCCCAGATGGACCAGATGGGTCACAGGCTGTCCTCTTCAAAAACGGAACTCCGAAAAGGGGAAAGGGAAAGCAACCTTCATCGCCAACGCTCAACAACAATCGAGTGGCCCGAAGCTAGTTGCTCACCAAGACAATAAACAAAGATCCCTTGGATAAAAGATGAGACGCCCTTACTCGTTCCCTCGGGATAAGATGAAGAGGTTATTCGAGTTAGCGCTGCGCAACAGGCTCATCACTCTGTCGGAGCCAAGACGCCCAACGCAACCAGGTGACGTTAACAATCCTAATTACTGCCCTTATCACCGAATATTGGGTCATCCAATCAAAGATTGTTACATCTTCAAAAGTTGGATCGAAGATCAGTACCAACAGGGCAAGTTCGCGTTATCCGAAAACTGGAAGGTGAACCCGCCACAACCTCACGCTCCTAAAAAGGTGGACACGCCGGGGCATCATGCTCTTTTATAGAAGAAGCTCCATGGGAGGTCGCTCTTTCAGCCAAGATGAAAAGAATGCTGAAGGATCTCCAAACATGCCCGGCAATCAGGTGGAAAAGTCCGCTGGAACCCGAGATCTTTGAGAGAATGCTGAAGCCGCGCCTGACTCCAGGAATTGGTAGCGATAATCAAAACGCTCAGGCCCAGCCATCAAAGCCTTCGAAGAAGAAGAAGAAGACCAAAAAGCCCGTGAAGTATGGTGACAAGCGCACGGACCTGCAAAAACATATTGACGCGTTGGAAGAATATAACCAGAAGGCGCGAACCCCGGTCACACTCCAAGAGTTTCTCAATCACATCCTTAAAGACGGAGATAGCGACAAAGATGAGGCACGAACCTCGGTCCCCAAATTTAAATTTAAACCCCCAAATTCTAAAACATTTCAATAATCAGGTCAAATCAACGGGGCTCCGAAATCACGGAAGATATAAAAACACTACAGCGCATCG
This sequence comes from Agapanthus africanus, assembly GCA_030015575.1. Classification (NCBI taxonomy): domain Eukaryota; kingdom Viridiplantae; phylum Streptophyta; class Magnoliopsida; order Asparagales; family Amaryllidaceae; genus Agapanthus; species Agapanthus africanus. The sequence goes on along the minus strand of JASDDO010000022.1, from coordinate 828,585,171 downwards.
CGTGCGCCTAAAAAATGAGTACAAAACTCAAAATCGAACTCCGTCAAGCATCACGTAAATCATCGGATTCGCACACATATCATCGGAGTTACTATGGAGATACAGATCTCGAAATCGAATATCGAAATCCAATATACACTAGTCAAATACTATAATATGTATATAGTACGCATCGTTGAAAAATCTTCAAAAACAGAATGACACACATGCAAAATCCTTTCTAAATCGTCGCGTGATGCGTAACTCACGGCATAAGTGACGGACCCATGTTTGTAAAGTAGTAAATGTATCTATACATGTCTTTGCTCAAATATGCGTTCCACCTTTTCTAAAATATCCCAAAAGGTTTTCCTTTTTGTAAACGTTCGTGTCGCTCACAGACACGTAAGAAATAGCAAGACTATAGCTCCTTTTTGAAAACCTCTGGTTAAACTTTTAATGCATGCAACATACTCAGGTACTGTCTTCAGATCTGTCATGTTTGGCTACTACGCAATATAGTGCCCAACATGAAAACAAGGTGCTCAAAAGCAAAATCAGCCTCAAAAGGCGTATCCAATAATCACGTGCGTCTGGTGCGCACGGAAATTAAATCCAAATACAAGTGTTACGAATGTGCACAAAACCAAAACTAAGTGCAACGGGTGTGCACGAAAGTATCTGTCCAGTGCAATGAGTGTGCACGACAACAATATCAAGTGCATCTAGAGTGCATCTGGTGCAACTAACATGCACGAATGAAAATCCCAATTGAGTGCATCCGGTGTGCACAAAACCACATCTCATATCATGCGCCCAACATGAGTGAAAATCCAAATCAAGTGCATCCATCATGCACGAAAGAAATCTAATTCAAGTGCATCCAACATACACGAGTGAAATCTCACTCAAGTGCATCCGATGCGCACAAAAATCCAGAATCAAGCGCCTAATATGCGCAAAAATCCAACCAAGGCGCGTCAGGTTCGTAAGAAACATCTAGTGCCATAGCATGCACGAAAACGAACATCAAGTACAAACGCGCACGAAGATACAAATATGGTAAAAAGAATGCTCAAGGACATAAATCGGGTGTAACTAATGTACGGAGTATAAATCCAGTACAACTAATGCACGAATACCCGTTCGGTGCAACAAATGCATGAAATGCAAATCTAGTGCAACAAATGCACGAAATGAAAATCTGGTGCGACAAATGCACTCCATGAAAATCTAGTGCAACGAATGCATGAAATGAAATCTGGTGTGACAAATGCACGAAATGAAAATCTAGTGCGACGAATGCACGAAATGAAAATCTGGTGCGACGAATGCACGAAATGAAAATCTAGTGCAACAAAGGCACGAACACAAATCCGGTGCATCCAGTGCACGAAATACAAATCCGGTGCACCTAGTGCACAAAATACCAATCTGATGCATCAAATGCACAAAATACCAATCAATAACTCAAATGCGTAAATAGCAACACCGAGTGTACCAAGGTGTATAAAATCATAAACGTGTGTAACTGCGTGCATAAAACAAATATCAATGCACTGCAAGCACATATAAACTATACCGAGTGCAAAAATCAAATCGAGTGCGTACCACATGCACAAAATCAAATCAACTGTATGAAATCCACGAAATCATAACCACGTGCCACCAAGGCACAAAATCGACATCAGGTGTTGTCACGCCCCGCTTCCCAGAGTACGCTAAATTGGGCACGTGACATAGCCAACCATGCTACCTGTGGGTAGGACGTATCCATCCACAGTCACATTACGGCTGTAGAGATATCAAGAACAAAATAAAACTATCTAAAACATGTCCATGAACCAAATAACATGAGTCAAGAATAATAAAAGTGCGGAAGCAAAAGATCCAATACAAGTAACTGGAATGTACATCCCATAATGCGGGCTCACATCAGGAAATAAAATGCAGGAAATAAAGAACTAACTAATACTGACACCTCACAGCTCAGCCTGCTGGCTGAAATACTCCTGCTCGGACTGCAGCAAAGGTACGGAATCTGGGCCATGCAAAACCCAGACGTCAGCGCGTCATGTCAACAAGTAATAAAATATAAACAGGGTAACAAGCAATGCAATATAAACATGGATAAAGCAAGGGTAACAGTAATATAAATCAGGGCAATGCAGGGTAGCGTGCAGTGGGTAAACTAAACTGTTCTATCAGGTTTTCTGTTCTAAAGCCTTTGAAATCAAATTGATGAATCATCGATGTAACTCAATAGTATCACGTGCATACCCGGGACCACGGTCCAGATTCTCGGGCTGAAACCGAGACATGCTGCTAGGCACTAAAACAGAAATGTGTACAGATGAATGATGTCAGCAGCATCATTCCAAGGCTGGTCTAGCCTCTAAAACTGATCAGAACAAGTAGCGAACTGTTGAGTTACAAGTCAGGTTTCACCTTTGATTTCCCCATACCCCCAAATTATATGTGTATGTCAAGTCAGGTATTCAGTAATCAAGAACTAATGCCAATACAGAATCAGGTAAGCAGGTTTGTCTGGATAGACAACAGGAACGGTCCATGAGGACTGCATGTCAGGTTTGTTGGCATTAGACACAAGATCAGGTAACGGGTCAGGTCATGGTACATCAGGTCAAGTCAAGCAGTATACGGTATCATGTCGGGTCAATCAATATGTATGCAACAAGTCGTGTCAAGATGTAAACGATATCATGGGTGTGCTCATACTCAGCTAGCATAATCAGGGTTAAATAATCAAGTCTGGTTATCAACAACATAATCTAAGCAATGAACTAAACAATAAAGCAGATTCAATTAATTAGCAGTACAGTTATCCGTTGTGTTTCAGAGATGATTTCAACATTATAAGAATACAGTATGACAATTTTGGCCGTTAAATCATGTTAACAAGTTTTAAGGATTTTAGGGATGCAATGATTTATATATAGGTTCAATGGACGAAATCACAGCTAATACAGGTTAAATGCACACGAGTGTCCGAATGGAGTAAAACTATAGAGAGAATGCCATAGGCTATGTCAATAGTGAAAGTGTGATTATAACATATAATGTGATTATTAGGTTTACTAAAGTAATTGCAAACGGTAGGCTTCAAGCTTGGAAGTTAAAATGATATAGCACGACATTGAACACGAAAAATGGAATTTATGGTACTAAAGTTAACTTACAGGTTTAGGGTGCTATCAATGTATATGTATATATATTATTTAGCATGTAGCAAGGTGTACTTGCCTTGACGGGTTGCGGATCGGGAAAACGGAACGTTACATGTCGGCTGGGAAAACTCGCGACGTGCGCACGGTTCACGGAATGAACCCAAACGACGAACAGTGGAACCACACAGGTCAGGATACCTCGCTGGATCGTCGAGACACGTCGCCGGCACGGCCGAATTCCGGCGAGACACAAAAACAGCGAGCAAACCATATTTAAAATGCATGGAAAGATAAGAAAATAATCAAGAAGAGAGAAGGGAAGGAGGATAGAGAAGAGGGTGCTCACGAGGATCTGTGGAGGGGTGGTGATCGTCGACCACGTCGACGGAGCTCCGGCGCACGGACTACAGTGACCGCAAAAATCTGCAGATCACCAAAAATGAGAACAGAAAAGAATGAAGGAAAGAAGAAGAAAGGAGACGAGGGGAGGGATGCTAATCTCACCGAGGAGGGCGCTCACGAGGCCAGGGAACGTATGAAGATCGCCGGCGGTGATCCCATGACGTGCTGCGGCTTGCAGGTGGGTGCGCGGCCTCGAGCAGGGTACTCGGGAAGAGGGGAAAGGAGGAAGGAGATGCAGTGGAGCTGACGAGGGCGAGGAGGCGATGCGGCCGGCGGTGATGGCGTCGGCGTTGGGGCAAAGGTGAGGGAGGACGAGGTGGCTAGGGCTCGCGGAGGTGGGTTCGTGGTGAGAGAGAGAGAGGAGAGAGAAACGGGAAGGAGAAAGAATATTGGATTGTAGCGTGAGAGAGAGAGAGAGAAGGAGAAAGGGAGAGAGAAAGAGAGAAAAATGGTGGGGCCCGCGGGGTTAAGAAAAGAAAGTGATTGGCTGGGAATACTGTGAAGGATTTGAGGGGGTTCTGAATCAGTTAAGAAAATTTTATAAAAGATTTTTGGGAAGGGAAAAATATTCTGGGGTTTTATTTTATATATTCGATGGTTAAAAAAATACTAGAAATTAAGATTTGGCGCAATTGCAAAATGTTTCCAAATTGCGCCCGGGTCGTGTCCAAAAATTTGAAATTGAAATAAGAAAATTTTAGGCGGGATCCAAAGTTTGAAATGAAGTATTTTACAATCAAAAAGCATACCCCCAAAACGGACGCACGTACGTGCGCGTAGCCGTCCAAACACGTCTGTTTCACTGAACGGGACGAGATCGTGATGCAAGGATGCTACCACAAGGTTATGGGTGTTAAGCAGGCCGTGTCAAATATTTTTAATTTTATTTTAGATGCCCTAAATTTTATATGCAGAAATGAATTGTCAGGTAAAATTACAATAAGTAACAATTAAGCAAGATAAATGAAATAAATGCCACACTCCATTCATATGGTAACTGATATTAGTAGAATTGGACTCGATTGTTACATTATACCCAACTACAAAAGAATTTCGTCCTCGAAATTCCAAGAACACAAGATAGATGCAAACAACTATAAGAAAAGATGAGGAAACTTTTGCCGGATTTCATCTTCACGTTCCCAGGTGGACTCTCCATGTGAGCGATTACCCCAAGAAACAAGTACAAGAGGGATAACCTTGTTCTTAAGAACTTTTTTCCTTCGATCCACAATTTCAACCGGTCGCTCCTCAAAAGTCAAGTCTTCTCGTACCGTCAGCTCCGAATGATCCAATACATGCATTTCATCTCGAACATACCTACGGAGTTGAGATACGTGAAACACATCGTGCACATTCGCCAAGGACTGCGGTAACGCCAAACGATACGCTAGCTCACCAACACGCTCCAAGATCTCAAAGGGTCAACAAATCGAGGACTGAGCTTTCCTCGACTTCCAAAGCGAATCACCCCTCTAGTCGGTGATATCTTTAAGAATACCAAATCACCCACGGCAAACTCTAGAGGTCTTCTCGACGTATCCGCCCAACTCTTCTGTCTGTCTTGAGCTACCTTTATATGATTTCTGATAGTGTTAACTTTCTCAACTGTCTGCACAACTAAATCCGGTCCCAACAATCTTCGTTCACCGACATCGTCCCAGCAAACAGGTGAACGGCATTTACGACCATACAAAGCTTCAAATGGAGCCATCTGGATAGTTGCCTGGAAACTGTTGTTGTAAGAAAATTCCACCAAATGTAAATGATCCTCCCATGAACCCTTGAAGTCCAACATGCATGCTCTCAACATATCTTCAAAAGTTTGGATCGTTTTCTCCGACTGACCATCAGTTTGAGGATGATAAGCTGTGCTAAACTTCAATCGAGTCCCCAAACTTTCCTGTAAACTCCTCCAGAAGTGTGATAAGAACCGAGTGTCACGATCGGACACGATGCTTACCGGTACTCCATGCAATCTTACAATCTCCTGCATGTACCGCTCCGCCAAAATTTCTATTGATTGACCAACCCGAAAAGGAATAAAATGAGCTGCCTTGGTCAATCGATCAACAATCACCCATACTGCATTGTTGCCTTTTGGACTCCGAGGTAGAGCCGTCATGAAATCCATGGTTATATGTTCTCACTTCCACTGAGGAATCGAAAGTGGTTGTAATAAACCAGCAACCCTTTGATGTTCAGCCTTAACTTGCAGACACACCAAGCACCTTGCCACATAGCGAGCAATCTCCCATTTCATGCCTTCCCGCCAGAAATGCTGTCGGATATCTCGGTACATCTTCGTGCCTCCTAGATGTACAGAATAAGCTGAACTGTGTGCCTCCTTCATAAGTTCTTCACGAGTATCTCCCTTCGGTACACATAAACGGCTTCCATATCTCAACGAACCATCTTCATGTATCAGTAAATCTGTTCGTAGTCCGGCTTCAACCTGTTCTCGAAACTTTTGCAGTCTAGGATCCTGCGATTGCGCTGGTTTAATATTCTCGATCAATGACGAATGTACTTGCAGCTGCATCAACTGTCCCGAAGAATGCGGTAGCACAACCTCCAAGTCAAATCTTCGAAAGTCTTCCATGAGTTCCTTCTGCGTAGTCAACATCTGAATTGCTGGCAACCGACTGAGCGCATCCGGTACGACATTAACCTTTCCCGGATGGTACTTAAGATCAAGATCGTAGTCAGCCATCAGCTCCAAACATCTGCGTTGCCTCATATTAAGCTCCTTCTGTGTGAACACATACTTCAAACTCTTATGATCCGTGAAAACTTCGACCCTTTCGCCCAAAAGGTAGTGTCTCCAAATCTTCAGAGCGAAAATCACAGCCGCAAGCTCCAAGTCATGAGTTGGGTAATTCTTCTCATGGGCCTTCAACTGTCTTGATGCGTACGCTACAACCTTCCCATGCTGCATCAAAACACATCCCAATCCTTTCCCAGATGCGTCGCTGTGAATCACCAATCCTCCGGAACTGTCTGGCACGGTCAGAATAGGGGCGGTTATCAATTTCTGCTTCAACGTCTCAAAAGCTGACGCACATCTATCCGTCCACACAAAAGGTACCTCCTTGCGTGTAAGCTTGGTTAACGGCTCTGCCAGACGAGCAAAGTTCTCCACAAATCTCCTGTAGTATCCGGCCAGTCCAAGGAAACTTCTTCTCTCAGCAACATTTTTTGGAATTGGCCAATCTTGAACTGCTACAATCTTTTCTGGATCGACGGCGATTCCACCGCCAGACACAACATGTCCCAAAAACTTTACTTCTTCCAGCCAAAACTCGCACTTACTCATCTTCGCATAGAACTTCTCCTGTCTCAACGTCTGCAGTGCGATCTTCAAATGCTCAGCATGCTCTTCAAAACTCTTCGAGTAAACCAGAATGTCGTCAATGAACACCACAATAAACTGGTCCAAGAAAAGTGAAAAGATTCGGTTCATCAAGTCCATGAATATCGCCGGTGCATTCGTTACTCCGAAGGGCATCACTAAGTACTCGTAATGTCCATACCGAGTTCGGAACGCCGTCTTGCAAATATCTTCTGCTTTCACTCGGACCTGATGGTATCCGGATCGCAAATCCAGCTTCGAGAATACCCTCGCGCCACTAAGCTGCTCAAAGAGTTCGCCAATGCGAGGGATCGGGTACTTGTTCTTAATAGTCACCCGGTTTAATTCTCGATAGTCGATGCACATTCTTCTCGTGCTATCTTTCTTCTTGACTAGAAGAACTGGAGCTCCCCAAGGCGAGTTACTGCTTCGAATCCAACCCTTTTCAAGCAATTCGGCAACCTGTTTCTTGACTTCTTCCAACTCCACTGGTGCCATTGGATAATACGCTTTAGATACTGGCGCTGCACCAGGAATAAGATCAATTGCGAACTCCACGTCTCGATTTGGCGGTAATCTCGATATATCTTCAAACACGTCCATAAAATCACGAACAATAGCTGGCTCTTCACTTTTATCAACCTCCATTGATGCAAGAATATCATTTGTCGGCCTAGCCCTAAACTCGACTGGCCCGACAGAACTGCTTCCTCCAGTGAAGGTAAACTCGGGATGTCCGGGAATCTGTAAAATTACTTTCTTTGCCCTACAATCAATGTGAGCGTGGAAAGTGCCAAGAAAATCCATTCCCAAGACGACCTCATAGCTGCCTGTATTAATTACCAAGAAATCTGCAAAAAGCTCCCGTCCGCAAACAACAACTGTACAATCTTTACATTCCATACTAGATATGATTTGCCCATTCCCAGTGTGTATGTCCCAGAGACTAGACAGGGTCGTGCAGGTAATCGAGTGTGTAGATATAAACTTGGATGACATAAAACAATGGGACGCACCAGAATCAAATAACGCTAATGCGGGAAAACCATGAACGAGTAGAATACCCGAAACAACTTCTCCTGACGCCTTAGCTTCCTCAGCTGTCAAGGTAAAAGCTCGAGCCTGATTAGGTCCTTGAGTCAGCTGCTTCTGCCCCTGGAACGGTCTATGCGGAGGCTTCTAAATATCATCCCTCGAACGAAGCTTCGACGGACAAGCGCTGACAGCGTGATCTGCCGCTCCACAAACTAAACAGAGTCCCAGCCTCCTTCGACAATCCTTTTGCACGTGGCCAGGTAAATTGCAGTAGTTACAAGTCACGCTCTTCCTCTGGTCAACTACAGCTTGCTTTTTCATTGGTGCTACGCCACGAAGGTCCACTGGAATACCTCTGCGACCATGAGCTCAGTTTGGTACAAATGCTGGCTTCCTTACCGCAACTGCTGTCTGCTGCAAACTCCCCTTCATCCCAGATAGGCTCTGCTGCTCTTGGGCTGCCGCAAGTACTTGTGAGAAAGTGGTCAAACCCAGGGAGACAATCTGCCTCTGGATGTCCACGTCCAAGCTGCGCATGAACCTCCGTGCCCTGTCTGCATCGTTGGCAACTAAAGGTCCAGCGAATCTGCTGAGTCTTGTCCATTCGCTGCATGCACATCCAAAGGTGCTCCATTCTGCCTTAGCCCGATGAACTTCTCTTCCATTTCCTCCCGTGCAGTCCGCGGAAAGAACTTCTCTAGGAAACTCTTCGAAAAATCCGCCCACTTGATCGGCTTGGGCAAGCGGGTCTCCTCTACAAGCCACCATTCTCGGGCGTAGTTCACTAACTGAATGCGTACCACATCAACTCTTTTCTCTCTGGAATCTGTGCCGCAATAAGCAAGTTCTCGGTGTCAACTAGCCACTGCTCCACTGGCAACGGCTCTTCCAAACCATTAAATGTAGACGGACCCAAATGCCTAAAATCTGCTACGGTCCCTACTCGATCAACTGGTTTAGCTCCAACATTATTCACAGACTGCTGAACGATCTGAAAACCTTCCTAAAATGATTCAGCTTGCTGCTGGATCAACTCGGTCTGCCTCTTTTGATTCTCCAGCATTCCCCTTATCACTCCAAGCATGGCGGCTTCGTCCACACGCCTTTGGTACGTCTCCAAATTTTTATCTGCCATATTTCTGAAATCAAAACACCCAACATTAGCATGATAACAAATTTAAAATATAGATCAAGGCTAGATCTCCAAGTTACTTAAATAGAGTACCGCATTGTAACTATGCCGCGGTATCATAGCCATAATTACATAACTCCACCCAAGTCGCCTAAGTCCTAGAGATAACAAGGAATCAGGTTTTCGAGTCGATATGCAAAGGAAGTTTGCATATCGTAAAAGATATAATCGGGAAGAATTCGATTCAAGAATGGTAAAACGGCAAGGTGGCAGGACATGTTTCCTAAACACGGGTATTCTGATTCGTGTATTGAGTACAATACCCAACTACAAAAGAATCAACCCGACTAACCTATGGCTCTGATACCAAAAGAACCATGTCACGCCCCGCTTCTCAGAGTACGCTAAATTGGGCACGTGACATAGCCAACTATGCTACCTGTGGGTAGGACGTATCCATCCACAGTCACATTACGGCTGTAGAGATATCAAGAACAAAATAAAACTATCTAAAACATGTCCATGAACCAAATAACATGAGCCAAGAATAATAAAAGTGCGGAGGCAAAAGATCCAATACAAGTAACTGGAATGTACATCCCATAATGCGGGCTCACATCAGGAAATAAAATGCAGGAAATAAAGAACTAACTAATACTGACACCTCACAGCTCAGCCTGCTGGCTGAAGTACTCCTGCTCGGACTGCAGCAAAGGTACGGAATCTGGGCCATGTAAAACCCAGACATCAGCACATCATGTCAACAAGTAATAAAATATAAACAGGGTAACAAGCAATGCAATATAAACATGGATAAAGCAAGGGTAACAGTAATATAAATCAGGGCAGTGCAGGGTAGCGTGCAGTGGGTAAACTAAACTGTTCTATCAGGTTTTCTGTTCTAAAGCCTTTGAAATCAAATTGATGAATCATCGATGTAACTCAATAGTATCCCGTGCATACCTGGGACCACGGTCCAGATTCTCGGGCTGAAACCGAGACATGCCACTAGGCACTAAAACAGGAATGTGTACAGATGAATGATGTCAGCAGCATCATTCCAAGGCTGGCCTAGCCTCTAAAACTGATCAGAACAAGTAGCGAACTGTTGAGTTACAAGTCAGGTTTCACCTTTGATTTCCCCATACCCCCAAGTTATATGTGTATGTCAAGTCAGGTATTCAGTAATCAAGAACTAATGCCAACACAGGATCAGGTAAGCAGGTTTGTCTGGATAGACAACAGGAACGGTCCATGAGGACTGCATGTCAGGTTTGTTGGCATTAAATACAAGATCAGGTAACGGGTCAGGTCATGGTACATCAGGTCAAGTCAAGCAGTATACGGTACCATGTCGGGTCAATCAATATGTATGCAACAAGTCGTGTCAAGATGTAAACGATATCATGGGTGTGCTCATACTCAGCTAGCATAATCAGGGTTAAATAATCAAGTCTGGTTATCGACAACATAATCTAAGCAATGAACTAAATAATAAAGCAGATTCAATTAATTAGTGATTGGTATAAGGTTTCACGATCAAAAATATAATTTACCGCAATCAGAAACGGCGTCGCTTTGCAGCTAGCCGGTGAGTGCGGGTCGATCCACAGAGACGGGTAAATTCCTTTAGTGTGTCTTAACGAGTTGATTCTGTTTGTCGTTTTGGTTTTATAAAAATCTAGATCTAAAACTTAATTAATCTAATTTAAATTCTTGCTAGGGTTAGGCTTAGAGGAAGTTTTGGAGATTGATGTTTCCTTCACCGCTTTCAATGCCGTATTCTAGATCCATTAGGTGTTATAGTAATTATCGATAAAGTGGATACGACTCTTTTGGGAAGATGTTTTCTTCCTCTAGATTCGTATCCTTTCTTTATCGTTAATTACCCTAACCCCCATGGAAAACGCGCGCAACCGGCCCTTTATACTGCGGTTCACCGTTACCTCGAGGGGTAGGGTGCCGCAGGGAGCGGTTGTACGCGCATGCATGGAGTTCTTAATGGGTTAGGCATTGAAAGGGGTGAGAGATCTCATCTCTCAACCCTTTCCCTAAGGCTAACCCTAACAAGCGAGGAGACTACTCGCTCATTAGGGGATGAAATAACATTAAAAGAATAAAAGAAAAATACTTACTAATGGTGATGGCTCCCTCCAAGTGATAAAGAACAGATCTGAATGTCACGTCCAGAATTTCTGAATTTTATTTATTGAAAAGAGGCATAGGGTTTTACAGATCTAAAATTACAATTTATAGGAAAATAGGAAACCTAGGGCTACAGACTCTTGCACATGCAAAATTACAGATTTACCCACGTAAAATCCTAACATCTGCACCGACACGGGCCTTGTATGGCCGCGGATCCGCGGCTCCAGGCTGGGTTTGGCCGCGGATCCGCGGCCAATTAAGGGAGTTGGGCTCTGAGCTTTTGTGGGCTTTCTTCTGGACTTCTTGGATTTCTGTTTCTATGTGTATTTTTTCTGTTGGGCTTCTGGTTCTTCTCCAGATCTTCAGTGAAGACTTGTATTGGTCTTTTAACCGTTTCACCTTGACATTCGTTGCCTTGCACCTATGTGAACTGGGTTTGACTAGGATCCGTCTACTTGTTGGTCAAAAGTCCCTTTTTCTGTTGTTTTGTGTCTTTTTCACTGTATTTGCTCCAGAAACCTGTATCCTGTAATATGCAACAAACGTGCGTCAAGAGTACCTGTTTATTTATAAAAAGGATAAGAATAGGGGAATGATAAATGCAATATTATGGTCTGAACAAATACCCCCAAACTTACCTTTTGCTCGTCCTCGAGCAAACTTATTATTTTATTCACTAAAATCCTAACCGCACTTTCGCAGGGAAACGCGATTGCACTGAGCACGTGCAACAAGCCGTTAAACCTCTAGGTGTCCCTAGTAGGAGGAGTGTTGTCTCCTGAGGGTTTTCAGCGGATTACACCCACAAAATCCTATCAACTTGGCCCATTTGACTTTTGTTCTCCAATTAAGTTTTCTAACAAGGAATTCTATTACCTTTTGACTCGCAAATTATCCACCCATATTCTTCACACTTCCTCATTATTTAACTTAAGATTATATATGTTATGTAGACCTACTTAGCTTTCGGCATCTCTTACGTCTTCCTTCTAGTGTTTGATCTCTACTTAGGAATTTTCTATCAACTCCATTAAAGATACAAATTTTATCTTTCATTCCTCTCTCTTATCTAAATTCCAATCACATACCCCTACGTGTGTGTATAGATCACCCCTACACTTGGAAATTCAATTCAAGCAATCATGCCCTTGTCCGTTGTCCAAAGTACTAATTAGTTGGTGAATGAAATTTGCTTACACATCCTTCATGCGACCGTTAATACTTCTTGAGGTACCAAACGACCGATTACAAAATGCGTTTGCACTTTAAAGCGTACTTCCTAGTCTTTGCAACACCCAAGGCTTTTAGCAGTGACTCCCAAACCAGTTGGTCTAAGGCACTAGATGATGAAGCACCCTCGCTAAATATTTTTCTATTTTTACAGCCTTAAGTAATCACAAAAACCAGTGTCCATTTTTTTTATTCTTTATTCACACTTTTTTTTCTTTTATTTTCTTCGTACTAAGGACTTTAGACAAAAGCATTTCAAGGTCTCTTCTACTATTCCAAGTTTCAAGGTGCGTGAATGTGCAAATTGTAGGGTATACATTTTCAGAATTTAGACTTAAGGCAGGAACTATTTTTCAAACTTATACTCTAATAAGAACATCAATACTTTTCCCTTGTTTCGACTTAGCCCAAGAAGTGAACCCAAAATTTGCCTATTTCTAAATAAACTACAAGGCATATATTTTCTACCGTTAAACTTTAAGGAATGTTATTTTTAGGGTTTTTAATTCACTAAGTCTAAGATCTAGTTGTTCCTAACCAGTTAACTTATTTGTCAAACTCTAGTCAATTAGCCAAAATTGAATACATTAATTTTTATAATTTTAATTTTTTTCAAATTTTTATGGGTTTTCAAATAAATATGCAAATGCAAAAATATATACAAATGAATGCGAAGGAAGAAGACGTACCGAGCATACACCCAAACTTGAACTTGACAGTGTCCTCACTGTCATGCTAAACTAAGAGGGTCAAAATACCGGCACTTCCCTGTTTATTTATTTACAACCTTTTTTTTTATTGTTAAGAAAAACAAAGAATATATACAAAAAGGCCCTCCCCCAAACTATGTTAGACATTACTGCCAAACTTTGCCTAGACCAAACGTCAACACCAACCAGTTGAAAAATTTATCAGTAAAGAATATTGGGTGGTGGAAAAATAAGTTGTTGGGGTCCGCAAAGAATTGGGGAAGATAGAAGTAGTGGTATGGGAGGTGTGGAGGTAAATATACAGGTGATGGTGATGCATCGAAACGAGAATGTAAATGATCAGCAATCAGTGGAGTGTTGGCATTCTCGTACCTTATTAAAAGAAATGGGGGTATTTCAACTTCTAAGGGAGGAGGTTGACTCACCACAATACCCCCAAGATATTCCTGTGGGTCCTCTATTGACATGGCATCATCCATCAATTTTGTATGATATTCAATTATGAGAGAACTGATCTCCTCGATGTCCGCCATAGTCCTACCGAAAACTTGCCGCCTATCTTGTAAGACCGTTAAGAGGGCATTCTCTTGCTCGAGGGCTAGAGAGGCCGATATGATAATGGGAAAGGTCTCATTCTCACCTATGTAAGCATATTTAAGGTGAGACGGCAAGGGCGTGAGTTTGAGTTTCGGAGGTGAAAGAATCATTGCGGAATCTACCTCGAACTTAAAGGACTCTAACACAGGTTCGAAATCACTGCAAACAACCGATTCGGATGGTTCGACTGACTCATCCAAAAATTCAAACGACTCATATTCGGGCTGTGAGTCGTCATCATCTAAAAAAGTGAAACATTCATAATCAACATCGGTTGTGTCAACGGTAGTAGGCTCAAGGAGGGACGCACTAGTGGCGTCAAAACTGTTTTCATCAAATAGAAATCTTTCAAGCTCGCAGTCCTCCTGCGTGATTTCGTGAACAGAGCAAACTTCTCGTGTACTAGTTTTTGGCACGGGGGGCAGACTTCCCATCTTATAAATATTGAACTCACTAGACCTCTTTCCGAAGGATAGAGTCATGGAGCCATTACGACAATTTATTACGGCATTGGAAGTGGCCAAAAATGGTCGACCAAGAATCACCGGAATTTGGTTCCTTGGGTTAGCAACAGGTTGTGTATCCATAACGATAAAATCAACGGGGAATATGAATTCCCCGACTTTGATCAACACATCCTCTAGTTGACCCCTTGGATAGGTGATTGATCGATCAGCCATTTGGAGAGTGCAACGAGTGGGTTTCAGCTCTCCAACCCCTAATTGTTCGTACACGGAGTAAGGAATCAGGTTAACACTAGACCCAAGATCTAAAAGTGCTCGATTAATTTTCTTATCCCCAATTGTAATGGAAATCGTAGGACAGCCGGGGTCCTTTCGTTTTTGGGGTAAGGTTTGATGGTGGTTAATAGCATTGCTCACTGCACTAGCCACTAGCACTTTCTTGGGTACTTGAGATGCCTTTCTCTTCGAGGTGCACAAGCCCTTTAAGATTTTCGCGTATGAAGGGACTTGTTGGATAGCATCCAAGAGAGGTATATTTATGCTAACCTGCTTAAATATCTCCACAATCTTCTCCACTTGTGTATTTGGTTTATTAGGACTCAACCTGTTTGGGAATGGAGCATTTTGAAAATTCGTTGAGTCAAAAGTCTGTGGAGTAGCATGTGAAGTAGGAACGGATCCCGGTGTAGATGTGTTCGTGTTGTGAGAAATGGGTCCGTTAGAGTCAGAAGAAGTAGAGCCGTGTGAAGGGTGGAGAATAGGCTCTAAAGAAAAAGGTGAAGAAGGAAGTGAAGAAAATGAAGAAGGGGAAGAAGAACCACCGGCGGGGATGTCATCACTAGTTTCCACATTATTTTGCAACTCTCTTCCGGATCTCAACGAGGTCACCGCATTTATATTGTGATTGTGATATGCGTTTTGTGCGTGACCGGGATTGGGCAATGGTTGAGATGGAAGCTTTCCCTTTTCTCTCTCGCTCAACGCAGCAGTTAATTGTGCAATCTGTGCCTCAATAGATTTGATACTTTGATCGTGTGAGGCATTGTTATTCATTAAAGATTGAACATAACTTTCAAATCTTGCTGCGGATTCCGTAGATTGCTTAAGAAATGCATCTAGACTTTTCTCGAGCGAGCTAACCTTATCATCATTTGGTTGAACTAAGTTGTTCGTTTGATTTGTATAAGGTTGTTGTTGGAAAGGTTGCTGGTTTTGAGTATGTAAGGGTGCTTGTTGTTGTTGTGGAGGAGGTCTTTGAAAATTATTGTTCCCTTGGACTTGTTGATTTTGGTTCCAAGCGAAATTTGGGTGACTCCTCCACCCCGGATTGTATGTCGAAGAGTAAGGATCATTTCTTTGTCGTTGCTGGAATGCAGCATTGACTTGATCCTGTCCTTGAATAGGTGCATTATAAGGACACTCTTCGGTTAGGTGCGACGGATTCGAACAACAAGCACAAACAGTTCGTGTGGGTAGAGTAGGGGCAGGAGAAGACGATGAGATTTTGGTCTCAATGGCTTCTAGCTTTTTCATAAGTGAGGCCATCTCGGCCTTTATAGCAATCGACATATCTATTTGATGTATGCCTGCCCTAGATTGACCAACTGAAGAAGATGATGTGGTCTTGGTACTCTCCCACTGAATTGTTTGCTCACTTAGGTCCTCAAGAAACTGCCAAGCTTCGTTGCTAGACTTGGAGAGAAAATGACCTTGACATATTGTTTCTAGCAACTGCTTCGTTGCTGCGTTCAATCCCTCGTATAATGTTTGGCAAAGTTGCCAATTTTCTATCCCATGATGAGGACATTGAACGAGTAGGTCTTTAAATCTCTCGAAGCACTTCCAAAATGGTTCGGAAGGAAGCTGTGAAAATTGTATAATCTCGTTTCGGATTCTAGCAGTTTTATGATGAGGATAGAACTTTTTCAGAAAAGCTCTCACAAACTCGTCCCAATTTCTAATGGAATGTGATGCGGTGCTGTATAGCCACTTCTCGGCTAGGTCACATAAGGTAAAATGAATGACCCTTAGCCTTATTGCGTCATCACTTAATTGGGTTATCTTCATCATGGCGCAAACATTTTGGAATTTATTAATGAAAATATATGCATCTTCGGATTCCAAACCATGAAACTTAGGCAGCATATTGATGAAGTGTGGTTTTATTTCAAAATTATCCCCATTCGCCGGTGGGGGTGAAAGACATGTAGGTAGAGAAGTGCGGACGGGGTAGAAGAGATCCTGGAGCGCAACTCGTGCGGGCGCTACAACAGGCGGAAGATTCGGGTTATTCGCACCTGGTGGAAGTGGAATCATTCCCGTCGGTAAGGTATCGTTGGGGTTGAATCCCGACATACCTTCGAAAGAAGAATTTAAAGGTGGAGGTAAGGAAATGGACGGAGTGTCGACGAAGGGTTCGCCGAAGGGTTCGCCGAAGGGTTCGTTGGTCGGTACCAACGAAACACGGACTAATCGGGCGTTAGTATCCCTAGTCCAGAATGACATACACTAAAGGGTAGTGCAGTCAGAAAAAAAAGAGAAAAACAGAATGTGGGGGTAAGATAACGTCAGTGAGAAGAAGTGGTGGAAGTGAGTTTTAAGTTTCTTCGCGACAAGTTGCAAGTTTGAAAAGATTTTTCTTTATTTTTTTTATGTGTGAGTTTTGCAAGGAGGTTTGAGAAACGGGACTCGTGACACAAATGTATCAACCACACATGCACAATCAGACCTAGATCTAGGGTTGCCTAGGTCTACTAGACAGCTCCTAACTAGGGCTAGAAATAGACCTCAAACCGCCTCTTCACGGACAAATACGGCCAGGTAAGTGGGAAGGAACCACCACTACAGTGGGCCTAATTAATAACTACTAGCCTAGACACCGCAATGTCGGTTAGGATAAACGGCCGATGCCTACCCTAGTCCTTTTCCTATTGAGCTCGCTGTCCTTAGGTCTGAGTCTAATCTTTTTTTTAATTAAAGGTGGTCGATGCAAAATGCTTTAGGTGTTTTCTGGGGTCCTGGGAAGGGTGATGAAATCCCCACCCAATCTGAGTTTGGTCAAATAGCCCCTTAGAATCCGGTTAAATTATGCAAAACAAATAAAATTTCACTTGCAATCAGAATTTTTTTAGCGCGGCGCAAAGAAACCTGCAGAAAATCTGTTATCGAGAAGGGGGAGAAAGACTCTTTACGTAAAGAAATCCTGCAGAAAAATTTTTACAGAGAGATATATTGTAGGTTGCAGAGGGGAGGAAAAGGGAACAAACAGTGCAAATATGATGCGCTGATGTGGCAGCCAGAGCGCGGATCCGCGGCGGGAGGCCCCTAATGCGGCGGAAACGCGGTCGTCTGGTGGGATCGCGCTCTGGAAAAATTTGTGCTGCTCTGTAATGATAGTTCCTCTCTGTTATTATGTACCAATTTTTGTTTTGCCCTCTGTAAATTTCCAGATCCTCAATTCTTCGTTGTTCCTGCAAGATTCAAAAGATACACCCTTCAAACAGATCAAAGTTGATAATTTTTTATTTTTTTTATATTTTCAGATTTTTATAATTTTTTTAAATTTATATCAACCCGAAAATTCACAAAAAGAAATATTACGCCATCCCCGGCAACGGCGCCATTTGATTGGTATAAGGTTTCACGATCAAAAATATAATTTACCGCAATCAGAAACGGCGTCGCTTTGCAGCTAGCCGGTGAGTGCGGGTCGATCCACAGAGACGGGTAAATTCCTTTAGTGTGTCTTAACGAGTTGATTCTATTTGTCGTTTTGGTTTTATAAAAATCTAGATCTAAAACTTAATTAATCTAATTTAAATTCTTGCTAGGGTTAGGCTTAGAGAAAGTTTTGGAGATTGATGTTTCCTTCACCGTTTTCAATGCCGTATTCTAGATCCATTAGGTGTTATAGTAATTATCGATAAAGTGGATACGACTCTTTTGGGAAGATATTTTCTTCCTCTAGATTCGTATCCTTCCTTTATCGTTAATTACCCTAACCCCCATGGAAAACGCGCGCAACCGGCCCTTTATACTGCGGTTCACCGTTACCTCGAGGGGTAGGGTGCCGCAGGGAGCGGTTGTGCGCGCATGCATGGAGTTCTTAATGGGTTAGGCATTGAAAGGGGTGAGAGATCTCATCTCTCAACCCTTTCCCTAAGGCTAACCCTAACAAGCGAGGAGACTACTCGCTCATTAGGGGATGAAATAACATTAAAAGAATAAAAGAAAAATACTTACTAATGGTGATGGCTCCCTCCAAGTGATAAAGAACAGATCTGAATGTCACGTCCAGAATTTCTGAATTTTATTTATTGAAAAGAGGCATAGGGTTTTACAGATCTAAAATTACAATTTATAGGAAAATAGGAAACTTAGGGCTACAGACTCTTGCACATGCAAAATTACAGATTTGCCCACGTAAAATCCTAACATCTGCACCGACACGGGCCTTGTATGGCCGCGGATCCGCGGCTCCAGGCTGGGTTTGGCCGCGGATCCGCGGCCAATTAAGGGAGTTGGGCTCTGAGCTTTTGTGGGCTTTCTTCTGGACTTCTTGGATTTCTGTTTCTATGTGTATTTTCTCTGTTGGGCTTCTGGTTCTTCTCCAGATCTTCAGTGAAGACTTGTATTGGTCTTTTAACCGTTTCACCTTGACATTCGTTGCCTTGCACCTATGTGAACTGGGTTTGACTAGGATCCGTCTACTTGTTGGTCAAAAGTCCCTTTTTCTGTTGTTTTGTGTCTTTTTCACTGTATTTGCTCCAGAAACCTGTATCCTGTAATATGCAACAAACGTGCGTCAAGAGTACCTGTTTATTTATAAAAAGGATAAGAATAGGGGAATGATAAATGCAATATTATGGTCTGAACAATTAGCAGTACAGTTATCCATTGTGTTTCAGAGATGATTTCAACATTATAAGAATACAGTATGACAATTTTGGCCGTTAAATCATGTTAACAAGTTTTAAGGATTTTAAGGATGCAATGATTTATATATAGGTTCAATGGACGAAATCACAGCTAATACAGATTAAATGCACACGAGTGTCCGAATGGAGTAAAACTATAGAGAGAATGCCATAGGCTATGTCAATAGTGAAAGTGTGACTATAACATATAAATGTGATTATTAGGTTTACTAAAGTAATTGCAAACGGTAGGCTTCAAGCTTGGAAGTTAAAATGATATAGCACGACATTGAACACGAAAAATGGAATTTATGGTACTAAAGTTAATTTACAGGTTTAGGGTGCTATCAATGTATATGTATATATATTATTTAGCATTTAGCAAGGTGTACTTGCCTTGACGGGTTGCGGATTGAGAAAATGGAACGTTACACGTCGGCGGGGAAAACTCGCGACGTGCGCACGGTTCACGGAATGAACCCAAACGACGAACAGTGGAACCACACAGGTCAGGATACCTCGCTGGATCGTCGAAACACGTCGCCAGTACGGCCGGATTCCGGCGAGACACAAAAACAGTGAGCAAACAATATTTAAAATGCATGGAAAGATAAGAAAATAATCAAGAAGAGAGAAGGGAAGGAGGATAGAGAAGAGGGTGCTCACGAGGATCTGTGGAGGGGTGGTGATCGTCGACCACGTCGACGGAGCTCCGGCGCACGGACTACAGCGACCGCAAAAATCTGTAGATCACCAAAAATGAGAACAGAAAAGAATGAAGGAAAGAAGAAGAAAGGAGACGAGGAGAGGGATGCTAATCTCACCGAGGAGGGCGCTCACGAGGCCAGGGAACGTATGAAGATCGCCGGCGGCGATCCCACGACGTGCTGCGGCTTGCAGGTGGGTGCGCGGCCTCGAGCAGGGTACTCAGGAAGAGGGGAAAGGAGGAAGGAGATGCAGTGGAGCTGACGAGTGGGAGGAGGTGATGCGGCCGGCGGTGATGGCTTCGGCGTTGGGGCAAAGGTGAGGGAGGACGAGGTGGCTAGAGCTCGCGGAGGTGGGTTCGTGTTCTGGAGAAATAAGGAGGAGAAAAACAAATATATATAGGGGAGAGAGAGAGAGAGAGAGAAAGATAGCGAGAGGAGAGAGATAGAGAGGAGGTGAGAGATCGAGAGGAGAGAGAAACGGGGAGGAGAAAGAATATTGGATTGTAGCGTGAGAGAGAGAGAGAGAAGGAGAAAGGTAGAGAGAGAGAAAAATGGTGGGGCCCGCGGGGTTAAGAAAAGAAAGTGATTGGCTCGGAATACTGTGAAGAATTTGAGGGGGTTCTGAATCAGTTAAGAAAATTTTATAAAAGATTTTTGGGAAGGGAAAAATATTCTGGGGTTTTATTTTATATATTCGATGGTTAAAAAAAATACTAGAAATTAAGATTTGACGCAATTGCAAAATATTTCCAAATTGCGCCCGGGTCGTGTCCAAAAATTTTTAATTGAAATAAGAAAATTTTAGGCGGGATCCAAAGTTTGAAATGAAGTATTTTACAATAAAAAAGCATACCCCCAAAACGGACGCACGTACGTGCGCGTAGCCGTCCAAACACGTCCGTTTCACTGAACGGAACGAGATCGTGATGCAAGGATGCTACCACAAGGTTAGGGGTGTTAAGCAGGCTGTGTCAAATATTTTTAATTTTATTTTAGATGCCCTAAATTGTTATATGCAGAAATGAATTGTCAGGTAAAATTACAATAAGTAACAATCAAGCAAGATAAATGAAATAAATGCCACACTCCATTCATATGGTAACTGATATTAGTAGAATTGGACTCGGTTGTTACAGGTGTAATAGGTATGCACAAATCGTAAATCAACGTAACGGTGTATAAAATATATATATCAAGTGCAATACTATGCACAAAATGTAAATGCCCAGTAGGTGCAGCCATGGTGCACGAAAACAATATAATGAAACTCAATCATTAAAACTCAAATCCAAGCGATATAAGCGTGATACTCGGATCACAACGCAAATCGCAGCAAATAACATTGAGGTACACCTCCTACAATGTCGAAAAATATCGGTGCGCCCAAAACTGGCAGAGCAAGAACATCCGCTTGCCTTCTGCTCACGGTCTGGCGCCCTCTGTCTCTGGGTCTTCGTTTCACTATGGATTACCAATCTCACAATCCATCGGCTCATCGGCCCGGTCAGGTGTGCTAATGGGAACGATTCCGCTCTAGCACTTCTCTGGTCATCTCTCGGCCAATCATCACGACCACTTATAAAGCAGCACGTTACTGGCGTCGGCCTCTGGTTCTCTGAATACTCGTGACACAACTGATCCTCGGTGCAAATCTTATTGCAGCAGTGTCCTGGAAGGAACCTGCTCAAGGTCTCTTCCGATCTCGCCTATGCCGAACTGTACGGAGGCTGGTACTCTTGCATAATCTTTTCTCGCTCTCTGGACATCTGCGTCCTCAGCACAGCATTTCCTCGGGAACTGGCCATATCCCAACGCCTCTATATACACATCAAATCTCTAATCTCGACGGGGAGTAGCAACAGCTCGTCAGCATCTCGCATGAACCTCTGGCTCCACTCGTCCGTACCATTGTCCACTTTGATATCACGTCATGCTATCTGCATACTGCAATGGTTCTCGGCTACGGTCAATCCTGAGTCTCTCACACGGACTCGAATCACGAACTCGGTATCTTCATCACTCTGTGGAAGATCTCTAGCCGAACACGTCCTCGGGAACTCGTTCCAACTATCGGAGGAATACTCAATACTCGTCCATTCTCGATCAACTCACAACGCATCTGGGTGAGGTCCTCTATCTGAAGCTGGTCAACTTGCTGATCTCTTATCACGTGATATCTGGACGATGTCAAACTTTTCGATCGAGCCATCAAGTCCCAAAATTTTCCGAAAGCTCAACACCTGAGCACAGTCTAAAAATATCTAGTACATACCACAGTACCTCTGGACTAGCCGTACAAGGGCAAACCCAAGCCTCACTGATGGCACCGCTAAACTGCCGTAAACCCTAAGGTTCAAAAGCGGTTCCATAGTCGCCATGTCGAGTTAGGGTTTCGTTCTTCTAGAGGATCCACAGAATTACTTGCATGTTCCTCCGAATACTTTAAACTTGGAAAAATGGGTTTCTGACACTCGTTCAAACTTTTTTGCTTCGCCTAGCCGACATGCAAATACCCTTTGTCCGCATGCTAAACAATGCATCAATCCTTCAGGAAAGGCGATACCTCAACGGTCATATCTGGATCGGTCTACTCCAGATCCGAGTAAAACTCTCCACACTGGAAATTTTTAACTCGACTGGGCCTGCGTCGGCACATCAATCTGACGAATTACCTTCGTCTCTCAACTCAGGATAGACTAGCTATCACCTGTCGCATCTCTGCCTGGATGCTCCAGTGATCTCAGCTCGTAAGCCCTGGAAGCGACATCCCATTATCTCAGCAACAGCTGGGTAATCTGTCTGCACGGTTGGCTACATCAAAATCTCTGAGGTATGTTGTACATCAACAGTCCTTTAGCAACTGGCAGCTCTATCAATGGCCCACTCATCCGGTGCAAAACCAAACACCCACCTCATCCGAGAGGTCACAACATAAATACTAACTCGATACGTTCCCGTGTCACCAGAAAACACGATGATCAGTCCTCGTCCATGACGAGCTCGCCCTGACCGCAACACTAGCAGCAGCTCAAATTGCGCTCAAACCATGATGACAGGAACCTCAATCGAGTATCGAAGAAAACAGATCAAAGGCATGAAAGGAAACGATAGATCCAGAATGGATACATGATCATAAGAAGGAACAACATCAATGAGAGTATGATCATGGAACGAACAGAATCAAGGATCTCAAATGGATGTATAATCATGGGTATGAAGAGAATCACAGATCTCAAAATATGTACATCCTAAGGTTTCTTAAGTGGAGTATCGTATCGTAAATATGCCACGGAACATACGTACGGTACGTCACTCTACTCAAGCTACCTACTCCATCAATCAGGGTCAATCTATGAAATGAAAGTTCGGGTCTAATACCCCCCCCCCCGTTCAAGTCTAAGTTCCGTAAGGTCAAGTCTAGGTTCCGAAATACATACCTGCCGTAGACTCCGCATAGTCAAACCTAGACTCGAACAAAGGTTAAACCTAGCGCTCTGAGACCAACTTTGTCACGATCCAAAATATTAGCTCGTGATCAGCACTTAAATCACGCAACGTCTAAAGGCGTAACGTAATTCAAGTAAGCTGAAACCCAGAAATTTAAACTTTTTTAAGAAAATAAAGGAGGTGAAGTTTTGAAATAAAGGTATAATGAAATCAAGTTTTCTTAATGCATAGAAAAGGAACATAAAAATGCAAGTGCAATTTACTAGTTTGAAAACATGTTTCGTCTTTTAAAAAAAAATTGGGTAGCATCTCCTTTGTATATTATGATCCAAAACCATAAATACATAACAAGAATAATGGCATCCCCAAGCGGGAGCTAGCTCTTCGCCAAACGGCGGACACAACAACGCAAGACAGTATATGTAAGTATACGACGCCCAACGGCGAAGTTCACCATCAAAGATAAATAAATAAGCAAGACATCAACCCAAAATACGAGCATAAAACACATCGCTCAAGTCTCGCAACTACAAGTCTTGCTAAGTCTCATTACAATTACTAAATTTGATTGATGGAGATGACTAGATACAATATGAAATATAAATACAAGAGTGGGTACGATACAAATGCCCCACCTACAAATGCAAAACACCCAAATGAAGTTATGTGCCAGCGATGCCGCTACTGATCCGTGAGGTCAACCTGCAAGAACTGTGGCACAAAGGGGGTGAGTTGCCAACTTGTGAGAAGAAAAATATCGACAAGTAGAAATCGAATAAACAACGACTCCTAGGTCAACTATATCATAAAGGTAATACTATGATATCTAGGGTAACCGGGTCTGTATATGTGCCAACACTATAAATAAATGCCTAACAGCATGTGCATATCATCCAATAATATAATCAATGTATGTATGCATGTGGATCTCGTCCAACCATATGATCAATGTTTGTATGCATATGGATCTCGTTCACGTGTCAACCACTGACACAACATCTACATGCATGTAAATATCATAAAAGCATATACATGAAAGTATGAGGATATAAATTAACGTGTGTCCCTCGCGACACATCAAAATCATGGAACCTGAGTGTCCAGCATCGACACTCGAAACATCATGAAACCCGTGTCCAGTATCGACACGTAAATCCTCATATCTCGGGCTCCGTCAGTCCGGATCGGCCCTCGGACTCCATCAGTCTGGATCGGCCCATATCATCTCCCGACTCTGGTCGGTATCCCCCGGATATCCGCCGAGCCCAAATACTATCACCGATGGGTAGTGCTCCCCTGCCAGGCTCACCGTCTAACAATACGAGTCTTCTTGCTCCGGGGTACCTCACCGGGTCCACCATGTACCCGCAGACGGTACCTACCGCTCCTTGAATCGGGTTTCACATATCACAAGTCTTAGAACCGAGAAAACGCATAGTGGACGCACTGAAATATCATATCAAGAGAAACCGGGTTTTTTAAACAATACATACTTTCTTTTTAAAATGACCACGGTTCTCAAATCCAGAAATCTCATGAAAACAACATATCTCAATGCGTATAAGCGTAAAGCATGATGTGTGCGACATATAACAGAAATGCAAGCATATCCGTATATCATGCAACATGGAACAGTAATATGCACATATCGAGGAAAAACCACTCTTTTAAATGAACTCAGTTTTAAAATATATCATGTGGTTCCCAAATCTCCAAAACCGAATGCAATATCGTATAGAGGTGCATATATGTATGTACGCAAGTATGGACGTACAAATGTGTATGTCCGCAAGTATGGGTGTACAATATGTATGTACGCAAGTATGGTGTACAATATATATGTACGCAAGTATGTATGCGAAGAGTCATATCATGATGCAGCAATCCTACTGTGCGGTGACATGGCAATTATCGATGATGAAGTGTGTAAGCCGGAAAATCTGTGTACGTGTAACATACGCATCATCGATAATGGTGTAAGTATACTAGCATAGATATAAGCAATGCAATAAGAATAACATGAATGCAGCATAAGGTAAAACATATGCAAATGATAACAGGTATACGTATCTAACATGGCCGAGTCGGTGAATCTATCAATCGGCATCTAGCCTCACAACATCAGGTACGGTATAATCCATCATACGGCATCCTCTAGTCAAGGGTATGGATCAATCATCAAGTCAAACCCATCACGTACGGAAAATCATCGTACGGTAGCATAATACCAATAGGGATCCTATCAACCTTTACGACAATGAGGGTACGGACCTAACGTCTCGTACGGCTTATCACACGTGATTCATGACATTCAATATACATCTATATACCTATGTCCCAAATCACATCCATAGCAATCTCATATCAGGGGACAGGTAAGGTATCAATCATCTCAATCGACTCGCATCCGTATACCGACATATCATTATATCCATGTCAAATCTTATTCTCTTTTCATCTTAATTATATCTCATATAAAGTCAAGTTTACAAATACATTCTACCTTCACTATAAGCATAAGTATCTAATCTAGCATACACACCCGAACTATACAATCAGTTTTTTAAAAGGTGTGAATCGTAGTTTTGAAAGCAGGGGTTACGGTGTTTTTAAGGAAAAGATATCGCTTTGAAAATCCGTAACGTCCCTCAAGGTATCTGTTTTAAAAGATGCATACGATTCTTCGGTTTCGAAATAGGGATGGTTCGGATGACACAATTTCGTCGGCTATCTAGTCCTATAGTACCCTAAATGGCAATACCGTCAAACGTCAACCTCAAATCCCGACACCACATATTAGTCGTATCAAACACTTCTAATTATCCTTTAATTTCTAATATGGTTTCACTAACAATTCCTTAACTCTAACCCTAGTTTCCTAATCTAGGTTTTCTTAACCATATGCTACAAATCGGTTTCCACCAAAACTTTGCGGGGGTGCTATACGCCATCCACCCGACTTCCCCCATAAATATATATCTACTCACCTTGATCTTCGATTGCTGAAGTCGATAGCGCCATACTCCGTTGCCTCGGAATCCACGCGAGGGTACCTACGACAATAAACAATCGCAATCGCTATTAACATGTAACGTTTTAAAAATAAATAAATAAATAAAATCGTTTAGGGGAATTTTCTGATAATCGGTAAAATAAACCGTATTTTCCGTAAAACTTAACTATAATTATTTTTCGATATAGATTTAAATACGCCTATTTTAACTATGCAATTGCTAGTATTGGTATTTATTTAGTCACTTATAAATTATTAGTTTACTTAAATATTTTTATTTAATTAATTATTTTAGATAAAATTTTAAGCTTTCATTTATATATTTAAATTAGTGAAAATTACAAATTGGAATGGGCTAATCATTCATTAGTGAACCATGACAACACAAAATTTAGTTTGTGGCATGCTCTTTTCATCACTAATTATCTCCTTTGTCTAGAGTTTTCTAGGATAAATTAAATTAGAAAATGAAATAAAATGAATTAATTAAGTAAAGGAATTAAAATATTTTATGTTTAGAGATGGTTCTATACATCTCACACACTCTCTCTCCTTCCCCCTCACACTTGGCCGAGCCCTCATGACCAGCCCTAAATTTTCCCACACATTTTTTTTCCACTCCAAGTTAAGAATAAAAGAAAAAGAAAGGGCTTTAATATTAAAAGAAGTGTGGGGTGTTAATATGTGAGGTGGGCTTTTTATTGACTTACACACACACATCCACATCCTCACTCTTCCCCCTCCCCACTTCTGCCGACCTCATCCAGCAGCCCCCCTTCTTGTTCTTCCTTATTATTCTTATACTAAAATCCTCAAATTTCACTCAAAAATCCACACAAATTTCCCACTAACTCCTAATTAAACCTTCACCCCATGATTTCTTTGGCCAACTAGCTTGGATCTTGGAGAAAAGTTAGCATTTTGGAGGTCAAGTTGCATGCTTGATCTCATGATTTTGAGGTATAATCTCAACCTTATGTTAAATTGTTGTTTAATTTCTTGAAAACAAACTTAATTAGGTATTATTTTGGTTTTAACTTCAAGTTTGAAAATATAAAGAGAGGGTTTTGATTTTAAGTTAAGGTGTTGATTATTTGATAATGGTTGTAATGTGTAATTTAACATATTAAGGCATGAAAAATCTAAACTAGTTGTTAGTTTACAAATTTTTACTTTAAAATTGTTAAAATTGTATAATTTGCAAGCTAGGTTTTTATCATTAATACAAATTGATGCGATAAGATTTTTGTAATGGTTTGTGTGACTTAGTTAAGATATCTAGTGAATATTGTGGCCACTAGATTAGATAAAACATCAAGATTTGTATTAAAACGGGTAATGGTCGCTTACTAGTTTTTCTTAATAAATCGATTTAAATTAAGCTTGATATTTTGATAAATTATAACCTATTTTATATAATATCTAGAGTGTTGGGAGTGCGCAATGGGTACGATTGGGTTTTAGGCTTGGGAATTTTCACGTATAACGACCCTAGCTGTAGTTTGTGGCGTTGTCGCGAACGCGTTTTGTGCACCAAGTGCGTGCGCGTCCGGTTAATGCGCATTGAATATCTTGTATCGTTGTGTCCGCGGCTATTGATATTTATACATCCTCTTATTTACTTATGTTTGATTCTAGGATCAGGTGCAGAGACGTCGGACGCGGCGCGGAAAGATGAGGCTGAGGTCGGATCGGTTTAGCCGAGGCGTCCCGGTGAGTAGATGTATACATCTATGGGGGGATCGTCTGGATGGCGCGAGAAGCCCGACAGTAGGGTTACTAGTAGTAATTTCATTTATATGCGTAGTTTAGTTAGCAGTCTCGTTGCATCGCATCGTTATTTATGTGTGTGTGTGTGTGTGATATCATTTCCTAGGACACTTTCACCATTACCATTGGTTCCTGCCGCACGTGCACTATTTATGCGAACACACACGTCATTGGTAATTGCTATGTCACGAACACTATAGAACTTGTTTAGAATCGATGTCCATACAATTGCATCATACATGATATGTAAATGGGTAGTTGAATATTCATTCATCAAGACTGATACATAGGATGGATAGTCACATATGCATAGCATCATACTTCATAAATAATTTCTGTTCGCACATTGCATAGCATATACTAGCATATTATAGACATCCATCATCATTGATATGCTTGCACTTTGTGATTTCTTCTTGAGGATTCAGTATTTATGAGATTTCTGGATTTTGGGGAAAACCGCAAGAATTTATGAAATTATTATCCTTTTTATAAAATATGCAAATTTTTTCTTGTGATGTATGGGTCGTCCACCATGAGTTTTCATGATTGCCGTTGGTTTTTGAGACCCGATTCGAGAAGTAGGATGAACCGTTCCGGGTACATGGTGGGCCCGGTATGGTACCCCGGGGCAAGAAGCTCGAGTTATAGATGATGAGCCTGGCAAGGGAAGACTACCTACCGGTGATGTCTGGCGCGGCGGATGTCCGGAGGATACCGACCGTTGTCGTGAGATTTGATATTATGGGCCGATCCGGACTGACGGAGCCCGAGATATTGAGACTTTGAGATATTGAGACATTGAGATCTTGAGACATATATGTCTTGTGTCGATACTTGACATGGATTTCTATGGATTTCTTTGATGATTCTTCAGTCACTTAACAGAAATTTTTCTAAGAAAAATAAAGATTTCTCATACCAAACATACTTAGATTTCATGTTAATTATACATTTATGTCGCATACATGTTAGTGCATTGCATCATATTAGTATATGCGTAGGTTGTGACGCATTTGCTTGCATACTTATGATAGCCTTATTAGATGTTACTTACTACTCACGAGCTGGCAACTCACCCCCGTTGTGCCACAGTATCTTGCAGGTCTGACCCGTCAGTGCAGTAGCGGCGGGTGTATCTGCTATTTCGTTCCTTTGCTTCGTCTTGCAGCTTGCTTGCAGGTGGGTTTTGGAGGATTTGCTTTTGCTCCCACCATGTAATTTTATTTTTTTATCTAGTATACTCCATCTACCCTTGTATATTGGACTAGACGGTGAGACTTGAGTCCTGTATTTGTGGTTTGGTGTCGATGCTCACTTGAGCCGACGTGTTTTTTTTTTCTTTCGTGCTTTTACAGGCTTATTTTGGTATTGATGATATATATTGTATGTGGTTGTGATCCGCCTTTAGCGAAGAGCTAGCTCCCGCTTGAGGATGCATTATTCTTGTTATATATGTATTTCTCTTGTTTGTACCCGTTTCGGGGCTAGTATCTACAAAAGAGACTCTGCCGAAATTTTCGGAAAAAATTTGTTGTTTTAATAAAATGTTTAATACGACTTGTTTTGGTTAAAATCGCTTTCTTTTAACAAGTTTTCCTTCACTCTACTTCTATTTTGGTTTAGATTTCTGGGGTTTGGCTTACTTAGATTACGTTATGCTTTTAGACGTTTCATAATTTAAGTGCCAGTCACGTTTCATACCTTCGGGTCATGACAAAGTTGGTATCAGAGTATAGGGTTTTACCTTTCTGAGTGTAGGATGACCCTTGGTAGATGGAGTTGGTGACTTAAGCAGAGTGGCGTAGCGTGGGTATGTTCCGCGGCATATTTACGATACGGTACTCCACCTAAGTGACCTTAGGATATATATTTGCTTGTATTTCTTTCCTTGATTCCAGAAATCCTTTGATTCAATTGCAAAGTTCCTATCGATCCTGTTCCTCGTTCCAGCCACTATGCCGTCGGAGACTACGAGGGCCAGAGGGTTGCCGCCGGAGATGATGTTATAGTGGGCTCGTTTGAGATGAGGACCGATCATGGCGGTACGCCTACCCTTCAGGGACAGAGTGGTCTGCTTTTTCTAGGACGGATGGCAAGACTGGAGTCGAGTATTCAGGACGTGTGACAGATGATTGGATTGTTACTGATGGTTAGCCGAGCTCCGAGAGCCGATGAGGTCCCTCCTATTTCAGGGACTGTATTTGTACATGCTGCACAAGCAGTTGTTTCTGTTATTACAAAGTTTATTTCCGTATCCTTATAGGAGTTTGAGGCTGAGACCTCCAGTTTGTTTTTACCGGCACAGATGCAGTGGAGGATACGTATACAATCCTCGACAGGATGGCTGGAATTGTCGTTCACAGAGATGTTCTGACAAGATATGAGTTGAGTTTGCAAGTTTTCGTCTAGAGGTCTTGCTCAGACGTGGTGCGAGTCCATTGAGAGAGTCCGAGCTGCAGATCTACTTCTTA
Source organism: Agapanthus africanus (assembly GCA_030015575.1). Classification (NCBI taxonomy): domain Eukaryota; kingdom Viridiplantae; phylum Streptophyta; class Magnoliopsida; order Asparagales; family Amaryllidaceae; genus Agapanthus; species Agapanthus africanus. Next base: position 828,554,607 of record JASDDO010000022.1, on the reverse strand, counting down.
TGACTTGGGAGGAGTTCACAGCTGTATTTCTCGCTCATTTCCTTTCGAGGAGTATTCGAGATGCCCGAGCTCGTAGTTTCGAGCCTTTGCGTAAGACTTCAGGGATGACAGTGTCCGAGTACGATATTCAGGTTTCTTGGTGGTTCGATATGCTCCTTACCTGGAAGACACTGAAGAGAAATAGATAAAGGGGTTCGTGTGGAGATTGGACGTGCGGTAGATTCTTGCCATAGGCACCCAGCATTTTGGCACTTATGCAGCCACGATGGATGCAACCTTACTGTTGGAAGAGCACATTTCTGAGACTTCAGTCGTGTCTAGACCAAAGCAGAATTGTACCGGTATGCCAGCTCGGAGGCGGTTGGATAGACGCCGTTGTGAGAGGCTAATCTTTTGGTCGCTCGACATGTTGTTCGTTCGTGATTCACTTGCATTGGAGATAAAGATTCTTTTGTCAATTTGATTCTTTCTGATATGATTTGATTTCGATGTCCTTCTAAGCATAGAGTGGTTAGCCACGTGTTATGCATCCATAGAGTGCTGTGAGGAGGCAGTCGGATTTAGTTTTCGGGTAAGCTAGTTCTTGTTTTCAGGGAGACCATAGCGTCGCCATTCCCAGTTTGAGTTCTCTTTGGCGTTAGTCATCTCTTGAGGAAAGGATGTCAGGAATTCTGGACGTATGTCTGTGATGTTAGAGCCGTAGGGGTCCCGTTGGACCAGGTTCCATTTGAGAGGGAATTTCAAGGTGTTTTTCTTGACAAGTTGCTTGGTTGGTCGCCAGAGCACGATAATGTGTTCTTCTTTAACTTGATTTTCGGCGAAGCATAAAGAACTGAAGGAACAGTTGCAAGATTTGTCGAATGAGGGCTTGTTCGTCTGAGTGCGTCACTTTGGAGAGCTCTTGTCATGTTCTTCAAGAAGAAGGACAGCAGTTTGTGTTGATACATTGATTATCGTCAGTTGAATCAGGTTACTGTGCGGGATATTTCTCGAAGATTGACTTGTGGTCAGACTACTACCAGTTGTGGGTTCGAGAGGATGGTATCCCGAAGATTATTTTCACACAAGTTGCGGGCGTTATGAGTTTTGGTGATGTCGTTCGAGCTTACCAATGCCCTAGTAGAATTTATGGATTGGATGAACTGTATATTCAGGCCGTTTCGTGATCGATCTATCATCGTGTCCATTGAGGACGTCTTAGTGTACTTTTAGAGCCGAATGGAGCCTGGGCAGTAATTAAGGATTTCGTTGCAGGCGTTGAAGGAGCGCCAGCTATTCGCTGAATTATCTAAGTGTGTTTTCTGGTTGGATGGTGTTGACTCCTTGGGTCAGGTAATTACGAGAGATGGCATATTTATGGAACCGAATGAGATCGAGGCCATTCAACACAGGCCCAGACCTGTATCAGTGACGGAGGTTCACAGCATTTTGGGTTTGGATGGATGCTATTGACATTCATAAAAAAAAATTCAGATAGCTGCAAGTTGACCGGGTTGGCCCGGAAAGGAGTTTCTTTTCTTTGGACTGAGGATCAGGCGGTGTTATTGATTATGGCGATGCTTCTCGGCAGTTGAAGAAGCGTGAGTAGAACTATTTTATGCGTGATTTAGAGATAACCGCAGTGATTTTTTACACTTAAGATTGGGAGACGAGTCGTGCCAGATATTGACGGATCACAAGAGTTTAAGGTATTCGGAAAATCATGCAAGTAATTCTGTAGACCCTCTAGAAGAATGAAACCCTAACTCGACTTAATGACCATGGGAACTCTTTTGAACCTTAGAGTTTGCGGCAGTTCCGCGGTGCCATTAGTGAGGCTTGGGTTTGCCCTTCTACGGCTGGTCTGTAGGTACTGTGGCATGTACTGGATATCATTAAACTGTACTTAAGTGTTGAGCTCTTGGGGGAATTGTGCGACTTTGATTAATCGATCAAAAAGTTTAAGGTCGTCCAGATATCATGTGAAGGGATGAAAAAGGATGTAATAGATTTGTTTCAGGATGCCGACTTATCAGCCAGTCAGGGCCGGGGGTCAGCAGGAGAATTACAACTTTTGACCATTCTGGAGTGGAAATGGGAGAAAATTTCTATGGATTTTATCATGGATCTACCTAAGATCAGTGGAGAGTATGACACTATTTGAGTAATCGGAGACCGATTGACAAGAAGAAGCACATTTTTTTTGCCAGTCAAGACCATTTTCGGATTCATTTAGTATGCTCAGATATATGTTGATAAGATGGTGCGACTACATGGAGTTCCGACTTGTTTTATGTCCGATAGAGGCACCCAGTTCACTAGCCGGATATGGCAGAAAATTCAGGAGGCTTTGGACACTAATTGAGATTCAGTGCAGTTTACTATCCGCAGACCGACGGTCAATCAGAGAAGACCATTCAGATTCTTGAGGACATGCTCAGAGCTTGTATTCTAGATTTTATGGCAGTTGGGATCGCCACTTACCATTGATAGAGTCTTCCAATAATGACAGCTTCCAGGAGAAGATTCAGATGGCACCCTTCAAGATATTATATAGGAGGAAACGTCGATCACCCGTAAGTGAGAGCAGTATTTTGGGGCCACAGATGGTGTAAGAAATGACCGAAAGGATTCAGTGATTCAGGATAGGTTCAGAGCGGCCCAGAGGGGGGCAGAAACCTTATGTACACCGACATTGGCATAGACTTAAGTTTACTGTTAGCGATCATGTTGTTCTTAAAGACTTCTCCGATGAAGGGCGTGTTGAGATTCAGGAGGGAAGGAGAGCTTAGTTCCAGATATGTGGGTCCCCTAGAAATTTTCGAGCATATCAGCACAGTTGTTTATCGTTTGGCTCTTCTACCCAGCTTTCCAGATGTACACGTATTTCATAGATCGATGCTCCGCAAGTATTTTCATGACCGCTCTTACGCGATATATCATCAGATGATTCAGCTGGAGCGCAAACCTTCTTTCACCGAGCAGCAGATAGTTATTCTAGATCGGCAAATGACGGAACTGAGGTCTGAGGTCATATCGACCGTTTTGATTCTCTGGCGTGGTCCGAGCAGCGAAGAGGTCACGTAGAAAGCCGAGGTCGAGATGGGGAAGAAACATTCCCATCTCTTCGAGGGTAGGTATAGTTAGATTTTAAATTCGGGGACCGAATTTCCTTCAAGGAGGAAGATTGTAAAGTTTTAAAAATAAATAAATAAATAAAATCGTTTAGAAAATTTTTCTGATAATCGGTAAAATAAACCGTATTTTCCGTAAAACTTAACTATAATTATTTTTCGATATAGATTTAAATACGCCTATTTTAACTATACAATTGCTAGTATTGGTATTTATTTAGTCACATATAAATTATTAGTTTACTTAAATATTTTTATTTAATTAATTATTTTAGATAATATTTTAAGCTTTCATTTATATATTTAAATTAGTGAAAATTACAAATTGGAATGGGCTAATCATTCATTAGTGAACCATGACAACACAAAATTTAGTTTGTGGCATGCTCTTTTCATCACTAATTATCTCCTTGTGTCTAGAGTTTTCTAGGATAAATTAAATTAGAAAATGAAATAAAATGAATTAATTAAGTAAAGGAATTAAAATATGTTAAGTTTAGAGATGGTTCTACACATCTCACACACTCTCTCTCCTTTCCCCTCACACTTGGCCGAGCCCCCATGACCAGCCCTAAATTTTCCTACACATTTTTTTTCCACTCCAAGTTAAGAATAAAAGAAAAAGAAAGGGCTTTAATATTAAAAGAAGTGTGGGGTGTTAATATGTGAGGTGGGCTTTTTATTGACTTACACACACACATCCACATCCTCACTCTTCCCCTTCCCCACTTCTGCCGACCTCATCCAGCAGCAGCCCCTCTTGTTCTTCCTTATTTTTCTTATACTAAAATCCTCAAATTTCACTAAAAACCCACACAAATTTCCCACTAACTCCTAATTAAACCTTCACCCCATGATTTCTTTGGCCAACTAGCTTGGATCTTGGAGAAAAGTTAGCATTTTGGAGGTCAAGTTGCATGCTTGATCTCATGATTTTGAGGTATAATCTCAACCTTATGTTAAATTGTTGTTTAATTTCTTGAAAACAAACTTAATTAGGTATTATTTTGGTTTTTAACTTCAAGTTTGAAAATATAAAGAGAGGGTTTTGATTTTAAGTTAGGGTGTTGATTATTTGATAATGGTTGTAATGTGTAATTTAACATATTAAGGCATGAAAAATCTAAACTAGTTGTTAGTTTAGAAATTTTTACTTTAAAATTGTTAAAATTGTATAATTTGCAAACTAGGTTTTTATCATTAATACAAATTGGTGCGATAAGATTTTTGTAATGGTTTGTGTGACTTAATTAAGATATCTAGTGAATATTGTGGCCACTAGATTAGTTAAAACATCAAGATTTGTATTAAAACGGGTAATGGTCGCTTACTAGTTTTTCTTAATAAATCGATTTAAATTAAGCTTGATATTTTGATAAATTATAACCTATTTTATATAATATCTAGAGTGTTGGGAGTGCGCAATGGGTACGATTGGGTTTTAGGCTTGGGAATTTTCACGTATAACGACCCTAGCTGTAGTTTGTGGCGTTGTCGCGAACGCGTTTTGTGCACCAAGTGCGTGCGCGTCCGGTTAATGCGCATTGAATATCTTGTATCGTTGTGTCCGCGACCATCGATATTTATACATCCTCTTATTTACTTATGTGTGATTCTAGGATCAGGTGCAGAGACGTCGGACGCGGCGCGGAAAGATGAGGCTGAGGTCGGATCGGTTTAGCCAAGGCGTCCCGGTGAGTAGATATATACATCTATGGGGGATCGTCTGGATGGCGCGAGACGCCCGACAGTAGGGTTACTAGTAGTAATTTCATTTATATGCGTAGTTTCCTAGTTAGCAGTCTCGTTGCATCGCATCGTTATATATATATATAGGTGATATCATTTCATAGGACACTTGCACCATTACCATTGGTTCCTGCCGCATGTGCACTATTTATGCGAACACACACGTCATTGGTAATTGCTATATCACGAACACTATAGAACTTGTTTAGAATCGATATCCATACAATTGCATCATACATGATATGTAAATAGGTAGTTGAATATTCATTCATCAAGACTGATACATAGGATGGATAGTCACATATGCATAGCATCATACTTCATAAATAATTTCTGTTCGCACATTGCATAGCATATACTATCATATTATAGACATCCATCATCATTGATATGCTTGCACTTTGTGATTTCTTCTTGAGGATTCAGTATTTATGAGATTTCTGGATTTTGGGGAAAACCGCAAGAATTTATGAAATTATTATCCTTTTTTAAAAATATGCAAATTGCGGTTTTTCTCGTGATGTATGGGTCGTCCACCATGAGTTTTCATTATTGCTGTTGGTTTTCGAGACCCGATTCGAGGAGTAGGATGAACCGTTCCGGGTACATGGTGGGCCCGGTATGGTACCCCGGGGCAAGAAGCTCGAGTTGTAGACGATGAGCCTGGTAAGAGAAGACTACCTACCGGTGATGTCTGGCGCGGCGGATGTCCGGAGGATACCGACCGTTGTCGTGAGATTTGATATTATGGGCCGGACTGACGGAGCCCGAGATATTGAGACTTTGAGATATTGAGACATTGAGATCTTGAGACATATATGTCTTGTGTCGATACTTGACATGGATTTCTATGGATTTCTTTGATGATTCTTCAGTCACTTCACAGAAATTTTTCTAAGAAAAATAAAGATTTCTCATACCAAACATACTTAAATTTCATGTTAATTATGCATTTGCGTCGCATACATGTTAGTGCATTGCATCATATTAGTATATGCATAGGTTGTGACGCATCTGCGTGCATACTTACGATAGCCTTATTAGATGTTACTTACTACTCACGAGCTGGCAACTCACCCCCGTTGTGCCACAGTATCTTGCAGGTCTGACCCGTCAGTGCAGTAGCGGCGGGTGTATCAGCTATTTCGTTCCTTTGCTTCATCTTGCAGCTTGCTCACAGGTGGGTTTTGGAGGATTTGCTTTTGCTCCCACCGTGTAATTTTATTTTTTTATCTAGTATACTCCATCTACCCTTGTATATTGGACTAAACGGTGAGACTTGAGTCCTGTATTTGTGGTTTGGTGTCGATGCTCACTTGAGCCGACGTGTTGTTTTTTTTTCTTTCGTGCTTTTACAGGCTTATTTTGGTATTGATGATATATATTGTATGTGGTTGTGATCCGCCTTTAGCGAAGAGCTAGCTCCCGCTTGGGGATGCCTTATTCTTGTTATATATGTATTTCTCTTGTTTGTACCCGTTTCGGGGCCAGTATCTACAAAAGAGACTCTGCCGAAATTTTCGGAAAAATTTGTTGTTTTAATAAAATGTTTAATACGACTTGTTTTGGTTAAAATCGCTTTCTTTTAACAAGTTTTCCTTCACTCTACTTCTATTTTGGTTTAGATTTCTGGGGTTTGGCTTACTTAGATTACGTTACGCCTTTAGACGTTTCGTAATTTAAGTGCCAGTCACGTTTCGTACCTTCGGGTCGTGACATAACATCAAGTTCAGAAACTAACACGGCACAGGGATCGCCTATACGTCAGAACCTATAGCCCACGCGTGCAAAAACGACTAAACAACCCTTGTTGTTGATGTACAAACATGCAACAACCAAATACAAATCCAAATTTCAAAACCTAGCATTCAAAATACGGAAAACACATCCAAAAATCACACCCAAGTGTTGCCAGATTTTGACTCAGACCAAAAGGAGTTGCACAAATATGTCTAGGGTGCTGTACATGGTGTATATGACCTACTGGATCAACCCCGACACCAAAACCCACCAAGTGGCCGGCCACATCACATGGAATTCCAGCGAGCTCGGTTCCAGTGGCTCCAATGGGGTTCGTCTGGTCAGTGTGGTCTCCTAGTGCCCTAATTTGGTCCCTGGAGTTGTTTGCTCTCCTCAAAAATTCCCCGGGTTGCTCCAGATTTTCCTGCACACCCTATATACTCACAAAACCGACATGAAAAAAATCCTAAATCCGTATTTTGTTTTCTATACTAAATTCCAGGTCTTTCAACAGCCACTAGAGTTCACTAATTTCCCACAATCACCTAAACCCTTCTCTAGAGATTTCTATCTTCACAACCACCAACCCAATTCAACTTCTAAACTATCTAAAACATAAGAAAACTAAAACTAACTAAATGGAAATGATTATACCTCATGGATATCACTTAAGCAAACCCTAGAAGTCCCAATGTTGTCAAAATCCCATTTTTCTTGGTCCATTGCGATGAGGGTGATGAGGTGATCATTTTTTGTGAAAGAGATATAGGGTTTTGACAAGGTTTTGGAGGTGATTTTTGGGGTTGTAGGTGGAGGGATGGGAGCTTGAGGAGGATGAAGAAGGAGATGAAAATGGTAGGGGGAAAGGATAATGAGGCAGCACTATCCCTCTCTCTTTCTCTCTTTCTCACTCTCATTCTCTCTCCTAGTATGGTCTCATCTCATCATTGTATCCCTTCTCTCTCTCTAAATCATCATTACACCTTTTTCCCTTTCTTTTCTCACCAAAAACACATATACCCAAATAAAACAACACAAATAAAATAACATGTCATATGTCATGGTGCACTAACCATGAAAAACTGTAGAAACACGGATTTGGCTTAATCGCGATTAGTAGTGCACTAATCGGGTTTTTATCCAAACTGCATACAATAAATTTTAAAAATGCCAAATCCTTTAAATATATTATTAAATGAATAAATCATTTTAATTTCCATTTATTTCACAACTATTGGTATATATTTATACCCTTTTTCGAAAACCCAAATTTCGTAAATCGGGCAGTTTTCGGGAAAATTATTATTTTAATATTAATTTCCAAAAATAATATTTTATATTTTCTGAAATGTTACAATAGCCCTCGGCCCTCTCTTCAAGGAATCCATCTCTGAAACAGAAGAGATGAAGACCTGCGAGAACATTCAGCTGCGCAATCGCACGCTACATGAAAAGAATCTCGGACCCGCATACAAGGGATCGAACAAAAAGGATAAGGGGAAAGAAAAGGTCCCTGAGGATATCACCCTCGATGACCGATTCGTCGAAGAGATGGCAGCCAAGGACCCGCCTAAGAAAAATAAGGTGGATTACAACGTTCTGGCACACCTGAGAAAAATACCCTCGCAACTAAGCATTCTCGATGCCCTTCTGCTATCCAAAGAGGCGAAAGATTCTCTGATCAAAATACTACAAGAGCCTGACCAATTCCAAGCTTTCCTTACCGAAGAAAAGATGAAGGACGAGCTGGAAGAAGTGCACACAGCTGACATCACTTTCGGCGATGAAGATCTCCTCCTCGGAACGTGTGAGCACAACCGTCCCCTATATGTTTCCGGGTATTGCCATGACATTAAGATAGGGAAGATCCTAGTAGACAATGGGTCCTCTGTCAATCTCCTAAATGTGAGGGTGCTAAAAGAAATCTGCATGAGCGTTCAACACCTCGCTCGGGATAAAATCACTAACTCCGGATTTGACTCCCAGTCATCATGGACGCTCGGATCTGTGATATTGACGTTACGCTTTGGGCTGCTCGTCACTGATATCAAGTTCCACGTCATTGACGCCAAGACTTGCTACAACGCTTTGCTCGGCAGGCTTTGATTACACGAGTACAACATCATCCCTTCTACACAGCATCAGTGTATGAAGTACTTCAAAGATGGGCTTGAATACACTGTGACAGGGGAGCTGAACCCATTCTCCGTAAACGAAGTCCGAAAGTACGAAGATGCAAAGTACTTTCTGCCAGACTTTGAAGACACGGAAAGATGCCATAAACCTGAGGATAAGCAAAAGGCTATTACCACTATTCCGGTCTTCGGGAGCGATACCGAGGAGGAAGAAGAGATAGTCTATTCGGGACCTTCCCGATAAAACAAACCGGGACCGTCTACCTCTATTCTGGTCTTTGGCAGTGACTCTGAAGACGAGGTCAACGCAGTATTCTCGGCTCGTCCATCAGTGCAAGCCTTCATTAGAGATGATCAGAGTTTACAAATCGCTATGGTTCCACGGCAGCCCTACAAAGAGCTCGACGCACTTGATACCTACAGTGTGCAAGAACTGCAGACTTTCTACGTCCCTCCCAGGAGAAAAGATGAAAAGGCGATCCTCTTTTATCGATCCACGGAAACCAAAGTGGAGAAAGAGATCTGGCATGGTGCCGATTCTACGCTTGACAGGCTCCAGCCCATCCGTCTGCCCAGATACTATACAGAAGGATTAAAAAGGCTGTTGAGGCGCCAAGGCGTACCCTTCAAACAGACTGCTCGACAAGCTCAGTTCTACAATAGGATCTGGAACGTCCCCGGAACTCAGCGAAAATTGCCCAACGGGAGAATGGAAACAATCGGGCTCGGATATATTCAATCCAAGAAACGGGAGCGATTCCATGGCTGCTACGTTATACATGATTTCGATGAAGAAGGAGATGCTCTGTTAGAAGACGCTAACCCTGAACCAAAACGAGCTCCCGCCATGAAAGTGCCAAGTCCGTCGTTCGAAGAACAGATGGACAAGCTAAAAAGGGAAGCGGGTCAAAAGGCCCGAAATGACCATAGCCGCGAAATGGCCATCTATGAAAAAGCCAGAACACAGCGCCTCCTTCAGCAGGCTACGAAAAATGACGATGCCCTTCATTGCCAGCCCGTCATACGGAAGACTCGACGCGGAGGCAAAAATAAACTGAAGAACGGAAAAAATGTTCGACAGCAGCAAAGCGGGTCCAAGAAGCCTCGCGATCGAAAATTGAGCAGACGGGATCCGTCTCTTATAAAGAAGATGGGTCGAGCATATTCTTTTCCCCAAGACAAGACAAGAAAGATATTCATGTTGGATATAGTGCCCTCAAAGTCAATTATTGGATCGCAAGCACGAGATTGCAATGATTGAGGGAGGACCTATACCGGTAGGACAGTCTTACTCAAGATGATAGTATGCTATCTGGTTTGTCTTTATCATCGTGTACAGTTTTAGGTGACATTACAGGTCACTATTACACATTGATAGAGCCCTTAGGATTCTTTCTTGACTACCAGCAGTATGATGGCGATCATATACGTGGGAGCTGTGTTCTATAAGCACATCCTTAAAGTAGTCCCTAGTCGTGGGAGTTTCGAGACTGGGCATCGATACTCCATTAGTAGACTAGTGTATACAGTCGAGACCCCGACGAGGGGTGGTGGCTGGTCTCACAGGCCATTGGTGTCAGTTGGATCACCTAAGATGTATACAGGTGCTCATTGGGTTATGAGTACACCGGACAGGACTCGCCGGTAACATGCTAGTTGGTATTATACCTGACGTCAGATAGCAGTTCCCTAGTGACATGTGTACAGGTTAGTTCATCGACCTGAGATCGTCATTTGTCTCATGTGAGTTCCCGCTGTGCTTTGATTACTACCCTACCACGGCTTAAAGGAGTCGTGCAAACAGGTTTTAGTTGGGTATAGTCCCGAGCCACATGGAGGCAGTGAGTGGATCGGCAGGGGTTTCGTCTCTCCCGGTATTGGGGGTGAGATCGCGCTGTGTCTAGGAGAGCCATTACATGAAGTCCTTGGCCAAGGCAGGAGATTTACTGGTAGATATTCCAGTAGTATCTCAGGGTGTTCTGGGCTACACTCCGACACGACTTGTACCGCTTTTGGGGGTCTGACTTTTACCAACCCCCTAGGCTCGACATGCGATCCTCATAAACGAACGTACCGGACCGTACGGATATTGTCACTGACAGGCTCAGTAGGGTGTCAGGATGAGTTCGCTCATCGACCTCCCTTTTGGTCAATACCTGGTAGCTCGTTACGTACAGCTAGTACCACTGACGTGCTAGTGGTTAAATCCACAGCCAAAGTATTGACGAGTCTTTAGAGTCCCCCACAGAAAGTTTCTCAAGTTTCGGGCGAAACGGTGTAGATGTCGTATAGATTTATAGCAGGGTTCGAACGTACGCATGCACTTGTGCACGTGTCATGGTTTGGACGGATAATACTAGCGGGCTTTGGTTTAAGCCGGATCTTAGTATTATACTGTGTAGATTTTGTCTTGATGCATTTGTATTCGGTTGGAATACAAATGCGGGTATGTATATACAGTCGTGGGGTTATCCTGTAATTTGTTACCGGATCGCTTTTTGAAGTTGCCAGCTTGCTTTCTCTTTTTGGCCAAATTCCTTTTCTATTGTTCTTTGGCTGAATTTTCCTTGGAGGAGGTTCCTTGCAAAAGTGGCTTTACTAAATGGAGGGGGTTTTTTTTGGTATCCGGGGATCCAGCAGATTTCTGGAATACTCTTGATGAGATTGATTAATTTGTGCATCATTGCTTGCTTTTATGATGAATAGATTGAAATAGACATTGTTATGACTTTTTTGCTTATCAGCACCTCTTGCTTTTTCCTACACTCACCTCCCTCCTCTCAAATAATGGCCGAGCACCATTTTTGGACAGCCCCTCATTTTTGTGAGTGAGGAATGGATTCATCTCATTCTTGCAACAAAAACCTTAGCTCAATATCAAAGCTCATTTGATCTTCCCTCCTTTATGGCAACTTTGATTAACCCTTGAGGCAAAGCGTTCTACACTCATTCTACAACAACCTTGGACACGTCGGCTAGCAAACTTCGTGTCCGAGTTGCCTCGGTTCTGAGGTGGGAGCCCATAAAAAGACTCGAAGATGTGGTGCCCTTTCCGACGAGGAGATCGGAGATCGGAGATGCCGCGAGGAGCTGGGATGGTGGCTAAAGACCGAAGGACACGGATCGATCGGTATAGCTTTTCTAACCTTTCTCTAGTTGCTAGTTATAGGTTAATGGTTCGATCTGGGTTTAAAGTATACGATAGCGCCGGTTTCAAGTTTAGAAAAAGTTTTCGTTTCCACATTTTGGCCTCGGACAGACGACCGGGGCGCTAACGTAGACTTACAATTCAGTCTTGTCATTAAACATCAGATGATTACCCTCTCGGAGTCCAAGCACCCTGAACAAGAAAATGAGGTTCATCACCCAGATTATTGCTCTTATCACCGAGCGATAGGACATCCTCTCGAAGACTGTTTCACCTTCAAAAATTGGGTCGAGGACTAGTATCAGCAAGGCAGGTTCGCTTTGTCCAGCAGTTGGAGGGTAACCCCGCCACAGAAGCATGAACCGAAAGCCACATATGCAGCGAGAGTAGAGCCGGATCAACATCGGTCTTGGAAGCGATATCTTACCTGCCACGCGATAACGCTGTCAGGAGAAGGAGTACACGAGGATATGGCTGACCTCCCCTATTGCTTCGAAAACGATGATGACGAAGTGATCTCAGAGTTTCCACCGGTGCCAAAAGAGCTGGAAGATGGGCTACATACTACTGTAAATAACCTCAAAAAAATCGACTTAGGGACGGCAAACGACCCACGGCCGACGTTCGTCAGTGAGCAGTTGTCTGAAGAAAAGGTGGCTACTCTCAAAGACGTACTCATGCAGTACAAAGACTGCTTCACATGGAAATACTCCGAGATGCCGGGATTAGACCCCGAAATAACTGTGCATAAATTGGCGATATCTCCGGACATCAAGCCAGTCAAACAAGCACTTAGAAGAATGCAGCTCGAACTTGAAACGAGCATCAACGCCGAGGTCAAGAAGCTAATCGACTCCGGCTTCATCCAAGAGGTTCAATACCCTGACTGGATTTCCAACATCGTCCCAGTGATGAAGAAAAATGGGACGGTGCGCATCTGCGTAGATTTTCAGGACCTCAACAAAGCATGCCTGAAGGATGATTTTCCCGTACCGGTTACTGAGCTGATGATAGAAAACACGTCCACTCACGAAGTTTTCTCCTTCATGGACGGCTCATCAGGGTACAATCAACTAAAGATGCACCCCGAAGACCGAAAGCATACCGCTTTCCGGACCCCGCTAGGCATATTCTGCTACAAAGTGATGCCTTTCGGTCTGAAGAACGCCGGCGCTACCTATCAAAGGGCCATGATGAAGATTTTCGATGACCTCATACATGAAGTCGTCGAATGCTATATTGACGACCTTGTGGTGAAAAGCAAATCGCACGAGGAGCATTGGGAGCATCTAAAAATAGTGTTCCAACGTCTTCGGAAATACAACTTGAAGATGAACCCTCTGAAATGCGTGTTCGGAGTTTCCTCGGGAAAATTCCTAGGATTCATCGTACGACATCGAGGCATCGAAATAGACTCGTCGAAGATCAAGGCGATCATGGAAATGCCTCCGCCAAGAACTCTCAAGCAACCGCGGTCTCTCCAAGGGAAGCTCGCATATATCCGACGATTTATAGCCAATCTCTCCGGCAAGTGTCGCCCCTACAGTCATCTAATGAAGAAGGGGACTGCTTTCTTCTGGGATCGCAAATGCCAAAGCAAACTGGACGAAATCAAGCAATACCTGCAGAATCCGCCGGTACTGACCGCCCCGGTCAAGGGAAAGCCCCTCATCTTGTACACAACCGCCCTTGAAGGTTCTTTAGGCGCGCTATGGGCACAGGAAAATGACCAAGGGAAAGAGAGATCCCTCTACTATTTAAGTCGAGTTCTCCTGGGGGCAGAAAACAACTACTCCCATACCGAAAAACACTGCCTGGCATTAATCTTCGCGATAACGAAGCTCAGACACTATGCTTTGGCTCATGAGGTCCATCTCATATCAAAGGTGGATCTTCTCAAATATTTGATGTCAAGAGCCATACTAACAGGACAACTCACTAAATGGGCCCTCCTCTTGATGGAGTTCTCGATAATCTATCGACCCCTCAAGGCAGTGAAAGGCCAGGCCATCGCCGACTTCCTCGCCGAGCATCCCATACCTGCCAATTCACCCCTAAATTGTGAATTGCAAGACGAGCACGCGTTTGACACAATCGACGGGGAGAAAGGAGAGAGTAACACCCGGTGGGAGCTCTACTTCGACGGGGCATCTTTCATGAAGAAACGAAAGCACAGCTCCCCCATAATCAAGTCTGGGGTAGGCCTCATCTTCGTGACTCCACAAGGAGGAATAATGCGCACCGAGGACAAACAATGAAGCCGAATATGAAGCTTTGATAGCAGGATTTGAGATCGCTGTCGACATGGGGATCGAAAACCTCCTTATATACGGAGACTCCCAGCTGGTCGTTAGCCAAGTAAACAGAAATTATCAAACGTGCAAACTAGAATTGGTGAAGTACAGTGAGAGAGTGCAACAATTGCCGATTCAAATCCCTGCTTACGCCTTAAAAAGCATATCGCGTGCGGAAAATAGCAAAGCAGATAAGTTAGCCAAACTTGCTAAAGAACTGGCTGACGAAAACCTCGATGACGTAAGGATCGTCGTGCAAAGCCGTCGGGTTCTCACACCGACAGAAATATCTCCGGAATCGTTTGAAGAAAAGGAAGCGACCAAGCAAGCGGCTCTACAGATAGAGGACCAGGAAAAGGTCAAGGATTGGAGAGAAGTCTTTATAGACTACTTCAAATCCCGTCGAACACCTGAAGATGCGTTCTCAAGACATCAGCTCATGAAACGAACTCTATCCTTCGCCTTCGTCAATGACACTCTATATAAGAGATCATTTGATTCTCTATGGCTAAAATGCCTGGGACCTGAAGAACCAAGGAGAGTCGTCCATAAAACTCACGACGGACTCTGCGGTTCTCATCAAGCCGGGCCGAAGATGAAGCTGAAGATTAAAAGGATGGGCTGCTATTGGCCCATAATGATCCAAGATTGCCTCAAATACGCGAAGCAGTGCCACTCGTGCCAGATTCATAGGGACTTTATCCACCAGCATCCAAATCCACTACATCCAACGGTGGCTAGCTGGCCGTTCGAAATGTGGGGAACTGACACAATCGGGCCCATTAAACCAGCATCGTCCAGAGGCCATCGGTTCATACTGGCAACAACTGATTAATTCTCCAAGTGGGCAGAAGCAGTACCACTAAGAGAAGTGAAGACGGAGAATATTCTCCATTTCTTCAAGACACACGTCATCTATCGGTTCGGCACTCCGCGACGGATTATCTCCGATAACGGGCCGGCCTACAGAAGTCATAAAATCAGCCGCTTCGCACAGCAATATAATATAGACTGGAGATACTCTTCGGTCTATAATCCTCGATCTAATGGTCTAGTTGAGGCTTTCAACAAGACCTTGACGAAGATCATAAAGAAGACGGTTTCTCGAAATAGGAAGGACTGGCACGAGAGACTGCATGAAGCTCTCTGGGCGTATCGAACCACGTTCAAAACAGCCACAAACACAACGCCGTATGCATTGGTATTCGGCGATGAAGTAGTACTCGCCTTGGAGATAGAGCTACCCTCTCTGCGAGTGGCAGTTCATTACGAGCTAACGGAAGAAGAGAATGCTCATTTTCGGCTTGAGGAGCTTGATGACCTCGATAAAACTCGTCTTATGGCGCAGTAAAACTTGGAGGCATACAAAGCAAAAATGATGCGCTCATACGAGAGATTGACTAGGCCGAGAACATTCCGCCAAGGTGAACTCGTGCTAGCGGTCAAGAGACCTATGATCCCGAATCATGCCAAACGGGGGAAATTCGAGCCGAACTATGAAGGCCCGTACATCATAGACAAAGCCTACCAATGTGGGGCTTATTTGCTCATGGATATGAATGGCGAAAGACCCTTCAGGCCAATAAACGACCGTTTCTTGAAGAAATACTATGCCTGACCGAGACATCTATAAACTACTAAAGACTGCAGCATCCAAAAGTTGACAAAAAAAATGGTACGTCCATAAGTGAGATGGGCACGGATGAAAACCCGAAAGGGCTCCATGAGTAAAAACAGCAGGGCTACAGGCGAGTTTGTGAAAACCTAAAAGAGCGCAATCTCGTTAAAAGACCCTTGCAAGGTCCTCTCGACCTTGTAAGGAGAAAATACCTACGTGAGATCCTTACAACTCACAAGGGAGCAACACACTTAGGAATCCCCACGATTCCTAAGGAGAAAACACACTTACGAGATCCTCACGACTCGTAAGGAGAATTCCCTTTCGAGACCCTCACGGCTCATAGGATTCAAAAGCCTTAAGCTACAGGGATCTGAATCTGTTCTTAAGCCGTCATACACCCCGATTTTGCCCTACAAGCGGTTCAATGTTGACCCTTGTATACAATCCACGGGCACGAATAAACATTTCCCTAACAAAGTTCCACCAGCGACTAGGGATATGCTCACACATTGAACGACCCTTGTAAGTCCTCTTGACTTATAAGGAGAAAACACTCTTGTAAGATCCTTACGACTTATAAGAGAACATACACTTAAGAATTCTCACGATTTTTAAGGAGAAAACGCACTTACGAGATCCTCACGACTCGTAGGTAGAAACACCTTTATGAGACCCTTACGGCTCATAAAGTCAAAAGCCTTAGTCAACAGGATCCTAACCCTGTTTGCTAAGCCACCTTTGTTCGACATCGACAGAGGCAAATGATGATTCGCTCCTGGCAATTTCCCAGTGGTAGCGATACTGATGCCTAAATCGGTATCAAATTCCTAGCCTTTTCACGGCAAATGATGATTCGCTCCTGGCTATATTCCAGTCGCAGCGATGCTGATGCTAAGATTAGCACCAGATTCCAAGTTCCACACTGTCGATAAAAATCAGCGAGCCAAAAATTCATATGAAATAGCCGAAATGATAGGGCAACTTACAACAAAATCAGCAAGTAAAATATATGCATACAAAATAGCCGAAATGATTGGGCAACTCGCAATAAAAAGCAGCGAGTAAAAAAAGAAAAAAAATAGCCGAAATGATCAGGCGCCGCGAAAAATAGCCGAAATGATTGGGCAATCGCGACTTTCGTGATATAAAAAAAGCTGAAATGATAAAGCATCACGGAAAGAAATATAAACAAAAAAATTGAAAAATGAAATGAAATGAAACTTTTTGCCCTACAAGTGAGATCACATCGATCCCTGTATGCAATCCAGAGGCACAAACAAAGAGGGAACCATATCATCCCACCAGGCTCCGTAAAAAAGAGAGCCAAGTCTCGATGGCAACATCTGCAACTTAGATATCAACAATGGTGTTTCATCTCGTTACAGCAGTCGCAACGCCAGCAAAGCGGAGCCACGGCAAAGTCCCTAGTTCCAAATCTCGACGGTTCACAGACAACCTAGATACCACCTCGACATTCTTCTCGTTACAGCAGACGCAACGTCAGCAAAGCGGAGCCACAGCAAAGTTCCTAGTTCCAAATCTCGACGGTTCACAGGCAACTTAGAGACCCCCTCGACATTCGTCTCATTACAGCAGACGCAACATCAGCAAAGCGGAGCCACGGCAAAGTCCCTAGTTCTAAATCTCGATGGTTCACAGGCAACCTAGAGACCCCCTCGACATTCGTCTCGTTACAGCAGACGTAAAGTTAGAAAAGCGGAGCCACGACAAAGTCCCTAGTTCCAAATCTCGACGGTTCATAGAAAACCTAGAGACCACCTCGACATTCGTCTCGTTACAGCAGACGCAACGTCATCCAATGACCCCGTCTCGGAAATACGTCATCCAATGACCCCGTCGCGGAAATACGTGAGCAAATGACCCCGTCTCAGAAACACGTCAGCCAATGACCCCATCGTGGAAACACGTCAGCAAATGACCCCGTTTCGGAAATACGTCATCCAATGACCCCGTCGCGGAAATATGTCATCCAATGACCTCGTCGCGGAAATATGTCATCCAACGACCCCGTCGCGGAAACACGTCATCCACATGACCCCGTCACGGAAATACGTCATCCAAATGACCCCGTTACGGAAACACGTCATCCACATAACCCCGTCGCGGAAACACGTCATCCACATGACCCCGTCGTGGAAAAACGTCATCCAAATGACCCCGTCGCAAAAATACGTCATCCAAATGACCCCGTCACGGAAATACGTCATCCAAATGACCCCATCACGGAAATAAGTCATCCAAATGACCCCATCGCGGAAATACGTCATCAAATGACCCCGTTTCAGAAATACGTCAGCCAATGACCCCGTCGCGGAAATACGTCATCAACTGACCCCGAATGGCTAAAGTCAATACTGACCCCGTGAAAAATGGCCAAAGTCAACCCCTGACCCGGTGGAACATGGCTAAAGTCAATCCTGATCCCGTGGAAAACGGCCAAAGTCAACCCTCGACCTTCCCGTTAAAGCAATGCTTTGATTCGGGAGCAGGTCAACTCATCAATCACTTACGAGTTCTCTCGACTCGTAAGTGAGAAAATTCTCTTGGGAGATCCTTACGACTCTCAAGAGAAAAATATACTTAGGAATCCTCACGATTCCTAAGAAGAAAATACACCTACGAGATCCTTTCGACTCGTAGGGAGAAAAATCTTTATGAGACCCTCACGACTCATAAAATTGGAAAGCCTTAGGTAGCAGACCTGAACCTGTTGCCTAAGCCATCACTACCCTACAAAGAGGTCAAAATGGAATATTTACAGACCACATTTGCCAAAATTACATGACAGAGAAATGGAGGTGTTACTCAAGAGTGCGTAAACTGCTCTGCGTCAAATCAAGATGAAAAGGCGTAACCTACGGACGTCAATCACATACTTTGAATGACAGTAAGAAGAACATTTGATTCGCATCCAGTTAAGCGTTCGAAGCATACCCATTTATGTATGTGCGGAAAAGGTTTAGTGCATAAAATAAACATGTGGAAACAAGAATTGTCTATTCATACTTCAGAAAATTCTTACAGTGATGAAAACGGTAAACAAAAGTATAATATCTCAATGTCATATGAGTCAAAATCAAGAATCTATAATCCGTGTTAGAATTCCTTTTTTGTCTATGAATGTCTGTACAAATATATACAGGCATTTTTCCCCCGGATCGGTCCTGGTTGAATCCAATAATTTATATCTAACTGTGTATTTCATGACAATGATCATATCAATATATATATATAGATGTCCAGCATCGACATCGAATTCCGAAATTTCTCGTGTCCATCATCGACACGTAAATGCAGATACGTCGACACCATCTCAATAGATGATCGACGCTTGATATCCCTGGCTACGATCAGTATCCCCTGGATATCTGCCGTGCCCAATCAAACCCCGGTCAGTATCTCCTGGATATCTGCCGTACTCATCTCAATCTCCGGTATCGGGTATCCTCGTTAAGCTCCCCGCCTAAACTGCGGCTATCCTGCCCCTCGGCCCCGAACCAGGTCCACCATGTATCCGACTGTATAGCTACCCCCACTCAGTGCGGATATTTCACAAATCCGGAACCGTATATCTACCCCACTCGTTCCGGCATCAAAACACAGAACACAAAACTCATGGTGGACATTTTACTCTTCATATCAAAATATCAAGTAAGGAATAAGAATAATTGCATAAATTGTATTGATGATATACTACATATATACATATATAACAGTGTCTCATACCACCGATATATATCATCAGGAGTAAAATACCCAGAATCCAAAGAAATCAAATACAGTATCTATAGTACTACAACAGGAATAGGAAAAGACAACTTAATCATATCACATAAACATAATGATTTCAATTCTAATGTGTCATGGCACTACTAATGATGTGTAGTGTAGCATACGCGTCTGTGCTCGTGCAACATGGTAATCATTAGTATTTGTGCAAGTGTTCTACGGTGTAATAATCTATATATTAACACATATATAACAGAACGATTCTGCAGTGACATGGCAGTACCAATGAGGTGTGGTGTAACATACATTCACGTGCATGTGTAGCATAGTACTCATTGGTATTTGTGCAGTGTTCTATCAGAGTGTGCGTAACGCAGAAACGTATAATATTGATAATATAATGCAATCATGTAAAGTAATCTAAACGTAACTATTATAATTACTTGCTATGAGCTATACCATTATCTTTAGAAATGATCGAAACGTTAAGTTTGAAATAAGGAAGCTGCCCTATATTTAAAATAGATATTCGTTTTAGAACTGGCACGCATCCTAGTATTTTATTTAAAAGATAAATGAATCGTAGTTTTTAAAAGAATATAGCTCACACAAGTATTACATCCTAATACAGAATATAACATAACTCTACGAGTCAAAGGATAATTTGGTCGTTATTCAGCATACAAAGTTCATCATTTCCAATACGTATAAATTCTTGTATTATATCTCATCATATCATTGTATCTGTATCATCTCAAGTCTAGCGTGATCCCTCGTAAAAATCCATCAAACCATATCCATATCTTATCACTGTATCTCATCTATAACCATGCATGAAACTGTATGAAATTGAAGGACATACTAGATGCGATACTATATAAATATCTTGAATAAATACTAAACTAACTAGATATCATAATACTATTTGTAAGGTTGCGGGGGTGCTATATGCCATCCACCCGACTTCCCCAGTAGATGTAAATCTACTCACCAACTTAAAAACTTGCTGAATCCATGCTGCTACATTGCCAACTCCGTCTCGGAATCCTCGAAGCGTACCTATAGTCGTATTTAAATCGCATAGAAGTAAATATCATATCAAAAACCAAAACAACAAGCTAAACACCCGTAGGTTAGAACCTACAGCACACTTTACCCAAAAACGTCAATATAATTCTGTCGTTAACGTATAACGTCAACGGTTCAGCTGCAACATTAAAATACGAAAACTCCGTATCGTAAATATCAGAATTTTTTTGTAAAACCAATACTAAAATGTTCCCAGACTTTACTGTGAAAATATTTAGACAACACAAACAATACAGAGACTTATCAAATACCCAAAATAGGCCACAGAAGAAAACCAACACAAAAGGGTACAAGGGGGCCGGCGTCGCCGGATTTTTGAGGTTGGTCGCCGGATTTTCTGGGAAGTTTGGAGCTCAGGTTTTAGGTGTAGTCTTCTAGTTTGCTCATTATACTTTTGGTCTTGTTAGTTTCTCTAGTGATTATTCGTATTAATTCCATATTACTTTACAGTGAACTAGATAACACAAAATCTCAATTTTATGATACGGCACAAACTAGACATGCTACGTATCGTATATAGAATTTTACCCCAATCTGATATTAGCTTACAGATTTAACCTACTGAATAATTAACTTATTTAAACAATATCAAACATCCTAATATAGATATATGGAGCTACCCTAAAATTTTCAACACCCAATTCCCTAGGAAAACCGGCAAGATCGGATTTTCCTTAATGGTCGCCGGCCAAAATCCGAGCACTGGGATTCGTATTCCTATGGATTATTCTAGGTGTAGTTTATAAGATTATTTAGTTGTTTGATTACTTTATTTATCAACTAAACTAGAGCAGATTCAAACAGAGACTTAACTTACCAAAATACGATATCCGATTTCAAACAAAAACTGAATTGAACTAAAACGGTAGGATCGAACTTATACCTATTGAACGATTCACAAGAGAACACCAGTTCCAGAATCTTATGATGGAATCCTCTAAGGGTTGTAGTGTATTGAGTTTGATGAAAGGTACACTTGATGAAAGAAGCCATTGCTCTCTCTTTCTCTTTTAGTATGAACACTTATGAAATTTCTTGGTTTGGAGCTGAAGAAGGTATTGTTTCAGTTGGAATGTCTACTGAAATCTCTAAGTGTTATGTGTAAATGAAGTGAGAAGTTTTGTAGAGAAAGCATGAGGTGTGGATGGAGAGGTGGAGGTGTCAAGTGAGAAGGTGGAGGTGTAAAATGAAGAAGGAGGAGGTGGAGAGATGTGAGCAAGGATGAGGGTGTGTTGAGGGTGAGGGTTTAATCTTATGTTATCATAAACTCTATCATGATAGAATTTCAAATAAAAGAAAACCTTTCATGCCACAAATTAAGTTTATAAGAAATAAAAGATATGTAATAATTAATCTATTACTTAAATGTCATTAGCTTAATATAAAATCCAATATCATGTTAGAATAATTAAATATATCATTTTTTTAAATGATATCACACTTTTATTTAATTTATCAACATAATCATATTTTTCGGATATGATTCCGACACCCAATTTCATAAGCGAAATCATTTTCGTAAACTTATCAATTTCATTATTTTTATAATTTAAAATTATAATTAAATATTTTTAATTTTCCAAAATGTTACAGTCTCCCCCCTTAAAGAAATTCGGTCCCCGAATTTAAATTAAAGCTCTTTCTTAAAAAAATTTCTTAACCCAATCAACTCATTTCAAAACAATTTCCCGGGGTCCAACTTTAAAATATGAAATTTGCTCGATATAACAAGACTCCAAACTCCCATACAAGCTAAAACGCATCAGATCGCAACAGTGTGCGTGAAAACTCAAAAAATATAATCTTTTATAACTGTAACTCTAGCGGTTGCTATGAGAATTACTCCAGTTATGACAAAAATTTGTCAAATACGAAAACCGTTGTGTATCCTAAATACACACAATCACTGACATAATCGTAGTGCAATATCAGTGCACCCGACCAAGTGAAAAATTCTTTTATATAAATCAAATCTATAACATATCCTATCAAGTGCAAATCACGAAAACAAAATCAACCCTAATGGGTTTGCATGTAAGTCTCAAACCACACTTCACGGTGTGCACGAAAACAACAGCGCTAAGTGCAACATGCGTACACGAAACGATATCCACTGCTTCCGCTGTGCATGGAATAAAAGTATACAAAATAATACCAAGTGCATCGGGGTGCACAAAAATCAAATCCAAGTGCATCAGGGTGCACTATTATATCTCAAGTGCATTGGGGTGCACAAAACTAAAATCAAATGCATCAGAGTGCACAAAATCAAAACGGGCAACTAGTATGCACGAAATCAACCCAAGTATACCTAGAATATATATATAAATTCTTAACCATGTGCATCTGATGTGCACGGAAAAATCAGTGTAGTGCATCCGGTGTACACACACTCCAATCGAGGGCAGTCATCTCGTACTAAAATCTCAACAAGTGCATCTGGTGTGCACAAAGCATAAGTCACAGTGAAATTACTGTACGTAGAAATCTCATCAAGTGCACCTGGTGTGCACAAAACATAAATTGATCCTTAAATCCTTAAAATACATATATCAAAATCACGGACGTCGAGTTGTTCTTTCTCCAACGCTGAAAATGAAAGTTTTAAATTTTAAAAACATAAACCGAACTTAAAAGACATTGAAGTATATTCTCTTCAATGTTGGAAGGTGTTTATACCACCGGAATTGGCATAGCAAGGATTACTACTTGCCGTCTGCCACGTTCTAACGTTCTCTGTCTCTGAATTCTGGTTCTTCTTGCAGATCTCTAATACAATGGCTTCTTTATGTGATCGTTCGGTGAGGAGCAATGACATCATTCGTCTTATTGCGGATACATCCCATCACACCTTCTTGATCAGTAGTTCAGTCTCTTGTACGCAACAGTTTGATAACGGAAATCTCTGTCCTTTACTTATGTGCTAACAATTAATCCAAATCAAATCTTATTTATTATAACTCCTGGAAGAGAATCCATCAAGTCTTATGCTAAAATTATTTATCCAGCCTTCCCGGAACTAGTACTCATTACTGAATCCACTTTTCATTTGGTAACCACTGTCATCCCTTTTTATTTTCCTCCTGAAAGTGTAGTCGTATGCATCATCAAATCTTTGATATCAACTGTGAAGAACATCTGCCCTCTAAACTTCGCACCATTCTCCTGTTCCATAAATTTCCTGTATCAATCACTTAAGGAGCGTATCGGTATAGTCATGCAAATTGCAAGTCATACTTGGTTATGACCAAACTCGGAGTCTTACAAACTCGGAAACACGAATCCATCACTTCTGATACTCTGTAGAGGAATCTGGCTAATCTCACCTTCGAAGATTCGTCCTAATTTTTCGGAGGAAAACTTACTGCACGATCTCCTTCTTGAACAACTTGCATCTGGTCTAAGTAAGATCCATCGGAAGAAGCAATTCAATTTTACCTATCTCGTATTGAAGCGCCACAACGTATTAAAGTTCTAATTATCCCACCTCTGAACGGCTATGAATCCTACTGATCCATCTATATTGGTAACATCGTCAACCTTATACTTCATGAACTCTAGAAGCAACACCTCAATAATCTCAGCAATGATTGGTGTCGCTGTATGAACAGTGCACAACACCATGATCTTCGGAGAGGGGAAAACATCACGTCTCAAGTCCGACTGATCTCTAGCAATAACTCCACCATCTTGTCCGGATCCCGAAGAAACTCGCTTCACTATTAAAACTCGATCAAATACGAATAAACGACGTGTCTCTACATCATCGGAATGGCATCCTGGTCAGTCCTTGTCCCAGACGATTTTGTTCTGGCCGTATCTCTAATCGCAGCCCTCTCGGCTCCCATAAACATGGTGACCGGAACAACCAACGTACACTGACGAAGATAGATCAACGGAAGGAATAGAAGGAAGATCTCAAGATATAAATCCTAAGGTATCTTAGGCGGAGTATCATATCGTAAATATGCCGCAGAACAAATGTACGGTACGTCACTCTACTTAGTACCTACTCCATCAACCAAGGTCATCCTATAAAACGGAAGTTCGGGTATAAGACCCCCAAGGTCAAGTCTAAGTCCTACAAGGTCAAGCCTAGGTAACAAAATGTATGCACCAGACTCCATATAGCCAACCTAGATTCGAACAAAGGTTAAACCAAACGCTCTGATACTAACTTTGTCACGACCCAATTGTGGCACGTGACCGGCACTTAAAACACGTGACATCTAAAGGCATCGACGCATTCTAAGTAAGCCGAAACCCGGAATCTAAATCCTTTTTGAAAATATTTGAGGTGAGGTTTAAATAATCATCCAATAAAATCAATTTAAAATAACATCTAGATTTAACTAAGTATGAAAAAAAACATTTATGGCGTTTTGAACCTTGACATCACCTCCTTTGCATTTTTATAAAAATCTGTTATAACAATATAATAATAAAATAGTATCCTAACAGAAACTAGTCTCCACGTCCAAACGATGAAGCAACCAACAATCTAAATCAGAAATCGACTCCAAAGAGTGCGACATCACCACACATAAGCTCTAAGTCTTGCTTCTAAGTCCATAATATACCACTTCTAAGTTGATGGAGTTTCCACTAGATACAAGAATATACGGATAATCAAGAGTGAGTATAACACAATAATAATCCACTTACCAATCAATCCACGAAAAGAATGTGTGCCCAAGCCGCTGATAATCCAAGCGGTGAAACCTGCAAGAAACGGTGGCACAACGGGGATGAGTTGCCAACTCAGTGAATAAAAGTACATCTAAAGGTAGAAATTGAAATGCATGACGATACCTAGGTTATAAGTATAGTCCTATCATAATCTGTACCGATATACTATATGATATGCATATGTGCAACACTAACTATCAAGCAATCCCAAGTATAATATCTCAATGTCATATGAGTCAAAATCAAGAATCTATAATCCGTGTTGGAATTCCTTTTTTGTCTATGAATGTCTGTACAAATATATACAGGTATTGTTCCCCCGGATCGGTCCTGGTTGAATCCAATAATTTATATCTAAGTGTGTATCTCATGACAATGATCATATCAATATATATAGAGATGTCCAGCATCGACATCGAATTCCGAAATCTCTCGCGTCCATCATCGACACGTAAATGCAGATACGTCGACACCATCTCAATAGATGATCGCCGCCCGATATCCCTGGATACGATCAGTATCCCCTGGATATCTACCGGGCCCAATCGAACCCCGGTCAGTATCCCCTGGATATCTACCGTGCTCATCTCAATCTCCGGTATCGGGTATCCTCGTTAGGCTCCCGGCCTAAACTGCGGCTATCCTGCCCCTTGGCCTCGAACCGGATCCGCCATGTATCTGACTGTATAGCTACCCCACTCAGTGCAGATATTTCACAAATCCGGAACCGTATATCTACCCCACTCGGTCCGGCATCAAAATCAGAAAACACAAAACTCACGGTGGACGTTTTACTCTTCATATCAAAATGTCAAGTAAGGAATAAGAATAATTGCATAAATTGTATTGATGATATACTATATATATACATATATAACAGTGTCTCATACCACCGATATATATCATCAGGAGTAAAATACCCAGAATCCAAAGAAATCAAATACAGCATCTATAGTACTACAACAGGAATAGGAAAAGACTACGTAATCATATCACATAAACATAATGATATGTAGTGTAGCATACGCCTCTGTGCTCATGCAACATGGTAATCATTAGTATTTGTGCAAGTGTTCTACGGTGTAACAATCTATATATTAACACAAATATAACAGAACGATTCTACAGTGACATGGCAGTACCAATGAGGTGTAGTGTAACATACATTCACGTACGTGTGTAGCATAGTACTCATTGGTATTTGTGCAGTGTTCTATCAGAGTGTGCGTAACGCAGAAACGTATAATATTGATAATATAACGCAATCATGTAAAGTAATCTAAACGTAACTATTGTAATTACTTGCTATGAGCTATACCATTATCTTTAGAAACGATCGAAACGTTAAGTTTGAAATAAGTAAGCTGCCCTAGATTTAAAATAGATATTCGTTTTAGAACTGGCACGCATCCTAGTATTTTATTTAAAAGACAAATGAATCGTAGTTTTTAAAAGAATATAGCCCACACAAGTATTACATCCTTAAACAGAATATAACCTAACTCTACGAGTCAAAGGATAATTTGGCCGTTATTCGGCATACAAAGTTCATCATTTCCAATACGTATAAATCCTTGTATTATATCTCATCATATCACTATATCTGTATTATCCCAAGTCTAGCGTGATCTCTCGTACAAATCCACCAAGCATATCCATATCTTATCACTGTATCTCATCTATAACTATGCATGAAACTGTATGAAATTGAAGGACATACTAGATGCGATACTATATAAATATCTTGAATAAATACTAGACTAACTAGATATCATAATACTATTTGTAAGGTTGCGGGGGTGCTATACGCCATCCACCCGACTTCCCCAGTAGATGTAAATCTACTCACCAACTTAAAAACTTGCTGAATCCATGCTGCTACATTGCCAACTCCGTCTCGAAATTCTCGAATCGTAGCTATATTCGTATTTAAATCGCATAGAAGTATATATCATATAAAAAACCAAAACAATAAGCTAAACACCCGTAGGTTAGAACCTACAACACACTTTACCCAAAAACGTCAATATAATTCTGTCGTTCACGTAACGTCAACGGTTCAGCTGCAACATTAAAATACGAAAACTCCGTATCGCAAATATCTCAATTTTTTTAAAAAACCAATACTAAAACGTTCCCAGACTTTACTGTGTAAATATTTAGACAACATAAACAATACAGAAACTTATCAAATACCCAAAATAGGCCACAGAAGAAAAACCAACACAAAAGGGTACAAGGGGGCCGGCGTCGCCGGATTTTTGGGGTGGGTCGCCAGATTTTCTGGGAAGTTTGGAGCTCAGGTTTTAAATGTAGTCTTCTAGTTTGCTCATTATACTTTGGTCTTATTAGTTTCTCTAGTGATTATTCGTATTAATTCCATATTACTTTACAGTGAACTAGATAACACAAAATCTCAATTTTATGATACGGCACAAACTAGATATGCTACGTATCGTATATAGAATTTTACCCCAATCTGATATTAGCTTACGGATTTAACCTACTGAATAATTAACTTATTTAAATAATACCAAACATCCTAATATAGATATATGGAGCTACCCTAAAATTTCCAACACCCAATTCCCTAGGAAAACCGGCGAGATCGGATTTTCCTTGATGGTCGCCGGCCAAAATCCGAGCACTGGGATTCGTCTTCCTATGGGTTATTCTAGGTCTAATCTATAAGATTATTTAGTTGTTTGATTACTTTATTTATCAATTAAACTAGAGCAGATTCAAACAGAGGCTTAACTTACCAAAATACGATATCTGATTTCAAACAAAAACTGAATTGAACTAAAACGGTAGGATCGAACTTATACCTATTGAATGATTCACAAGAGAACACCAGTTCCAGAATCCTATGATGGAATCCTCTAAGGGTTGTAGTGTATTAAGTTTGATGAAAAGTACACTTGATGAAGAAAGCCATTGCTCTCTCTTTCTCTTTTAGTATGAACACTTATGAAATTTCTTGGTTTGGAGCTGAAGAAGGTACTGTTTCAGTTGGAATATCTACTGAAATCTCTAAGTGTTATGTGTAAATGAAGTGAGAAGTTTTGTAGAGAAAGCATGAGGTGTGGATGGAGAGGTGGAGGTGTCAAGTGAGAAGGTGGAGGTGTAAAATGAAGAAGGAAGAGTTGGAGAGATGTGAGCAAAGATGAGGGTGTGTTGAGAGTGAGGGTTTAATCTTATGTTATCATAAACTCTATCATGATAGAATTTCAAATAAAAGAAAACCTTTCATGTCACAAATTAAGTTTATAAGAAATAAAAGATATGTAATAATTAATCTATTACTTAAATGTCATTAGCTTAATATAAAATCCAATATCATGTTAGAATAATTAAATATATCATTTTTTTAAAATGATATCACACTTTTATTTACATTTATCAACATAATCATATTTTTAGGATATGATTCCGATACCCAATTTCATAAGCGAAATCATTTTCATAAACTTATCAATTTCATTATTTTTATAATTTAAAATTATAATTAAATATTTTTAATTTTCCAAAATGTTACAAAAATCCAAAGAGAATTTTATAAAAGGAGAAGAAAAGTTTCTCGGCCGTTCAAGATCCTTACCTGAAAAGAATTCTTTTTGTTGACAGAGTTTAACTCTGGATTTGTAATGACAGAGAACTAAGCTCTGAGGAAGAGAATTAAATTCTCAAAGCAAGAAATTGAAAAAAGAAGAAGATGAAGGAATGGATGTGTTGATGATGAGACCGCTGCATTTATATGATGTGATAGGAAACGGTACATCTTCCCTTTTCCCTAGGTAAATCCAACGGCCACAAAAGTGACAGCGTTGCACTCACGTGCAAACACGTGAGAACAACGCTGTGGGGGCATCTGTTCCCTCATGGGAACTGAATAAAATACAATTAAAGCAGCAAGAAAAACCCCCAAATGGGGCATCACGTGCTCACACGTGAGCAGGCCTCACATGCAAACAAGTGATCTTTTTATGGGCAGATTCTATCTACGCCTGAATGCCTAATTGATAAAGTCACGTGTCCACACGTGATGGGCTCTTGAACCCATTGAATTAATAAAATTAAATTCTAATTAAAAGGAATTAAAAGCATTTGTTCTCTCATGGGAACTGAATAAAATATATAAATAAAGCAGCAAGGAAAACCCCCAAAGGGGGGATCACGTGCCCATACGTAATCGGGTCTCACGTGCAGACACGTGACCTTTTACAGGCAAAGCCTATATGCGCTGAATAAAATAAACAATTGAAAATGCTTAATCAGTGGGGTCCCGTGCCAACACGTGATGGGTTCCTGAGAGCTCTGAACTAATAGAATTAAATTCTAATTAATGCTTAATCAGTGAGGTCACGTGCCAACACGTGATAGACTCTTAAACCCTCTGAAATAATGGAATTAAATTCTAATTAAAGGGAATCAAAAGCCCTAATTGGAAAAATATTTCCCTAGATCTTTCCAAATAAAAAAGACTGCACTCTGTAAAATGGAGCACCGTTGGATTAAAAATCCAATGGTGATTAAAAATCACCAATTTATAGAAAGATTCTGTACAAGGAAATATTTTCCTAAAATTTGCCAGGAACAACAAATAAAATATCTTTTGGATTAAAAATCCAATGGTGAATAAAATTCACCGAGTGATCTAAAAGATCATGTTGGTTATAAAATCAATCAAAATCTCTCAATGAGAGATCGCCTAAACAAACCGATTCTTTTCTTTCTCCTATAAATAGGAGCCGAGAAGAGAAAATACAAAAAAAAAAGGATACAAAAAAAAAGAGAAGATAGAAGAGGAAAAAAGAAGAAGAGAATTTAATTCTCCAGAGAGAAAAGAAGATCTCTTCAGAGAAAAAACTCTAGGTAAGAGAAGAAAGGAGATCATTCTATAAGCTCCCACAAAACAAAAGAGAACTTAATTCTCAAACCAAGAGTTTAACTCTTCTAAAAAGAACTTAGT
Source organism: Agapanthus africanus (assembly GCA_030015575.1). Taxonomy (NCBI): domain Eukaryota; kingdom Viridiplantae; phylum Streptophyta; class Magnoliopsida; order Asparagales; family Amaryllidaceae; genus Agapanthus; species Agapanthus africanus. The sequence goes on along the minus strand of JASDDO010000022.1, from coordinate 828,524,307 downwards.
TCTTCCTCTGGTTGAAGATCTGCAGAAGCAGATCTCCCCACAAGTTGAGAATTTGATTCTTATCGGGGAAATTCTGCCATGCAGATCCAAAACTTAGACGGAGAATTGAATTTAAAAAATTTAATTCTTTCAAAAATATAGGAATTAATTGCTCTAAATAAAATTAGGGTTTAACCCTATCAAAAGAATTCAATTCTTCAACAAGGGATTTAACTCTCCATGCACGAAAAAGAGATCAGTACCCAACATGATCACGTGGTAACACGCGACCCCCTTTCTTTGAACCGGAAAAAGAGATTTCTCAAAGTGTTTAACACTTATTAAAAAGGGAAAAGGGAAAACAATAAAGACAGTCACTCTTTTAGGGTGTATCACGTGCTCCCATGTGACCCTTAAAAGGCTCCTCAAAACAAAAGGGAGTAAAGCCAAAGCAGTTTCACTTTTTGGGCGTCTCACGTGTTCCCACGTGACCCCTAGCAATTATCAAACAAAAGAGGATTCTACCCAAAGGCAATGCCCGCCTAAAGAATGCCTCACGTGTCCCCACGTGGACAAACACCATTTTAAAGAGAAAATGGGGTAAAACTGAAGGATTAATATCCAACGTATGGGTACCCATCACGTGCCCACACGTGATGGTCATAAAAGTCAAGTGTTTAACACTTATATGCATACTCTGAGAGTAAAACAAAAGAAGCAAAGCTCAATCTTCAGGCGCCTCACGTGACCCCACGTGAGCGCTTCAGTTTTAGTGTTTAACACTACTTTAAGCGCCTCACGTGGGAGCACGTGAGCGCCGAATGTACTCTAGTGTTAACTCTATATTCGAGCCAATCTTAGCCCAAATTAGTTAAGTCTTCCAAAGGCAAAATCTCTTGAAACTGAACCCCAATTATACTCTTGTCTTCCAAAACTGATCATCTCATATGACATTCAAAGTGATTCCCAGAGCCTTCCAACCAACATTGGTTCAAGGGTACATCTCTTCATACCTCTGATATATGTCGTTGTAATCCTTCAACGTCTTCATAGAGGTGACGGGTCCCAACAACCAGACATTCCATGGACTATGAGGTCCTTAAACTCATGGACTATGATGTCCCTAAACCTTATAGACTGTGAGGTCCTTAAACTCATGGACTATGATGTCCTTAAACTTTGCAGACTATGATGTCTCTACACTACCACGGACTGTGGGGTCCTTAAACTCATGGACTATGATGTCCTTAAACTTTACAGACTATGACGTCTTTAAACTGGACCGCAAAGTCCCTAAATTAAAACAATAGAGCCCAAATGCTCTTTTTTGGATCCAAATGATCATGTTAAGTAGATCTTAGTCTAAAATTAGACTAACGTATCCTTAACAAATGGTTAAGTCGATCTTAGTCTAAAAATAGACTAACGTGTCCTTAACAAACGTTTAAGTTGATCTTAGTCTCAAATGAGATTAATGGTCCTTAAACCCAACCCAAACCCAAATCTAAGAAAATACGGATTTGGACTAATCCACGCGCTACGGGCGACAACATAAATTAATCTCCGTATACAATCCACGGGCAACAAAAAAACAAAACAAATACACACGATATGAAGTGACCATCTAGAGAAGGAGAAAGTTGTTACCGCGATGCGGTAGCGTAATTAACTGCAGGGGCTTACGCCTGCAGGGAAGAGCGTCCCCACAATCAAAAACCCCTCACAATAAGGGGGAATCTGACGAAGTCTGCTACATCGGCCGCATCCGTCTAAACCTTCGATACATGATGTCATAAATCAACTTGGCATTTTCGGAAAGCTGGACGGATAAAACCAAATAGCATCTGCCCCCAAATTCAGGCAAGACGTCAGTCTTCCCTCGTCTTTCGGCGGAGAACAATCTCCTTAGTCTTTCTCAGATACTTGAGAATGTTCTTAACTACTGTCCAGTTCTTCTCCCCTGAGTTTAACTGATACCTGCTTACAACACTCAGTGCGTAGGCTACATCTGGTCTGGTACACAACATCGCATACATCATAGAGCCTACCGCAGAAGCGTAGAGTATAATAGTCATGTGATCCCTTTCCAAATCAGTCTTGAGAGACATCTCTCTGGAGATGGTGATTCCGTGACAAGCCGGTAGATTACCCCGCTTTGAATCTCCAATACTAAATCTTTTCGGTATGGTGTCAATGTACCTTGACTGTGAAAGTCCCGGTATCCTTTTAGATCTATCACGATAGATTTGGATCACCAGAATTTAGGAGGCATCATCCAGGTCTTTCATGGAGAACCTTTGTGACAAGAATCCTTTGACTAGTTGTAGCATAGGAATGTCATTTCCTATCAGGAGAATGTCATCCACGTACAAGACGAGGAATACCATAGTTCTCGCTACAATCTTATTATAAATGCATGGTTCATCTGGATTTTTGATAAAGTCGAATTTCTTGACCGTCTCATCAAAAAAGATGTTCCAACCCCGCAATACCCGTTTTAATCCATAAATGGATTTAAGCAACTTGCACACTCTTCCACTGCTCCCACTCTTTATGAAATCTTCTGACTGATCCATATAAACACACTCTTCCAAATTTTCATTAAGAAAAGTGGTCTTTACGTCCATCTGCCAAATTTCATAATCATAGAAGGCAGCAATGGCAAGAAGAATCCGAATGGATTTGAGCATAGCCACTGGAGAAAAGGTTTCATCATAGTTCAAACCAGGTCTTTGACGAAAACCTTTTGCAACAAATCTAACTTTATAGGTTTCAACCTGTCAATCTACACCAATCTTCTTTCTGAAGATCCATTTGCAGCCTACGGGTTTTACCCTTTCTGGAGCAATGTCCAAAGTCCATACTTTGTTGGTGTACATGGACTCCATTTCGGTCCACATTGCATCCAGTCATTTTACCGAATCTCTACTCTGAATGGCTTGCTGAAAGCTAGCTGGCTCATCATCGTCGATGATGCAATCCTCTCTATCCCCGTCTATGAGAAAACCGTAGTATCTCTCGGGCGGATGAGACTGCCTACTAGTCCTGCAGAGTGGCGCGGGATGTCCGGTTCTTTCAAAACTTCTGGTTCCACCATACTTTCAGTAATAGCTTGTGGTTCTGGAATTTCTTTCAGTTCTATTGCACTCCCACTTATTTCTTTTTCAAGAAATTGAGTCTCCAAAAAGTGGGCATGCCGAGAAACAAAAACCTTTTGTTCCTCCGCGTAATAAAAAAGATACCCCCTGAAGTTCTTTGGGTATCCCACAAACTTACACAGTACTGAGCGTGCCTCAAGTTTGTCCGCATGCTTCTTTTTTACAAAAACTGGACATCCCCATATCTTCAGATACTTAAGATAGGATTTCTTCCCACTCCACATCTGATATGGTGTGGTAGGCACTGACTTAGTAGGAACCTTGTTCAAAAGATATGCAGCTGATTCTAGTGCATAACCCCAGAAGGATCGTGGTAACTCAGCGTTACTCGTCATAGAACGTACCATATCAAATAAGGTATGGTTCCGTCTTTCCGATACACTGTTGTGTTGAAGTATGTATGGAGGAGTATGCTGAGAGGGAATTCCATTCTCTTTTAAGTAATTCAGGAACTCGGCACTTAAGTATTTACCACCTCGATCAGATCTAAGTGTCTTGATACTTTTGCCGGTTTGTTCTTCCACTTCATTTTTGTATTCCCGGAATTTCTCAAAGACCTCGGATTTATGTTTCATCAAGTACATGTCCATACTTTGAGAAATCATCCGTAAAATTAATGAAGTAGGAATAACCACTTCTTATATGTGTAGATATTGGACCACAACGTCGCTGTGTATGAATCCCAAGAGCTCGCTGGCTTTTACCCCGTGTCCAGTGAATGGAGTCTTTGTCATCTTTCTTTTGAGACATGATTGACAAGTTGCATAAGACTGATATTCGAACGGATCCAAATATTCCTCTTTATGTAACTTCGTCAACCGTGTTTTATTGATGTGACACAGTCTACAATGCCATAAGAAAGCCTGATTTAATTCTAGAGACTTTCTTTTGAGTGTGTTCAGGACGTTGAAAACCCGAGCTTGATTTAATACGTATATACCGTTATCTGGTGTACCTAACCCAATCAAACTTTGATTAAGGTGGATGTGGACGACATCGCTTACAAATGTAAAATCATAACTTTCTTTAGAAAGTAAAGATACAGAGATTATATTACAAGCCAAACTAGGTACACACAAATAGTTATACAAAATCAAAATCTGCCCACTTATCAATCCTAGATGATATTCCCCTACGGATACAACATCCACGCTCATTCCGTTAGTAATCCTGAGAGTCATATCACCTGCCTTGATAACTCTACGGTTTCTCGGTGCCTGTAATGAATTACATATATGAGATCCTGATCTCGTATCTAGTACCCAGGAAGTAGAGTTAATTGACAGACAGTTTTCAATCATAAAAACACCTGAAGCCGAAACCACAACGTGCTTCGAATCCTGATTTCTGGCTTTCCAAGCCCTGCAGTCCTTCTGCCAATGCCCTTTCTCGTGACAATAGAAACATTCCTCCTTCCCTACTGTTAGCCCTGAATCTTTTGTCCTGCCCTTTCCCTCTACCTTACTGAGACCGCCTATCGGCTTGGTGGAAGCTTTCTTCTTCTCTCCCTTGGCTTTCACCTTGGATCTAGAAGAGGAAGATTCCCCACTAAGCAGAGCGGGTGTCTCCCTGGATTTCTGCAGGGTGCCCTCCGTGTCTGGAAGTGAAACTTCCTTCCCTTGAATGTTGAAATTCAAGATAAACTGGGCATAGGTGGAGGTGAGAGACTGTAAAATCAAGTCAGTATATAACTCGTTCTCCAACGTGGTCCCAAGGTCCGCGAGCTCTTCAATATAGATAATCAACGTAAGGACGTGGTCCTCTACAGATGACTCGACAGCCAACCTCGCCTGAAACAATTTCTTCGAGGTCTCATATCTTGCGATACAAGATTGCTCTCCATATAAATCCTTGGTATGGAAGAAGATGGAAAATAAGTCCATCTTCTCGTGCCGCATCTGGTGTTCATAATCCATTGAGGCTAACACGAGGCAGTTGGCTTTCGCACTGTCTTTTTCCCATGTCTTACGGATTTCAACATCAGCGACGGTGGAATCCGGACCTGCGATGGCGGGGGGTTTGGTAGTAAGAAGGTAGCCCAGCTTGTTATAGGTAATGGCCATCTAGACATTCTTTAGCCAATCTTTATAGTTTGGCCCAGTCAATTTATTATTATCTAGCAGTAACTTAAGCCCGGTCATTTTGGTCGCTGCAATTAGGAGAGAGAGAAGAAACACTCGACATGATACTCTTGCAAGTTTATATTGATTATTAATTTATCTAAACAGGATGGCTCCCACTGTTTCTCGAATTCTCCTTCAAACCATAAAAGAAGAATTAGTCAGGATTAATCTCACTCTTACAATTCTTGCTTAACCTTTAGGCCTGGCTAGTGTTGGTACATAGAGAGAGGTTTTCCAATGCTTTCGCGGAGTTCCTTAATTACATAATCTCTTTTCCCTGGAGGCGTAGCCTCTCTAACACCGTTCTAGGCACCTACTTGGTTTATAGCATTGATTGTTTTAGTGAAAATCTCCTGAAGAGTAGTGGATACTCACAGTAATATCGGGATCCAAATATTATCGTGTGACAACCTTGAAGGAATCCTACCAAAATCATCACACTCCAAATGGTATGCAACACTAGCAAGTTTCATTTTCCTTTGAAACACCCGATGTGGATTTTTGCCCCAAGCTCTTATGACCTTGACGGAGGCCAACATATCATAAGACGCAAGTCAAGTTCTACCCGTCATTGTCCAGCTTGATTTGAACACATCCGTACAAACCCTTGATGAAGGCCAAAATAGCTGTACGACTGTCCCAAATCAACGCATCTATCTATGCTACAGATGAATACCCAGCAGCTACCAATCACCATGCCTTAGCGAAGGTCAAAATACATAGCTTGAATACTACTGAATACCTATCTGAAATGACAGAGGGCTACAGATGGTTTTGGCAAAACCGTGAACGTAATGAACTTGATATAGTCGAAGGAACCATGATAGCTTCTAAAAGGAGTGATTTAAGCTCCGCATTTAAAAGTTGTTTTTCAAGAAAACCGAGTGGTTTTGAAATTGTTCCAACGATTTAAACTTTGGTTTATTTTCCTTGCATTAATCAATATTAATGCGGTCCCATCATTTAACCCTATCATTGCAGAAAAGAAACGAAAATAGAATGTACGCTTATGCCATCCGCATTCGTCACGGGGCCCCATCATGCACCGTTAGGTTACTTAACTAACGGCAAAGCGGGGGCTGGACTAGCACGGGTGCAAAATATAAGCAACGTTTATTATATAATATATATATATATAGCCATTCGTCTCACACAATAATAGGCATTACAGATCACAAATCACAGATGAATATATTGGATATACTAGAAATTTCGTGTTTCGTTTTAGCCTAGATCGAAAGACGGGTTCTACGGTCATGATGAATATCCAAACCCCATCCTAGACCCCTACGGGTGCGGTAAACTACCCGCCAAATTTCCGAAGTGAAGCAACCTCCCTCAATAAAATGAGTAGGCTACTCGGCACTTCAAGAACCCGGTAGTCTGTGCACCCCACCTTGGGTATATTCTAGATGCAAGAAAAAATAAATGAAATAATACAACGGTGGCTACAACCTCAACCGGATGTGCCCCGCAAAAATAATATTACATCAATTTACAAATTTAAATGAATGAAAGAAAAGAAAACACTCTTCTTACATACCCGGCTATTCATCCACGACGCCCCAATACTTCATATACACAAACCATCACAATACAGATTTATGCAATCCCCACTAATCGACATATAGCGATTAACAGACGTTTAGCAATACATATATAAACACAGAATCACATATTAGCTATGAACTTAGAATTTCGATCGATAAACATAATCCGTGTTTACCCCATGCACAATCCAGTACACAAACAAATCTGGGTAGAAAACACATATTCCATAAATCAAAATACCAAACAACTGAACCCCAGAAAAAATTATGGATGAATCGGCCCCAACTCGGTGGAGGAACCGCGGCCACATGGCATGTTTAGCAACAGTTCCACGGTCTAGCTGAGGGATTACGATCCCAAAATTTTTCCTCGTTCATGTAATTACCTGCACGTATTTTTAAGGTCACTGAAAAGATTTTTTCGAGCAGTTTTGAAAATCGACAGCAAGCAGGTTTGGATTTTGATTTTGAGCAAATATTCCGTCGATCGAAATTCTAACTACTTTCTAACTAGCTAGTTAAGATTTAGTAGGATCTGATACCACTGTCAGTCGATGTAGCGCACCCCGCGGGTTCGCGGGGAGACGGAATTTACAAAAAGCGATTATTCTTACTTCACAACACCGACTAAACTCCAGGATCTTAACAGAAACCTTAACTAGTTAAATCTACTTGGAGGTTTAACTACTCGGTAAGAGTTTTATACCTCATAGAACCTTGTCCTTCGGGTCTTCTTCTCCTCCTCTCCTTGAGCTCCTCAGAGATCCGGATCGCGCTTGATCGTCGGCCTCCTCGTGTCTAAGATGATCCACCCGAGAGGCTATATCTCAAGCTCCAACCTCTAAACCGAGGTAACTAGGATACCTGGTTCGCTAAGCTAGGTAGCCCAGAAGATGTAGAATATCTAATGGAGTATTTTATCTCATGAGACCCCAGGGTTCACAACTCATGTGAGGGTTAGAGTCTTGAGGAAGAAGGAGATGACACTATGGGGAGAGAAACAAAATGAGCAAATGAGCAAGTGTAGAGGCAAGTGAAGAATGGCTCCTACACTTCACTCATTCAAGCATGCAATATTTTCCAAAAGAAAATATCAACCATGCTTGAATAGTGAGTCCAAACCAATAAACAAATACAAAGAGCCATGCTTCACCCCATACCATGGATGTCTCCAATTTCCACCTCATTAATCTATTTCTCAAAATAGATAAACCAAATAATGAGGTGTCCCCTTCTAGAAGCATCTCTTGTGAAATTACAAGAATGCCCTCACTGTATATACATATCTGTATTCGTATTCCGAAAAATACGAATACAATGAGAAAATAATAATCCAATAATATAATACTAGGATCCGGCTAAAACCAAAGCCCACTAGTATTATCCGTCTGAACAACATCTGTGTAACCAATACACGTATGTGATCGGAACCCTGCCGTAAAACTATACGGCTTCTACATCGTTTTGGCCTAAGTAGGGAAATCCTCTGTGTGAGACTCTAAAGACTCGACAGTACGCTGGCGGTGGATTTAACCACAAGTTCGTCAGCGGTACTGGCTGCACGTAACGGCTACCCAGGTATCTGTCGATAAGAAGGCCGATAAGAAAACTCATCTGAACTCCTACTGAACCTATCTGTGACAATCTCCGTACAGTCCGGTCTGTTCGTCTAAGATACTCGCATATCGGACCTAGGAGGATAGTAAACGTCAGACCCCTAACAACGCAATAAGTCGTGCCAGAGTAGAGCCTAATACACACTGAGAAACTACTGGAGTATCTACCAGTAAATCTCGCTTGCCCTGGCCAGGGACTTTGTGTAATGGCTTTCCGAACACAGCACGATATCAACCCCCAATACCGGGAGAGACGAATCCTATCTAATAGCTATTGTCTCCAAGTGTTTCGGGACTGCACCCAATTACTACCTGTTTGCACGACTCCTTTGAGCTGCGGTAGGGTAGTAATCTAAGTGCAGTAGGAACACACTTGAGACGGATAGTGATATCAAGTCAACGGACTAACCTGTACTCATGCCACCTGGGAACTGCTACCTGATGATAGGTATAATACCAACCAGCAGTTCCCAACGAGTCCGTCCAGTGTAACTCATAACCCAATGAGCACCTGTATATTATCTCCGGTACAATGCACCAATGGCTGTGGGACAGACCATCTCCCCTGCTGGGATGAGAAGTGTATACACTAGTCTACTCTGGAGTATCGATATCCCATCTCGATAATCCTATGACTAGAGACATATATAAGGATGTGCTTATAGACTACCTAGCCCCCACTAGTGTGACTGCCATCAAAACCTTAGTAGTCAAGCAAAGATCCTAAGGGCTCTACCAATATGTATAAGCTATATGCTAAAAGAAACACATGCATATATTGAGATAGAATCAAACCAAGTATCATACTACCATTTTATGCAAGACCGTTATTATATCTGTGTATATCCCAATCTTCCAAAATATAATATATAAACCAGTAATATACAATAATGGCCTCTAGGGCATATATCACTAACAAATACATAGGTCAAACTAACTTTACCATCCTGCTTGTAACTTTGATTACGATCTTTTAGTTTTGAGTTTAACCAAAACTTCTATGTGAAACTACTGTATAACGAACTTTTCATTAAAATACCATGAACTTTGGTATCATCCTCTTATCGATAATTAGTTTAAATACCTTTAGAAAAAAATTCACGGGATAACAACCTACCCCATACGCACACTGCTGTTCATAGCACGGTAATCTAAATATATAGCTATTTTAAAGAATAAGTTTTTCATTAAAATACCACATGTTTTCAAAACGGGTTTATTTTAAATCAGTATTTTGTAATCCTTGGCAAATACGTCTCTACAACTCTCATTAGGGGACCCGCTAATGGATGGTGCGGATTATCGCACATCTTTGGAATAGTAGAGCGAGATATAGAACTCCTCACGGAGTATTCGATCTCAAAAGGAAATAAAATACGGTTTTTAAGAAATGCGACTTTTCTAAACAAAACTAATTTTTGAAAAATTATATTAAAAAATATGAATCCGTATTTTCAATAAAAATATATTATGAAACTATATTTAAAATGAAGGATTAAAATTTTAATAAAATACCATCAAGTTATCAAAAGGGCTAGTTTTCAATAAAATACTATAAACTTTTAAAAGCTAAGTTTTTATTATTAAAATACCATAATAATTAAAATACATGCCCATGAAAACCCTAAATCTTATAAATCACCCTCGAGGCTGTTTTTAAAACAATATTAAAATATTTTTCATAAAACCTCCCCGAGATATGCAAACAATACTTTAAGAACTATAGAATTAACATAGGCTTAAGCGGTATCATTTCTCTTGAGCCCCAAGGAGCCGGAGAAAGTGAGTGCTTGTATATTCAGATTAGACAACTTAATGGAGTTTTCAATGGCAATTGTTTTGGAAAAAGACACAAATCCTGCCGTCCATGTGCAGCAGTTGCCGATTACTCCCGAACCTAAGAAATTCAAAAGTTAAATCTATTCACAAGTTTCTGACTCCAACAGGAATCCACATTCGACCCAGAATCCAAAATCAAATATGAACTTATATACTTGATCATGAACTTGAATATTTTAATTCAAACATCAAACTCAAATTTGCATACTTGACTCGATTTTACCGAACCATGGTTATAACCTGACATGAACTTAACATGAATACCTGAACACATGCTTACATCTTGAACATGAACCTGTACATTTTTATATCCATGGATTCAACTAAGACCTGTAATCTCAATCTATACAATACAATACGCGAGGATAAAGTGGTTGATTGGTACGGAACGTATATCATGGCACAGGAGGTCAATTTAAAAGACACGTACATGAATTAACGTGCCGTTGTCCCGAGGGTTATGACGGGGCCTTGCACTACATGTTACTATTTCCCCCAATCAGAGCAAAACTCTGTTCAAATTTTGAAATTTGAAATGAAGCAGCGCTTCATAAAAGCGCCAGCGCTAGCAGCACTAGCGCTAAAGAGTCAAAAGACTCTGATGCAGCGCTCACGTGCAAACACGAGAGCGCCGGCGCTAGCCGCGCCGGCGCTAAGAGTCAAAGACTCTGATGCAGCGCTCACGTGCAAAGCACGAGAGCGCTTGTGCTAGCAGCGCCTGCGCTAAGAGTCAAAGACTCTGATACAGCGTTCACGTGCAAAGCACGAGATCGCTAGCGCTAAGTGCGCTAGCACCGAGAGTCAAAAACTCTGATGCAGCGCTCACGTGCAAAGCACGAGAGTGCTAGTGCTGGAACTAAATGTTCCCCACCCTTGGATCAAAGATCCAATAAAGATGACTAAAAGTCATCAAATTATCTCTGAAAATTAGAGCACCGTTGGATCAAAGATCCAATGGTGATTAAAGATCACCAAGATACATAATAAGTTCTTTATGGGAAAAGATTTCCCAATCTTGTTAAAAACAAGAAGATTGCTTTCTGTAAAACAGAAGACCTAGGATCAAAGATCCAACGGTGGGAAACATCCCCAGATCAATTAGAGAAAATATCTCTTCAACTGATTCAACAAATCAGCCTCTACTATATAAAGGACCCAAGACTTCAAGTCTCGTAGAGAGGAACCCCCCCTAAGCTTTGCGAAATTTCAAAGAAAAGAGCAAGCTCTGAGAAGAAGAACTTTTTTTCAAAGTAAAAACAAAGAGATAAAAAATATCTCATCAAGAAAGAAGAACATAGTTCTTTTTTCAGATCATAGATCTATAAGATAGAGGTCTTTCACAAAAAGAGATCATAGCATCTCATCATAAAAAGGGGGAGAGGAATTTCATTCTCTTCAAATCATAGATCTACAAAGACAAAGTCTTTCACAAAAGAAAATAGAAGAGATTGTAACATCTCCTATAAAAATAAGAACTTTGTTCTTAGAACCATGAGATAAATTCTCTTGTAAGCGAGAACTTATTTCTCAGATCACAAATTGATCAGAAGCGCTTTGCGCTCATTGTCTGGCACTCAGCGCCAAGCGCGCCACGTGCTCCTCACGTGTGCACTACTTCATAAGAAGCATCTTAGCGCTCTAAATCTGGTGACCAACGGCAAGCACGCCACATGCTCCTCACGTGCGCGCTACTTAACAGAAGTGCTCTGCGCTCATTTACTGGCGCTCAGTGCCAAGCGCACCACGTGCTCCTCACGTGTGCGCTACTTAACAGAAGCGCTCCACGCTCATTGACTGGCGCTCAGCGCCAAGCGCACCACATGCTCCTCACGTGTGCGCTACTTAACAGAAGCGCTCTACGCTCATTGACTGGCGCTCAGCGCCAAGCGCACCACGTGCTCCGTACGTGTGCGGTGAGAGAACATAAACTGTTCTTTAAATAAAGCCCTAGAGCTATAATGAGTGCTCAGCACTCAATAAAAGACAAAAACGGTTGTCAGAACCCAAACCAATGCTCAGCATTGTTAAATGAAAAAGGACTGAGTCTAATTAAATGTTTAACATTTTAACCGAATGGGCCAAGCCAAGTTGGCCACAGATCCCTAATTCAGATTAATTGAGCCCATATGCTCATAAATCTTTGATCTTAGTCCCAAACCTGACTACAGATATCCCAAACAATATTGGTTCAAGGGTACATCTTTTCACTCCTCTGATATGTGTCATTGTAATCCTTCAACGTCTTCAGAGAGGTGATGGTTCCCGACAACCAGACATTCCACGGACTGTGGGGTCCTTAAACTCATGGAGTATGATGTCCTTAAACTTTACAGACTGTGGGGTCCTTAAACTCATGGAATATGATGTCCTTAAACTTTACAGACTATGATGTCTCTAAACTACCATGGACTGTGAGGTCCTTAAACTCATAGACTATGATGTCTTTAAACTTTACAGACTATGATGTCTTTAAACTGTCACGGACTATGATGTCCTTAAACTTCTGGACCGCAATGTCCCTAAACTAAAACAATAGAGTCTAAATGCTCTTTTGTTGGATCTAAATGATCATGTTAAGTAGATCTTAGTCTAAAATTAGACTAACGTATCCTTCATAAACGTTTAAGTTGATCTTAGTCTCAAATGAGATTAACGATCCTTAAACCCAACCCAAACCCAAATCTAAGAAAATACGGATTTGGACTAATCCACGCCCTACGGGCGACAACATAAATTAGTCTCCGTATACAATCCATGGGCAACCAAAACTAAAACAAACACACACGACACGAAGTGACCATCTGGAGAAAGAGAAAGTGGTTACCGCGATGCGGTAGCGTAATTAACTGCAGGGGCTTGTGTCTGCAGGGAAGAGCGTCCCCACAATCAAAACCCCTCACAATGAGGGGGAATCTGACGAAGTCTGCTACATCGGCCGCATCCGTTTAAACCTCCGATATACGGTGCCATAAATCAACTTGGCATCTTCAGAGAGGTGAACGGATAAAACCAAATAGCATCTTCCCCTAAATTCAGGCGAGACATTTGTCTTCCCGGTATTCGGCGGCGAACAGATTCTGGCACGCCCGGTGGGACCTTTTCCTCTTTCCACTCCACACTTCGTGTGTCGTGTTTCGCGAACAAATCGCGGTTTGCTATGGTTGCCCTTGGATTCGAGGTACTAAGATTTGGTGTCTTGCTCCGTGCAGAAAACAGAAGATCAATGGCTTTCAACTGCACCAACTGCAACAACTCTCACTCCCTCCCTACTGAAGGAGTGACTTATGGGCCTCGAGCGGCCTCCGTTTTTAAGATGCCAGTGGAACAGGTGACGCAAGCCACCACTGGACTGTTCTTTGAGACCATGCTCCCACCCATGAGCTTCAACGCCCCACTACCGTCGCAAGAAGCTCCGAAGAAGTTGGTCTTTAATCGGCTTACGACTACCGCGGCCCCTCTCAAAGGGTCGCCCAAATCCAACGCCTCAGTCTTTAACAGACTGGGCCAAAACTCCAATAGGCCCGAATCCCGTGATACCTGAGGGGGTTACCCCAAAACGAATAGCCATTCCTGCTCCTGAAGTCGCCAAAGCTGCTTCCCCAGTCCAAGGGTCAGTCATCGACAGGTTGGGCGCTTCTTCTCCGCGGACGTCAGTCTTCAAGAGGCTGGCACCGGCAACAACCCTTCACCAGAATAGGGGGCATGATGAAGCCACCCCCATAGCTAAGCCAATACCGTCTGCAAGGCATGCTCGACGTCGCCGCTGGCGCCGAGTGAGGAAAGCTGGGGGCAATTCCCCTTCCGGACTGATTTCACCAGCTCCGATGGTGGAAATTGAAGATGCTATTCCAACTGGGAACAGCTTTGAACCACTTAGGAGGGTGCGCAAGAACTTTCTGACGGACATGCTAAAAAGATCTTCTCCACCTATGGAGAACGCTACAAAGGCAAAGCTGGAACAACCCCCTCAGCGGCTGTCCTCTAAAATTCACAAGGTCTGGCGACAGGTCCAAGACTCGGTGATCAATCAAGACTACTCCCGCCGACCGAAGAAGATGAAAGTTCGGCAAGAGAAGGACCACCCTGTCATACCACAAAAGGTGTCGTCTACTTCGGTGCCCGCTGCAACGGCGCCCTCAACTTCGACCACCCACAAAAGGAGAAGGCAGGAGAAGGTCCCTGTGTCTGTGACGAATCGCAAGGATAGTGAATCCAAACGCCCCAAGTCTGGGGGCATGGTGGTGCACACTGTTTATATGGCATCCGGGAAAGAGGATAGCCGTATCTCCATGGGGTCATCGACCACTCACCCGATCGGTAAAAAAAACTCAGGAGCAACAACAGAAGCTCCAGGAGATGCTAACACAGATGGCCGCACTCACTGGTCCAATAGAAAGTCCGGAGACGTCGTCGGAACAGATTCAAGAACAAGAAACCGATGCTGAGTTCCTCCGCAGAATCCTCGAGAAGAAAGACAGAGAGTCCGCGGAACAAGCGGTCAACATAAAACGAATGGTGCTTTTATTCCAAGATATGGTCGGGATGATGATACAGCCGGATCCTCCAGCTGAAGTCCCTCTGTTCATATCATAATTTTGCATTATTATATTCCCCATTCTTATTTATTTTACAAATAAACAGGTGCTTTTGACCCATGTCTGCTACATAGTTGCAGGTTACAGGTTCTCGGAACAAAAACAGTGAAAAAGATGAAAAGACGATACAAAAGTGAGACTACGACCTACAAATGGAAGAATCTTGATCAAGCCTACAGTTGAAGAATAAATCGAAGATCAGTGAACAAGTTCACAAAGTACAAAGGCAGCGCAAGGTTCAAGATTTCAACACGAAGCAAACGGTAAAGTCCACGACATTACTCACTGTGAAAATCTGGAAGAAAACTAAAAGACAACCTGAGAAACCAAGCAAAGAAACAAGAAGACAAAGGCCACCAGAAGATTCCCTAAAATACTCAGCTCATGATCTCTCTTTATGGCCGCGTAACCGCGGCCAAACATGGGTTTTGGCCGCGGATCCGCGGCCGTACGAGACACGTGTCGGTGGAAAATTCTGAAGTCGCGTCGGTGCGCTGACTAGTCTTCTTAGGGGTATACTTGTAATTGCAGATGTGAGTCGATTGTAACCCTAGGGTTTCTATGATCTATAAATAGGAACCCTAAACCTCTTTTTGAGGTATGCCTCTTCTTGTGCCTCATTTCATCTATCTAAATTCAGATCTGTAAATTTCTGTAAAGAAGGAAGAGGGCATCAAATAAAAATTAGGAGTAAGTTTTCTTTTTATTGCCCTAGTTAAATTTTATTTCCATACCCTAGGTAATTTCTTTCTTGCCCTAGTTTAGATTTTATTCTCTGCCCTAGTTAGATAGTTAGAAAATGTTTTTCAATTCCCTAATGAGTGAGTAGTCTCCTCGCTTGTTAGGGTTAGATTTTGGGAAGGCTTGAGAGATGAAGATCTCGCACCCCTTTCTTTCCCATCACACATTTTTATAGGACTCCATGCATACATGCACACACCGCTCCCTACGTCACCCTATCCCACGAGGTAGCAGTGATACCGTAGTATAAACGACCAGTTGTGCGTGTTTTCCATGGAGGTTAGGGTAAGGATTAAGAAAGGAAGGACAAGAACCTAGAGGAAGAAACACCGTTTCTTCCCGATGGTACTAATCCACTTTATTAATTATTATCATAACACCTCATAGATCTTAATTAGGGCATAAAAAGCGGTGAGGGTATTGACTTTCCAAACTTAACTTAAACCTAACCCTAGCAAGATTTTAGTGTAGATCAACTTAGTTTTTAGATTTAATCAATCCGACACCAATCGGAATTAACTCGTTCGAACAAATCGAGAATACACAAAATCCCTGTAGACCGACCCGTACTCACCGGCTAGCTACCAAACGACGCCGTTCTTGATTGCGGTTAATAAATTCTTTGAATCAATCAAATGGCGTCGTTGCCGGGGAATGGCGTGTTATTTTCTTTTTGTAATTTCGGGTTAATATAAATTGAAAAATCATAAAAACTGAAAAATTAAAAAATATAAAAAAATTTATCATCTTGTTATTTTGTGAAGGGTATTTTCGTGTGAATTTTGCAGGATCGACGAACGAGTTCGGATCTGGAAAAATCCAGCAAGCAAAACAGAAAACGGCAGATCTGAACAACAGAGGAAAATCATAACAGAGGAGCATAAGAAATCTCGGGAATCGAACCGCCGCTGCCGCCGCGTTTCCGCCGCCGAAAGCGCCCTTTGGCCACGCTTCCGCCGCAGGGAGGTGACGTCATCACCTAAAAAACTCACTTTAAGTTTTCTCTCTCCTTCTCTGAACCCCCTGATATATCTTCTGTAAAAATTTCCTGCAGGGTTCTTTGCGCCAAAAATTTCTCCCCTTCTCAATAATTGATCTTGTGCAGGATTCTTTGCGCCGCGCTAAAAAAAATTGTTTGCAAGTGATTGTGTTTACTGCTTTGCATATTTTAACTGACTTTAAGGGGCTTGAACACCAATCAGATTGGGTGGGGATTTCATTACCCTTCTCAGGACCCCAGAAATCACATAAGGCATATGTTCAGTCGATAAAACTGCACATTTGTAGTACATTTTTCCTACCATTTTTAGATTAAAAAAAGACTTTAATATGATATATTATACATATGAGGGTTTATGTGTAAAAACATTATTTTCCATGTGTTAATATATTTTTATTATCATTTGGTAGGAAAATGTATGCAAATAATATTATTGGCCTAATCCTAGTAGAACAAAGTCTACTAAAATCTTATTTGAGTTGTTGTGCAGAATATTTCCAAGTTGTTATGAAGAAATCAGATTGTTGAAGAAAACTCGCCTAATTAAGAAATCAAAATGAAGAAATCAAGTCTGGCAGAAGAAAAGAAAAGATTTCTAATTTCTGAAGATTCCAGAGATTGCCACATGTCACTAGATGAGAGCCCAAGAAAAACGACAGAGAGATCTCATCCCTTGAGCGCGGATCCGCGGCCAAAACCACCCTGGGGCCGCGGATCCGCCGCAATAATGATGAGTTGGAAGGCAATATTTTGGGAGATTGACAACTGCTGAATTTTACCAACTTCTCAACAATAAGATTCTGGGTTTGCACTATATAAAGGCACCGAGAGCCTCTTGGAAAAGCCATCAAGCCGAAGAGATCACGAAGCTCCCGACGCTCACGCATCCAGGCTGATCATCGACTGTTCGACTACCTCCTTAGGAAAGATCGAGAAGCAAATCAAGTTTTGTAATCATTTTCTATGGATTAAAAGTGTAGTTTGAAGGAGTTGATTACTAAAGGTAGTTTTTTTATTTAATTGTTTTTTTTACATTATGTTTTCCCTCTCTTTCTTTTCATCTTCTTCTCCCAACATGCGCGAATAATTCTCCGCTTGTTAGGGTTCGTAGGATTAAGGTAGGCTAATGGACGATGAAAATAATTAAACCCTTTTTAAGTCCTATAAAGTTTATGAACTTTATCAAAAGAATCACTAACATCCTAATCGGGCGCGCTAGCAATTCTTTGCTAGTTCCGACCGCGATTAGAGATTAGATTAATGATTGTTTTGGTAAAGGCTAGATATGAACGGAGTTCCGTGTCGAGATAAGGGTTAAGAGTGGGATTCCTTTTCCCTCCAGAAACCCTAATCTACACGCATCACCGTCGTTCTAGTTCTAAATCTATTAATGGATAAAAAGGGTAACTTTTAATTAATCTTCCATAACTACTAAATCCTAACGAACCCTACAAGCCCTCTTATTATATTATCTACATCTTTAAAATAATCTAGATCTATATTTTACATTCTTGTTTAACGTAGATCTAGAAACCATTCAACAAATTCTTTCTTCCTCCCCTCTCTCTCAACACATCTAAAGTAAGAATAAAAGGTTCCACATTTCCCAGAGGACGACCCGTACTCATCTCGGTCTAGCTACACGCGACACCGTTATTGATTGCGGTTAACTACAAACAAAAAAAACAATTTTTCGTATCAATCAAATGGCGCCGTTGCCGGGGATACGTGCGTAATTTTTTATTTTTAATATTTGTGTTGAATTCTTAGACGATTTATATCATTATTAACACAAAACTGCAAATTGCATATTTAACGATTTGTGCGTGAATTTTGCAAGGAGATCTGGAGTTACAGAATTGAGGAAAACAGAAGACAGAGGCATTCATCGAGATCCAGAGAAGCACAGAGGGCTTGAGAAAAAATTTCATCAACTGTTCCATCCACCTCGCGGCGGAACCGCGGCACAAAGGTGCTTCCTGCGGCGGAAACGCGGCGGCTTGGAGGGATTAGGGCTACGGAATTCTCTGGTAAGATTCTCAACTCCTTCTCTCTCTCCTCAAATCCAATAAAATCTATCTTCTGCAGGATTCTTTGCAAAATTGCGCCGCTCAAAAATCTTTTTGCAAAAGTTTTGTGATTGGTTTTGTTTTGCATATTTAATACGGACTTTAAGGGGCAAAGACCAAATCAAGATTAGGTGGGGATTTCATCACCCTTCCTAAGCCCCACAAATCACAAACCGAGCATATAGATCAACCCTTCATTAATTTAAAAAATATCTAGACCAGACTCTAAGGACTGTCGCGCTCAATAAGGACAGAGGAAGGTCGTGGGTAATCTATCGTTTATCCGCATTATTTTTGTAGTGCCTAGGCAAGTGTGACAAAGGCTAGTGGTTTTTAATTAGGCCCACTGTTGTGGTGGTTCCTTCCCACTTACCTGGTACTTACCTTGCTACAAGGGTAGTACGGAGGCGGTAGAGGATTTATCCTGCGGCTTGTCCTTTGGAAGTCTAGGAGCGGTCTAGAGACTGGACCTAGGTGACCTTAGTTCTAGGGTTGCTTGTGCATCTTAGGGAGATTTGTCTTGAGTCCCACATTTTTCAAAACAAGCCAATTTTAAATCACACACACGCTGCCACTTGCACTAAACCCGCTTAGTGCATGCTCGGCTGGACACGGGATCCTAGTGCCCGTCTTGTCCGCGTTCCTTCTATCGACACCGAAGTTGGTACTTCTTCATCTTCTTTTCCCCCACCACACACCACATCGATCGTGATGGACGACACTCCATCTAATTATAACATCACGCTGCCACCGCCCGCAGGTGCGCAGAATCCACCGCGCATCTCTCTCCAAGAGAGATGCTATCCTATTCGTGGTCCTCTTCCTACTTGTCTATCTCTTCCACCACCTAACGGGGATAATTTCGAAATTAAACCCCACTACATCAATCTGCTGCCCAAATTTCACGGGCTTGAGTCGGAAGACGCGTACGTTTTCATCACCAAATTCGAAAACGTATGCGCAATGATGGGTACTTCACAATTGAATTTAGATGCTATGCGCTTACGTCTTCTCCCATTCACATTGTGCGACTTGGCAGAAAAATGGCTTTATAATACTGCCGCACACTCTATCACTAATTGGGATGAATTCGTCGTAGCATTTCTTAAGAAGTTTTACCCAAATCATAAGACTGCACATGTTAGGAGCGAGATTAACCAGTTCACCCAGCTTCCCAACGAACCATTTTGGAAGTGCTTTGAACGTTTCAAAGATCTGCTTGTCCAATGCCCCCATCACGGAATACAAAGATGGGATATATGTCGGATTATATATGAGGGCATTAATCCAGCGACAAAGCAGATGCTTGAAACAATGTGTCAATGCAATTTCATGTCTAAAGATGATGGTGAAGCTTGGAAATATCTGGAAGATCTCGCAGAAAGCACTTTGCAGTGGGAAAGCGTAAGACCACTTTCAACTAAGGGAGGTATTCACCAGCTCGACGTTTCCATCGCAGTGAAAGCCGAAATGGCAGCAATTCAGAAGAAACTCGATGCTATTGAAAACAAGTTCTCATCATTCTCCCTAAATCAGGTCACGCTTCCTAAGACCGTCTGTAGTTGCTGTTCGAATCCTTCACACTTAACGGAAGAATGTCCTATGAATGCATCGTTTCAAGCTAATGCTACTTTTCAGCAGCGACCTAGAAACGACCCTTATTCTTCCACGTACAATCAAGGATGGAGGAATCATCCTAACTTTGCTTGGAATCAAAACCAACAAAGTAATTATCAAAGACCTCCTCCACAGCAACCACAACTACAGAATCAGCCCCCCTTTCAGTCACAAAATTTCCAAAATCCGGCCAACATTTCTACACCACAAGTGGCCGGTACTGACAACTCACTTGCACAAACTTTGGATATGCTCATGAAACAATCCATGCAAAATTCGGCTGAGATAAGGTCTTTTATTGATACCCTAACGAAAAACTCCTCCTCCCATGGTGAGAGTATTAAATCGATAGAAAACCAAATCGCACAGTTAAACGCCGCAATGAGTGCGAGAGAGAAAGGGAAACTCCCATCTCAACCCATACCTAATCCTGGCCACTCACAAAGTTATAATGTGAGTGCTGTTACCACGTTGAGATCGGGAAAAGTGCTGAATAACCGAGTGGGTGAGCAATGTGATGATAGTGACACCAATGATACCCCTTCTTCTTCTTCTTCCCCTAACTCGTCTAGTCTTCCACCTTCGTCCGAGCCTATTCTCCGTTTTCCCCAAGGCTCGAACCCTTCGCCCATTTTGCCAAATCTATCTAAGTCGATTCCCACTCCAGTTTTGGGATCGAATTCGTCCCCACAATCCTCTCCAATGTTGGACCAAACCCTTATTGATAAAGCACCTTACCCAAACAGGTTAAGGGGCAACAGAACAAGTCCACAAATGGAGAAGATTGTGGAAATTTTTAAGCAAGTTAACATAAACATTCCTCTCCTAGATGCTATTCAACAAGTTCCGTCATATGCAAAAATCCTAAAGGACTTGTGCACTAGGAAGAGAAAAGTTCAAGTACCTAAAAAAGTTTTCCTTACGAGTAATGTGAGCACAGCTTTTACACAACAACTTCCCAAGAAACGAAAGGACCCCGGAAGTCCTACAATTTCAATTTCTATTGGGGGTAAAAATATCAATCGTGCTCTACTCGATATTGGTGCTAGTATTAACTTGCTTCCGTATTCTGTGTATGAGCAATTAGGGATCGGAGAGTTAAAGCCTGCACATTGCACTCTTCAGATGGCCGATCGATCTATCACCCAACCAAGGGGTGAGCTAGAGGATGTGTTAATCAAAGTCGGGGAATTCATATTCCCTGTGGACTTTATCGTTATAGATACACAACCTGTAGCAAACCCACGCAATCAAATCCCGGTAATACTCGGTCGACCATTTTTGGCCACTTCCAACGCAGTAATTAATTGTAGAAACGGCTCTATGACCCTATCCTTTGGAAAGAAGTCAATTGAGCTTAACATTTACAAGTTGGGAAGTGAACCCTCCGAACCCTATGCTCATGTGTGTTCTGTCGAATTAATGGATATCGACAGCAGCGAATTTGATCAACCTCATGATACCGACTCTTTTCATATGTTGTTGCTTGACACGGACTCTTCCACCGAGTTGTCCGGGTCAACATCTAACACTGATGATGAACTTTTTATAGAGTCTGACGATCACCCCATTTTTTCTGAGGACATTATTCTTCGGGGTATCGATGAAAGCTTTGAGGAAATTTTCGCTGATGAACTCGCATTTTTACAAGACACGGGTGTTGAGATGAATCAACTCCAAGATGAAGAAATTGGACCTCCACCCCCTCTTTTGGACAATCATGATAATGCGAGTAATCCATCATCACTATCACTGTGTCGTCTCTCCAAATTGAGACGCAATCCTTTTCCATTACACCTCTTATTACCTCCCCACTTCTTCTTGTCGAAAGGTGGCATGTTCTTCCACCAACCTTGGTGCTTCATCGATAAAATTTTTGAATGGTTGGTGTTGACCTTCGGTCTTTGCAAAACTTGGCATTGACCAATAACCTTGACCCCCTCATGTGATTTTAAAAGATTAAAATTGTTTAAAGTTTGGGGGGTGGTATATTTTGGCTCTTGAAAAGGAAATAATTTTTACAAAATTATGAGCCTAAAATAAGTTTGGGGGAGGATTTTCACTTTCATATATTCTTGCCCCCATTAATAATTTCCTCCCAAGTCTACAGGTTTTTGAGCTTAACGGATGATATCAGTGAGGACACTGCTGTAAACAGGTTTGGGGGAGGTTTGTGCTTACTTACACATCAATTTGCATCATATTTTGCATAAGCACAATATTTTCAAAAAAAAAAAAATTTTTTTATAACAAAAGAGTAGAAAGTGAAAAATTACATCCAAAAGATAGGAATAGTTTAAGAAAACCAAGAAAATTAGAAGTTTTCTTACACGAACTAGTAATAAGTAGTTATGAGCTGTTGTCCCAAGGGTTAGTAAGATGAAGGAAGTCACTAATCTGAGGATAAAAATAAGTCTGAAAAATAGTTTCTATTCTGGAAGCCGAACATTTGAATGTTGATACCCTACTATATGCACTTACACACGTCTTGAAACTCGGGATAGTAGAGGATACCTTGAAATGCTCTTGTCTAAAAGCCAAAGTATGGAGGAAATGAAAAAAAAAATGAAGAAAATATAAAAATGGTGAAAAGAAAAAAATAAACACTGGTTTTGTTATCGCCAAGACAGCAATAAAAAAAATATAGCGAGGGTGCTTCTTCACCTAGTGCCCTAAGGCCAACTGGTCTGGGAGTCACTGCTAAGCCTTAGGTGGTGCAAGACGAGGAAAATATTATCACCGAATCAGCAAGCACATGATTAATCGGTCGGTTAGTACCTCAAGAAGTATTAACGGTCGCATGAAAAGGTGTGAGCAAACCTAAGTATTCATAAAATTAAAAAGTACTGAGATAGATGGACAAGAGTATGATAGCTTGAATTGAATTCTCCGAGTGTAGGGATGTTCTTTACACACACGTAGGGTTATATGATCAATGTTTGGATGAAAGGTAGGAATGAAGAATAAAGACGATGTTTTATTGAGGGATAATGTGATTTCTAACATCTTTTCATGACTATTAAGATAGGGCTCATAACAACTGAAAAGCTAGTGTAGTTGGAAACTCTTATTTTCAAAGTATTTCTTTTATGGTTCTTGTCTTTATATGTAAATTTCACCATCTTTCTTTTGTTATAGGATTTTATGGGTGTAATCCGCTGAAAACCCTCAGGAGACAACACTCCTCCTACTAGGGACACCTAGAGGTTTAACGGTTTGTTGCACGTGCTCAGTGCAATCGTGTCTGTCTACGAAAGTGTGCTTAGTTTTCTCCTTTCTTTTTCTCCTCTTAAATAAACTAGTTTGCTCAGGACGATCAAAGATAAGTTTGGGGGTATTTGTTCAGTCGATAAAACTGCACATTTGTAGTACATTTTTCCTACCATTTTTATATTAAAAAAGGACTTTAATATGATATATTATACATATGAGGGTTTATGTGTAAAAACATTATTTTCCATGTGTTAATATATTTTTATTATCATTTGGTAGGAAAATGTATGCAAATAATATTATTGGCCTAATCCTAGTAGAACAAAGTCTACTAAAATCTTATTTGAGTTGTTGTGCAGAATATTTCCAAGTTGTTATGAAGAAATCAGATTGTTGAAGAAAACTTGCCTAATTAAGAAATCAAAATGAAGAAATCAAGTCTGGCAGAAGAAAAGAAAAGATTTCTAATTTCTGAAGATTCCAGAGATTGCCATATGTCACCAGATGAGAGCCCAAGAAAAACGACAGAGAGATCTCATCCCTTGAGCGCGGATCCGCGGCCAAAACCACCCTGGGGCCGCGGATCCGCCGCAATAATGATGAGTTGGAAGGCAATATTTTGGGAGATTGACAACTGCTGAATTTTACCAACTTCTCAACAATAAGATTCTGGGTTTGCACTATATAAAGGCACCGAGAGCCTCTTGGAAAAGCCATCAAGCCGAAGAGATCACGAAGCTCCCGACGCTCACGCATCCAGGCTGATCATCGACTGTTCGACTACCTCCTTAGGAAAGATCGAGAAGCAAATCAAGTTTTGTAATCATTTTCTATGGATTAAAAGTGTAGTTTGAAGGAGTTGATTAATAAAGGTAGTTTTTTTATTTAATTGTTTTTTTTACATTATGTTTTCCCTCTCTTTCTTTTCATCTTCTTCTCCCAACATGCGCGAATAATTCTCCTCTTGTTAGGGTTCGTAGGATTAGGGTAGGCTAATGGACGATGAAAATAATTAAACCCTTTTTAAGTCCTATAAAGTTTATGAACTTTATCAAAAGAATCACTAACATCCTTGTTTCCTGATTTAAAATCAGGAAAGCTTCTGGGAAAAGCTTCAAAAAGGGGTCAC
This sequence comes from Agapanthus africanus, assembly GCA_030015575.1. NCBI lineage: Eukaryota > Viridiplantae > Streptophyta > Magnoliopsida > Asparagales > Amaryllidaceae > Agapanthus > Agapanthus africanus. Next base: position 828,499,678 of record JASDDO010000022.1, on the reverse strand, counting down.
GTGTTGGCACGTGACACCTAAAAGGCATCATCAAGTCAAGTTCAGTTTCCTGACTACGCTGAAGAAAATGGGCTTCAGAAAGAGTCACGTGCTCCCACGTGACCAGGGTCACGTGGCAACACGTGACATTTAAATGCAAACGTCAAAGACACACCAGTTCCCTGATCAAGTCAAGAAAAAGGCTTCAGAAGAGGTCACGTGTTCCCACGTGACCAGGGTCACGTGTTGGCACGTGACGTTCAAGACAGCAGACTCGTTCTCCAAACGAACCAAGGAAAAAGAGTTCAAACAACGGTCACGTGCTCACACGTGACCAGGAGTCACGTGGTGGCACGTGACGCTTAAGCAACGATCAGAAGACAGAGCGCAAAAGAAAGGAAAAGGCTCATGCAAAGGGGGTCACGTGCTCACACGTGACCGGCTTTCAAAGCCCATTGTGTTAACAGAATTAAATTCTGAAGGAAATTCAAATCTTTCCGAAAGAAAGCAACTATCTTGAACCAATCAAATTAAAGATTCAGACGTGATGAAATATCATCTATCTATGGGAAAATCTCGGGTTTGGAAAGATTTCCCCTTTAAATCTAATCAAAATAACAAGGGAGAATCTCTGGATTTAAAATCCAATGGTGAATAAAATTCACCTAATAATCCAAAGGTCCAAAATGAATGATGAATGCAAATCAAATCTCAATGAAGATTCGTCAAAAAACTGATTGATTCGGCTGCTTCTCCTATAAATAGGAGCCAAGAGACATACATACAGATAGAGGCGCAGAGAAAAAAAAAGAAAAAAGGAGAAGAGCTTTGATACTTTGAAAAGACTCGGATCTTCTGCAAAAAAGAACCCTAGGTAAGAAAGGGAAGGCCTTTTGAAAGAAAGAGAATTTAATTCTCAACAGAGTTTAACTCTGATAATGTAAAAACAGAAGAACATATTTCTTCTCTCTTTGATGGAGGATCTGCAAAGTGCACATCTCCCCTTAAGGTTGAGAATTTAATTCTCAATGGGTTGAGATCCTGCCATGCAGATCCACAACACGGAGAAGGAATGCAAGCACGAGAATTTAATTCTCACAGAACTATAGGAATTTAATTCCTTTAAAATAAAAGGAGGGCTTGACCCTATATTATGGGAATTTAATTCCTCCAGAACAAAAAAGAAACAGGGTTTAACCCTAATTAAGAACCTAGTTCTGTTGAAACAGCAGGAATTTAATTCCCTTAATCATACAGAGGATGGAAGTTTAAACTCCTTAAAAACTTTTATTAGGGTTTAACCCTATTCAGCCCTTCACGTATATGAGGAATTTAATTCCTACAGAAAATTCAGAGTTAAACTCTATTCCAGAAAACAAAGTCTTCGAAAGGAAGTAGGAATTTAATTCCTCTGAAATTTATAGTTCGAGGAATTTAATTCCTAAAAGAAGATTAACAAAGCCTCTAAACAAAATACCTAGAGGCAGGGTCACGTGTCATCACGTGACCCCCCCAAGAGAGCTACAGAAAGCCCCTTTGAGGCAGCACCCCACGTGACCCACGTGACCCTCAGCAGAAGCTCTAATCCATAGGCATTTGAATGCCCATCACGTGATGGCACGTGATGCTCTGGAAGACGCGATAATCTCAGCAGAACAAAGGAAGGGAGGGCGCTCTCACGTGCTGCCACGTGACCCCTCTTACCTTAGTGTTTAAACACTAAACTAAAACTCTCGAACCCAGTGTTAAAACACTGTTGGGCCTTAGTGTTCAACACTAATTAAAAAGCTTTATTTGCAGTGTTCAACACTGATTACCTTAGTGTTTAAACACTAATCTGAGATCTTCATTTGCAGTGTTCAACACTGATTACCTTAGTGTTTAACACTAACCTGAAAAAACATTGTTGCTGGTGTTCAACACCAAATATTCTCTTAGTGTTAAACACTAACTTGTCAACCCCATTCCCAGTGTTCAACACTGACTGCTCTGTAGTGTTTAACACTAGACTTTGGCCCAATTGGCTTAAATGGATGGAGGCAAAGCCTCTCCTGATTGGACTTAGCCCAAGATGGCCATAAGTCCTCAATTTGTGATTAACTGGTCCAATGGACTCATAACATAATTAATTCGTCTTGACCCCAAATTGGGCCAAGGGCTATTTAATCCACTCCGGTTCTAGGGTACATCTCTTCACTCCTTTGATACTTGGCATTGTAATCCCTCAATGCCGTCAAAGAGGTGACGGGTCCCGACGACCACATACTGATATGGACTGTGGGGTCCTTAAACTCATGTCTAATGCAAATTCCTGGTTACGTGGAACGCGGATAATGTCACTCTTTGACCCCGTGGAAAACGTCCAGAGCGGAGCCTGGTCCTCGCCAAGCGCGGCAGTGAACCCGTGTGAAGCATCCAGAGCACATACCGGACTGTGGGGTCCTTAAACCCATGGACTACGACGTCCTTAACCTTGACCGAGATGTCTTAAAACTAACAATGGACTGTGGGGTCCTTAAACCCATGGACTACGATGTCCTTAACCTTGACCGAGATGTCTTAAAACTAACAATGGACCGCAATGTCCTTAAACTACCCATGGACCGCAACGTCCTTAAACTACCCATGGACCGCAACGTCCTTAAACTAGAACAATAGAGCCCCGCATGCTCTTTTGTCGGATCTAAACGGTCCCGTTTAAGTTGATCTTAGCCTCAAAGATGGCTAACGTATCCTTAAACCTTCAAACAGACTGGACTATGAATCCCCCCAATTAACTCTGGCTCGAGGGTACATCTCTGAACTCCTCTGACATCCGTCGTTGTAATCCTTCAACGTCGTCAGAGAGGTGATGGGTCCCGACGACTATACATACGATGGACCACTATGTCCCTAAACTGGAACAATAGAGCCCAAACGCTCCTTTGTCGGATCTAAACGATCCCGTTAAGTTGATCTTAGTCTCAAAGTGAGACTAACGTATCCTTAACAAACGTTTAAGTTGATCTTAGCCTCAAGTATGGCTGACGCATCCTCAAACTAAACCCCCCCAAACCCAAATCTAAGACAATACGGATTTGGACTAGTCCACGCCCTACGGGCGACGACATAACTCAGTCTCCGTAAACAATCCACGGGCAACAAAATACAAAACAGACACCCACGACACGAAGTGACCATCTGGAGAAGGAGAAAGTTGTTACCGCAATGCGGTAGCGTAATTAACTGCAGGGGCTTGCGCCTGCAGGGAAGAGCGTCCCCACAATCAAAAACCCCTCAAACGAGGGGGAATCTGACGAAGTCTGCTACATCGGACGCATCCGTCTAAACCTTCGATACGTGGTGCCATAAATCAACTTGGCATCTTCGAAGAGGTGGACGGATAGCACCTATTAGCATCTGCCCCGAATCTCAGGCAAGACGCGGTGTCGCGCCGTCTTTTCGGAGGGGAACAGATTCTGGCACGCCCGGTGGGACCTTTTCCTCTTTCCACTCCACACTTCGTGTGTCGTGACTCGCGAACCAATCGCGGTTCGCTAATGGTTGCCCTTGGGTTTCAAGATACTAAGAATTGGCGTCTGGCTTATTGCAGAAAGCAAAGGATCGATGGCTTCTACTTCCGTGAAAGTCTCCAACTGCTCAGACTGCAATTGCAACCAACGCTCTGCCTCGCCAGGAGGTATAGCCTACGGACCCCAAGCTGCTTCGCTATTCACAATGCCCGTGGAACAGGTCACTCACGCCACCACAGGATTGTTCTTTGGGACCATGATCCCGCCGACGAACTTCACCGCTCCAGTGCTGACAACGGAAGCTCTCAAGAAGTCGGTCTTTGATCGTCTTACCCCTGCCGCGGCTCCTCTCAACGAGTCGCCCAACGTCAACGCCTCGGTCTTCTCTAGATTGGGCCAGAAATCCTGCAGACCCATCGTGGGACCTACAATCTCAGAGAAGGTTGCTTCTAAGGAAGTGGCCGCTCCTGTCCCAGAAGTCGTCAAGGCAGCCTCTCCGGCCAAAAGGTCGGTCTTTACAAGATTAACGGCTTCAGCTCCCGCTCCTACTACCCAAAGGACATCGGTCTTTGACAGGCTAATACCAGCTGCGACCCCACGCCCAGACAGAGGGCAAAACGAAACCATTCTTACCGCCGACCCTACACCGTCCGCTCGATACGCCCGACGTCGCCATTGGCGCCGAGTGAGGAAGGCTGGGGGCAACTCCCCATCTGGGTTGACTCCATCAGTCCCGGTGGCAGAAGTTAATGCTGCTGTTCCAACTGGGAACAACTTCGAAATGCTAAATAAAGTGCGAAGAAATTCTCCTACTGCAGTACTGAAGAGGTCTCCTCCCCCGTTAAAGAAGGTTGTGGAAATGGAGTCAGAACGGCCCCAATCCCCTCAACGGCTGTCTTCCAAAATCTATAAGGTTTGGCGGCAGGCACGGGACTCGATCATCAATCCGAACTTCTCCCGCCAATACAAGAAGCTGAAAACCCAACCGGAAGCTGGTCACCAGGCCAAACCCCAAAAGGCTGTGGATCAACTGACTCATAAAAGAAGGAGGCCGGAGAAGACCCCACGGCACGCAACGACGGCTAAAAGCACTGAGCCCAGACGCCCTAAGTCTGGGGGCATGGTGGTGCACACTGTTTACATGGCCTCTGGAAAAGAGGAAAGCCGCACTTCTACGGGCCACCGACCGCTAACCCGATCCGTGACAAAAGCCCAGGAACAGCAACAGAAGCTGCAAGAAATGATGAATGCTATGGCCGCGCTCACCGGGCCAAAAGAAAACCCAGAAACGTCCTCAGACGCACGCCGAGAGGAAGAAACCGATGCTGAATTCCTTCGCCGGACACTGGAGAAAAGGGATAAAGAGGCTGCTGAACAAGCGGCCAACATACAACGGATGGGCCTTCTCTTCCAAGATGTGATAGGAATGATGATCCAGCAGGACTTACCCGCCGAGGATCCCCCGATCGTTCTTGAAGAAGACCGAGGAGAAACGTCAAATCCACCACCAGCCCTCTCAACGGCCAAGGAGGATGCAATCTCTAAGGCTGACTTGGCTGACTACATAGCCCAGCAAATCCGGGTTCACCACGCGACTGAGGCAGCTGGTCAAGTCGTGAAAACGGGGCGGCCGTATCCGAGCTGGTACGACCAAATCAAATACCCGCAAGGCTATACGATACCAAAATTCCACATGTATAAGGGGACCGGCAATCCCCATCAACATGTCGCCCAGTTTCGGGCCCTCTGCGGTAACACCGGCGGTGATGATAAATTGTTGCTCCGCCAGTTTGTGGGCAGCTTATCAGAAACAGCGTTCGAATGGTACTCGGAACTCCCGAACGATTCTATCAAAACGTTCGCTGAAATGGAGTTGTTGTTCACTCAGCGATTTGCAAGTGCCAGCGAACGCACTCCAATAACTGCACTTATTAACGCCAGGGTAAAACCGGGCGAAACCTGGGTCCAGTACGCTATACGCTGGCGGAACTTGTGGTCGAGATGTGAGCAACGCATTGAGGAAGCACCTGCGGTGGGCATGTTCGTGGGAACTCTAGACCCCCACGCAACTATTTCCCAGTTTATGATGTTCTTTAAGCCAACCACATTCCAGGCCCTGATCGACAAGTTGGCTCAGATGGACCAGATGGGTCATAGACCGCCTACACCGAAGTCGGAACCTCGGAATGACAAGGGTAAAGGAAGAGCAACATTTGTCGCAAATGCCCAAGAGCAACCTAACGCCCCGAAACCGACAGATCAACTGGAGGAAAGACGTCGGTATTATAATGAGAAGATGAAGCGTCCCTCCTCGTTCCCACGGGACAAGACGAAACGGCTATTCGAGCTGGCAATACGCAACAGGCTTATAAACCTGCCAAATCCAAGGCGACCGCCGCAACCCACCGAGGTGAATAACCCTAACTATTGCCCTTACCATCAAACGGTAGGCCATCCGATTGAAGATTGCTTCATCTTCAAAGGATGGATTGAAGACCAATACCTCCAGGGGAAGTTTGTACTGTCCGAAAAGTGGAAGGTGAACCCACCACAGCCGCATGCTCCGAGGAAAGCGGATACACCGGGGGCAACATGTTCTTTTATTGAAGAAGCTCCATGGGAGGTCGTGCTATCAACTAAAACCAAAAGAATGCTGAGAGACCTTCATGCGTGCCCTGCGATCGAATGGAAGGACCCTCTTGAACCTCAAATTATCAAAGGAATGTTGAAGCCCCGCCCAACTACGAAGACTCGCGATAATGGCCCAAATACTCACGCCCAACCGTCAAAATCTTCGAAGAAAAAGAAGAAGAAATCCAAGAAGTCCGTGAAGCCTGGAAAAGAGCACACGAACTTGCAGAAGCAAATCGACGCATTGGAAGAGTACAACCAAAAGGCGCGAACTCCTGTCACACTGCAAGAGTTCCTCAACCACATCTTTCAAGAGGAAGATGATGGAGAGAGCTCGTCAGATGAATCCGAAGAATATGTGGCGAGTTGTAACGTGATCTCCCACTCGTTTACTGATGATGGGAAAACTCCTGGCATTAAAAAGCTGGAGACAGAGCCTGTACCAGAGCGTACATGGCCAACAGATGAAATGATCGACGCTTTTCTAGACGAGATTCGTCTAAAATGTAAAGCGGACCAGGAGCGTGAGATGACCACGTCGGAAGGAGCCAAATGCGGGCAACTGAACGAAAGAGTTGAGCTACCCCTGCCAGAGCGAAAGGCATCCGAAGCAGACAAGAAGATACTCAAGACGAGGAAAAGGTTTGCCAAAGCCATGTCAATGGGAATGAAGCTACCACCCTCGGAAGGAAACACACACGATGGGGTAGAGACGCACCCTGACTATTGCGCATATCATCGAAAAATATCACATCCCATGGAGGAGTGCGACGCCTTTAAGATATGGTGGCAAGGATATGTTGCTCATCGGCAACATTTTAAGCGCATGAAACGCAAGATCCGTCGGGAGCGAAGAAGTACTGTCGATGGGCACAACAGAACGACTGGCAACTGTTGCATGGTTAACGCCAGGGGGTCACAAGTTCTCACCTTTGGGAGCGACTCTGATGAAGAAATGGCTCTGGGCCCTCTCTTTAAAGAATCTGTCTCGGGGAAAGAGGAGGAATCGGAGATCTGCGAGAACATTCAGCTGCGCAATCGCACACTCCCAGAAAAGAATCTCGGGCCCGGGAATAGAAAGGATAAGGGAAAGGAAAAGGTCACTGAAGATATCACTTTAGATGACCAAGTCATGAGAGAGCTGGTTGCCAAAGACCCTCCTAGGAAGAGTAAAGTGGACTATAACATCCTCGCGCACCTAAGGAAGCTACCTTCTCGGCTTAGCATTCTCGATGCCCTCCTATTATCGAAAGAAGCGCGAGACTCGCTAATTAAGGCGTTACAAGAACCCGAGCAATTCCAAGCCTTCCTCGCCACTGAAAAGATGAAGGATGAACTGGAGGAAGTGCATACAGCCGACGTCACTTTCGGTGATGAAGACCTCCTTCTCGGGACGTGCGACCATAACCGTCCCCTATATGTCTCCGGATACTGCCATGATATCAAGATAGGCAAGATCCTGGTGGATAATGGATCCTCCGTCAACCTCCTTAATGTTCGGGTGTTGAAGGAAATCTGCATGAGTGTGCAACACCTTGCTCGTGACAAAATTACTATCTCCGGTTTCGATTCACAATCGTCACGGACTCTCGGATCCGTGATACTAACATTACGCTTCGGACTTCTCGTCACAGACATCAAATTCCAAGTCATTGACGCCAAGACCTGTTACAACGCCTTGCTCGGCCGCCCTTGGCTACACGAGTACAATATCATCCCTTCTACACAACATCAGTGTATGAAGTATTTCAAGGATGGTTTCGAGTATACCGTAACAGGTGAGTTAAACCCATTTTCCGTGAACGAAGTCCGCAAATACGAAGATGCGAAATACTTTTTGCCAGATTTCGAGGATACAGAAAAGTGTCGCAATCCGGAAAACAAAACCGCCGCCACCATCCCTATTTTCGGGAGCGATACCGAAGAAGAGGAAGAGATAGTTTATGCAGGGCCATCTCAACGCAACAACCTGAGGACACCTGCCCCCGTATTAGTCTTCGGAAGTGATTCAGAAGATGAAGTTAATGCTGTGTTCTCCAATCGGCTGCTGACACAAGCACCCCTTGGCGATGACCATAGTTTACAAATCACCATGGTACCGCGAGAACACTACAAGGATCTCGACGCGCTTCAGGCTCACGATGTGCAGGACCTGCAAACATTTTACGTCCCTCCCAGGCGAAGGGGCGAGAAGGTGATCCTATTTTACCGATCCTCAGAGTCGAAAATAGAGAAAGAGATCTGGCACGGCGCAGATACTACGCTCGACAGGCTCCAACCCATCCGTCTGCCCAGATACTATACAAATGGATTAAAGAAGCTATTGAAGCGCCAAGGAGTACCTTTAGAACAGACCGTTCGGCAGGCGCGGTTCTACAACAAGATTTGGGATGTCCCCGGGACTCAACGCAAATTGCCCAACGGGAAGATGGAAACACTCGGGCTCGGATACGCAAGAGCTGGAAAACGGGAACGGACTCACAGCAGCTACCCTATATATACCTTTGATGAAGAGGAGGACGCCCTGTCAGGAGATGCCAACCCTTCATTAAAACTAGACCCCGCGATTGAAGCACCGAGTCCGTCATTTGAAGAACGAACGAACAAGCCTATCAGGAAAACGGGTCAGAGAGCTCAGGAAGACCGCAACCGCGAGATGGCCATCTATAAGAAGGCCAGGACGCAACGTCTATCTCAACATACCGAAAAAGACAAAGACGCTTATCCTCGTCAATCCGTTGTACGAAAGGCCCGACGCCGAGACGGAAATAAATCAAGAAGCGGCTCGGGTTTGCCCCTCGTGAAGAAGATGAGTCGAGCGTATTCCTTCCCCCGAGACAAGACGGAGAGGTTACTCAACCTCGCTATAAAACATCAAATGATCACGCTTCCAGAGTCTAGACGTCCTGAGCAAGCTAGCCAGGTCTCTCATCCGAGTTATTGCTCTTATCACCAAGCCATAGGACATCCTACCGAGAACTGCTTCACCTTCAAGAACTGGGTCGAGGACCAGTACCGACGGGGCAGATTCGCTTTATCCGACGGCTGGAAGGTAACACCGCCGCGAAAGCATGAGCCCAAGGCCGCAAGAACAGAACCGGGTCCACCTCAGTCCAGGGAGCGGGTTCGCACTTGTTATACGATTACGATATTAGGAGAAGAGCCCGAGAACGTAGACGACCTTTACCGGTGCTTTGAGAACAGCGATGATGAGGTGATCTCAGAATTTCCGCCCGCTCCGAAAGAACTGGAAGATGGTATACATACTACCGCAGATAACCTCAAGAAGATTGAGTTGGGATCGGCAGACGACCCGCGACCGACATTTGTCAGCGAGCTATTATCCGAAGAAAAGGTGGCTGCGTTAAAGAACGTGCTTCTACGGCATAAAGACTGCTTCGCGTGGAACTACTCCGAGATGCCAGGATTGGACCCGGAGATTGCTGTCCATAGATTAGCAATATCCCCAGATATCAAGCCAGTCAAGCAGGCGCCAAGAAGGATGCGACTCGAGCTTGAGATGAGCATCAACGCCGAAGTCAAGAAGTTGATCGATTCAGGATTTATCCAAGAAGTCCAATATCCCGACTGGATTGCCAATATCGTCCCAGTAATGAGGAAGAATGGGACGGTACGCATATGCGTGGATTTCAGGGATCTCAATAAAGCCTGTCCAAAGGACGATTTCCCGGTGCCGGTAACCGAGCTAATGATAGATAACACGTCCACTCACGAGGTTTTCTCCTTTATGGACAGTTCATCAGGATACAATCAGATAAAGATGCATCCCGAAGACCAGAAGCATACCGCTTTCCGCACCCCTTTGGGTATATTTTGCTACAGGGTTATGCCCTTTGGCCTAAAGAACGCTGGCGCTACCTATCAAAGGGCCATGACAAAGATCTTCGACGATCTCATACATGACATCGTCGAGTGCTATATCGATGACCTCGTAGTAAAGAGCATGTCGTACGAGGAGCATTTAAAGCATCTGGAGACTGTATTTCAACGCCTTCGGCAATATAATTTGAAAATGAATCCCCTCAAGTGCGCGTTTGGAGTCTCCTCGGGCAAATTTCTGGGATTCATCATTCGACACCGAGGTATTGAAATAGATCCGGCAAAGATTAAAGCGATCATGGAAATGCCTCCGCCGAGAACGCTCAAGCAGCTGCGGTCTCTCCAAGGGAAGCTCGCATACATCCGGCGGTTTATCGCCAATCTTTCAGGCAAATGCCGTCCTTACAGCCACCTGATGAAAAAGGGAACCCCATTCATTTGGGATCACAAATGTCAAGGTGAACTAGAAGAGATCAAGCAGTACCTGCAGAACCCTCCAGTGTTGGCTGCTCCAGTGAAGGGAAAGCCTCTCATTCTTTACACGGCCGCCCTTGAAGGTTCTTTGGGCGCATTATGGACACAAGAGAACGATCAGGGGAAAGAAAGAGCACTTTACTACTTAAGTCGAGTGCTGCTGGGGGCAGAAAGCAACTATTCCCCCATTGAAAAGCACTGCCTGGCGTTGATCTTCGCAATAACAAAGCTTAGACATTACGCATTAGCACATGAAGTCCGTCTTATTTCAAAGGTGGACCCTCTCAAATATTTGATGTCGAAAGCCATACTGACGGGACGACTTGCTAAGTGGGCCCTGCTCTTGATGGAGTTCTCAATAACGTATCAACCTCTCAAGGCAGTGAAAGGCCAGGCCATTGCCGACTTCCTCGCCGAACACCCGATACCGGCCAATTCTCCTCTGAATTGCGATTTGCCGGACGAGCATGCATTTGATGCGATTAACGGCGGAACCACCCGATGGGAACTCTATTTCGATGGAGCGTCCTCCATAAAGAAACAGAAACAAGGTAGCCCAATGATCAAATCAGGGATAGGCCTCATCTTTGCAACTCCACAAGGAGGGATAATGCGCTTCGCCTTCTCCTTAACAGAGCCGAGGACAAACAATGAAGCCGAATACGAAGCCCTGATAGCAGGCCTCGAGATCGCCATCGACATAGGAATTGAGGACCTCCTCATATACGGAGATTCCCAGCTGGTCGTTAGTCAAGTAAATGGTGACTACCAAACGTGCAAGCCGGAGTTGGTAAAGTACGGCGAAAGGGTGCAACAACTATTGACCCAAATTCCCTCCTATACTTTGGAGAACATACCGCGCGCGGAAAACAGCAAAGCAGACGCGTTGGCTAAACTTGCTAAAGAACTGGCTGACGAGAACCTCGATGACGTCAGAATCGTGGTACAAAGCCGTCGAGTGCTCGCCCCGGCAGAAATATCTCCGGAATCATGCGAAGAAAAGGGAACGACTGAGCAGACGACCTTACAAATAAAAGACCATGAGAGGGCCGAAGACTGAAGGAAGTCTTCATAGACTACTTTAAGTCCCACCGAATGCCTGAAGAAGCGTCCTCAAGACATCAGCTCATGAAACGAGCTCTATCCTTCGCTTTCGTCAACAACATTCTATACAAGAGATCGTTTGATTCTCTATGGCTCAGATGCTTAGGACCTGACGAAGCAGAAAGAGTCATTCAGGAAGTTCATGACGGACTTTGCGGTTCTCACCAAGCAGGCTCAAAGATGAAGTTAAAAATTAAACGGATGGGTTATTACTGGCCCACGATGATCCAGGACTGCCTCGAGTATGCGAAGCAATGCCACTCATGCCAGATCCATGGAGACTTCATCCACCAACATCCGAATCCACTGCACCCGACGTTGGCTAGTTGGCCATTCGAAATGTGGGGGACTGACATAGTCGGCCCCATTGAGCCAGCATCATCCCGGGGACACCGCTTTATCCTGGCGACAACCGATTACTTCTCCAAATGGGCAGAAGCAGTACCGCTGAAGGAAGTGAAGACAGAGAATATTCTCCACTTCTTCAAGACGCACGTCATCTATCGGTTTGGAACTCCACGGCGGATTATCTCCGATAACGGGCCGGCCTACCGAAGCCATAAGATTAGCCACTTCGCACAGCGGCACAATATAGACTGGAGATATTCTTCAGTTTACAACCCACGAGCTAACGGTCTGGCCGAGGCTTTCAATAAGACCTTGACGAAGATCATAAAAAAGACCGTTTCCAGGAATAAGAGAGACTGGCACGAAAGGCTGCAAGAAGCCCTTTGGGCTTATCGAACTACGTTCAAGACAGCCACAAAAACAACGCCGTACGCGTTGGTGTTTGGGACGGAAGCAGTGCTCCCCCTCGAGATAGAGTTACCCTCTCTACGAGTAGCAGTCCACCACGAGCTGACGAACGAAGAAAATGCTCACCTTCGGCTTGAGGAGCTTGATGCCCTCGACGAAACCCGGCTCATAGCGCAACAACATCTAGAAGCCTACAAAGCAAAGATGACGCGCTCGTACGAACGATTGACCAGGCCGAGGACATTCCGCCAAGGCGAACTCGTACTAGTGGTCAAAAGACCTATGATCCCCAATCGTGCCAAGCGGGGAAAATTTGAGCCAAACTATGAAGGCCCGTACATCATAGACAAGGTCTACCAGGGTGGAGCCTATCTACTCATGGACATGCACGGTGAAAGGCCTTTCAGGCCAATAAACGGTCGCTTCTTAAAGAAGTACTATGCTTAATGAGCCACAGCCGGGGTCAATGATAAATGACGACGACTATGTCCGCTCACTGTCTTCCTAGGCTCAGACTTTACAAGCAGCAGCCGGCCTTCCCATAACGACGGACCGAAACGTCCTTAAACTAACAGCAGACCGAAACGTCCTTAAACTAACGGCGGACCGAAACGTCCTTAAACTAACGGCGGACCGAAACGTCCTTAAACTAACGGCGGACCGAAACGTCCTTAAACTATCGACGGACCGAAACGTCCTTAAACTAACGATGGACCGAAACGTCCCTAAAACTACTACCGCAGCGTCTTTAGGCTGACGAGATAAATAAAAAAAAAATAAAAAAATAAAATAAAAAAATAAAAAAACGGTATGTCCATAAGCAAAATGGGCACGGATGAAAACCCGAAAGGGCTCCGTGAGTAAAAACAGTAGGGCTGCCGGCAAGTGTTCGTGAAAACCTGATAGGGCGCGACCTTGTAAAAAAAAATATATATATATAAAAAAATAAAAAAACGGTATGTCTATAAGCAAAACGGGCACGGATGAAAACCCGAAAGGGCTCCGTGAGTAAAAACAGCAGGACTACCGGCGAGTGTTTGTGAAAACCCGAAAGGGCGCAACCTCGTTAAAGGACACTTACAGAGTCCTCTCGACCTTGTAAGGAGAAACCACCTGCGTGAGATCCTTACGACTCACGAAGGAGCAACACACTTAGGGATCCTCACGATTCCTAAGGAGAAAATACACTTACGAGATCCTCACGACTCGTAAGGAGAATCCTCTTATGGGACCCTCACGGCTCATGAGATTTGAAAGTCTTAAGTTACAGAAACCTGAACCTGTTCTTAAGCAAATCCTCCACAACCTCCGATATTGCCCTACAAGAGGCTCAATACTGACCCTTGTATACAATCCACGGGCACAAATAAACATTTCCCCAGCAAAGTCCAACCCTTGTGGGTCCTCTCGACCCATAAGGTGAAAACCCTCTTGTAGGATCCTTACGACTTACAGAGGAACATACACTTAGGAATCCTCACGATCCCTAAGGAGAAAATACACCTGCAAGATCCTCACGACTTGTAGGGAGAAATACCTTTGTGAGACCCTTACGGCTCATGAAGTCAAAAGCCTTAGTCGACAGGACCTTAACCCTGTTTGCTAAGCCACCTTTGTTCAACATCGACAGAGGCAAATGATGATTCGCTCCTGGCAATATTCCAGTTGCAGCGATGCTGATGCCTAAACCGGTATCAAATCCTAAGTCCTTTCATGGCAAATGATGATTCGCTCCTGGCAACATCCCAGTCGCAGCGATGCTGATGCCGAAATCGGTGTCCGAAATCCGAGCTTGCGGCGAAAAAGCTAGCAGGCCACACATGCCTACAAAATAGCCGAAATGATGGGGCAACTTGCAATAAAAAGCAGCAAGTAAAAATGTATGCATGAAAAATAGCCGAAATGATGGGGCAACTCGCAATAAAAAGCAGCGAGTAAAAATAAAATAAATAGCCGAAATGGTTGGGCACCGCGAAAAAATAGCCGAAATGATTGGGCAATCGCGACCTTCGCGATATAAAAAGCTGAAATGATAGAGCATCGCGGAAAGAATAAAAGAAATGATGGAAAAATGAAACCTTTTTGCCCTACAGGTGATGCTACATCAATCCCTGTATACAATCCAGGGGCGCAAACAAAGAAGGAGTCGTACTCCTCCCCCAGGTTTCATCATGAGAGGAAGCCAAATCTCGACGGTTCACAAATAACCTGGAGATCATCTCGACGCAGCAGATACAACATCAAGCGAAATGGAACAGCGGCAACCCCCAGTTCCATGGATCAGTGATATACGCATCACCAAGAGTCAAACCTCCATTCCGTGAAATGCGGATACAATCGATAAAATTCCTGGTTACGTGGAACGCGGATAATGTCACTCTTTGACCCCGTGGAAAACGTCCAGAGCGGATCCTGGTCCTCGCAGAGCATGGCAGTGAACCCGTGCGAAGCATCCAGAGCGGAGCCTAGTCCTCGCCTAACGCGGCAGTGAACCCGTGTGAAGCATCTAGTGCAAATTCCCTGGTTACGTGGAACGCGGATAATGTCACTCTTTGACCCCGTGGAAAACGTCCAGAGCAGATCCTGGTCCTCGCAGAGCATGGCAGTGAACCCGTGCGAAGCATCCAGAGCGGAGCCTAGTCCTCGCCTAACGCGGCAGTGAACCCGTGTGAAGCATCTAGTGCAAAATTCCTGGTCACGTGGAACACGGATAATGTCACTCTTTGACCCCGTGGAAAACGTCCAGAGCGGATCCTGGTCCTCGCAGAGCATGGCAGTGAACCCGTGCGAAGCATCCAGAGCGGAGCCTAGTCCTCGCCTAACGCGGCAGTGAACCCGTATGAAGCATCTAGTGCAAAATTCCTGGTTACGTGGAACGCGGATAATGTCACTCTTTGACCCCGTGGAAAGCGTCCAGAGCGGATCCTGGTCCTCGCAGAGCATGGCAGTGAACCCGTGCGAAGCATCCAGAGCGGAGCCTAGTCCTCGCCTAACGCGGCAGTGAACCCGTGTGAAGCATCTAGTGCAAAATTCCTGGTCACGTGGAACGCGGATAATGTCACTCTTTGACCCCGTGGAAAGCGTCCAGAGCGGATCCTGGTCCTCGCAGAGCATGGCAGTGAACCCGTGCGAAGCATCCAGAGCGGAGCCTAGTCCTCGCCTAACGCGGCAGTGAACCCGTGTGAAGCATCTAGTGCAAAATTCCTGGTCACGCGGAACGCGGATAATGTCACTCTTTGACCCCGTGGAAAGCGTCCAGAGCGGATCCTGGTCCTCGCAGAGCATGGCAGTGAACCCGTGCGAAGCATCCAGAGCGGAGCCTAGTCCTCGCCTAACGCGGCAGTGAACCCGTGTGAAGCATCTAGCGCAAAATTCCTGGTTACGTGGAACGCGGATAATGTCACTCTTTGACCCCGTGGAAAACGTCCAGAGCGGAGCCTGGTCCTCGCCAAGCACGGCAGTGAACCCGTGTGAAGCATCCAGAGCAAATACCGGACTGTGGAGTCCTTAAAATCCACGGACTATGACGTCCTTAACCTCGACCGTGATGTCTTAAAACTACGATCAACCATCCCGATTCCCTACAGACTTTGCCTTGGTTTAAGGGTACATCTCTTCACTCCTTTGATGCCCGGCGTTGTAATTCCTCAACGTCTTCAAAGAGGTGACGGGTCCCTGCAACCAAACACCGGACTGTGGAGTCCTTAAATCCACGGACTATGAGGTCCTTAACCTTGACCGTGATGTCTTAAAACTAACAGCGGACTGTGGAGTCCTTAAATCCACGGACTATGAGGTCCTTAACCTTGACCGTGACGTCTTTAAACTACGATACCTTGAGAGACCCCTGACTCCGTGAAACACGGATAAGGGTGATCACATCCGGCACTTGCAGGCCCTCACGACCTGTAAGGAAGAAAAACTCTCTTGTGAGATCCTTACGACTCTCAAGGGAAAACCTGCTTAAGGATCCTCACGATCTTTAAGAAGAACTCACACCTATGGGATCCTCTCGACCTGTAGGGAGAAAAACTCTTTATGAGACCCTCGTGGCTCATAAGATGCAAAAGCCTTAGGAAGCAGATCTTAACCCTGAGTCCTGAGCCATTGCTGTCCTGCAAGGAGATCAAGATAGAATACCCGCAGAATACATTCAATGAAAAGGAGACACATCATTGACAAAAAAAAATGTATCTTTTATTCATAAACCAAAATGGGTACAAAGTACAATTCATGAAAGAAACAAAAAGAAAATACTCTCATCCATGAGTATGTACAAAAGGGAAGAAAAAGATACAAATGTTTCAGGCCGGCGAGCGATTCAGCAGCTTGGTCAGCTCATCCTGCTTTTGCTGAGCCACGGCTTCATGACGCAAGATCTCCAGAAGACGAGCCTCCGCTTGAGCTTGCTGAGCCTGATACGAAGCGAGCCGGGCTTCAAGCTCTTTCTCAGTGGCCTTATGAGCCTCGACCCTCTCACGAGTGAACATGGCAACTTTATCGAGAGCCACAACCTTATGTTCGCTACGTGTCGCCCTATCAGGCCATGAAAGCTCACTCTGCGACCACAACCTTAGAAATAGGACATACACGCTCGAGACCATATAAATGGGCTCCCGATCGATAGCAATAATCGATCCAGAACGCGCTCACACAACCCGGTATGGCAAGCAACAGAAAACTTTCAGATGATTATCCTATCAAGCATGTGCTCGCAATCATATGAACATCCGAAAAAGAAGTAAAATTAGAAGCTTTAATGTGCACGCGACATGACAACAGTATTGATAATTGAAGAAAATTTTCATAAAAGGAACGCAAAATTTATTCATGCAAGCGGAAACATACATACGAGTACCAAGCCTACATGGAAGTTCAACATAAAGCATGCAAAAAGGAGGGACTAATTTAAAAAGGTTCTACACTAACGGAAAAGGTCACCAAACACAGGATCAACGGCACAGGGGTTGACGAAGCAAAGGATAAAATTCTCCATCTCTCTCTCCGCTTTCTCCAGCACATCGAAACGACGATTCTCGCGAGAAGTCGCTCCCCATCGGTTGGCGCCATGTTCGTCCGCGAATGCAAACATAACAGCTCGCCGGGCCTTTATCTCGCTCAGCAGATGAATTGAGCAGTTCTTCAGAGCCTGAGTAATCAGGCATGCTTCATGAAAGCCCTCGAGCTTTTCTTCCGCCGCATCAAGCATCGCCAGGGTCATCTCTGCCGGGTGAGGAGGAATGTCGGCAAGCACGGCCATGAGGATCATCCGGAGCCAGAGAGAACCCATCGGGAGGGGAGACCCCCTACGGATCGAGAGTTCATGCATGGCTGAGTCGCATTCGTTGTCGGTAAGGAGGGGGTCCACCAACCGAGCAGCAAAGCGGGGGATCATCTCCTCAAGGGGAACTTCCCACGGCTGTCGAAGAGCATGAGGGCGATTACAAGCCATGGCACTCGTTTCTCCCTCAAGAAAAAATATATGTATGATATGAATCTCTCTGTGAAAAGAAAAGAAGGCTATAGCCTCATATATAATGAAGTGCATTAAGTGCTGTGCGCGGAAAATCCTGCATGGTGAAATTATTTCCAAGGCCTAAAAAAGGAAAGGCACCGAAAATCAAGGAGATGGAACTATTTCCAAGGCCTTTTTCCTGCACCTAACATTGTGCACTGAAAATATGGCATGAGGAGAATCTTGTGAACAGCCACATCAGGGGGTCCCACGTGTAGAACACGTAAGGCCTAAACCTGATGTGCAGTTAAAAGGAAAATATGGAGTGGTACCCTGTATGTTAAAAAGCACAAACAACAATAGTAGCAAAATAATAAAATCTCAGAGAAAAAGCGTGCAAACATACAAGGACACAACAAAACTTATCATCCAGACTTCAAGAAGGCAATACAAAACAAAAAGAGAAACTTTTACAATGGTAAGGCTTCAGACGCGGGGCATGGGTTGAGAAACTCGGAATTGACTTTATTCAAGATCTTCCAAGCATTTCGAACCTCCCGAGTATGCTTTCTCTCACGGTCACAAGCATCGGGGTCCCCGCGGATGTCCTCTACCCTCCGGTAGGCGCCCAGTATGGCTGATTGCTGAAAAATCTGATGAAGGAGATCAATGAGATTATCCCGCCTTCTCTTTGAGATCAAGCCCATAAGGTACACCGAATGCACCTTATCCTCGGCAGTGTCCAAGGCCCCGAGCGGTATGCCGGCGCAAAAGAGAGGAAGTGCCTCCCGGATCGCCAGCACGATCAGCCTCAGAAGAGAAGAACGACGGGGGAGTAGCCTATGGTTGTACTCGTCGAAGCGGCTCATGATCTCGGCACACTGAGCATCAGTGAACTCCTGGTTCTGACTGCGGCCCAGCGCACGAATATTCCCATAGGAAATGATCTCGTCAAGACGGTACAGATGGGCATCCATGGTACCTAAAATAAAAGTCATGAGATTCACTACAAGGCCCCCATTGCATTAACTGCAGGAAGAACAACCTCGGGCCAAGAGACCCCAGGAAGCCTCTGTGTGAAGAAATCGAGTTCTTCGTTGGAATTAAATTCCTTATTAAGAAAAGGGAATTAAATTCCCAAAAACATTTTTTTTTTGGATGGAATTAAATTCCATGGATTTGAACCGCCATCATCATCTCTCCAAAGATCATCTAAACCCTAAGAGATCTACAGTTGAAAGATTAAACAGTTTCAAGTTCTTATGGAAAATATGAAGAAAGAAGGGTAAAAACCCTTGTTTTGGATTTAAAATCCGGGAAAATGTGAAGGTCCATCGTTGTCCAAGAACATTACCTGAGGAAAAAGGATTCCTTTTGAACAGAGTTAAACTCTGAAGATTGTTTCAAGACAGAGAACTAAGCTCTGGAAGAAGAGAATTAAATTCTCAGAAAAAGTTCTCAGAAGAAGAAGATGAACAAAGTGAAGGCTCTTATGAAGAGACAGAGGTATTTATAGAAGACAATAAAAACGCTTCGTCTCCCCAGATCCCTAGAAGAATCCAACGGTCACAAGAGGTGACAGCGTTGCACTCACGTGCAGACACGTGAGAACAACAATGTGGGGGCATTTGTTTCCTGATTTAAAATCAGGAAAGCTTCTGGGAAAAGCTTCAAAAAGGGGTCACGTGTTGGCACGTGACACCTAAAAGGCATCATCAAGTCAAGTTCAGTTTCCTGACTACGCTGAAGAAAATGGGCTTCAGAAAGAGTCACGTGCTCCCACGTGACCAGGGTCACGTGGCGACACGTGACATTTAAATGCAAACGTCAAAGACACACCAGTTCCCTGATCAAGTCAAGAAAAAGGCTTAAGAAGAGGTCACGTGTTCCCACGTGACCAGGATCACGTGTTGGCACGTGACGTTCAAGACAGCAGACTCGTTCTCCAAACGAACCAAGGAAAAAGAGTTCAAACAAGGGTCACGTGCTCATACGTGACCAGGAGTCACGTGGTGGCACGTGACGCTTAAGCAACGATCAGAAGACAGAGCGCAAAAGAAAGGAAAAGGCTCATGCCAAAGGGGGTCACGTGCTCACACGTGACCATGGGTCACGTGGTCACACGTGACCGGCTTTCAAAGCCCATTGTGTTAACAGAATTAAATTCTGAAGGAAATTCAAATCTTTTCGAAAGAAAGCAACTATCTTGAACCAATCAAATTAAAGATTCAGAGGTGATGAAATATCATCTATCTATGGGAAAATCTCGGGTTTGGAAAGATTTCCCCTTTAAATCTAATCAAAATAACAAGGGAGAATCTCTGGATTTAAAATCCAATGGTGAATAAAATTCACCTAATAATCCAAAGGTCCAAAATGAATGATGAATGCAAATCAAATCTCAATGAAGATTCGTCAAAAAACTGATTGATTCGGCTGCTTCTCCTATAAATAGGAGCCAAGAGACATACATACAGATAGAGGCGCAGAGAAAAAAAAAGAAAAAAGGAGAAGAGCTTTGATACTTTGAAAAGACTCGGATCTTCTCCAAAAAAGAACCCTAGGTAAGAAAGGGAAGGCCTTTTGAAAGAAAGAGAATTTAATTCTCAACAGAGTTTAACTCTGATAATGTAAAAACAGAAGAACATATTTCTTCTCTCTTTGATGGAGGATCTGCAAAGTGCACATCTCCCCTTAAGGTTGAGAATTTAATTCTCAATGGGTTGAGATCCTGCCATGCAGATCCAAAACACGGAGAAGGAATGCAAGCACGAGAATTTAATTCTCACAGAACTATAGGAATTTAATTCCTTTAAAATAAAAGGAGGGCTTGACCCTATATTATGGGAATTTAATTCCTCCAGAACAAAAAAGAAACAGGGTTTAACCCTAATTAAGAACCTAGTTCTGTTGAAACAGCAGGAATTTAATTCCCTTAATCATACAGAGGATGGAAGTTTAAACTCCTTAAAAACTTTTATTAGGGTTTAACCCTATTCAGCCCTTCACGTATATGAGGAATTTAATTCCTACAGAAAATTCAGAGTTAAACTCTATTCCAGAAAACAAAGTCTTCGAAAGGAAGTAGGAATTTAATTCCTCTGAAATTTATAGTTCGAGGAATTTAATTCCTAAAAGAAGATTAACAAAGCCTCTAAACAAAATACCTAGAGGCAGGGTCACGTGTCATCACGTGACCCCCCCAAGAGAGCTACAGAAAGCCCCTTTGAGGCAGCACCCCACGTGACCCACGTGACCCTCAGCAGAAGCTCTAATCCATAGGCATTTGAATGCCCATCACGTGATGGCACGTGATGCTCTGGAAGACGCGATAATCTCAGCAGAACAAAGGAAGGGAGGGCGCTCTCACGTGCTGCCACGTGACCCCTCTTACCTTAGTGTTTAAACACTAAACTAAAACTCTCGAACCCAGTGTTAAAACACTGTTGGGCCTTAGTGTTCAACACTAATTAAAAAGCTTTATTTGCAGTGTTCAACACTGATTACCTTAGTGTTTAAACACTAATCTGAGATCTTCATTTGCAGTGTTCAACACTGATTACCTTAGTGTTTAACACTAACCTGAAAAAACATTGTTGCTGGTGTTCAACACCAAATATTCTCTTAGTGTTAAACACTAACTTGTCAACCCCATTCCCAGTGTTCAACACTGACTGCTCTGTAGTGTTTAACACTAGACTTTGGCCCAATTGGCTTAAATGGATGGAGGCAAAGCCTCTCCTGATTGGACTTAGCCCAAGATGACCATAAGTCCTCAATTTGTGATTAACTGGTCCAATGGACTCATAACATAATTAATTCGTCTTGACCCCAAATTGGGCCAAGGGCTATTTAATCCACTCCGGTTCTAGGGTACATCTCTTCACTCCTTTGATACTTGGCATTGTAATCCCTCAATGCCGTCAAAGAGGTGACGGGTCCCGACGACCACACATTGATATGGACTGTGGGGTCCTTAAACTCATGTCTAATGCAAATTCTTGGTTACGTGGAACGCGGATAATGTCACTCTTTGACCCCGTGGAAAACGTCCAGAGCGGAGCCTGGTCCTCGCCAAGCGCGGCAGTGAACCCGTGTGAAGCATCCAGAGCACATACCGGACTGTGGGGTCCTTAAACCCATGGACTACGACGTCCTTAACCTTGACCGAGATGTCTTAAAACTAACAATGGACTGTGGGGTCCTTAAACCCATGGACTACGACGTCCTTAACCTTGACCGAGATGTCTTAAAACTAACAATGGACCGCAATGTCCTTAAACTACCCATGGACCGCAACGTCCTTAAACTATCCATGGACCGCAACGTCCTTAAACTAGAACAATAGAGCCCCGCATGCTCTTTTGTCGGATCTAAACGGTCCCGTTTAAGTTGATCTTAGCCTCAAAGATGGCTAACGTATCCTTAAACCTTCAAACAGACTGGACTATGAATCCCCCCAATTAACTCTGGCTCGAGGGTACATCTCTGAACTCCTCTGACATCCGTCGTTGTAATCCTTCAACGTCGTCAGAGAGGTGATGGGTCCCGACGGCTATACATACGATGGACCACTATGTCCCTAAACTGGAACAATAGAGCCCAAATGCTCCTTTGTCGGATCTAAACGATCCCGTTAAGTTGATCTTAGTCTCAAAGTGAGACTAACGTATCCTTAACAAACGTTTGAGTTGATCTTAGCCTCAAGTATGGCTGACGCATCCTCAAACTAAACCCCCCCAAACCCAAATCTAAGACAATACGGATTTGGACTAGTCCACGCCCTACGGGCGACGACATAACTCAGTCTCCGTAAACAATCCACGGGCAACAAAATACAAAACAGACACCCACAACACGAAGTGACCATCTGGAGAAGGAGAAAGTTGTTACCGCAATGCGGTAGCGTAATTAACTGCAGGGGCTTGCGCCTGCAGGGAAGAGCGTCCCCACAATCAAAAACCCCTCAAACGAGAGGGAATCTGACGAAGTCTGCTACATCGGACACATCCGTCTAAACCTTCGATACGTGGTGCCATAAATCAACTTGGCATCTTCGAAGAGGTGGACGGATAGCACCTATTAGCATCTGCCCCGAATCTCAGGCAAGACGCGGTGTCGCGCCGTCTTTTCGGAGGGGAACAATCCTAATCGGGCACGCTAGCAATTCTTTGCTAGTTCCGACCGCGATTAGAGATTAGATTAATGATTGTTTTGGTAAAGGCTGGATATGAACGGAGTTCCGTGTCAAGATAAGGGTTAAGAGTGGGATTCCTTTTCCCTCCAGAAACCCTAATCTACACGCATCACTGTCGTTCTAGTTCTAAATCTATTAATGGATAAAAAAGGGTAACTTTTAATTAATCTTCCATAACTACTAAATCCTAACGAACCCTACAAGCCCTCTTATTATACTATCTACATCTTTAAAATAATCTAGATCTATATTTTACATTCTTGTTTAACGTAGATCTAGAAACCATTCTATAAAATTCTTTATTTCTCCTCTCTTTCTCAACACATCTAAAGTAAAAATAAAAGGTTCCACGTTTCCCAGAGGACGACCCGTACTCATCTCGGTCTAGCTATGCATTGTCCATCAATTAATTAAAAAAAGATTAGACTCAGCCCTAAGGACTTCGCGCTCAATAGGACAAAGAAATAGTTGTAGGCATCGACCGCTGATCCTAACCTGACTTTGTGGTGCCTAGGCTAGACAGGTAGTGAAAGGTAATTTTAAAAGGCTCGTCTCACGATGATTCGTGAGCGGATCCCTCCTTTCTCTACTTGTGCTTACCTGGCCACAACTGGCGGTGAAGAGGCGGTTTGAGGTCCTACTTCTTGCCCTTTGGAACAGTTAGGAGCTGTCTAGCTGACCTAGGTGACCCTAGATCTAGGCTTGATTGTGCATTTGTGATTAATTGAACGTGTGTCTAAGCCTTTTATTGAAAATCTTTTTGCAAAAAGCTCCACATAAAAAAACACAAAAAGAAAAAAGGAAAAAAAATTTACAAAAACTTGCAACTTGTCGCTAAGAAATCCGTGCACCCCACATTCTTTTTCTTCTCATTTCTTACATCATGGGTACCCCACCTCACAAAACTCTTGCCGAACTTTGGTACCCTCAACCAAACATTGCTTTATACGCGAATTATTTTGGTTGAATTACGGACGACCCCTCCATGCCCAAAATTTCTTTAAAAAATCGAACAGAAGCGTCTAGGAGAAACAGTTCGACTCCACAATCCACTTTGTATCAACCATTTCAACCTTCACCACCTTCTTACGTTGATACTCCTTTTTCGAGTTCTGTTGTAACTCCGAAACCCATGTCTATTGCTGAACATATTGAACAATCTCGTAACCGATCTTTCACTCCTTTCAACACTTCCAGTTCTTGGGATCAACAAGTCCATTCACCTTTTTATCCAAATGTTGATCCTACTCCTGTCCAACCATTCAATTCCTACCAGTCCTACCCGACTTTCACACCTTCCCTAGACATTGATTCGACACAGCCATTTGGGAGTTTCACGTATCCAAACAACTTTGAATGTTTTACTGAAACCCCTTCACAACCCAAGTCTAGTCTAGAACAGTCATTGGAAGCTTATATGGTAGCGACAAACCAAATGATGAGGAATGTGGATGCGTCCATGGCCGCCCTTCTACAACCTAGTGAACCGGTAGCTAGTTTCTAACTAGCTCCAAAAATTCCAATGTATGATGAGGCGGTTGGACAGAGTGAGAATTTGAGTGGTGAAAGTGAGTTCTATACACTTCCAAATCAAACCTACCCATCCCCAATTGAATCCCACAACTCCGGTTTTCAAACAAGTGTCCCAAATGATTCACCGGTTGAAAATAAAACATTTAATGAGTTGTGCGACTTTGTAGTGCTTGATTTGCCAGATTGTGAAGGGTCCCTTTCGAGTGAAACCACACCTAATCCTTTCGACCTCTACACCTCCAATCTAGAACCTGAATTGATAAATATTCATGCTTGTGATGAGGTGTCTAAAAAAATTGATTTTCACTTGATTGAGGATATTGACGCCAGGAATATTTTGGATGATGAACCCGTAAATTTGACTGAAATTTTATCTCCAATTCATCATCCCGATTCATTAAATGTTTCTCCCGAACTTCATATGCGTCTTGATTTTGATGATAATTGCATGGATGAGTTAACTTTTGAGGAGAATTATGAGGATGGTATTGAGGAGAGTATTGAGGATAATATTGAGGATGAACCATTTTTGTTTGATGGGTCAGATTTTCCAATTCATCCTCCAGAACCTTTAACTGTTATACTTCCTAAATCAAACCCCCTCCTTTCCATCGTTCCGACCACACAAAAGATCACGCAGGAGGACTGTGAGCTTGAATAATTTCTGTTCGATCACAGCAGTTTTGACGCCACTAGTGCGTTCCTCTTTGAATTAGACACAGTTCTCACAGCCGATAACGATTACGAGTGTTTCACTTTTTCGGACGATTTGGATGACTCACCGCCCGAGTTTGAGTGCTTTGAATTTTCAGATGAGTTAGTCGAACCATCAGACTTGGTTGCTTACGGTCATTTCGAACCATTGATGGAATCCTTCAAGTTCGAGACAGTTTACTTAGGTGAGAATAAGACTATCCCTAAATCACTCCCCTTCGTACTTTCCATCGCTTCGACCGCGCAAGAATCCGTCGCGTTTCCATTTTCAATGGATGATTTACCAAGTTCAACGTACCCATGTTTTCTTGCGAATCTTGAGGGATTTGACCCCATTTCTCGACGGGTTGATAAATTAGCATAATTGTTTTTAACACATCAGTCATCACAATTTGCGCTAATTTATTCACTCAATTTACACCCTCAGGTCCGTGCTACACTTCTTTCTCTTTTCCGCCATTCTTCTCCTCCACCGAGACCATATTCCACCCTTCTTCCTATACGGTCTCGTGTGTTTCTCAACTCCTTTCTCTGCACTCCATTCTTCCACCAACCCTACCATTATAATGATAAATTTTTTGAATGTTTGGTGCTAACCTTTGGCCTGTGTAAGGCTTTGTATAGTTTGATTTTTCTCCTCCCTAACTCTGAACTTTAACGTTTAAAATAGTGGAAACACTGTTTCACTTAAGTTTGGGGGGGACCATTTTGTATATATGTTTTGTTTTTCTTTTAACAATAAAAAAATTTAAAAAAATTATAAATAAATAAACAGGGGAGTGCTGACATTTGTGACCCTCTTGGTGTAGCCTGACAGTGAGGACACTGTCAAGTTTAAGTTTGGGGGCATGCTCGGTACGCCTTCTTCCTTCTCATTCATGTGTATATTCTTGCATTTGCATACTTATTTTAAAATCCATAAAAATTGAAAATTTTCAAAAAAATTATAAAAATTAAAACATTCAATTTTGGCCTTAATCGACTTGAGTTTGACAAATAGGTTAACTAGCTAAGAACAGCTAGATCTTAGACTTAGTAAAATTAAAAACCCTAAAAATAACCTTTCTTAAAATTTAACAGTAGAAAGTATATGTCTTTGTAGTTTATTTAGAAATAGGCAAATTTCGAGTTGACTTCTTGGGCTAAGTTAAAACAAGGGAGAAGTATTGATATTTTTATTAAAATATAAGTTTGAAAAATAATTCCTAAACTTAAGTCTAAATTCTGAAAATATATACCCTACAAAATTGTACAAACACGAACCTTGAAACTTGGAATAGTATAAGAGACCTTGAAATGCTCTTGTCTAAAGTCCTTAGTACGAAGGAAAATAAAATAAAAATACAGGTGTGAATAAAGAGATAAAAAAAATGAACATTGGTTTTTGTAATTACTTGAGGCTGCATAAATAGAAAAAATATTTAGCGAGGGTGTTTTATCACCTAGTGCCTTAGACCAACTGGTTTGGGAGTCACTGCTAAAGCCTTAGGTGTTACAAGACTAGGAATTAAGCCTTAATGTGCAAACACATTTTGTAATCGGTCGTTGGTACCTCAAGAAGTATTAACGGTCGCATGAAGAATGTGTGAGCAATTTTATCTAAAAATTCACCAACTAAAAGTACTTTGGACGATGGACAAGAGTATAATAGCTTGATTTGAATTTCCAAGTGTAGGGGTGATATATACACACACGTAGGGGTATGTGATTGGGGTTTAGATAAGAGATAGGAATGAAGAATAGGATTTATATCTTTAATAGAGATGATAAAAATTCCTAAGTTTAGATAGAACCCTAGAAGGAAAACTTAAAAGATGCCAAAAGCTAAGTAAGTTCACAAGAATATATATAATCTTAAGTTAAATGATAAGGAAGCGTGAAAAATACGGGTGGATAATTTCTAAGTCGAAGATAATAGAGTTCTTGTTAGAAAACCTAATTGGAGAATAAAAGTCAATGGGCCGAATTGATAGGATTTTGTGGGTAGTATCCGTTGAAAACCCTCAAGAGACAACACTCCTCCTACTAGGGACACCTAGAGGTTTAACGGCTTGTTACACAGCTCAGTGCAATCGTGTTTCCCTGCGAAAGTGAGGCTAGGTTTTTTTTTCAAGAATAAAACTAGGTTTGCTCGAGGACGAGCAAAAGATAAGTTTGGGGGTATTTATTCATATCATAATTTTACATTATTATATTCCCCATTCTTATTTATTTTACAAATAAACAGGTGCTTTTGACCCATGTCTGCTACATAGTTGCAGGTTACAGGTTCTCGGAACAAAAATAGTGAAAAAGATGAAAAGACGATACAAAAGTGAGACTACGACCTACAAATGGAAGAATCTTGATCAAGCCTACAGTTGAAGAATAAATCGAAGATCAGTGAACAAGTTCACAAAGTACAAAGGCAGCGCAAGGTTCAAGATTTCAACACGAAGCAAACGGTAAAGTCCACGACATTACTCACTGTGAAAAGCTGGAAGAAAACTAAAAGACAACCTGAGAAACCAAGCAAAGAAACAAGAAGACAAAGGCCGCCAGAAGATTCCGTAAAATTCTTAGCTCATGATCTCTCTTTATGGCCGCGGAACCGCGGCCAAACATGGGTTTTGGCTGAGGATCAGCGGCCGTACGAGACATGTGTCGGTGGAAAATTCTGAAGTCGCGTCGGTGCGCTGACTAGTCTTCTTAAGGGTATACTTATAATTTCAGATGTGAGTCGATTGTAACCCTAGGGTTTCTATGATCTATAAATAGGAACCCTAAACCTCTTTTTGAGGTATGCCTCTTCTTGTGCCTCATTTCATTTATCTAAATTCAGATCTGTAAATTTCTGTAAAGAAGGAAGAGAGCATCAAATAAAAATTAGGAGTAAGTTTTCTTTTCATTGCCCTAGTTAAATTTTATTTCCATGCCCTAGGTAATTTCTTTCTTGCCCTAGTTTAGATTTTATTCTCTGCCCTAGTTAGATAGTTAGAAAATGTTTTTCAATTCCCTAATGAGTGAGTAGTCTCCTCGCTTGTTAGGGTTAGATTTGGGGAAGGCTTGAGAGATGAAGATCTCTCATCCCTTTCTTGCCCATCACACGTTTTTATAGGACTCCATGCATACATGCACACACCGCTCCCTACGTCACCCTATCCCACGAGGTAGCGGTGATACCGTAGTATAAACGACCGGTTGTGCGTGTTTTCCATGGAGGTTAGGGTACGGATTAAGAATGGAAGGACAAGAACCTAAAGAAAGAAACACCGTTTCTTCCCGATGGTACTAATCCACTTTATTAATTATTACCATAACACCTCATAGATCTTAATTAGGGCATAGAAAGCGGTGAGAAATATTGACTTTCCAAACTTAACCTAAACCTAACCCTAGCAAGATTTTAGTCTAGATCAACTTAGTTTTTAGATTTAATCAATCCGACACCAATCGGAATTAACTCGTTAGAACAAATCGAGAATACACAAAATCCCTATGGACCGACCCGTACTCACCGGCTAGCTACCAAGCGACGCCGTTCTTGATTGCGGTTAATAAATTCTTTGAATCAATCACCCTCCGATTGTCCTTGAAGACGACGGAGGGGAGACATCGAACCCTCTTCCGGTTAATAAAAAAAAATTTAAAATTTATATCAACCCGAAATTACACAGAAAAAATTTTACGCCATCCCCGGCAACGGCGCCATTTGATTATTCCAAAAATTATATGTTAACCGTAATCAGAAACGGCGTCGCTTTGCAGCTAGCCGGTGAATACGGGTCGATCCACAGAGATGTGTAATTTTCTTACGTGTTTTTACGAGTTGATTCCAAATGTTGTTTGGATTGATTTATTAAATCTAAAAACCTAGATCTATCAATAAACTAAATTAATCTAAATTAAAGTCTTGCTAGGGTTAGGCTTAGGGGAAGTTGGGAGATTAAAGGTTCCCTCACCGCTTTCAATGCCTTATTTTAGATCTATTAGATGTTATAGTAATTATCAATAAAGTGGATTAGAATCTTTTGGGAAGATGTTTCTTCCTCTAGATTCTTATCCTTCCTTTATCGATACTTACCCTAACCTCCATGGAAAACACGTGCAACCGGTCCTTTAAACTACGGTGTCACCATTACCTCGAGGGATAAGGTGCCGTAGGGAGCTGGGTGTGCGTGCATGCATGGAGTTCTAATTCTTAGGTATGAATGGCATGAAAGGGGTGAGAGATCTCATCTCTCAAACCTTTCCCTAAGGCTAACCCTAACAAGCTAGGAGATTACTCGCTCATTAGGGGATTAAAAGACATTCTAATTAAAAGAGAATTAAAAGCGAAGAAATAAAATTAACTTACTAATTTGATGGCTCCCTCCAAGCAATAATACAGAACAGATCTGAATTTGTTTATTGAAAAGAGGCATGAGTTTTACAGATCTGTGATTACAATTTATAGGAAAACAGGAAAACTAGGGTTACAGATTCTCGCACACATGATTTTACAGATATGCCCACGGAAAATCCCAACACTCGCTCCGACGCACCGACCCAGAAATTTTGCACCGACACGGGCACTGAATGGCCGCGGAACCGCGGCGCCAGCCTAGGTTTGGCCGCGGTTCCGCGACCAAACTAGGGAAATAGGCTCTGAAACTTTTGGGCTTCCTTATATGCTTCATGGGCTTTCCACTTTTATACTTCTTTTCTCTATTTGACTTCTGGGTCTTCTCCAGATCTTCAGTGAAAACTTGTAAGGATCTTTTGACCGTTCACTTTGACATTTCGGACTGCATTGCCTTATACAATTGTGAATTATTCTTCGTCTAGGCTTGACTAGGATCCGTCTACTTGTTGGTCAAAAGTCCCTTTTCTGTATCAACTTTCGTCTTTTTCACTGTATTCGCTTCAAGAGCCTGTATCCTGTAATATTCAACAAACGTGCGTCAAGAGTACCTGTTTATTTATTAAATGAATAAAATTGGGGAGTACAATAATGCAATATTATAGTATGAACAAATACCCCCAAACTTACCTTTTGCTCGTCCTCGAGCAAACTTATTTTTTATTCACTAAAATCCTAACCTAACCGCACTTTCGCAGGGAAAAGCGATTGCACTGAGCACGTGCAACAAGCCGTTAAACCTCTAGGTGTCCCTAGTAGGATGAGTGTTGTCTCCTGAGGGTTTTCAGCGGATACTACCCACAAAATCCTATCAATTCAGCCCATTAACTTTTGTTCTCCAATTAGGTCTTCTAACAAGGAATTCTATTATCTTTTGACTCGCAAATTATCCACCCACATTCTTCACACTTCCTCATTATTTAACTTAAGATTATATATGTTATGTAGACCTACTTAGCTTTCGGCATTTCCTAAGTTTTCCTTCTAGAGTTACATCTCCACTCAGGAATTTCTATCAACCC
This sequence comes from Agapanthus africanus, assembly GCA_030015575.1. NCBI lineage: Eukaryota > Viridiplantae > Streptophyta > Magnoliopsida > Asparagales > Amaryllidaceae > Agapanthus > Agapanthus africanus. Next base: position 828,469,080 of record JASDDO010000022.1, on the reverse strand, counting down.
CACTAAAGATACAAGTTCTATTCTTCATTCCTTTCTCTCATCTAAACTCTAATCACATATCCCCACGTGTGTGTAAATATCACCCCTACACTTGGAAATTCAAATCAAGCAACCGTACTCTCGTCCATTGTCCAAAGCACTTATTAATTAGTGAATTTTTAACTGAAATTTGCTTACACATCCTTCATGCGACTGTTAATACTTCTCGAGGTACCAACAACCGATTACAAGATGTGTGAGCACTTTAAGGCGTACTTCCTAGTTTTGCAACACCCAAGGCTTTAGCACTGACTCCCAAACCAGTTGGTCTAAGGCACTAGGTGATGAAGCACCCTCGCTAAACATTTTTCTATTTTTGCAGCCTTAAGTAATCACAAAAACCAGTGTCCATTTTTTTTATTCTTTATTCACTTTTTTCTTTTATTTTCATTGTACTAAGGACTTTAGACAAGAGCATTTCAAGGTCTCTTCTACTATTCCAAGTTTCAAGGTGCGTGATTGTGCAATTTGTAGGGTATACGTTTTCAGAATCTAGAGTTAAGCTAGGGACTATTTTTCAAATTTATACTCTAATAAGAACATCAATACTCTACCCTCATTTAGACTTAGCCCGAGAAGTGAACCCAAAATTTGCCTATTTCTAAATAAACTACAAGGCATATACTCTCTACCGTTAAACTTTAAGGAATGTTATTTTTAGGGTTTTTAATTTACTAAGTCTAAGATCTAGTTGCTCCTAGCCAGTTAACCTATTTGTCAAACTCTAGTCAAATAAGCCAAAATTGAATACATTAATTTTTATAATTTTTGAAATTTTTGAAATTTTTATGGTTTTTCAAATAAATATGCAAATGCAAAATATATATATAAATGAATGCGAAGGAAGAAGACGTACCGAGCATACCCCCAAACTTGAACTTGACAGTGTCCTCACTGTCATGCTAAACCAAGAGGGTCAAAATACCGGCACTTCCCTGTTTATTTATTTATAAATTTTTTTTTATTGTTAAGAAAAACAAAAATATATACAGAAAGGCCCTCCCCCAAACTTCATTTAAACTATGTTAGACATTACTGCCAAACCTTGCATAGACCAAAGTAGATGCATTATAAGGACACTCTTCGGTTAGATGCGATGGATCCATACAACAAGCACAAACAGTTCGTGGAGGCATAACAGGGGCAAGAGAAGACGATGAGATTTTGGTCTCAATGGCTTCTAGCTTTTTCATAAGTGCGGCCATCTCGGCCTTCATAGCAATCGACATATCTACTTGATGTATGCCTGCCCTAGATTGACCAATAGAAGAAGATGATGTGGTCTTGGAGCTCTCCCACTGAATTGTTTGCTCACTAAGATCCTCAAGAAACTGCCACGCTTCGTCACTAGACTTGGAGAGAAAATGACCTTGACATATGGTTTCTAGCAACTGCTTTGTTGCCGAGTTCAATCCCTCGTATAATGTTTGGCAAAGTTGCCAACTTTCGATCCCATGATGAGGGCATTGAACAAGTAGGTCTTTAAATCTCTCGATGCACTTCCAAAATGGTTCGGAAGGAAGCTGTGAAAATTGTATTATTTCATTATGGATTCTAGCAGTTTTGTGATGAGGATAGAACTTTTTCAGAAAAGCTTTCACAAACTCGTCCCAATTTCTAATGGAATGTGATGCGGTGCTGTATAGCCACTTCTCGGCTAGGTCACATAAGGTAAAAGGAATGACCCTTAGCCTTATAGCGTCATCACTTAATTGGGTAGTTTTCATCATGGCGCAAACGTTTTGGAATTTATTGATAAAGATATATGCATCTTCGGATTCCAAACCATGAAATTTTGGCAGCATATTGATGAAATGTGGTTTCATTTCAAAATTGTCCCCATTTGCCGGTGGGGGTGAAAGATATGTAGGTAAAGAACCGCGGACGGGGTAAAAGAGATCCTGGAGCGCGACTCGTGCGGGTGCTACAACAGGCGGAAGATTCGGGTTATTCGCACCTAATGGAGGTGGAATCATTCCCGTCGGTAAGGTATCGTTATCTCATCTCTCAAACCTTTCCCTAAGGCTAACCCTAACAAGCGAGGAGATTACTCGCTCATTAGGGGATTAAAAGACATTCTAATTAAAAGAGAATTAAAAGCGAAGAAATAAAATTAACTTACTAATTTGATGGCTCCCTCCAAGCAATAATACAGAACAGATCTGAATTTGTTTATTGAAAAGAGGCATGAGTTTTACAGATCTGTGATTACAATTTATAGGAAAACAGGAAAACTAGGGTTACAGATTCTCGCACACATGATTTTACAGATATGCCCACGGAAAATCCCAACACTCGCACCGACGCACCGACCCAGAAATTTTGCACCGACACGGGCACTGAATGGCCGCGGAACCGCGGCGCCAGCCTAGGTTTGGCCGCGGTTCCGCGGCCAAACTAGGGAAATAGGCTCTGAAACTTTTGGGCTTCCTTATATGCTTCATGGGCTTTCCACTTTTATACTTCTTTTCTCTATTTGACTTCTGGGTCTTCTCCAGATCTTCAGTGAAAACTTGTAAGGATCTTTTGACCGTTCACTTTGACATTTCGGACTGCATTGCCTTATACAATTGTGAATTGTTCTTCGTCTAGGCTTGACTAGGATCCGTCTACTTGTTGGTCAAAAGTCCCTTTTCTGTATCAACTTTCGTCTTTTTCACTGTATTCGCTTCAAGAGCCTGTATCCTGTAATATTCAACAAACGTGCGTCAAGAGTACCTGTTTATTTATTAAACGAATAAAATTGGGGAGTACAATAATGCAATATTATAGTATGAACAAATACCCCCAAACTTACCTTTTGCTCGTCCTCGAGCAAATTTATTTTTTATTCACTAAAATCCTAACCTAACCGCACTTTCGCAGGGAAACGCGATTGCACTGAGCACGTGCAACAAGCCGTTAAACCTCTAGGTGTCCCTAGTTGGAGGAGTGTTGTCTCCTGAGGGTTTTTAGCGGATACTACCCACAAAATCCTATCAATTCAGCCCATTAACTTTTGTTCTCCAATTAGGTCTTCTAACAAGGAATTCTATTATCTTTTGACTCGCAAATTATCCACCCACATTCTTCACACTTCCTCATTATTTAACTTAAGATTATATATGTTATGTAGACCTACTTAGCTTTCGGCATTTCCTAAGTTTTCCTTCTAGAGTTACATCTCCACTCAGGAATTTCTATCAACCCCACTAAAGATACAAGTTCTATTCTTCATTCCTTTCTCTCATCTAAACTCTAATCACATATCCCCACGTGTGTGTAAATATCACCCCTACACTTGGAAATTCAAATCAAGCAACCGTACTCTCGTCCATTGTCCAAAGCACTTATTAATTAGTGAATTTTTAACTGAAATTTGCTTACACATCCTTCATGCGACTGTTAATACTTCTCGAGGTACCAACAACCGATTACAAGATGTGTGAGCACTTTAAGGCGTACTTCCTAGTTTTGCAACACCCAAGGCTTTAGCAGTGACTCCCAAACCAGTTGGTCTAAGGCACTTGGTGATGAAGCACCCTCGCTAAACATTTTTCTATTTTTGCAGCCTTAAGTAATCACAAAAACCAGTGTCCATTTTTTTTTATTCTTTATTCACTTTTTTCTTTTATTTTCATTGTACTAAGGACTTTAGACAAGAGCATTTCAAGGTTTCTTCTACTATTCCAAGTTTCAAGGTGCGTGATTGTGCAATTTGTAGGGTATACGTTTTCAGAATCTAGACTTAAGCTAGGGACTATTTTTCAAACTTATACTCTAATAAGAACATCAATACTCTTCCCTCATTTTGACTTAGCCCGAGAAGTGAACCCAAAATTTGCCTATTTCTAAATAAACTAGAAGGCATATACTCTCTACCGTTAAACTTTAAGGAATGTTATTTTTAGGGTTTTTAATTTACTAAGTCTAAGATCTAGTTGCTCCTAGCCAGTTAACCTATTTGTCAAACTCTAGTCAAATAAGCCAAAATTGAATACATTAATTTTTATAATTTTTGAAATTTTTGAAATTTTTATGGTTTTTCAAATAAATATGCAAATGCAAAATATATATATAAATGAATGCGAAGGAAGAAGACGTACCGAGCATACCCCCAAACTTGAACTTGACAGTGTCCTCACTGTCATGCTAAACCAAGAGGGTCAAAATACCGGCACTTCCCTGTTTATTTATTTATAAAAATTTTTTATTGTTAAGAAAAACAAAAATATATACAGAAAGGCCCTCCCCCAAACTTCATTTAAACTATGTTAGACATTACTGCCAAACCTTGCATAGACCAAACGTTAACACCAACCAGTTGAAAAATTTATCAGTAAAGAGTATTAGTTGGTGGAAGAATAAGTCGTAGCGATCTATAAAGAATTGGGGAAGATAGAAGTGGTGGTATGGAAGGTATGGAGGTGAATAGACAGGAGGTGGTGATGAATCAAAACGAGAATGCGAATGATCTGCAATCAGTGGAATGTTGGCATTCTCGTAGCTTCTTAAAAGAAATGGGGGTGGTTCAACTTCTAAAGGAGGAGGTTGACTAACCACAATACCCCTAAAATGTTCCTGTGGGCCCTCTATTGACTTGGCATCATCCATCAATTTCATATGATATTCAATTATAAAGGAACTGATCTCCTCGATGTCCGCCATAGTCCAACCGAAAATTTGCCGCCTATCTTGTAAGACCATCAAAAGGGCGTTCTCTTGCTCAAGGGCTAGAGAAGCCGATATGATAATGGGAAAGGTCTCATTCTCACCTATGTAAGCATATTTAAGGTGAGGCGGTAAGGACATGAGTTCGAGTTTCAGAGGCGAAAGAATCATTGCGGAATCTACCTCGAACTCAAAGGACTCCAACACAGGTTCGAAATCACTGCAAACAACCGATTCGGATGGTTCAACTAACTCATCCACAAATTCAAAAGACTCATATTCAGGCTGTGAGTCGTCATCATCCGAAAAAGTGAAACATTCATAATCCATATCGGTTGTGTCAACGGTGGTAGGCTCAAGGAGGGACGCACTAGTGGCATCAAAACTGTTTTCATCAAACAAGAATCTTTCAAGCTCGCAGTCCTCCTGCGTGATTTCGTGAATAGAGCAAACTTCTCGTGTACTAGTTTTAGGCACGGGGGGCAGACTTCCCATCTTATAAATATTGAACTCACTAGACATCTTCCCAAAGGATAGAGTCATGGAGCCATTGCGACAGTTTATTACAGCATTGGAAGTGGCCAAAAATGGTCGACCGAGGATCACCGGAATTTGGTTCCGTGGGTTAGCAACAGGTTGTGTATCCATAACAATAAAATCAACGGGGAATATGAACTCCCCAACTTTGATCAACACATCCTCTAGCTCACCCCTTGGATGGGTAATTGATCGATCAGCCATTTGGAGAGTACAACGAGTGGGTTTCAACTCTCCAACCTCTAATTGTTCGTATACGGAGTAGGGAAGCAGGTTAACACTATACCCAAGATCTAAAAGTGCTCGATTAATTTTCTTATCCCCAATTGTGATTGAAATCGTAGGACAGTCGGGGTCCTTTCGTTTTTGGGGAAATGTTTAAGAGTGGTTAATAGCATTGCTCACTGCACTAGCCACTAGCACTTTCTTGGGTACTTGAGATGCCTTTCTCTTCGAGGTGCATAAGCCCTTTAAGATTTTCGCGTATGAAGAGACTTGTTGGATAGCATCCAAGAGAGGTATATTTATGCTAACCTGCTTAAATAATTCCACAATCTTCTCCACTTGTGTAGTTGGTTTATTGGGACTCAACCTGTTTGGAAATGGAGCATTTTGAAAATTTGTTGAGTCAAATGTCTGTGGAGTAGGAACGGATCCCAGTGTGGATGTGTTCGTGTTGTGAGAAATGGGTCCGTTTGAATTAGAAGAAGTAGAGCCGTGTGAAGGGTGGAGAATAGGCTCTAAAGAAAAAGATGAAGAAGAAAGTGAAGAAAATGAAGAAGGGGAAGATGACGATGGAGAAGAAGAAGAAGAAGAAGAAGAAGAAGAACCACCAGCGGGGATGTCATCACTAATACCCACATTATTTTGCAACACTCTTCCGGATCTCAACGTGGTCACCGCATTTACATTGTGATTGTGATATGCGTTTTGAGTGTGACCGGGATTTGGTAATGGTTGAGATGGAAGCTTTCCCTTTTCTCTCTCGCTCAACGCAGCAGTTAATTGTGCAATTTGTGCCTCAATAGATTTGATACTTTGATCGTGTGAGGCATTGTTATGCATCAAAGACTGAACATAATTTTCAAATCTTGCTGCAGATTCTGTAGATTGCTTGAGAAATGCATCTAGACTTTTTTCGAGCGAGATAACCTTATCATCATTTGGTTGAACCAAATTGTTCGTTTGATTTGTATAAGATTGTTGTTGGAAAGGTTGCTGGTTTTGAGTTTGTGAAGGTGCTTGTTGTTGTTGTGGAGGAGGAGGAGGTCTTTGAAAATTGTAATTTCCTTGGAATTGTTGATTTTGGTTCCAAGCGAAATTTGGGTGACTCCTCTACCCCGGATTGTATGTCGAAGAGTACGGATCGTTTCTTTGTCGTTACTGAAATGCAGCATTGACTTGATCCTGTCCTTGAGTACATGCATTATAAGGACACTCTTCGGTTAGATGCGATGGATCCGTACAACAAGCACAAACAGTTCGTGGAGGCATAACAGGGGCAGGAGAAGACGATGAGATTTTGGTCTCAATGGCTTCTAGCTTTTTCATAAGTACGGCCATCTCGGCCTTCATAGCAATCGACATATCTACTTGATGAATGCCTGCCCTAGATTGACCAATAGAAGAAGATGATGTGGTCTTGGAGCTCTCCCACTGAATTGTTTGCTCACTAAGATCCTCAAGAAACTGCCACGCTTCGTCACTAGACTTGGAGAGAAAATGACCTTGACATATGGTTTCTAGCAACTGCTTTGTTGCCGAGTTCAATCCCTCGTATAATGTTTGGCAAAGTTGCCAACTTTCGATCCCATGATGAGGACATTGAACAAGTAGGTCTTTAAATCTCTCGATGCACTTCCAAAATGGTTCGGAAGGAAGCTGTGAAAATTGTATTATTTCATTACGGATTCTAGCAGTTTTGTGATGAGGATAGAACTTTTTCAGAAAAGCTTTCACAAACTCGTCCCAATTTCTAATGGAATGTGATGCGGTGCTGTATAGCCACTTCTCGGCTAGGTCACATAAGGTAAAAGGAATGACCCTTAGCCTTATAGCGTCATCACTTAATTGGGTAGTTTTCATCATGGCGCAAACGTTTTGGAATTTATTGATAAAGATATATGCATCTTCGGATTCCAAACCATGAAATTTTGGCAGCATATTGATGAAATGTGGTTTTATTTCAAAATTGTCCCCATTTGCCGGTGGGGGTGAAAGACATGTAGATAAAGAAGCGCGGACGGGGTAGAAGAGATCCTGGAGCGCGACTCGTGCGGGTGCTACAACAGGAGGAAGATTCGGGTTATTCGCACCTAATGGAGGTGGAATCATTCCCGTCGGTAAGGTATCGTTGGGGTTGTGTCCCGACATACCTTCGAAAGAAGAATTTGAAGGTGGAGGTAAGGAAATGGAGGGAATTTCGACTTAGGTGTCGAAAGGTTCGTCGGTCGGTACCAACGAAACACGGACTAATCGGGCGTTAGTATCCCTAGTCCAAAGTGACATACACTAAAAGGAGTAGTGTAGTCAGAAAAAAAAAAGAAAGACAGAATGTGGAGGTAAGATAACGTCAGTGAAGGGAAGTGGTGGAAGTGAGTTGCAAGTTTTCTTAGCGACAAGTTGCAAGTTTTGAAAAGATTTTTCTTTTTTTTTCTTTTTTATGTGAGAGTTTTGCAAGGAGATTTTTTTTTTGAAAAGGGACTCGTGACACAAATGTATCAACAACACATGCACAATCAGGCCTAGATCTAGGGTCACCTAGATCTACTAGACAGCTCCTAACTAGGGCTAGAAATAGGACCTCAAACCGCCTCTTCACCGACAAGTACGGCCAGGTAAGTGCCAGGTAAGTGGGAAGGAACCACAATAGTGGGCCTAATTAATAACCACTAGCCTAGACACACTTGCCTAGACACCGCAAAGTCAGTTAGGATAAACGGTCGATGCCTATACTAGTCCTTTTCCTATTGAGCTCGATGTCCTTAGGTCTGAGTCTAGTATTTTTTTTATTAATTGTGGTCAATGCAAATGCTTTAAGTGTTTTCTGAGGTCCTGGAAAGCGTGATGAAATCCCCACCCAATCTGAGTTTGGTCAATTAGCCCCTTAAAGTCCGATTAAATTATGCAAAACAATAAATTCACTTGCAATCAATTTTCAGCGCGGCGCAAAGAAACCTGCAGAAAATCTGTTATTTAGAAGGGGGAAGAAGAAATTTTTTTTTTTAGCGCAAAGAATTCCTGCAGAAAGTTTTTACAGAGAGATATATGGAGGTTGACTGTTAGTGTATATGCCCTAGAGGCCATTACTGTATCATACTAGTTTGTATATTACTTAATGGAAGCTTGGGATATTCACAGTTGTATATACAATCTTGCTCGAAATGGTAGTATGCTACTTGGTTTGTCTCTGCTTTAATATGTGCATGTGTTTCTTTTAGCATATTGCTGGTATACATATTAGTAGAGCCCTTAGGATCTTTGCTTGATTACCAGCGTTGTGATGGCGCTCGCACTCGTGGGAGCTGGGTAATCTATAAGCACATCCTTATACAGGTCCCTGGTCGTTGGACTATCGAGACAGGGCATCGATACTCCGGAGTAGACTAGCGTATGCGCTTCTCATCCCAGTGTGGGAGACGGTCTGTCCCACAGCCGTTAGTACGTCGTACTTGGGATAGTATGCGGGTGCTCGTTAGGTTACGAGTACACTGGACAGGACTCGTCGGGAACTGTTGGTTGGTAATATACCTATCGTCAGTTATCAGTTCCCAGGTGACATGAGTACAGCTTAGTCCGCTGACTTGACACTGTCACTTCGCCTCGAGTGTGTTCCCACTGCACTTTGATTACTACCCTACCACGGCTCAAAGGAGCTGTGCAAACAGGTGGTTTTTGGGTGCAGTCCCGAAGCACTTGGAGGCAGTGACGGTTAGACAGGATTCGTCTCTCCCGGTATTGGGGGTTGACATCGCGCTGTGTCCAGGAGAGCCATTACACGAGTAGTCCCTGGCCAGGGCAAGCGAGATATACTGGTAGGTTTCCAGTGTTATCTCAGGGTGTTCTGGGCTACACTCCGACACGACTTGTACCGCTATTAGGGGACTGACGTTCACCGCCCCCCTAGGCCCGCCATGCGATGTATCAGACGAACAGACCGGACTGTACGGAGATTGTCACATACAGGCTCAGTAGGAGTGCAGATGGGGTTCACCTCGTCAGTCTTCTTATCGACATCTACCTGGGGACCGTTACGTACAGCTAGTGCCGCTTGCGGTCTGTGGTTAAACCCACTGCCAGCGTAGTGTCGAGTCTTTAGAGTCCCACACAGAGAGCTATTCGCCTTTAGGCAAAATGAGTAGAGGTCGCATGGTTTTGCGACAGGGTTCGTTCACATTCGCGCACTTGTGCACGTTTGCTGTCCGGACAGTTTATACTAGCGGGCTTTGGTTTAAGCCGGATCCTAGTATATGTTTTGAGATTGGTTTTTCTCTTTGTGTTCGTGTTCCTCGGATCACGAATGCGGGTGCGTATGCACAGTTGCTTGAGATTGAGGGAGAGGACCTTGATTAGGGTTAATGGCTATTGTCATTTTATTAACCCTAATATTTATGTGTGTGTTATTGTTAATTAGTAATTAGTTTGATAATTATCCATGGTTGTGGTTATTGACCTTTTGACTTCTTTGACTTGTTGACCAAGGTTGACACTTTGACCATCATAATTTCTTTTGGAAGATGCTTTTTGATCTTTGCAATTTGAAATGATAATGGTCATGTCATGATTTACCATGATAATTATCTAGCTAATTATTCAATTAAATTAATTCACACATATTAGTAAGAAGAGCTCTATTATTTTCTCATTCTCTCATATCATTTCTCTCTCTTGTTCATCCTCTCCCTCAAGCTCTCTCCCTCTCATGTGTTGAGAAACAAAAAAAGCTTGAGAAAAACCTTCACTTGATCCTCTCTACTCTCTTCTAGGGTTCTAGTCTTAGCATTTCTTGCACTCTAGTTACTCCTAGCTTGGAGTTGAAGCTAAAGGTGGTGGCTTTCAAGTGGATCTTTCTTTGACGGAAGAAGACAAGCAAGGTGAGGCCTTTCTACCATTCCGACGAGCAAGGAGAGAAGGACTAAAGACCAAAGGTATAACCTTTCTACAACTTAGTTAGTTGTTAGTTTACTTTAGCTAGTTTTCGTTTAGCAAAGATCCTCACAAGCAAAGTCCATGTTGCCTAAGTCATTAAAAATCCGTTTTTTATTATGTTTTCCGCCTCCCGTAAGCACCGGGATGGGCAACACGGACTTACAGTGGTATCAGAGCCTAACTAAACCTAAACTAGCTAAGTAGTTAAGTGTAACGAAGTTTCGAAACCGGAAAATCGAAAAACCAAACTCGAAAAACCCTAGTTTCTGTTATTTTTTTTTTCTGGTCAAAATGAAAAACGTTATACTTCAAAAATTATCTCAGGGTTTTGTGTGAAACACCACCAAAGACGAACCAGAGAGGAGTCTAGAGGACCGCGCTTCCGCGGCATAAGGAAGCTCTTGCCGCGGAAGCGCGGCCATCTTGTCCCCTCTCTGTATAGTTTTTGGTGCAGTATGTTTCTGGGTTGGTTTTAGGATTTTTAGGATATGTTATTTGTGCCCAGATTTTCCAGAACTAAAATTTACTTTTGGGGGCCTATAAATCCGTATTTTTCGGAACTTCACTACACTTTAACTACATCGGTTATATCTGTAATGCTTGCATGTATTGAACGTCGGCTAATCGCTATAAGACGATTAGTCGGGGTTATACATGATCTGTGATTGTTATTGGTTTGTGGATATGAATGGATTGGATTGTCGCGGGTGAATGGCCGGGGTGGATGTGAGATGAGCGTTGTTTTTCTTTCATTCATTTGTAACATGTAAATTGATGTAATAATATTCTTTGTATGGCCGCACAACCGGGTCGGGGTTGTAGCCGTCATTGTATAATTCTTTTTACGGTTTTTGCTCCTAGGATAGACCCATGGAGGGGGTGCACAAACTACCGGGTATCTCGAAGTGCCGAGTGGCCTACTCACGGTGGTGAGGGAGGTTGCTTCGCTTCGGGTGCTTGGCGGGTAGTTTGCCGCACCCGTAGGGGTCTTGGGTGGGGTATTGGCTGTTCACCGCGACCGTGTAATCCGCTTTGCGTTGCAGGCTCGAACGCATTGCGGATTCCTAGTATATCCAATGTATTCATCTGTGATCTGTAATGTCTATCATTGCTATATATATTTATATATAATAACTATTTAGGCGTTGCTTATGTTTTACAGCCGCGCTAGCCCAGCCCCCGCTCTGTCGTTAGTTAAGTAACCTAACGGGTGATGACGGGACCCCGTGGCGAATGCGAATGGCATAAGCGTACGTCATATTTTGGTTGTTTTCTGCAATGGTAGGATTAAATGATGGGACGCATTAAAAGAACTAATGCAAGAAATAAACCAAGTAAAAGTCGATTGGAACACTTTGAAAACCACTCGGTTCTTTTCAAAAACTAAACTTTTAAACGCGGATCTTGAACCACTCCTTTTAAAAGCTATCTTGTTCCATCGATTATATCAAGTTCACTACGTTCACGGTTTCGCCAAAACCATCCGTAGCCCTCCGTCGTTTCATATGAAAATTCAACGGTATTCAAGCTGTGTTTGTTGGCCTTAGTCAAGGCACAGTGTTTGGTAGCTGGTGGGTATTCATATGTTGCATAGATAGAATGCGTTGATTTGAGACAGTCGTATTGCCTTGTTGGCCATAGTCAAGGGTGGATACGGGTGGGTTCAAATTAACCTGGATAACGACGGGTAGAACTTGACATGTGACTTATGATTTGTTGGCCTTAGTCAAGGTCATAAGAGCATGGGGCAAAAATCCACATCGGGAGTTTCATAAGTACTGAAACTTGCTAGATTTGCATACCATTTGGAGTGTGATGATTCTGGTAGGATTCCTTCGGTTTTATCACACGATGATATTTGGATCCCGATCCTACTGTGAGTATATGCTACTTCTCGGGAAAACTCTCACTTAACGATCAATGCTATAAACCTAGTAGGTGCCTAGAAAGGTGTTAGCGGGGCTACGCCCACAGGGAAAAGAGGTTACTTAATTAAGGAACTTCGCGAAAGCGTTGGAAAACCTCCCTCGAAGTACCGACACTGGCCTGGCTGAACGGTTAAGCAAGTATTGTACGGTGAGAATGATCCCGGCTAATCCTTTTCTTTACGGTTTGAGAAGGGATTCGAGAGACAGTGGGAGCCATCCAGTTTAGACAAACTAAAAACCACTCTAAACTTGCAAGAGCATCATGCTAAAGTGTTTCTTTTCTCTCTCCTAATTGCAGCGACCATTCAAGATGACCGGACTTAAGTTACTATTAGATAAAAACATATTGACAGGGCCAAACTACAAAGATTGGCTCAGGAATGTCAAGATGGCTATCACTTATGACAAGCTGGGGTATATACTTACCACCAAAGCTCCCCCTGTCCCAGGTCCCACCTCCAGCGTCGCGGATGTTGAAATCCGTAAGACATGGGAGATAGATTGCGCGAGGGCCAGATGCCTCGTACTAGCCTCGATGGACAACGACCATCAGAGGAGGCACGAGAATATGGACCTAGAGTCCATATTTCTCCATACAAAAGAACTGTATGGAGAGCAGTCTCGTATCGCTAGATACGAAGTGTCGAAGAAGCTCTTTTCGGCAAGGTTGGCCGTCGGATCATCGGTAGCGGACCACGTGCTTAAGATGATCGGCTACATAGAGGAGCTCGCGGACCTTGGGACCACGTTGGAGAATGAACTCTATACCGATTTGATTCTCCAGTCCCTTCCTTCCACTTACGCCCAGTTCATTCTTAACTTCAACATGCAAGGAAAGGAGGTTGAACTTGCCGAACTTCTGAACATGTTGAGGACTGCTGAGGGCACCCTACAGAAGGGTAAGGAGACATCCACTTTGTTTGTAGGAGGATCTTCCTCTTCTAGGTCCAGGGCGAAAGCCAAGGGCAAGAAGAAGAAAGCCCCCGCCAAACCAAGAGGCGGTGTCGGTAAAGTGGATACGAAGGGAAAGGGTAAAGCAACAAAGGTAGCGGGGAAGCTGGTGGGGAAGGAAGAATGCTTCTATTGTCACAAAAGTGGTCACTGGAAACAAGATTGCAAGGCTTGGAAAGCCAGAACACAGGATTTGAAGCAAGTTGCAGCTTCAGCTTCAGGTGTGTATGTTATTGAAAATTGTCTATCAATAAACTCTACTTCCTGGGTATTGGATACCGGATAAGGATCTCATATCTGTAATTCTTTGCAGGCGTTGAGAAAGCGTAGAGTTTTGAAGGCAGGTGACATGACCCTCAGAGTTGCGAACGGTGCTAGCATGGATGCAGAGGCCGTGGGGGAATATCACCTGGGATTATCTGATGGACACTTTTTGGTTTTGCGTAGTTGTTATTATGTACCAAATGCAACCTGTAATATCATTTCTGTATCTTTATTATCTAAAGAAGGTTATGAATTTGCATTTGTAAGCAATGTAGTGAACATTCACCTTAATCAAGTTTTGATTGGGTCAGGTACATTAAACAACGGTATTTACGTTTTAAACCAACCACAGGTTTTCAATATCCAGAATACACACAAAAGAAAGTCTCCAGATATTAATCAGGCTTTCTTATGGCATTGTAGACTGGGTCACATCAATGAGACACGGTTGACTAAGTTACATAAAGAAGGATACTTGGATCCGTTCGAGTATCAGTCTTATGCCACTTGTGAATCTTGTCTCATGGGAAAGATGACAAAGGCTCCGTTCACTGGACACGGAGAAAGAGCGAGCGAGCTCTTGGGACTCGTACACAGCGACGTGTGCGGTCCAATGTCTACACATGCGCGAAGCGGTTACTCTTACTTCATTACTTTTACGGATGATTTTTCAAGGTACGGTTATGTCTTCTTAATGAAACATAAGTCCGAGGCCTTTGAAAAGTTCCAGGAATATAAGAGTGAAGTGGAGAAACAAACCGGCAAAAGTATCAAGATCCTAAGATCGGATCGAGGAGGAGAATACTTAAGTGCCGAATTCCTGAATTACTTAAAAGAGAATGGAATTCTCTCTCAGCTTACTCCTCCATACACTCCGCAACACAACGGTGTATCGGAGAGACGGAACCGAACCCTATTGGATATGGTACGGTCCATGATGAGTAAGGCTGAGTTACCGCGATCTTTCTGGGGCTATGCACTGGAAACAGCTGCACATCTCTTGAACCAAGTTCCTACTAAAACAGTGCCTACCACACCATATCAGATGTGGAGTGGGAAGAAACCCTGTCTTAAATCCTTTAAGACATGGGGATGTCCAGCTTTTGTAAAAAAGCAGCATGCGGACAAGCTCGAGGCACGCTCAGTACAGTGCAAGTTTGTGGGATACCCAAAGAACTCCAAGGGGTATCTCTTCTATTACGCAGAGGAGCAAAAAGTCCTTGTTTCTCGTCATGCCCGCTTCTTGGAAACTGAGTTTTTAGAAAATCAGATAAGCGGGAGCGCAGTAGAACTGGAAGAAATTCCAGAACCACAAACCATTACTGAAAGTTTAGAGGAACCAGCAGGTTCGAAAGAACAGGACATTCCTATGCCACTCCGCAGGAGTAGTAGGCAGTCTCATCCGCCCGAGAGATACTACGGTTTTCTCATTGACGGGGATAGAGAAGACTGCATCCTGGATTGTGATGAACCTACTAGCTTCCAGCAAGCCATTCAGAGCGTCGACTCGGTAAAATGGCTGGATGCAATGCGGACCGAGATGGAGTCCATGTACACCAACAAAGTATGGACGTTGGACATTGCTCCAGACGGGGTAAAACCCGTAGGATGCAAGTGGATCTTCAAAAGGAAGATTGGTGTAGATGGACAGGTTGAGACCTATAAAGCTAGACTGGTAGCAAAGGGTTTTCGTCAGCGACCTGGTTTGGACTATGACGAAACCTTTTCTCCAGTAGCTATGCTGAAATCCATTCGGATCCTTCTTGCCATTGCTGCTTTCCACGATTATGAGATTTGGCAGATGGACGTAAAGACAGCTTTTCTAAATGGTCATTTAGAAGAGTGTGTCTATATGGATCAGCCAGAGGGTTTCATTCAGGGTGGGAGCAGCGGAAAGGTGTGCAAGTTGCTCAAGTCCATTTATGGACTCAAGCAGGCATCGCGGAGTTGGAACATCTGTTTTGATGAGACGGTCAAAGAATTTGGCTTTATCAAAAATCCAGATGAACCATGCATCTATTGTAGATTTGTAGCGAGAACTGTAGTATTCCTCGTTTTATACGTGGATGACATTCTCTTAATAGGAAATGACATTCCTATGCTACAATCTGTCAAGGGGTTCTTGTCACACAGGTTCTCCATGAAAGACCTGGGTGATGCCTCCTACATTCTGGGTATCCGGATCTACCGTGACAGATCCAAGAGGATATTAGGACTCTCGCAGTCCAGGTACATCGACACCATACTGAAGAGATTCAGTATGGAAGATTCCAAGCGCGGTAATCTACCGGCTTGTCACGGGATCACCCTCTCAAAAGAGATGTCTCCCAAGACTGATTTGGAGAGGGATCGCATGTCTATTATACCCTACGCTTCTGCGGTAGGCTCTATAATGTATGCGATGTTGTGTACCAGACCGGATGTGGCTTATGCACTGAGTGTGGTAAGCAGGTATCAGTCAAACCCTGGGGAGAAACATTGGATAGCAGTAAAGAACATTCTCAAGTACCTGAGAAGGACTAAGGAGATGTTCTTGGTGTATGGCGGAAAAGACCTGCAGGTTGAGGCCTTTGCTGACTCCAGCTTCCAGAGTGACAAGGATGATTCCAAGTCCATGTCGGGTTTTGTCTTTACCCTCAATGGAGGGGCGGTGTGTTGGAAGAGCTCCAAACAGGAAACCGTTGCTGACTCGACTATGGAAGCGGAATACATCGCTGCATCTGATGCCGCAAAAGAAGCTGTCTGGATGAGGAAGTTCTTGAAAGAACTTCAGGTGGTTCCGTCCATTGTTGACCCAATACCTCTGTATTGCGACAACAACGGGGCTATAGCTTTAGCGAAGGAACCCAGGTCCCATCAGAAATCCAGACACATCTTAAGGCGGTATCACCTGATCAGGGAGATCGTAGATCGCCAGGAGATCGAGGTCCGGAGAGTTGCATCAGAGGATAACACAGCAGATCCATTCACGAAGGCCCTACCCCAGACTCAGTTCGAGCGGCTGATCGAGATGATAGGTCTTCGATACGCCAGTACATGGCCTTAGTGCAAGTGGGAGATTGTTAGTGTATATGCCCTAGAGGCCATTACTGTATCATACTAGTTTGTATATTACTTAATGGAAGCTTGGGATATTCACAGTTGTATATACAATCTTGCTCGAAATGGTAGTATGCTACTTGGTTTGTCTCTGCTTTAATATGTGCATGTGTTTCTTTTAGCATATTGCTGGTATACATATTAGTAGAGCCCTTAGGATCTTTGCTTGATTACCAGCGTTGTGATGGCGCTCGCACTCGTGGGAGCTGGGTAATCTATAAGCACATCCTTATACAGGTCCCTGGTCGTTGGACTATCGAGACAGGGCATCGATACTCCGGAGTAGACTAGCGTATGCGCTTCTCATCCCAGTGTGGGAGACGGTCTGTCCCACAGCCGTTAGTACGTCGTACTTGGGATAGTATGCGGGTGCTCGTTAGGTTACGAGTACACTGGACAGGACTCGTCGGGAACTGTTGGTTGGTAATATACCTATCGTCAGTTATCAGTTCCCAGGTGACATGAGTACAGCTTAGTCCGCTGACTTGACACTGTCACTTTGCCTCGAGTGTGTTCCCACTGCACTTTGATTACTACCCTACCACGGCTCAAAGGAGCTGTGCAAACAGGTGGTTTTTGGGTGCAGTCCCGAAGCACTTGGAGGCAGTGACGGTTAGACAGGATTCGTCTCTCCCGGTATTGGGGGTTGACATCGCGCTGTGTCCAGGAGAGCCATTACACGAGTAGTCCCTGGCCAGGGCAAGCGAGATATACTGGTAGGTTTCCAGTGTTATCTCAGGGTGTTCTGGGCTACACTCCGACACGACTTGTACCGCTATTAGGGGACTGACGTTCACCGCCCCCCTAGGCCCGCCATGCGATGTATCAGACGAACAGACCGGACTGTACGGAGATTGTCACATACAGGCTCAGTAGGAGTGCAGATGGGGTTCACCTCGTCAGTCTTCTTATCGACATCTACCTGGGGACCGTTACGTACAGCTAGTGCCGCTTGCGGTCTGTGGTTAAACCCACTGCCAGCGTAGTGTCGAGTCTTTAGAGTCCCACACAGAGAGCTATTCGCCTTTAGGCAAAATGAGTAGAGGTCGCATGGTTTTGCGACAGGGTTCGTTCACATTCGCGCACTTGTGCACGTTTGCTGTCCGGACAGTTTATACTAGCGGGCTTTGGTTTAAGCCGGATCCTAGTATATGTTTTGAGATTGGTTTTTCTCTTTGTGTTCGTGTTCCTCGGATCACGAATGCGGGTGCGTATGCACAGTTGCTTGAGATTGAGGGAGAGGACCTTGATTAGGGTTAATGGCTATTGTCATTTTATTAACCCTAATATTTATGTGTGTGTTATTGTTAATTAGTAATTAGTTTGATAATTATCCATGGTTGTGGTTATTGACCTTTTGACTTCTTTGACTTGTTGACCAAGGTTGACACTTTGACCATCATAATTTCTTTTGGAAGATGCTTTTTGATCTTTGCAATTTGAAATGATAATGGTCATGTCATGATTTACCATGATAATTATCTAGCTAATTATTCAATTAAATTAATTCACACATATTAGTAAGAAGAGCTCTATTATTTTCTCATTCTCTCATATCATTTCTCTCTCTTGTTCATCCTCTCCCTCAAGCTCTCTCCCTCTCATGTGTTGAGAAACAAAAAAAGCTTGAGAAAAACCTTCACTTGATCCTCTCTACTCTCTTCTAGGGTTCTAGTCTTAGCATTTCTTGCACTCTAGTTACTCCTAGCTTGGAGTTGAAGCTAAAGGTGGTGGCTTTCAAGTGGATCTTTCTTTGACGGAAGAAGACAAGCAAGGTGAGGCCTTTCTACCATTCCGACGAGCAAGGAGAGAAGGACTAAAGACCAAAGGTATAACCTTTCTACAACTTAGTTAGTTGTTAGTTTACTTTAGCTAGTTTTCGTTTAGCAAAGATCCTCACAAGCAAAGTCCATGTTGCCTAAGTCATTAAAAATCCGTTTTTTATTATGTTTTCCGCCTCCCGTAAGCACCGGGATGGGCAACACGGACTTACAGTTGACAGAGGGGAGAAGGAGAGAACTAACCCACTAAACCAGAGGTGCTGAAGAGGCTAAGTGGCCGCGGTTCCGCGGTCTGGGGTGCTCCTTGGCCGCGGTTCCGCGGTGTGGTGAGGAGATCAGGCTCTGAAAATCCTTCTGCTGCTCTGTTACCTAATTTCCCTTCTGTTCTGATGTTCACTTTTCTGTTTAACCTTCTGTAAATTTCCAGATTCGCAATTCTTCGCTGTTCCTGCAAGATTCAAAAGATACACCCTTCAAACAGATCAAAATTGATAATTTTTTATTTCTTTTTTTTATTTTCAGATTTTTATAATTTTTTTTTTAAAATTTATATCAACCCGAAATTACACAGAAAAAATTTTACGCCATCCCCGGCAACGGCGCCATTTGATTATTCCAAAAATTATATGTTAACATAGAGGAGCTGGGGGCAGGAGCAGTGCCAAAATCCTTGGATTATGTGACAAGATCTATGAAGGGGAAATCTACTTGTTTATAGAGCATCCGGCGAAACTTCGCCTCAGAGCTACTATGGACCGAAAAGTCCGTAAACTAGAAATTCGCCTCAAATATAGCAACAATGGACCGAAATGTCCTAAAACTAACGACTGAACGAAATGTCTGTAAACTACTATGAACCACAGCATCCTAAAGCTGACGCAAAAAAAACGGTACGTCCATAAGCAAAATGGGCACGGATGAAAACCCGAAAGGGCTACCGGCGAGTTTGTGAAAACCCGAAAGGGCGCAATCTCGTTAAAAGACACTTGCAAGGTCCTCTCGACCTTGTAAGGAGAAAACTATCTGCGTGAGATCCGTATGACTCACAAAGGAGCAACACACTTAGAGATCCCCACGTTTCCTAAGGAGAAATTACACATACAAGATCCCCACGACTCGTAATGAGAACCCTCTTATGAGCCCCTCACGGCTCATAAGATTCAAAAGTCTTAAGCTACAGGGATCTGAACCTGTTCTTAAACCATCACACTCCACAGACTGCTGTTCCCCTCCGAAGGACGGCCAAGACATGGACGTCTTGCCTGAGATTCGGGGCAGATACTAATTGGTGCTATCCGTCTACCTCTCCGAACATGCCAAGTTGATTTATGGCACCATGCATTGAAGGTTTAAACGGATGCGTTCGATGTAGCAGATTTCGTCAGATTCCCCCTCGCTTGAGGGGTTTTTTGATTATGGGGACGCTCTTCCCTGCAGGCGCAAGCCCCTGCAGTTAATTACGCTACCGCTTCGCGGTAACAACTTTCTCCTTCTCCAGAATTTCATTTCGTGTCGTGGGTGTTTGTTTTGTTTGTGGTTGCCCATGGATTGTATACGGAGACCAATTTATGTCGTCGCCCGTAGGACGTGGATTAGTCCAAATCCGTATTTTCTTAGATTTGGTTTTGGGGTTTTGGTTTGAGGATACGTTAGCCATATTTGAGGCTAAGATCAACTCAAACGTTTGTTAAGGATACGTTAGTCTAATTTGAGACTAAGATCAACTTAACGGGATCGTTTAGATCTGACAAAAGAGCATTTGGGGGCTCTATTGTTCCAGTTTAGGGACATAGTGGTCCATTGAATGTATGGCCGTCGGGACCCGTCACCTCTCTGACGACGTTGAAGGATTACAACGACAGGTGTCAGAGGAGTTCAGAGATGTACCCTTGGACCAAAGTTGGTTGGGTGATCCATAGTCCAATTTGGGACTAAAGTCTGTTTGAAGGTTTAAGAATACGCTAGCCAAATTTGAAGCTAAGATCAACTTAAACGGTTGTTAAGGATACGTTAGTCCAGTTTGGGACTAAGATCGACTTAACGGGACCGTTTAGATACGACAAAAGAGCGTTTGGGCTCTATTGTTCCAGTTTAGGGACATAGTGGTCCATTTCTAGTTTAGGGACATGGTGGTCCATTACCAGTTTAGGGACATGGTGGTCCATTAATAGTTTAAGGACGCATAAGTCCATGGGTTTAAGGACCCCACAGTCCATATGGGTGTGTTTAAGGACGCATTAGTCCGTTAGTTTAAGGACGCATAAGTTCGCGGGTTTAAGGACCCCACAGTCCGTATCTTGGTTTAGGGACGCATAAGTCCATGAGTTTAAGGACCCCACAGTCCGTGTTGATGTGTGGTTGTCGGGACCCGTCACCTCTCTGAAGACGTTGAAGGATTACAACGACAAATATCAGAGGAGTTCAGAGATGTACCCTTGAACCAATGAGTGGGCTGAAAGAGCAGATGTGCTCAGTTCAAGATGATTTGAGGACTTATGGCCAGTTTGGGCTAAGTCCAAAATATTGGCCCTCTGTTGGTCCATTGAAGGAGAGGCTTTGCCTCTGGCCATTTAGCCAATTGGACCAATGCCTAGTGTTAAACACTAAAGACCAATCAGTGTTGAACACTGGGAATGAGATTGATAAGTTAGTGTTTAACACTAAAAGATAGTTGGTGTTAAACACCAGCAACAAGGCTTTCAAATTAGTGTTAAACACTAAAACAGATCAGAACACTGGCAGCAGAGATCTCAAATTAGTGTTAAACACTAAGGTAATCAGTGTTGAACACTGCAAATAAAGCTCTTTGATTAGTGTTGAACACTAAGGCCAAACAGTGTTTTAACACTGGATTCAGGGGTTCCAATTTAGCGTTAGACGCTAAGGCAAGAGGGGTCACGTGGTAGCACGTGAGGGCGCCCTCCCTTCATTTGTTCTGCTGAGAATATCGCATCTTTTGGAGCATCACGTGCCATCACGTGACGGGTGTTTAAATGGAGTATGTTAAAGCCTCTACCAAGGGTCACGTGGGTCATGCGAGGCACTGCCTCAAAGGGGCTTTTCTGTAGATCTTTTTGGGGGTCACGTGGTGACACGTGACCCTGCCTCTATGTATGTTTTTTAGAAGATCTGTTAATCCCTTTCAGGAATTAAATTCCTCGTAGGGTTGAACCCTGGCAATAATTTCAGAGGAATTAAATTCCTACTTCCTTTTGAAGATTTATATTCTAAGATAGAGTTGAACTCTGAATTTTCTGTAGAATTAAATTCCTCATATATGTGAAGAACTGAATAGGGTTAAATCATAATAAAAGCTTTAAGGAATTAAACTCCCACTCTCTGTTAAAGAATTATTCTGGGGAATGAGATTAAGGGAATTAAATTCCTGTTGTTTTAACAGAACTAAGTTCCTAACTAGGGTTAAACCCTGATTCTGCTCATTCACAGGGTCAAACCCTAATTTTATTTTAAAGGAATTAAATTCCTATAGTTCTGTGAGAATTAAATTCTCGTGCTTCCATTCCCTCTCTATGCTTTGGGTCTGCATGGCAGGATCTCAACCCATTGAGAATTAAATTCTCAACTCAAGGGGAGATGTGCACTTTACAGATCCTCCACCAAAGAGAGAACTATGTTCTTCTGTTTTTATATCAGAGTTAAACTCTGTTGAGAATTAAACTTTCTTTTCCTTTCAAAAAGGCCTTCCCCTTCTTACCTAGGGTTTTCTTTTGCAGAAGATCCAAATTTCTCCAAAGTATCAAGGCTCCCCTCTTTTTTGTCTCGATTCCTTTCTGCCTTTCTCCCTCTTTTTTTTTCTCCTCGCCGTGTCTCTTGGCTCCTATTTATAGGAGAAGCAGCCGAATCAATTAGTTTTGGTGAATCTTTCATTGAGAGATTTGATTTGTATTCACCATTTGTTTTGGACCTTTGGATTATTAGGTGAATTTTATTCACCATTGGATTTTAAATCCAGAGATTCTCCTTTGTTATTTCGGTTAGATTTAAAGGGGAAATCTTTCCAAATTCGAGATTTTCCCATAGATAGATGGTATTTAATCACCTTTAAATCTTTAATTTAATCGGTTGCTTTAGAAAGATTTAAGAGGTCTTTTCTCAGAATTTAATTTCTGTTAACAGATAGGCTTTGAAAGCCGGTCACGTGTGACCACGTGACCCTTGGTCACGTGTAGGCACGTGACCCCCTTGGAACGAGCTCTCTTCTTTCTTTCTGCGCTCTACTTTCTGGTCGCTGCTTAGCTGTCACGTGCCACCACGTGACAACTGGTCATGTGTGAGCACGTGACCCTGGCCTGGAGCATTTTTCTTGATTCAATCAGGGAATTGAGTCTGCTGCTTTCGAGTGTCACGTGCCAACACGTGACCCTGGTCACGTGGGAGCACGTGACCCTTTCTGAAGCCCTTTTCTTTGATGTAGTTGGGAAACTGAATTTGTCTTGCCGATGCATTTAGATGTCACGTGCCAACACGTGACTGCTGGTCACGTGTGAGCACGTGACCCTTTTCTGAAGCCTCTTCAGTGGGCTTTCCTGATTTTAAATCAGGAAACAAATGCCCCCACAGCGTTGTTCTCACGTGTCTGCACGTGAGTGCAACGCTGTCACCTTTTGTGACCGTTGGATTCCTCTAGGGATTTGGGGAGATGAAACGTTTCCATCACCTCCTATAAATACCCATGTCTCTTCAGAAGAGCCTTCACTTTGCTCATCTTCTTCCTTTGAGAACTTTTTTCCCTTGAGAATTTAATTCTCGTCTTCCAGAGCTTAGTTCTCTGCCTTGAAACAATTTTCAGAGTTTAACTCTGTTCGAAAAGGATTCTTTTCCTCAGGTAATGCTCTCGCATGAACGATGAACTTTCACATTCCTCTGGATTTTAAATCCAAAACAAGGGCTTTTACTCTTTAAACATGAACCCATGAAACCAATTAATCTTCAGCAGTAAATCTCTTTTAGGGTTCATCTGATCCTCCGAGGAGATGATGATGACAGTTCGACTCCATGGAATTTAATTCCATCCAAAAATGTCTCTGGGAATTTAATTCCCTTCTCTTAATAAGGAATTTAATTCCTATGAAGATCTCAGTTTCTTCACACGGAGGCTTCTTGGGGTCTCTTGACCCGAGGTTGTCCTTCTGCAATTAATGAAACAGGAGCTTTGTAATGATGTCTTCTGTGGGAATTTAATTCCTTTGATCTTGTTGGATCCATTGTAGAGCCCGAGACAGATCCTGTTGGGGGAATGTGTAGGGTTACCATTCTTTATTTAATGAGGATATTCCCTTTGTTTTATTGTAACTATTTGGTCTCATTATTAATGAGCCGTCATCCTGATTCTGTGGGGCCCATGTGTTTTGTAGCCAATGGTCCCAGAAAAATCTGCTGTTGCTTTCTTTAACTAGTCTTCATGTTCATGCATGGATATATATCGCTGACTTTGCTTTTAACGGTCTTCTTTTATTGGATTTCAGATGCGATGGCTTCTGTTCCGTGCTTTCCCTTTTTTCGCTCGGAGGCTGCTTTTCCTCAGTCACCATCTGATGAGGAAGCGATGGCGATGATCCGGGCCCATGACCCGAAC
This sequence comes from Agapanthus africanus, assembly GCA_030015575.1. Classification (NCBI taxonomy): domain Eukaryota; kingdom Viridiplantae; phylum Streptophyta; class Magnoliopsida; order Asparagales; family Amaryllidaceae; genus Agapanthus; species Agapanthus africanus. The sequence goes on along the minus strand of JASDDO010000022.1, from coordinate 828,445,087 downwards.
TACACCAACCTTCTTCAATGGGGATCTTGGTATAGTCAGATTATTTAGGATCGCCGGAGTTTTCTTTGCGCGGTACCGACGGAGCCCACTTTCCCATTCTTACCGATGGACCCTCCGAGAACGGTTTTTACTGTAGAAATGCCCAACTGGACTCCAATGGGGAGGCTCGAGCCTTCGACAACCGGTATTCCGAACCATCCGATCCCGGCCATAGACATCTTGGGGCGGCGTATTTGCCAGGGTGAGGCCCAACCGTGGGGGCAGATCTATAAGATAGGGCTCACTCTCCGACACCCTACGGGCTACCTTCTCTGGGCTCGCTACATCCTTGCCACCCATCGTGTGCGGCTGCAGAAGGTCGAGCTTTATCAGGCAATATACGCGTCACTCTTCCATTATAAGTCCCCGCATGCCTGGTGGGTCAAGGCGTTTTTGAACTAATGGAATCTTCCCACCAACACTTTCATTCTAGGAGACCGCGAGGTCTCGATCTCTCTAGCAGAATTTTATGACATTTCGGGGTTGCCAATCAGGGGTAGTCTGTATGAGGAGTTGCTGCCTTCTGATGAGTACATTTTTGAACCCGAGCCCGCCCAGGTTGACGGCCTGTCTGCTGAGAATGCCGTCCGCCACAAGCGTCCCAGTTTAATCAAGGCGCTAGGTATCTTCGGCCGATTATTCACCGAATCCGAAGATCAGGGTGTTACTTTCAAGAGCTTCATTGCTCGTTTCCTTCGCGAGGACGCCTTATCAAAGACAGCCCCGAAGTTTGCAAACATGAAAGACCCCTTTGGGTTTGGCCCGAAGAAACTGCCAACTAATGAATCGGATCTGCCGCAATACTACATTCCCATAATGTCGCCGATGTCCTTCGAATCCATCGCAGCTCCCGGCATGGATGAGGAGACATTCTTCGTTGGGTTTGTTAGCGTCTGGCTCAGTTGGTTTGTCATCCCCATGCATCGTCGCTTTATGAGAGCTTCGGTTATCTATCCGGCTTATCGTATTGCTGAGGGGACGCGGTTGGCCGTCGGCATCCCAGCCTTGGCGCACCTTTATCATGGGTTGGGTACCGCAGCTAATACCTCTACTCCTGGCGTGGATGTGGTAAACTTTTCGCTTCATTATTTCACGTCCTGGATCGAAATGCACGTGTTGGGGGCTTTCGCTATGCATCAGAGGCCTGCGTTCTATGACGCCTACACTTTCCCTCGGCTTATGCGATTGGTGGATGCTTCTGCCGTTGACCCAACTCAATTCAGGGCTATTCGGGCGTTGATTTCTCCTTACGCTACTGCCGGCGGATTAATATTTAATGATCGGGTCTTATCTTCTACCACGGGTTCGGCCCAGCCGCTTTGGGACCGGTCGAAAGATGACGCACCCACTTTGAAACCCCAGGAAGCCGCGCGCTTATATGCAATCAAACCGGGTTACCTGGTGTTTCGTCAGGACAGTGCGGCTCTCTTTATGCGGTACAATCCGCATCGCTTTGCCCGGCAGTTTGGCTATGATCAGGGCGTCCCGTTTGAAGCTTTCATAATCGCGCCGGTTCCTTCGCTCGAGGCCGTCCGAGATGCCGCCCACCACTTTGTGAGGCTGAACACCGGTTCTCAGTTCATGATCCCTGATGGTGACTACATTCCCCGATGTGTGGGGTCGTTTACGGGCTGGTATCTCCATCGGGTGAACCCGGTTATTATTGAGGAGAGAAGGGTGCTTCTTGGCTATGGCGCCCCTATTCAGGTTCCGGCCCCGGGAGCCATGCTGCGACCACGTGCCCCAGTCCGCTTTCCCCTGAGGGATATCGGTACTGCGATTATTCCTGGAGAGTCAGGAGTAGATCTTACTCCAATAGTTGGTATGCCCCTAGGTACTCGGTCGCGGGGTAAACGGGCTCCAGTAACAGTACCCCCACCCGAGGCAGCACCACCCTCCGTGTCATCGACGATGGCAGTGTCATCTCCAGTCATGGCCCGGGGAAAGGGTGTTGAGGGCGACGTGGGCCAACGCCGTACTAAGGCTTCGAAGGGAAAGAGACGGTCGTCCTCGGCGACTAGTTCTGGGTCCAAGCGTCGAAGGAAGGTGGCTACTAATTTGCTCGACTCTTTAACGGAGTCTGAGCCCATCCTTGAAGATGAGCCGTTGGCCTTACCGGAATCAAACGCTGAACTACTTTTTCCCAGTTCAGCCGCCGAGGAAGCTGCACAGTTGGCTGAGGCTATAAGGCGTTCCAAAGACGCGTCTCAGAACGCCAGGGTTCCGAAGAAGCCTTATCTTGCTGTAATCTTTTACGAGGACCCCTCGTGGATTCGGCGGCGATTTATAGGCCCTTTGGAGGAATGGGGGGAAAGGGCCTTGAAGCAGGCTGTTTCAGAGGACGCGGCGGACGCGCTTTCTTTATGGACCGGCGGCCATGAGTCCACTCTCGAACCCCGGCGAGCACGCCTCCTTGAGAAGGAGCAGCGGCTTGAAGAAGCCATATTGAAGGCTTCGTTATGCATTGGTATGCCTTTATACTTCTTTATAGCATTTCGGATTGTTTACGCCTGCATGCCTGCATCTTTATTCTTGTGTGAATTGTGCAGAATCTTCGACGCTGGGGGAGCTCCCTACGGGCTCGTTGAAGCCAAAGCCTGTCGAAATTCCCGATGAAGCGTTGCTCGATGCGGAGGGGGCTGATGAGGCTGCTCCTCTTGCAATAGAGCCTTCAGTGGCAGTTCTTGATCACGAAGCGTTTGCTCCTTTAGGGGAGGCTCCTTTAGAGATTGCTGCCCCAATGGCTCTTCCCCGAAGGCGGCCCAGAGGCTGAGATGGAGGTAGTGGGGACTACCCTCCCTCTGTTGGAGCCCGAGGTTCCGGCAGAGGCTGTCGAAGCTGCTATCCCCCCGACTCAGAACGGGAGAAGTGTTGAAGGTAACCTTCTGAATTTTAAATTAGCAGCCTTTCCGTTGTCTGAACTCTTTTGTTTTCTCAGAATTACGTGAGTTGGCGGCCTCTATTGTCGATCTGTCTCCCCGGCAATCCTTTCAGCGTCTGCTGGAGATGGCAGCTCCACAAGCGATATCCCCCCAACGTATTGTCCTCTTATCCGGGCAAGGTTGGTGTCGTCCATCACTTCTCATAGCATCGTCGTTATTTTGCGTATTGACATTGATGTTTTCTACAGTTTTGGAGGCCGATAATGAGGTCGAGGTTCTCGAAGGGCCAGGGGAACCTTCGGCTCCTACTTGCACGACTGTCGGTAAGCGACATTTCATCATACTCTCATTCGTTCTTTGCTTAAGAATTTTACTGACATCTTCCAACTTTGAACAGCTCTGCCAGTCTCCACGGCGTTGGAGTCGCGCATCGTGATGCCGTCCGGCCCTTACGCTTTGCGGGCTTCAGAACGCTTGGCCCAATTGAGCCTTGTCTCCCTATCATCTTTCGTCGAGGAGCTCCGTGCTGGTAGCGCGACCACAGCCGAAGCATTTGCCGCTTAAGCTAACGGTTCTCTTCCTTTTCTCGCCACCTATCATAGTGAGGAGGTGGTGCGGGTCTGGGTGGAGTTCTGTAGGAAGGTGGAGGCTTGTTTGCACGCTCTTGAATGTTCTCGCCTTTCCTCGGAAGCCGTGGCTGCGAAAGCGGAGTTGCGGGGTCTGATAGCACGATGTGCGGCCAACATGACGTCATGCGAGAAGAGGCTTGGCCGCAAATTCTCGGAGAGGGAATTGGCTTCTAAGGCGCTGAGCGAGCTTCAGGCCAGCCTCACAGCCAAGGCCAACAAAGCATACGAACTCTGGCGAGTGCTCCAGGAGTCCATAAAAGAGGTGGTGGCCCTCGATAAAGCTGCCACGTTCACTCGTGAGAGGGTCGAGGCTCATAAAGCCACCGAGAAAGAGCTCGAGGCTCGGCTTACTTCGTATCAGGCTCAGCAAGCTCAGGCGGAGGCTCGTCTTCTGGAGATCTTGCGTCATGAAGCCGTGGCTCAGCGACAAAACGATGAACTGGTAAAATTACTACACTGCCCGCCAGCTTGAGGACTTGTATCTTTTCCCCTTTTTTTGTACATACTCATGGATGAGAGTATCTTTCTTTTTTGTTTCTTTCATAGATTGTACTTTGTATCTATTTTGGTTTATGAATAAAAGATACATTTTTCCTCTCAACGGTGTCCCCTTTTTATTGAATGTATTCTGCGGATATTCTATCTTGATCTCCTTGCAGGACAGCGATAGCTCAGGATTCAGGGTTAAGATCTGCTTCCTAAGACTTTTGCACTTTACGAGTCACGAGGGTCTCATAAAGAGTTTTTTTCTCCCCATGGGTCGAGAGGACCCTATAGGTGTAAGTTCTTCTTAAGAATCGTGAGGATTCTTAAGCGAGTTTTTCCCTTGAGAGTCGTAAGGATCTCACAAGAGAGTTTTCTTCCTTACAGGTCGTGAGGACCTGCAAGTGCTGGGTGTGGTCGCCCTTATCCGTGTTTCACGGGGTCAGGGGTCGCACAGGGTATCATAGTTTAAAGACATCACGGTCAAGGTTAAGGACCTCATAGTCCATGGATTTAAGGACATCACAGTCCGATGTTAGTTTTAAGACATCACGGTCAAGGTTAAGGACCTCATAGTCCATGGGTTTAAGGACCCCACAGTCCGATGTTAGTTTTAAGACATTACAGTCAAGGTTAAGGACCTCATAGTCCGTGGATTTAGGGACTCCACAGTCCGATGTTTGGTTGCAGGGACCCGTCACCTCTTTGAAGACGTTGAGGAATTACAGCGCCAAGCATCAAAGGAGTGAAGAGATGTACCCTTAAACCAAGGTGGAATCCGTAGGGAATCGGGGTGGTTGATCGTTAGTTTTAAGACATCACGGTCGAGGTTAAGGACATCATAGTCCGTAGATTTTAAGGACTCCACAGTCCGGTATTTGCTCTGGATGCTTCACACGGGTTCACTGCCGTGCTTGGCGAGGACCAGGCTCCGCTCTGGGCGTTTTTCGCGGGGTCAAAGAGTGACGTTATCCGCGTTCCACGTAACCAGGAATTTTGCACTAGATACTCACACGGGTTCACTGCCGTATTCGGCGAGGACTAGGCTCCGCTCTGGATGCTTCACACGGGTTCATTGCCGTGCTCTGCGAGGACCAGGATCCGCTCTGGACGTTTTCCACGGGGTCAAAGAGTGACGTTATCCGCGTTCCACGTAACCAGGAATTTTGCACTAGATGCTTCACACGGGTTCACTGCCGTGCTCGGCGGGGACTAGGCTCCGCTCTGGATGCTTCACACGGGTTCACTGCCATGCTCTGCGAGGACCAGGATCCGCTCTGGGCATTTTCCACGGGGTCAAAGAGTGACGTTATCCGCGTTCCACGTAACCAGAAATTTTGCACTAGATACTTCACACGGGTTCACTGCCGTGTTCGGCGAGGACTAGGCTCCGCTCTGGATGCTTCACACGGGTTCATTGCCGTGCTCTGCGAGGACCAGGATTCGCTCTGGGCGTTTTCCACGAGGTCAAAGAGTGACGTTATCCGCGTTCTACATAACTAGGAATTTTGTACTAGATACTTCACACGGGTTCACTGCCGTGTTCGGCGAGGACTAGGCTCCGCTCTGGATGCTTCACACGGGTTCACTGCCGTGCTCTGCGAGGACCAGGATCCGCTCTGGACGTTTTCCACGGGGTCAAAGAGTGACGTTATCTGCGTTCCACGTGACCAGGAATTTTGTTGATTGTATCCGCATTTCACGGAATGGAGGTTTGGCTGTTGGTGATATGTATATCGCCGAGCCATGGAACTGGGAGCTGCCGCTGCTCCGCTTTGTTTGAAGTTGTGTCCGTCTTTACGAGACGAGTGTTGGGATGATCTCTAGGTCGCTTGTGGCCCGTCGAGATTTAGCTTCTTTCTTTGGTGAAACATGGGGGGGAGGTATGTTCGCTTTTTGTTTACGCTCTTGGATTGTGTACAGGGTGTGATGGAACATCGCCTGTAGGGCATAAATTTTATTTCTATTTTATCTCTTTTTCGGCGATGCTCTATCGTTTCAGCTTTTATATCGCGAAGGTCGCGATTGCCCCATCATTTCGGCTATTTTTCGCGGTGCCCAATCATTTTGGCTATTTATTTATTTTCTACTCGCTGCTTTTTATTGCGAGTTGCCCCATCATTTCGGCTATTTTTTATGCATACATTTTTACTTACTGCTTTTTATTACAAGTTGCCCCATCATTTCGGCTATTTCGTATGCATGCGTGGCTCGCTAGCTTTTTCGCCGCAAGCTTGGATTTTAGACACCGATTTCAGCATCAGCACCGCTACAACTGGGATGTTGCCAGGAGCGAATCATCATTTGCCTCTGTCGATATTGAACAAAGGTGGCTTAGCAAACAGGGTTAAGGGTCCTGTCGACCAAGGCTTTTGACTTCATGAGCCGTAAGGGTCTCACAAAGGTATTTCTTCCTACAAGTCGTGAGGATCTTGTAGGTGTATTTTCTCCCTGGGAATCGTGAGGATCCCTAAGTGTATGTTCCTCTGTAAGTCGTAAGGATCCTACAAGAGGGTTTTCTCCTTATAAGTCGAAAGAAATTATAAGGGTTGTTCACCATATGGACATGTCCCCAGTCACGGGTGCGACTTTGCTGGGGAAATGATTATTCGCGCCCGTGGATTGTATACAAGGGTCAGTATTGAGCCACTTGTAGGGCAGCATCGAAGGTTGTGGGGGATTTGCTTAAGAACAGGTTTAGGTTTCTGTAACTTAAGACTTTCAAATCTCATGAGCCGTGAGGGTCCCATAAGAGAATTCTCCTTACGAGTCGTAAGGATCTCGCAAGTGTATTTTCTCCTTAGGAATCATGAGGATCCCTAAGTGTGTTGCTCATTTGTGAGTCGTAAGGATCTCACGCGGGTGGTTTCTCCTTACAAGGTCGAGAGGACCCTGTAAGTGTCTTTTAACGAGGTTGCGCCCTTTCAGGTTTTCACAAACACTCGCCGGTAGCCCTGCTGTTTTTACTCACGGAGCCCTTTCGGGTTTTCATCCGTGCCCTTTTTGCTTTTGGACATACCGTTTTTTTTAATTCTTTTTTATTTTCTTTTTCTCTTTTTTTTTTACGAGGCCGCGCCCTTTCGGGTTTTCACGAACACTTGCCGGTAGCCCTGCTGTTTTTACTCACGGAGCCCTTTCGGGTTTTCATCCGTGCCCTTTTTTGCTTATGGACATACCGTTTTTATTTATTATATTTTTTTATCTCGTCAGCCTAAGGATGCTGCGGTATTAGTTTAAGGACGTTTCGGTCCGTCGTTAGTTTAAGGACGTTTCGGTCCGTTATTAGTTTAAGGACATTTCGGTCCGTTATTAGTTTAAGGACATTTCGGTCCGTCGAGGAAAGGGCCAGCTACTACTTATAGAGCCTTGAGCTTTAGGAAGATAGCGAGCGGACATAGTCGTCGTCATCTATCATTGACCCAGGCTGTGGCTCGTTAAGCATAGTACTTCTTTAAAAAGCTGCCGTTTATTGGCCTGAAAGGCCTTCCACCGTGCATGTCCATGAGTAGATAGGCTCCACCCTGGTAGACCTTGTCTATGATATACGGGCCTTCATAGTTCGGCTCAAATTTTCCCTGCTTGGCACGATTGGGGATCATAGGTCTTTTGACCACTAGTACGAGTTCGCCCTGGCGGAATGTCCTCGGCCTAGTCAATCTTTCGTACGAGCGCGTCATCTTTGCTTTGTAGGCCTCTAGATTTTGTTGCGCTATGAGCCGGGTTTCATCGAGGGCATCGAGCTCCTCAAGCCAAAGGTGAGCATTTTCTTCGTCCGGCAGCTCGTAGTGGACTGCCGCTCGTAGAGAAGGTAACTCTATCTCGAGGGGGAGCACTGCTTCCGTCCCAAATACCAACGCGTACGGCATTGTGTTCGTGGCCGTCTTGAACGTAGTTCAATAGGCCCAAAGGGCCTCTTGCAGCCTCTCATGCCAGTCCTTCTTATTTCGGGACACCGTCTTTTTTATGATCTTTGTCAAGGTCTTATTGAAGGCCTCGGCCAGACCGTTAGCTCGCGGATTGTAAACTGAAGAATATCTCCAGTCTATATTGTGCTGTTGCGCGAAGCGGCTAATCTTATGGCTTCTGTAGGCTGGCCCGTTATCGGAGATAATCCGCCGTGGAGTTCCAAACCGATAGATGACGTGCGTCTTGAAGAAGTGGAGGATATTCTCCGTCTTCACTTCCCTCAATGGTACTGCTTCCGCCCATTTGGAGAAGTAATCAGTCGTCGCCAAGATGAAACGATGTCCCCTGGACGATGCTGGTTCAATGGGGCCGACTATGTCAGTCCCCCACATTTCGAACGGCCAGCTAGCCATCGTTGGATGTAGTGGATTTGGATGTTGGTGGATGAAATCCCCGTGGATTTGGCACGAGTGGCACTGCTTCGCATACTCGAGAGAGTCCTGGATCATCGTGGGCCAGTAGTAACCCATCCGTTTAATTTTTAACTTCATCTTCGGGCCTGCTTGATGAGAACCACAGATTTCATCATGAACCTCTTGAACGACTCTTTCTGCTTCGTCCGGTCCTAAACATCTTAGCCACAGAGAATCAAACGACCTCTTATACAGAGTATCATTGACGAAAGCGAAAGATAGAGCTCGTTTCATGAGCTGATGTCTTGAGGACGCTCCTTCGGTCATTCGGTGGGACTTAAAGTAGTCTATGAAGACTTCCCTCCAGTCCTCAGCCTTCTTACGGTCTTTTATTTGTAGGATTGTCTGCTCAGTCGCTCCCTTTTCTTCGCATGATTCCGGAGATATTTCTGCCGGGGCGAGCACTCGACGGCTTTGCACCATGATTTTGACGTCATCGAGGTTCTCATCAGCTAGTTCTTTAGCGAGCTTAGCTAGCGCGTCTACTTTGCTATTTTCCGCACGTGGTATACTTTCCAAAGTGTAGGAGGGAATTTGGGTCAATAGTTGTTGCACCTTTTCGCCGTACTTCACCAGCTCCGGTTTGCATGTTTGGTAGTCGCCATTTACTTGACTAACGACCAGTTGAGAATCCCCGTATATAAGGAGGTCTTCAATTCCCATGTCAATGGAGATCTCGAGGCCTGCTATCAAAGCTTCGTATTCGGCTTCATTGTTCGTCCTTGATTCCGTTAAGGAGAAAGCAAAGCGCATTATCCCTCCTTGTGGGGTTACGAAGATAAGGCCTACTCCCGATTTGATTATGGGGGTACATTGTTTGCACTTCTTCATGGAAGATGTCCCGTCAAAATAGAGTTCCCATCGGGTATCACCGCCGCCGATCGCATCGAATGCATGTTCGTCCGGCAAATCGCAGTTCAGAGGAGAACCGGCAGGTACTGGATGCTCAGCAAGGAAGTCGGCAATGGCCTGGCCTTTCACTGCTTTAAGAGGTCGATACGTTAGCGAGAACTCCATCAGGAGTAGAGCCCATTTAGCGAGTCGACCCGTCAATATAGCCTTTGACATCAAATATTTAAGGGGGTCCACCTTCGAGATGAGACGGACTTCGTGCGCCAACGCATAGTGCCTGAGTTTTGTTATTGCGAAGATTAACGCCAAGCAGTGTTTTTCAATGGGAGAGTAGTTACTTTCTGCCCCCAGCAGAACTCGACTTAGGTAGTAGATTGCTCTCTCTTTTCCTTGATCGTTCTCCTGTGCCCACAATGCGCCTAAGGAACCTTCGAGGGCGGTTGTATAAAGAATAAGGGGTTTTCCCTTGACCGGCGCAGCCAACACCGGAGGGTTCTGCAGGTACTGCTTGATCTCGTCTAGTGCACCTTGGCATTTGTGATCCCAAACGAATGGAGTTCCCTTCTTCATCAGGTGGCTGTAAGGACGGCACTTGCCTGAAAGATTGGCGATAAACCGCCGGATGTATGCGAGCTTCCCTTGGAGAGACCGCAACTGTTTGAGGGTTCTTGGCGGAGGCATTTCCATGATCGCCTTGATCTTAGATGGATCTATTTCGATACCTCGGTGTCGGATGATGAATCCCAGGAATTTACCCGAGGAGACTCCAAACGCGCATTTGAGGGGATTCATCTTCAAATTATATTGCCGAAGGCGTTGAAATACAGTCTCCAGATGCTTTAAATGCTCTTCGTATGACATGCTCGTTACTACAAGGTCATCGATATAGCACTCGACGATGTCATGTATGAGGTCGTCGAAGATCTTTGTCATGGCCCTTTGATAGGTAGCGCCAGCGTTCTTTAGACCAAAGGGCATAACCCTGCAGTAGAATATACCCAAGGGGGTCCGGAAAGCGGTGTGCTTCTGGTCTTCGGGATGCATCTTTATCTGATTGTACCCTGATGAACCGTCCATAAAGGAGAAAACTTCGTGAGTGGACGTGTTGTCTATCATTAGCTCGGTTACCGGTACTGGGAAATCGTCCTTCGGGCAAGCTTTGTTGAGATCCCTGAAATCCACGCATATGCGTACCGTCCCATTTTTCTTCATTACCGGGACGATGTTGGCGATCCAATCGGGATACTGGACTTCTTGGATAAATCCAGAATCGATCAGCTTCTTGACTTCGGCGTTGATGTTCATCTCAAGCTCGAGCCGCATCCTTCTCGGCGCCTGCTTGACTGGCTTGATATCTGGGGATATTGCTAATTTATGCACAGCAATCTCCGGATCCAATCCTGGCATTTCGGAATAGTTCCACGCGAAGCAGTCTTTATGTTGTAGAAGCACGTTCTTTAACGCAGCCACCCTTTCTTCAGATAGCAGCTCGCTAACAAATGTCGGTCGCAGATCATCTGCCGCTCCCAACTCAATCTTCTTGAGATTATCTGCAGTAGTATGTATGCCATCTTCCAGTTCTTTCGGAGCTGGCGGAAATTCTGAGATTACCTCATCATCGCTGTTCTCAAAGCACCAGGGAAGGTCATCCATGTTCTCGGACTCTTCTTTTAATATCGTAATCGTGTAACATGTGCGAATCCGCTTCCAGGACTGAGGTGGATCTGATTCTGCTTTTGCGGTTTTGAGTTCGTGCTTTTGTGGCGGCGTTACCCTCCAGCCGTCGGATAAAGCGAATCTGCCCTGTTGGTACTGGTCCTCGACCCAGTTCTTGAAGGTGAAGCAGTCTTCGGTAGGATGTCCTATTGCTCGGTGATAAGAGCAATAGCTCAGATGAGACGCCTTGTTAGCTTTCTCAGGGTGCTTAGACTCTGGAAGCGTGATCATTTGATGTTTTATAGCGAGCTCGAGTAACCTCTCCGTCTTGTCTCGGGGGAAGGAGTACGCTCGACTCATCTTCTTCATGTGGGACAAATCCGAGCCGCGCAATATCCGATCACGTAACTCTCTAATCCTGCGTCGTTGTTGTCGGCTCCCCTTTCCGCTTCTTGATTTATTTCTGCCTCTGCGTCGGGCCTTTCGTACAACGGGTTGACAGGGATGAGCATCTTCGTCTTTTGCAGCCTGTTGAAATAGACGTTGCGCCCTGGCCTTCTCGTAGATGGCCATCTCGCGGTTGTAGTCTTCCCAAGCTTTTTGACCCACTTTCCTGATAAGCTTGTCCATCCATTCTTCAAATGACGGACTCGGCACTTCAATCGCGGGCTCTAGTTTTGATGAGGGGTTGGCATTTCCCGACAGGGCGTCCTTTTCTACATCAAAGGTATATATGGCGTAGCTACTGTGGGTCCGTTCCCGTTTTCCGGCTCTCACGTATCCAAGCCCAGGTGTTTCCATTTTCCCGTTAGGCAATTTGCGTTGAGTCCCAGGGACATCCCAAATCCTGTTGTAGAACCGAGCTTGTCGAACAGTCTGTTTTAAGGGTACTCCTTGACGCTTCAATAGCCTCTTTAGTCCATTTGTGTAGTATCTGGGCAAACGGATGGGTTGGAGCCTGTCGAGTGTAGCATCCGCGCCATGCCAGATCTCTTTCTCTACTTTCGTCTCTGAGGATCGGTAGAATAGGATTGCCTTCTCACTCCTTTGCCTGGGAGGGACGTAAAACGTTTACAGGTCCTGCACATTGTAAGTTTGAAGTGTGTCGAGCTCCTTGTAGTGTTCTCGCGGCACCATGGTGATTTGCAAACTCTGATCATCGCTAGGGGGTGCTTGTATTGACGGCCGATTGGAGAACACGGCATTAACCTCATCTTCCGAGTCACTTCCGAAGATCAACATGGGGGCGGACGTCCCCGGGTTGTTGCGTTGAGATGGCCCAGCATAAACTATCTCTTCTTCTTCTTCGGTATCGCTCCCGAAGACAGGGATGGCGGCGGCGGCTTTGTTCTCTGGCTTGCGACACCTTTCTGTATCCTCGAAGTCTGGCGAAAAGTACTTCGCATCTTCGTACTTGCGGACTTCGTTCACGGAAAATGGGTTCAGCTCACCTGTTACGGTATACTCGAAACCATCCTTAAAGTACTTCATACACTGATGTTGTGTAGAAGGGATGATATTGTACTCGTGTAACCAAGGGCGACCGAGCAAGGCGTTGTAGCAGGTCTTGGCATCAATGACATGGAATTTGATGTCCATGACGAGCAGTCCGAAGCGTAATGTTAGTATCACGGATCCGAGAGTCCGTGACGATTGGGAGTCGAAACCAGAGATGGCAATTTTGTCACGAGCGAGGTGTTGCACACTCATGCAGATTTCTTTCAACACCCGAACATTAAGGAGATTGACGGAGGATCCATTGTCAACCAGGATTTTGCCTATCTTGATATCGTGGCAATACCCGGAAACGTATAGGGGACGGTTGTGGTCGCACGTCCCGAGGGGAAGGTCTTCGTCACCGAAAGTGATGTCGGCCGTATGCACTTCCTCCAGTTCATCCTTCATCCTTTCAGTGGCGAGGAAGGCTTGGAATTGCCAGGTTGTTGTAACGCCTTAATCAGTGACTCTCGCGCTTCTTTTGATAATAGGAGGGCATCGAGAATGCTAAGCTGAGAAGGTAGCTTCCTTAGGTGTGCCAGGATATTGTAGTCCACCTTACCCTTCCTGGGAGGGTCTTTGGTAGTCAGATCTTTCATGACTTGTTCATCTAAAGTGATATCCTCAGTGACATTTTCCTTTCCCTTATCTTTTCTATTTGTGGGCCCGAGATTCTTTTCTGGGAGCGTGCGATTGCGCAGCTGAATGTTCTCGCAGGTCTCCGATTCCTCCTCTTTCCCTAAAACGGATTCTTTAAAGAGAGGGCCCAGAGCCATTTCTTCATCAGAGTCGCTCCCAAAGGTGAGAACTTGTGACCCTCCGGCATTAACCATGTAACAGTTGCCAGTGGTTCTGTTGTGCCCGTCGGCAGTACTTCTTCGTTCCCGACGAGTCTTGCGTTTCATGCGCTTAAAATGTTGCCGATGATCAACATATCCTTACCACCATATCCTAAAGGCGTCGCACTCCTCCGTGGGGTGTGAAATTTTCCGATGATATGCGCAATAATTAGGGTGCCTCTCCGCCCCATTGAGTGTGTTTTCTTCCGAGGGTGGTAGCTTCATTCCCATTGACATGGCTTTAGCAAACCTTTTCCTCGTCTTGAATATCTTCTTGTCTGCCTCGGATGCCTTTCGATCTGGCGGGAGTACTTCAACTCTTTCGTTCAGTCGCCTGCGTTTGGCTCCTTCCGATGCGGCCATCTCATGCTCCTGATCCGCTTTACTCTTCAGACGAATCTCATCTAGAAAGGCGTCGATCATTTCATCTGTTGGCCACACACGCTCTGGTTCAGGCTCTACCCCCAGTTTCTTAGAGCTATGTGTTTTTTCATCGTCAGTAAACGAGCGGGAGATTACGTTACAACTCGCCACGTATCCCTCAGATTCATCCGACGAACTCTCTCCATCATCTTCCTCTCGAAAGATGTGGATGAGGAACTCTTGCAGCGTGACAGGAGTTCGCGCCTTTTGATTGTACTCTTCCATCGCGTCGATCTGCTTCTGCAAGTTCGTGCGCTTGTCTCCAGGCTTCACGGGCTTCTTGGATTTCTTCTTCTTTTTCTTCAAAGATTTTGACGGTTGGGCGTGAGTATTTCGACCATCACCATAAGTCTTCGTAGTCAGACACGGCTTCAACATCCCTTCGATAATTTGAGGTTCAGGCGGGTCCTTCCATTCGATTGCAGGGCACGCATGAAGGTCCCTCAGCATTCTTTTGGTTTTAGTTGACAGCACGACCTCCCATGGAGCTTCTTCAATAAAGGAACAGGTTGCCCCCGGTGTATCTGCTTTCTTAGGAGTATGCGGCTGTGGTGGGTTCACCTTCCACTTTTCGGACAGTGCAAACTTCCCCTGGAGGTATTGATCTTCAATCCATCCTTTGAAGACGAGCAATCCTCAATCGGATGACTTACCGTTTGATGATAAGAGCAATAGTTAGGGTTATTCACCTCAGTGGGTTGTGGCGGTCGCCTTGGATTTGGTAGGTTTATAAGTCTGTTGCGTACTGCCAGCTCGAATAGCCGCTTCGTCTTGTCCCGTGGGAACGAGTAGGGACGCTTCATCTTCTCATTATAATACCGGCGTCTTTCTTCCAGTTGATCCATCAGCTTTGGGGCATTGGGTTGCTGCTGAGCATTCGCGACGAAGGTGGCCTTTCCCTTACCCTTGTCATTCCGAGGTTCTGGCTTCGGGGGAGGTGGTTTATGACCCATCTGGTCCATCTGAGCCAACTTGTCGATTAAAGCCTGGAATGTGGTCGGCTTAAAGAACATCATAAACTGGGAGATAGTTGCGTGAGGGTCTAGGGTTCCCACGAACATGCCCACCGCGGGCGCTTCCTCAATGCGTTGCTCGCATTTCGACCACAAATTCCGCCGGCGTATAGCATACTGGACCCAAGTTTCGCCTGGTTTTACCCTGGCGTTAATCAATGCCGTTATTGGAGTGCGTTCGCTGGCGCTTGCGAATCGCTGAGTGAATAGCAACTCCATTTCAGCGAACGTCTTGATAGAATCGTTCGGGAGTTCCGAATACCATTCGAACGCTGTTTCTGATAGGCTGCCCACGAGCTGGCGAAGCAACAGTTTATCATCACCGCCGGTGTTACCGCAAAGGGCCCTGAACTGGGCGACATGTTGGTGGGGATTGCCGGTCCCTTTGTAAACATGGAACTTGGGAATTGTGTAACCCGGCGGGTACCTGATTTGGTCGTACCAGCTTGGATACGGCTGGCCTGTTTTTACGACTTGACCAGCTGCCTCAGTCGCGTGATGAACCCGGATTTGCTGGGCTATATAATCGACCAAATCAGCCTTAGAGATTGTCTCCTCCTTGGCCGTTGAGAGGGCCGGTGGTAGATTTGACGTTTCCCCCCTGTCGTCTTCAAGGACGATCGGGGGATCCTCAGCGGGTGGGTCTTGTTGGATCATCATTCCTATCATATCTTGGAAGAGAAGGCCCATACGCTGTATGTTGGCTGCTTGTTCAGCGGCCTCTTTTTCCTTCTTCTCCAATATTCGGCGAAGGAACTCAGCGTCGGTTTCTTCCTCCTGGCGTTCGTCTGAGGACGTTTCTGGGTTTTCTTTTTTCCCGGTAAGTGCGGCCATAGCGTTCATCATTTCCTGGAGCTTTTGCTGTTGCTCCTGAGCTTTGGTTACCGACCGTGTAAGCGGTCTATGACCCGTAGACGCACGGCTGTCTTCCTTTCCTGATGCCATGTATACGGTATGGACCATCATGCCCCCAAACTTAGGGCGTCTGGGCTTAGTGCCTTTAGCTGTCGTTGCAGGCTGGGGGATCTTCTCTGGCTTCCTCCTTTTATGAGCAGTGGCAGTTGAGGGGGGCGTTGAGGCGGGCACCCAAACAGTGTTTCGTGGTTTAGCCTGGTGACTGGCTTCCTGTTGGATTTTCAGCTTCTTGTGTTGGCGGGAGAAGTTTGGATCGATCATCGAGTCTCGGGCCTGCCGCCAAACCTTATAGATTCTGGAAGACAGCCGTTGTGGGGATCGGGGCTGTTCTGGCTTTATTTCCGCAACCTTTTTTAGTGGAGGAGGAGACCTCTTTAGTATCGCGGTAGGAGAATTCCTACGCACCTTATTTAGCATCTTAAAGCTGTTCCCAGTTGGAACAGCAGCATTAACTTCTGCCATCGGGGCTAGTGGAGTTAGCCCAGAGGGGGAGTTGCCCCCAGCCTTCCTTACTCGGTGCCAGTGGCGACGTCGAGCGTGTCGAGCGGACGGCGTTGGTTCAGCGGTGAGAATAGCTTCGTCTTGCCCCCTGTGTAGGCGGGGGGTCGTTGCTGGTGTTAGCCTATCAAAGACCGACGTCCTTTGGATAGCAGGAGCGGGAGCTGGAGCCGTCAATCTTGTAAAGACCGACTTTGTGGCAGGGGAAGCCGCTTTGACGACTTCAGGAGCAGGACCGGTCACTTTCTTAGAAGCAACCTTCTCTGGGATTGTAGGCCTCATTGTGGGTCTACAGGAGTCTTGGCCCAATCTAGAGAAGACCGAGGCGCTGGTGTTGGGCGACCCGTTGAGAGGGGCCGCGGAAGGGGTAAGACGATCAAAGACCGACTTCTTGGGAGCTTCCTCTGTCAGCACCGGCGCGGTGAAGCTTGTCGGTGGGAGCATGGTCCCAAAAAACAATCCTGTGGTGGCTCGAGTGACCTGTTCCACGGGTATTGTGAATAGCGAAGCAGCTTGGGGTCCGTAGGCTATACCTCCTGGCGAGGCAGAGCGTTGGTTGCAATTGCAGTCCGAGCAGTTGGAGCGTTTCGCAGAAGTAGAAGCCATCGATTCTTTGCTTTCTGCAATAAGCAGGACGCCAAAACTTAGTATCTTGAAACCCAAGGGCAACCATTAGCGAACCGCAATTGGTTCGCGAATCACGACACACGAAGTGTGGAGTGGAAAGAGGAAAAGGCCCCACCGGGCGTGCCAGAATCTGTTCCCCTCCGAAGGACGGCCAAGACATGGATGTCTTGCCTGAGATTCGGGGCAGATGCTAATTGGTGCTATCTGTCTACCTCTCCGAAGATGCCAAGTTGATTTATGGCACCATGCATCGAAGGTTTAAACGGATGCGTCCGATGTAGCAGACTTTGTCAGATTCCCCCTCGCTTGAGGGGTTTTTTGATTGTGGGGACGCTCTTCCCTGCAGGCACAAGCTCCTGCAGTTAATTACGCTACCGCTTCGCGGTAACAACTTTCTCCTTCTCCAGAATTTCACTTCGTGTCGTGGGTGTTTATTTTGTTTGTGGTTGCCCGTGGATTGTATACGGAGACCAATTTATGTCGTCGCCCGTAGGACGTGGATTAGTCCAAATCCGTATTTTCTTAGATTTGGTTTTGGGGTTTTGGTTTGAGGATACGTTAGCCATATTTGAGGCTAAGATCAACTCAAACGTTTGTTAAGGATACGTTAGTCTAATTTGAGACTAAGATCAACTTAACGGGATCGTTTAGATCTGACAAAAGAGCATTTGGGGGCTCTATTGTTCCAGTTTAGGGACATAGTGGTCCATTGAATGTATGGCCGTCGGAACCCATCACCTCTCTGACGACGTTGAAGGATTACAACGACAGGTGTCAGAGGAGTTCAGAGATGTACCCTTGGACCAAAGTTGGTTGGGTGATCCATAGTCCAATTTGGGACTAAAGTCTGTTTGAAGGTTTAAGGATACGTTAGCCATATTTGAAGCTAAGATCAACTTAAACGGTTGTTAAGGATACGTTAGTCCAGTTTGGGAGTAAGATCGACTTAACGGGATTGTTTAGATCCAACAAAAGAGCGTTTGGGCTCTATTGTTCCAGTTTAGGGACATAGTGGTCCATTTCTAGTTTAGGGACATGGTGGTCCATTACCAGTTTAGGGACATGGTGGTCCATTGATAGTTTAAGGACGCATAAGTCCATGGGTTTAAGGACCCCACAGTCCATATGGGTGTGTTTAAGGACGCATTAGTCCGTTAGTTTAAGGACGCATAAGTCCACGGGTTTAAGGACCCCACAGTCCGTATCTTGGTTTAGGGACGTATAAGCCCATGTGTTTAAGGACCCCACAGTCCGTGTTGATGTGTGGTTGTCGGGACCCGTCACCTCTCTGAAGACGTTGAAGGATTATAAAGACAAATATCAGAGGAGTTCAGAGATGTACCCTTGAACCAATGAGTGGGCTGAAAGAGCAGATGTGCTCAGTTCAAGATGATTTGAGGACTTATGGCCAGTTTGGGCTAAGTCCAAAATATTGGCCCTCTGTTGGTCCATTGAAGGAGAGTCTTTGCCTCTGGCCATTTAGCCAATTGGACCAATGCCTAGTGTTAAACACTAAAGACCAATCAGTGTTGAACACTGGGAATGAGATTGATAAGTTAGTGTTTAACACTAAAAGATAGTTGGTGTTAAACACCAGCAACAAGGCTTTCAAATTAGTGTTAAACACTAAAACAGATCAGAACACTGGCAGCAGAGATCTCAAATTAGTGTTAAACACTAAGGTAATCAGTGCTGAACACTGCAAATAAAGCTCTTTGATTAGTGTTGAACACTAAGGCCAAACAGTGTTTTAACACTGGATTCAGGGGTTCCAATTTAGCGTTAGACGCTAAGGCAAGAGGGATCACGTGGTAGCACGTGAGGGCGCCCTCCCTTCATTTGTTCTGCTGAGAATATCGCATCTTTTGGAGCATCACGTGCCATCACGTGACGGGTGTTTAAATGGAGTATGTTAAAGCCTCTGCCAAGGGTCACGTAGGTCACGTGAGGCACTGCCTCAAAGGGGCTTTTCTGTAGATCTTTTTGGGGGTCACGTGGTGACACGTGACCCTGCCTCTATGTATGTTTTTTAGAAGATCTGTTAATCCCTTTCAGGAATTAAATTCCTCGTAGGGTTAAACCCTGGCAATAATTTCAGAGGAATTAAATTCCTACTTCCTTTTGAAGATTTATATTCTAAGATAGAGTTGAACTCTGAATTTTCTGTAGAATTAAATTCCTCATATATATGAAGAACTGAATAGGGTTAAATCCTAATAAAAGCTTTAAGGAATTAAACTCCCACTCTCTGTTAAAGAATTATTCTGGGGAATGAGATTAAGGGAATTAAATTCCTGTTGTTTTAACAGAACTAAGTTCCTAACTAGGGTTAAACCCTGATTCTGCTCATTCACAGGGTCAAACTCTAATTTTATTTTAAAGGAATTAAATTCCTATAGTTCTGTGAGAATTAA
Organism: Agapanthus africanus; assembly: GCA_030015575.1. NCBI lineage: Eukaryota > Viridiplantae > Streptophyta > Magnoliopsida > Asparagales > Amaryllidaceae > Agapanthus > Agapanthus africanus. Next base: position 828,425,941 of record JASDDO010000022.1, on the reverse strand, counting down.
ATTCTCGTGCTTCCATTCCCTCTCTATGCTTTGGGTCTGCATGGCAGGATCTCAACCCATTGAGAATTAAATTCTCAACTCAAGGGGAGATGTGCACTTTACAGATCCTCCACCAAAGAGAGAACTATGTTCTTCTGTTTTTATATCAGAGTTAAACTCTGTTGAGAATTAAACTTTCTTTTCCTTTCAAAAAGGCCTTCCCCTTCTTACCTAGGGTTTTCTTTTGCAGAAGATCCAAATTTCTCCAAAGTATCAAGGCTCCCCTCTTTTTTGTCTCCATTCCTTTCTGCCTTTCTCCCTCTTTTTTTTTCTCCTCGCTGTGTCTCTTGGCTCCTATTTATAGGAGAAGCAGCCGAATCAATTAGTTTTGGTGAATCTTTCATTGAGAGATTTGATTTGTATTCACCATTTGTTTTGGACCTTTGGATTATTAGGTGAATTTTATTCACCATTGGATTTTAAATCTAGAGATTCTCCTTTGTTATTTCGGTTAGATTTAAAGGGGAAATCTTTCCAAATTCGAGATTTTCCCATAGATAGATGGTATTTAATCACCTTTAAATCTTTAATTTAATCGGTTGCTTTGGAAAGATTTAAGAGGTCTTTTCTCAGAATTTAATTTCTGTTAACAGATAGGCTTTGAAAGCCGGTCACGTGTGACCACGTGACCCTTGGTCACGTGTGGGCACGTGACCCTTGGTCACGTGTGGGCACGTGACCCCCTTGGAACGAGCTCTCTTCTTTCTTTATGCGCTCTACTTTCTGGTCGCTGCTTAGCTGTCACGTGCCATCACGTGAAAACTGGTCACGTGTGAGCACGTGACCCTGGCCTGGAGCCTTTTTCTTGATTCAATCAGGGAATTGAGTCTGCTGCTTTCGAGTGTCACGTGCCAACACGTGACCCTGGTCACGTGGGAGCACGTGACCCTTTCTGAAGCCCTTTTCTTTGATATAGTTGAGAAACTGAATTTGCCTTGCCGATGCATTTAGATGTCACGTGCCAACACGTGACTGCTGGTCACGTGTGAGCACGTGACCCTTTTCTGAAGCCTCTTCCGTGGGCTTTCCTGATTTTAAATCAGGAAACAACTGCCCTACAAGCGGTTCAATATTGACCCTTGTATACAATCCACGGGCACAAATAAACGTCTTCCCCACCAAATTCCCGTCAATGGCACGAAATTTCCCCGCTTGGTGAACAACACTTGTAAGTCCTCTCGACTTATAAGGAGAAAATGCTCTTATGAGATTGTTCCCCTTCGAAAGACGGCGACGACGTGAGGCCATCTTGCCTGATATTCGGGGCAGATGCTATTTGGTTTTATCCGTCCACATCTCCGAAGATGTCAAGTTGATTTATGGCACCGTGTATCGGAGGTTTGGACGGATGCAGCCGATGTAGCAGACTTCGTCAGATTCCCCCTCGCTTGAGGGGTTTTTGATTGTGGGGACGCTCTTCCCTGCAGGCGCAAGCCCCTGCAGTTAATTACGCTACCGCATAGCGGTAACAACTTTCTCCTTCTCCAGAATTTCACTTCATGTCGTGTGTGTTTGTTTTGTTTGTGGATGCCCGTGGATTGTATACGGAGACTAAGTTATGTCGTCGCCCGTAGGACGTGGATTAATCCAAATCCGTAGTTACTTAGATTTGGGTTTGGTATTTTAGTTTAAGGATACGTTAGCCATATTGAGGCTAAGATGAACCTAAACGTTCGTTAAGGATACGTTAGTCTGATTTGAGACTAAGATCAACTTAACAGAAAGAGCATTTAAGGGCTCTATTGTTCCAGTTTAGGGACGTAGTGGTCCATTTAATGTATGTGGACATCGGGACCCGTCACCTCTCTGACGACGTTGAGGGATTACAACGACAGGAATCAGAGGAGTTCGGAGATGTACCCTTGAACCAAAGTTGATTAGGGAATATGAAGTCCGATTGAATGTTTAAGAATACATTAGCCATGTTTGAGGCTAAGATCAACTTAAACGGGATCGTTTAGATCCGACAAAAGAGCGATTGGGGGCTCTGTTATTCCAGTTTATGGACATAGTGGTCCGTAGGTAGTTTAAGGACATTGCGGTCCATTGCCAGTTTAGGGACATGGTGGTCCATGTTCCAGTTTAAGGACATGGTGGTCCACTGCCAGTTTAGGGACATGGTGGTCCACTGCCAGTTTAGGGACATGGTGGTCCATTGCTCCCGTTTTGAGGACGGATATTAGTTTAAGAACGCATAAGTCCATGGGTTTAAGGACCTCATAGTCCATATGGATGTGTTTAAGGACGCATTAGTCCGTTAGTTTAAGGATGCATAAGTCCATGGGTTTAAGGACCCTACAGTCCGTCTGGGTGTGTTTAAGGACGCATTAGTCTACGAGTTTAAGGACCCCGCAATCCATACCGATGTGTGGTTGTCGGGACCCGTCACCTCTCTGACGTCGTTGAAGGATTACAACGATAGGTGTCAGAGGAGTTCGGAGATGTACCCTTGAACCGGATGTAAATTGATTTAAGAGAGCAGTCTTGCTCAGTCAATTTAGTTTGAGGATTTACGGCCATGATTGGGCTAAGTCCAATTGAGGATGTTCGACGTTTTATTTGCATTTGGCCTATTAGGCCTATGCTAGGGCTTTGCCCCTGCACTGCATTTTATTCTGGCATGTTAGACCTTTTTGATTTGGGCTCTGTCCCTTTATAGATGATGCAGAGCATCTATTTGGGCTCTACCCTTCTTTAAAATAATGCATTGCATTTAATTTGGCCTGTTAGGCCTTTTTTAATTGGGCTTGGCCCTTCTGTAAATAATGCAGTGCATTAATTAAGTTGACAGTGGCTTGTCAGGTGCTTTGCGCCAATTAATGAGCGCAAGCGCTTGTTGAGGTGACACGTGTCACGCAAGCGCAGTGCGCTGTGCCAGTGCGCTGCGCTGTTGCGCTGTGACACGTGGCGCGCTCTGGTGAGTTGCGTCAACCTTAAAGAGCAATACTCTATTTTTAAAAAAAACGCATAGCGCAAGTGGTTATGGTGCTAACACGTGGCGCTCTCTGGTGGCTTGCGCCAATCCAGGAGCGCAACAGTGCAGTTTTTGCAAGTGCAAGGCACTGTTTCAATAACTTGATCCAATTTTGGATTCAAGAAAAGAATCTTTAAGATTCCAGAACCAATGGTTCATAAAAAAGTGCAAGGCACTGTTATTATTTATTTATATTTATTTTTTTTATTGAAGATCGTTGATCTTGTTCTTAAATCAATGATCTATTCAGAAGAAATTCTTCTCTTTTATAAAGGTTTTTACCTTTTTCTTTTTTTTTCTTGAGTTCTTCTCAAAATTCTTCAGAGCTCTCTCTGTTTTGTTTTTTAAGTTCTTGATCTTCTCTCTTGTGTTTTGAATTGGCGTCTAGGGGCCTTTATATAGTGCCCATTAATTTGTTAAACTTGTTAAAGAGATCATTCTCTGAGTGATTTGGGGAATTTTCCCCACCGTTGGATCTTTGATCCGAGAGCTTCTGTTTTACAGAAGACAATCTTCTTGTTTTAACAAGAACAGAAAGATCTTACTGGAATTTTAATTCTGTTTGGCGCGATGCACCAGCACTTGACACGTGTCGCGCAGCGCATAGCGCAGCGCAACTGCGCTGACACGTGTCGCGCAGCGCAACTGCGCTGACACGTGTCGCGCAGCGCACAGCGCAGCGCAACTGCGCTTGCGCAACTGAAGCGTTGCTTCCTTTAATTTTTGTTTTAAATAGAGCCTTGCTCTGATTGGGTGCGCTGCCTTAGACGCTGCGCTGACGTATCAGTTTCTGACACGTGGCGCGTTGCGCGCAGCGCACGGGATTTGAAGCGTTGCTTCGATTTTTGAATTTTTGAAATTCAAACAGAGCTTTGCTCTGATTGGGGGAAACAAATGCCCCCCTACCGTTGCGCTCACGTGGCGCACACGTGAATGCAGCGGTGGCAAGATCTTGGCTGTTGGATCAACGGGTGAGTTGAAGGGGCGCAGGCGCCTATAAATAGGACCCTTGGTCCTTAGAAAATGTTTTACCATTTTTCAAGAACTTGAATTTTCAGAGCCTTGCTCTTGTTTAAGAATCTTAGAGCCTTGCTCTCGTTTCTTCCCAAGAACTTCAGAGTTCAGAACCTAGAATCATCTTAGGTAAAATTAAATTTAATTTAATTAACAGAGCCTTGCTCTCATAGATTTTTGATCTAAAGAAAACCCCTTTGGGGTTTCATCAACAGAACCTTGCTCTCAAAAGTCCATAGATCTATAGAGATCTTGTTCGTGGGTTTTAACCCATGAACAGAGCTTTGCTCATGGATCAAGTGTAGATCTTTTTTGATCTGAAAACGAAGGACTCCTAAGAGTTTTCCTGGATCTTTAGGATCTCAAATTTTTCTATCTTTAGGAGTTAAAATTTTCTTTTGATGGATCTTTCCATCATTTTTACAGAGCTAGGCTCTTTTTAGGAAATTTTATTCCCTTGAGACTAGAGTTTGACAAATGTCACTCTGTGACAGAGCTTTGCTCTGAAAGAGGAGATTTTCTCCTTGTCTCTAGGGATTTCCCATTAATGAGAATATTCTCTTGGGGATCTCTTCATTAATTGACAGTCTCATCCAATGATGGGGCTGTCTTATTAAATAATGCACTGTCATCCAGATTTTGTGGCTCCCCCTTTGGTCCCCTATCCACTGCATTGCAATGTGGTAAAAAAAATTTAAAACGCCAAGCGTTGGAATTACAACACCGACGGCTAATTTTTGTCCCTCCGCAGGAAACATGTCTGCCAATTTGTCTTTCCCGTTTGTTCGCTCGGAGGGAGGGTTTCCCCAGGCACCAGTGGACCGAGTGGTGCTCGCTCTCATCAAGGATCATGACCCCGAGCATAAGAGCCTTCACCTGTGGGGTAGGTGGTACAATGAGATCATCCAGGGTCGCCGAAGTTTCAGTTCCGCCACGCCGTCTGAGCCCATATCTTCACTCCCCTATGCAGATGAACCCCCGGTGAAGTATGCCGTGGAGGTCAAAAATTGGAATTTGGATGACCTCCTCCAGCCTGCGATTGGTGCTATTCCCGTGCAGCCGCCGCCAGCAATAGATATTTTAGGGAGGCGAATCTGTCAGGGTGAAGCACGCCCTTGGGGATAGGCCTATAACATTGGATTGATCCCACGACCACCCGCCGGATATTTGCAATGGGCCCGGTACATCTTATCGGCGAAAAGGACTCATCTGATGAAGATTGGTTTATACTCGGCCATCTACGTCTCGCTCTTTGAGTATCCCTCTCCTCCAACATGGTGGATCAAGGCTTTTATCGAACAATGGAATATCCCCACCCACACCTTCCTGATGACGGACAGGGAAGTCTCTATCTCCTTGGAGGAGTTTGCTGAAGTCTCGGGTCTGCCGATGAGGGGGGAGCATTACGAGGAGCTGCTTCCTCCTGACGAATACGTCTTTGCCACCAAGCCGTTGGTGTTTGATCTGACTCTGGAGAATGCTATTCAGCACCAGTTTCCGGGCTTGGTGAAGGTGCTGGACATCTATGAAGGGCTCTATCTGGAATCGGGCATCCGGGGAGTCAGTTTCGCAGATTTTATTGCCCGCTTCATTCGATCGGAGTTTCTATCGGAGCGGAGCGAGAAGTTCGCCCATCTTGATGACCCTTTCGGCTTCGGCTTGGACCGTCGACCCACATCGGAGGATGATCACAAGGACTTTTATCTCCCCGGCACCGCCGTCATGCCCTTGTCAGAAATCGTCGTCCCGACCATGGATGAGGAGACCTTTTTTGTAGGGTTCCTAGGATTGTGGCTGTGCAGCTTTGCGCTCCCCATGCACCCGCGCCACATGCGGCCATCTGTTTTCTAACCAGTGCATCGGATGGTGGCTGGTCTGCAATTGACAGTAGGAATCGCCGGGTTGGCTCACCTTTATAATGGACTTAGCGTAGCGGCGGACGCTAATGAGCCTGGGGTGTAGCCTGCTAACTTCCCGATGTACTACTTCACCTCTTGGATGGAAATGCATGTACACGGGGTGTTCGGCGCCCATAAGATCCCTCCGTTTTTTGAGAAGTGCAGACTCCCCAGAGTCATGCGGTTGGTCGGCGCTTCGATCGTGGTTGCGCCTTCGCGGGAGGCTAGGGGGTTGCTCCTCCGTCCGCACCTGGTCGGAGCGAAGGTTTCTTTTTTGGATAAAGTCATAACCATGGGCTCAGAGACAACCAAGTCGGTAGTGCCGCTGCGCAATGATTTTAAGGACGGGGCCTCCATATTGAAATCTCGGGAGATCCTCCACCTCTATTCTATTCGGCCAGGCTACCTGGTGTTTAGGCAGAATGAGACGGCACTCTTCATGAGGTATAACCCTCACTGGTTCGCTCAGCAATCGAGCTATCACTAGGGGATCCCGATGGAAGCTTTCTTGGAAAAGCCCGTGGCCAGCCGAGAGGGGATAAAGAATGCCATGCACCATTTCATGCAGCTTAACACGGGTTCCTATTTCTTCATCAGCGAGCCGAGCTGCGTCCCTAAGGTGCTCAACGCGTACTTGGCTTGGTACGCGCATGCAATGGGTCCAGTTATCCCTATGGAGAAGCGCATGCTGGTTGACCGCAAGGGTGCGCCTCCCGGCGGCGATCGCAAGGCTCCCTTGAAGCCAAGGACCCGGGTCATTCCTCCGCTGAAAGATGCCGGAGTTAGGCCACCGCACGTGCTGAGCCCCCCGCGCGGATTGCTGCTTCCTAATACGGTAGATGCGCCACCAGCGCCCCGTGCTCCAGCGGAAACGGACAATGTGGTATCGCCGGAATCCGGCGTGGGCGCGGATATCGGGACCCACCGCCCTAAGGTGCCTGCAAAGTGCAAGTCAATCTCGGGTGCGCCCAGGGCTGGTGAGCAGAAGAGGAAGAAGAAGTCTCTCCTCTCTCTCTCGATGCTATCCTCGGTTTAGAGCCTCAGGCCCCTCTTGCCGAAGGTATAAGCGAGTATGGCAGCAATAAGGGCTTTTCGGTAGACCCCGCAGACACTGGCCGCTATTGCGGCTTCTGAGCGATCAGCGAGGCTCGAAGCGATGTTGAATAAACTCGCTCAGTCAGGTAATCATTAGCTGCTTTCTTCATCATTTTATCTCATTTTTTATCATTATTTTTGACTAATACTTTCTCCCATTTTTCAACAGGTGTCACTACCGAAGAAGCTATCGCTGCCTCTTTGAAAACCTTCCTAGAAAAAGAAAAGAAGCGCGCTCAATGGGCGTTGGTACGTCTCGCCTTATTAAGTTTTTATCCTCTTTTCTGATGGCCAACCTAACCTTCTTTCCTTTGTTTCTTTGCAGGGGCTGCGCCAGCTGATGCGGGGACTTTCCCCGGGCCCGCTACTGAAGCCCCAATCTCTTCGGAGCTGCCGCGAGAGCCTCAACTCGACAAGTCGACGAGGGATGCCTTGAAGGATTTGGAGGCATCCCTGTTCACGGACGAGGACGTCTCAATGAAGGAGGCTTTGAAGAGGTCTGTCTCAACGGCTCGGGAGGAGAGAAAGCGGCTAAGGCGCGAGGCGAAGGCGCGCAGGGCTGCTTTGGCCGTGGAAGCTGGCCCAAGCACCGTCCCTCGTTCTGATACACCCTCAGAAGAGCCCCCGGTCGCATTGTCCACAGCTCGCAGACAGGTGGCACGTGCAGCTCGCGGGGCCAATGATAAGTCCACCTCAGGTAATGTATCTTTCAAGATTTGTTTGTAAGAATTGTAAACTTGTCGGTTCTTATATATCTTGTCCTGCAGGGCCAAGTCCAACCGAAGGGGAGGCGGAGACCGTCGAACCTAAGGGGACGGAGGAAGGGGCACCGGCCGAACCCGAGCCGACGGTGGGCAATGTCACCGGGTTTGCTGAGCCTGAGCTGGGGGCTGAGGAAGCTGCACCAGAGATGGTCGTTGATGCCGAACCTTAGGTGGCGGCAAATGAGACGACCGCTATAACTGAGCCTGGGGCAGCGACGGGCGGAGCATCTGAAACTGATGACCCCATGGTAATGGCGGACGAGACAATGGCGACCGCCGAGCCCAAAGAAGTAGCGGGTGAGATGGGCACGACTCTTGGGGAAGAGCCTGCGGCTCTTTCTCAAGAGTCTGGCAATGCTCCAATTATTGCTCTTCCAGTCTACGGTCCTCCGCCGTCTCCTGGTCGGGCGAGTACGACGACAGCCCCGTCGAGTCTGGTGATGAGGCCACGGGAGGTGGACTCGTATCAATGGAGGAGGGAGATGCCTCCGTTTCGGCTGGCGGCTCATCAGGTAAATTTCGAGCTACTGTCCCTTTTTATATCTTGCAATCCTTTCTAACAAGTTTATCCTTGTTTTTGACGCAGATGCGGCCAATGCCGATGCTCCATTACTCGAGGGAGCGCCGTCAACTACTGCCTTGGCGGTGGTCACCTCTCAGACTTCCCTTGTACCATCGCAGATGTTGGAAGGTATGGATTTGCAGCCTGTTAGTTTTATCTTTCAGCCGCATAATTTATGTACTAAAGTCGTACTATTGTGTCTTTTCAGGAGTGATTTTTGATCATCTCTATCAGGTGTTGCACCCGCACTTCACCTTCCCATCTGAACTCGCTTCTTCTTCCGGTGGCGCTGGTGAGTATAGTTTCCAACTGATATCTTTCTTTTTCCAGTAATGGAATCATTTCTAACTTTCCCTCGTCCTGATTGCAGTGCTACAAATCGAAGGAGGGGATGAGAGATCGGTCGCGCCACCGGCCCTTCCGGCCTTGCCACCTGCTGCAGCTGGTATAGTAAACTATCGCATCGATGACTTTTTTTTATTTCTTGAACCGTCATCTAATCGTATTTTGTTTTGCAGCTATCGTTCCAGTTCCGGTCCCTCTTGAGTCTCGCATCCTAATGCCGGCAGGCCCCTTCTTGAAACGTTCATCTTCAAAGGGTGCCGTGATGAGTTTGGGCATGTTGAGCGGATACATCGAAGAGCTTGACGCAAACGCTCTCCCATCTGCCGCAGATTTCGCTGTAGAGGTTAACCCAATGTTGGCGGCGCTTGTAAATTTTCATAACGAAGGCGTCGTCGAATCTTGGGTTAATCACTGCAGGGAAATCGAGGCCCGCCTGCACCAGCTGGAGTCGATGCGTCCTGCCCCCGAAATCTTGGCCACGAGTACTCAACGGGCGGCATGGATTGAGGAAAGCGCTTCTTACTTCCGCCATATGGAACAAGAAGCAGCTTTAAGGCTGAGGGAATGCCAGGAGTCTTCAAACGAGACTGCTCGCCTGCGTGCTGAAGTCGATGCGAATGCTGCCCGGGTGAAGGTTATCTTCGAGGGCCTTCTGCGAAGTCTTTCTGATGGGCTAGCATTGAAGCAGAAGCTCGATGCCGCTGAGCGTGGTGCCCAAGGTCGCAACGCAGCTCAGCGAGCAGTTGAGGAGCAGCTCTCAACCTTTCTACAGCAGCGGGCTCAAGTGGAAGCAGAACTGGCAGTGGCGGCCGATCAGGAGAAGGCTTTAAAGGAAACGCGCGAGCAACTGATGGGGCTATTTAAGACGCTTCCTTCTCCTTGAACATTTTGTATCATTTATACACTTGTAATTTTTGAATAGTATGTACACATTCTTTATTCTTTATACAATTCGCCTTGTACTCAATTGAATTCATGAATAAAGATATACACATTTCCTTTTGCAATGTCTTGTGTCATCTCTGTGCTTTCTCCCTTCTCTTTTTTTTTATTATCAGCATGTTACCTTAGTAAACATGGTTGACAGATAATAGAGCGAGCATTTTGGTTTCTTCAAGAGATAGCAATGGCTCAGGCCACAGGTTCAGATCTGCTGCTTAAGACTTTTCAACTCTATGAGCCGTGAGGGTCTCATAGAGATTTTTCTCCCTACGGATCGAGAGGATCTCATAGGTGGATTTTCTCCTTAGGAATCGTGAGGATTCCTAAGTGCGTTTTCTCTTATAAGTCGTAAGGATCCTATAAGAGAATTTTCCCTCTTATGAGTTGAGAGGACTCGTAAGCGGTTATTTCCCTCCTTGTCGAGATTCGACTTTGGAGAGTGAGCCCATGGATAGTATGCAAGAGACCGTTTTAGACCGACTTCCAGGGTCCCAGTGCTTAGAAAACAAGTTTTTTAATCCTTGCTGCCTAGGGCTTTATCTCGTAAGTTGAGACGAATCGGGAAGTTCTCGCGGAGACACTGGTTTCCCTGCGGGCCGACACGAATCAGGAGGATCTCATCAAGGACGCTAGTTTCCCTGAGTTGAGAAGTTTGCCAAGGACACTGGTTTCCCTGGGGTTGAAACGAGTCGAGGTGCTCCTGCAAAGACGCTAGTTTCTCTGTGGGTCGACGCGAATCGGGGTGTTCTCGTCAAGGACACTGGTTTCCCTGAGTCGAAGTATTTTGTCGAGGACGCTAGTTTCCTCAAAGTTGAAATGAATCGGAGTATTCCTGCGGAGACACTAGTTTCTCTGCGGGCCGATGCGAATCAGGAGGCTCTCATCAAGGACGCTAGTTTCCCCGAATTGAGGTATTTGCCAGGGACACTGGTTTCCCTAAGGTTGAAACGAATCGATGTATTCCTGCAAAGACGCTAGTTTCTCTACGGGTCGACGCGAATCAGGATGTTCTCGTCAAGGACACTAATTTCCCTAAGTTGAAGTATTTTGCCGAGGACACTGGTTTCCCCGGGGTTGAAACGAATCGGGATATTCCTGCAAAGACACTGGTTTCTCTGCGGGCCGACGCGAATCAGGAGGCTCTCATCAAGGACACTAGTTTCCCTGAGTCGAAGTATTTTGCCGAGGACACTGGCTTCCTCGGGATTGAAACGAATCGAGGTGCTCCTGCAAAGACGCTAGTTTCTCTGCGGGTCGATGCGAATCAAGAAGTTCTCATCAAGGACGCTAGTTTCCCTGAGTCTAAGTATTTTGTCGAGGACACTGGTTTCCTCGGGGTTGAAACGAATCGAGGTGTTCCTGCAAAGACGCTAGTTTCTCTGGGGGTCGACGCGAATCAAGATGTTCTCGTCAAGGATACTGGTTTCCCTGAGTTGAAGTATTTTGCCGAGGACACTGGTTTCCTCGGGGTTGAAACGAATCGGGGTATTCCTGCAAAGACACTGGTTTCTCTGCGGGCCGACGCGAATCAGGAAGCTCTCGTCAAGGACACTAATTTCCTTGAGTTGAAGTATTTTGCCGAGGACACTGGTTTCCTCGGGGTTGAAACGAATCGGGATATTCCTGCAAAGACACTGGTTTCTCTGCAGGCCGACGCGAATCAGGAAGTTCTCGTCAAGGACACTAATTTCCTTGAGTTGAAGTATTTTGCCGAAGACACTGGTTTCTTCGGGGTTGAAACGAATCGGGGTATTTCTGCAAAGACACTGGTTTCTCTGCGGCCCGACGCGAATCGAGAAGCTCTCATCAAGGACGCTAGTTTCCCTGAATCGAAGTATTTTCCAAGGACACTGGTTTCCCTGGAAGTTGAACTGATCTGTGGTGGTCTTTCAGGTTTTATATAAGTTACCGTCAAAACCATGAAGCTAGGAATTTGATCTTCGCTTCGTTTGCTGGCACTGCGTCTGCTGTATCGAGACGAATGTTACGGTCGTCTCTAGGCTGTTGGTGAACCGTCGAGATTTGGCTTTGCTTTCTGGTGGAGCCTGTTGGGAAGGTGTGGTTCCGTCTTTGTTTGTGCCCTTGGATTGTATACAGGGATCGATGTGATCTTAACTGTAGGGCGAAAGTTTCATATATTTTTTTTGTTTTATTTCCGCGATGCTCTATCATTTCAGCTTTTATATCGCGAAGGTTGCGATTGCCCAATCATTTCAGCTATTTTTCGCAGTGCCCGATCATTTCGGCTGTTTATTTTATTTTTACTCGCTGCTTTTTATTGCGAGTTGCCCAATCATTTCGGCTATTTTGTGTGCATACGTTTTTACTTGCTGCTTTTTATTGCAAGTTGCCCCATCATTTCGGCTATTTCGTGTGCATTTTTAGCTCGCTGATTTTTATTGCGAGTGTGGAACTTGGAATCTGGTGCCAATCTCAGCATCAGCATCGCTACAACTGGAATATTGCTAGGAGCGAATCATCATTTGCCATGAAAGGGCTTGGAATTTGATACCGGTTTAGGCATCAGCATCGCTACAACTGGAATATTGTCAGGAACGAATCATCATTTACCTCTGTAGATGTCGAACAAAGGTGGCTTAGCGAACAGGGTTAGGATCCTGTCGACTAAGGCTTTTGACTCCATGAGCCGTAAGGGTCTCACAGAGGTATTTCTCTCTACAAGTCGTGAGGATCTCATAGGTGTGTTTTTCCTTAGGTATCGTGAGGATTCCTAAGTGTATGTTCCCCTGTAAGTCGTAAGGATCCTACAAGAGGGTTTTCTCCTTATAAGTCGAGAGGACTTACAAGGGTTGTTCATCATGCGAACATATCCCCAGTCACGGGTGGGACTTGGTTAGGGAAATGTTTATTCGCGCCCGTGGATTGTATACAAGGGTCAGTACTGAACCGCTTGTAGGGCAATATCGAAGGTTATGGGGGTTGCTTAAGAACAGGTTCAGGTCTCTGTAACTTAAGACTTTCAAATCTTATGAGCCGTGAGGGTCCCATAAGAGAGTTCTCCTTACGAGTCGTGAGGATCTCGCAAGTGTAATTTCTCCTTAGGAATCGTGAGAATCCCTAAGTGTGTTACTTCCCTGTGAGTCGTAAGGATCTCACGCGGGTAGTTTCTCCTTACAAGGTCGAGAGGACCCTGCAAGGGTCTTTTAACTAGGCTGCGTCCTTTCGGGTTTTCACAAACACTCGCCGGTAGCCCTGCTGTTTTTACTCACGGAGCCCTTTCGAGTTTTCATCCGTGCCCATTTCGCTTATGGACATACCGTCTTTTTTTTATTCTTTTTATTTTTATTATTTTTTTTAACGAGGTCGCGCCCTTTCGGGTTTTCACGAACACTCGCCAGTAGCCCTGTTGTTTTTACTCACGGAGCCCTTTCGGGTTTTCATCCGTGCCATTTTGCTTATGGACATACCGTCTTTATTATTTTTTTTATCTCGTCAGCCTGAGGATGCTGCGGTAGTAGTTTAAAGACGTTTCAGCCATCAACTAGTTTTAGGACATAGTGGTCCGTCATTAGTTTAAGGACGTTTCGGTCCGTCATTAGTTTGAGAACGTTTCGGTCCGTCATTAGTTTAAGGACGTTTCGGTCCGCTCAGGAGAAGGCCGGCTACTACTCATAGAGTTTGGGCTTAGGAAGATAGCGAGCGGGCATAGTCGTCGTCATCTATCATTGACCTAGGCTGTGACTCGTTAGGCATAGTATTTCTTCAGGAAGCGACCATTTATTGGCCTAAAAGGCCTTTCACCGTGCATATCCATGAGTAGATAGGCTCCACCCTGGTAGACCTTGTCTATGATGTACGGGCCTTCATAGTTCGGCTCGAATTTTCCCCGCTTGGCGCGATTGGGAATCATAGGTCTTTTGACCACTAGCACGAGTTCGCCTTGGCGGAATGTCCTCGGCCGGGTTAATCTTTCATATGAGCGCGTCATCTTTGTTTTATAAGCCTCCAGATTTTGTTGCGCTATGAGCCGGGTTTCATTAAGGGCATCAAGCTCTTCAAACCGAAGGTGAGCATTTTCTTCGTCCGTTAGCTCGTAATGGACTGCCACTCGTAGAGAGGGTAACTCTATCTCAAGGGGGAGTACTGCTTCTGTACCGAACACTAACGCATATGGCGTATTGTTCGTGGCCGTCTTGAACGTGGTCCGATACGCCCAGAGAGCTTCTTGCAGTCTCTCCTGCCAGTCCTTCTTATTTCGGGACACCGTCTTCTTCACGATCTTTGTCAAGGTCTTGTTGAAGGCCTCAGCTAGACCATTAGCTCGCGGATTATAAACTGAGGAATATCTCCAGTCTATATTATGTTGTTGCGCGAAGCGACTGATCTTGTGGCTTCTGTAGGATGGCCCGTTATCGGAGATGATCCGTCGCGGGGTTCTAAACTGATATATGACGTTGTCTTGAAGAAATGGAGGATATTCTCCGTCTTCACTTCCCTCAATGGTACTGCTTCTGCCTATTTGGAGAAGTAGTCAGTCGTTGCCAAGATGAAACGATGTCCTCTAGACGATGTTGGTTCGATGGGGCCGACTATGTCAGTTCCCCACATCTCGAACGGCCAGCTGGCCACCGTTGGATGTAGTGGATTTGGATGCTGGTGTATGAAGTCCCCATGAATTTGGCATGAGTGGCATTGCTTCCCATATTCGAGGCAGTCATGAATCATCGTGGGCCAATAGTAGCCCATCCTTTTAATCTTTAACTTCATCTTCGGGCCTGCTTGGTGAGAACCGCAGAGTCCGTCATGAACTTCCTGAACGACTCTTTTCGCTTCGTCAGGTTCTAGGCATCTCAACCACAGAGAATCAAACGACCTCTTGTACAGAGTATCATTGACGAAGGCAAAAGACAGAGCTCTTTTCATAAGCTGATGTCTTGAGGACGCATCTTCGGGCGTTCTATGGTATTTGAAGTAGTCTATGAAGACTTCTCTCCAATCCTCAGCCTTTTCTCGGTCTTTTATTTGCAGGGTCGTCTGCTCAGTCGCTCCCTTTCCTTCGGGTGATTCCGAAGATATTTCTACTGGGGTAAGCACCCGACGGCTTTGTACCACAATTCTGACGTCATCGAGATTCTCGTCAGCCAGTTCTTTAGCGAGCTTGGCTAATACGTCCGCTTTGCTGTTTTCCACGCGCGGTATGTTTTCCAAAGTGTAGGAGGGAATTTGGGTCAACAGTCGTTGCACCTTTTCGCCGTACTTCACCAGCTCTGGTTTGCACGTTTGGTAGTCGCCATTTACTTGACTGACGACCAGTTGGGAGTCTCCATATATGAGGAGGTTTTCAATTCCCATGTCGATGGCAATCTCAAAGCCTGCTATCAAAGCTTCGTGTTCGGCTTCATTGTTCGTCCTCGGTTCTGTTAAGGAGAAAGCAAAGCGCATTATCCCTCCCCGTGGAGTCACGAAGATAAGGCCTACCCCTGATTTGATTATAGGGGTACTTTGTTTGCGCTTCTTCATGGAAGATGCTCCATCAAAATAAAGCTCCCATCGGGTATCGCTCACATCGATTGCGTCAAACGCATGTTCGTCTGGCAGTTCACAATTCAGAGAGGAATCGGCAGGTATCGGATGCTCAGCAAGGAAGTCGGAGATGGCCTGTCCTTTTACTGCCTTGAGAGGTCGATAGGTTATCGAGAACTCCATCAAGAGCAGGGCCCATTTAGCGAGTCTCCCTGTCAATATGGCCTTCGACATTAAATATTTAAGGGGGTCCACCTTCGAAACGAGACAGACTTCATGCGCCAACGTATAGTGCCTGAGCTTTGTTATCGCAAAGATCAACGCCAGGCAGTGTTTTTCAATGGGGGAGTAATTGCTTTCTGCCCCCAGTAGAACTCGACATAAATAGTAGAGTGCTCTTTCTTTCCCTTGGTCATTCTCTTATGCCCATAATGCGCCTAAGGAACCTTCGAGGGCGGTTGTATAGAGAATAAGGGGCTTTCCTTTGACCGGAGCAGCCAGCACTGGCGGGTTTTGCAAGTACTGCTTGATTTCGTCTAGCGCGCTTTGGCATTTTTGATCCCAGACAAACGGGGTCCCCTTCTTCATCAGGTGGCTGTAAGGACGGCACTTACCTGAAAGTTTGGCTATAAATCGTCGAATATATGCAAGCTTTCCCTGAAGAGACCGCAGCTGTTTGAGAGTTCTCGGCGGAGGCATTTCCATGATCGCCTTAATCTTCGACGGATCTATCTCGATACCTCGGTGTCGGACGACGAATCCCAGGAATTTGCCCGAGGAAACTACGAATGCGCACTTGAGAGGATTCATCTTCAAGTTGTATCGTCGAAGGCGTTGAAATACGGTCTTGAGATGCTCGAGATGTTCCTCGTACGATTTGCTTTTCACCACGAGGTCGTCGATATAGCATTCGACGGTTTCATGTATAAGGTCATCGAAGATCTTCGTCATGGCCCTCTGATAAGTAGCACCGGCGTTCTTTAGACCGAAAGGCATCACCTTATAACAGAATATTCCCAGAGGAGTCCGAAAAGCGGTGTGCTTCTGGTCTTCGGGATGCATCTTGATCTGATTATATCCTGATGAGCCGTCCATGAAGGAGAAAACTTCGTGAGTGGACGTGTTAGCTATCATCAGCTCGGTGACAGGTACTGGGAAATCATCCTTCGGGCAGGCTTTATTGAGGTCCCGAAAGTCTATGCATATGCGTACTGTCCCATTTTTCTTCATCACTGGGACAATGTTGGCGATCCAGTCGGGATATTGAACCTCCTGGATAAAGCCAGAGTCGATTAGCTTCTTGACCTCGGCATTGATACTCATCTCAAGCTCGAGCCGCATTCTTCTTGGCGCTTGTTTGACCGGCTTGACGTCCGGAGATATCGCCAATTTATGCACAGCAATTTCTGGATCTAATCCTGGCATTTCGGAATAGTTCCACACGAAGCAATCTCTGTATTGCATAAGCACGTCTTTTAATACAGCCACTCTTTCTTCAGATAGCAACTCGCTGACGAATGTCGGTCGCGGGTCGTTCACCGTCCCCAACTCAATTTTCTTGAGGTTATCTGCAGTGGTATGTATCCCATCCTCCAGCTCTTTTGGTGCTGGTGGAAATTCTGAAATCACCACATCGTTGCTGTTTTCGAAGCACCAGGGAAGGTCATCCGTGTTCTCGGGCTCTTCCTTTGATATCGTTATCATGTGACAAGTACGAATTCGCTTCCAAGACCAATGTGGAGTTGGTTCTGCTCTCGTGGCATTGGGTTCGTGCTTCTGTGGCGGCGTTACCCTCCAGTTGTCAGACAGAGCGAACTTGCCAAGCTGATACTGATCTTCGACCCAATTCTTAAAGGTGAAGCAGTCCTCGAGAGGGTGCCCTATTACTCGGTGATAAGAGCAATAGTTTAGGTGAGAGACTTCGCTTGCTTGTTCGGGGTGTTTAGACTCCGGCAGCGTAAGCATCTGATGTTTTAGAGCGAGGTCAAGTATTCTCTTCGTCTTGTCCTGAGGAAAAGAGTACGCTCGACTCATTTTCTTTACAAGGGACAGATCTGGACTGCTCAATTCCTGCTCGCGTGGCTTCTTAGTCCCTCTTTGTTGTTGTTGAGCGCCTTTTTGGCCTTTAGACTTGTTTCTGCCTCTGCGTCGAGCCTTTTTTATAACAGGTTGACAGGGGGTGGCATTTTCATCTTTCACGGCCTGTTGGAGGAGGCGTTGCGTTTTGGCTTTCTCGTAGATGGCCATTTCGCGGTTGTGGTCGTCTCGGACCTTTTGACCAGCTTCCCTTATAAGCCTGTTCATTTGTTCCTCGAACGACGGACTGGGCACTTTTGGATCAGGAGCTTTTACTGGTTCAGTATTAATGTCCTCCCATTGAGCATCCGCTTCTTCATTGAAGTCATATACGACGTAACAGTCGCGGAACAACTCTCATTTCTTGGACCGAATGTATCCGAGCCCGATTGTTTCCATCCTCCCACTAGGCAGCTTGTGCTGAGTTCCGGGGACGTTCCAGACCCTGTCATAGAATTTGGCTTTTCGAGCGGTCTATTTGAAGGGTATCCCTTGGCGCTTTAGCAGCCTCTTCAAGCCTTCTGTATAATATTTGGATAGACGGATGGGCTGAAGCCTATCCAACGTAGGATCCATACCATGCCAGATTTCTTTCTCCACTTTGGTTTCTTCAGAGCGGTCGAATAGAATTGCCTTTTCGCCTTTTCGCCTGGGAGGGACATAGAACATCTGCAGCTCCTCTATACTGCAGGTATCGAGCGCATCCAGTTCTTTATAATGTTTAAGCGGCACCATGGCGACTTGCAGACTTTGCTCTTCGTCAGCGGACGTTTGTATTGAAGGCCGAGTAGAGAATACAGCATGGACCTCATCTTCCGAGTCACTACCAAAGATCAATGTAGGAGCGGATGGTCCCGGCTTGTTGTATTGGGGTGGACCCGAATAAACTATCTCCTCATCCTCCTCAGTATCACTGCCGAAGATAGGGATGGTGGCGTTAGCTTTGTTTTCCATCTTGTGACATCTCTCTGTGTCCTCAAAATCCGGTAAGAAGTATTTGGCATCTTCATATTTGCGGACTTCGTTCACGGAAAACGGGTTCAGTTCTCCCATCACGGTATACTCGAGACCATCCTTAAAATATTTCATACACTGATGTTGTGTAGAAGGGATGATGTTGTACTCGTGTAACCATGTCCAACCGAGCAAAGCATTATAGCACGTTTTGGCGTCTATGACGTGGAACTTAATGTCCGTGATGAGTAGCCCAAAGCGTAGCATCAGTATCACAGACCCAAGAGTTCTTGATGATTGAGAGTCGAACCCGGAGATGGTGATCTTGTCCCGAGCAAGGTCCTGGACGCTCATGCAGATTTCCTTTAACACTCGCACGTTGAGGAGATTAACGGAGGATCCATTGTCGACCAGGATTTTGCCTATCTTTATATCATGGCAGTATCCTGAAACATAGAGGGGGCGATTGTGTTCGCACGTCCTAAGGAGAAGGTCTTCATCGCCAAAAGTGACATCGGTCGTGTGCACTTCCTCCAATTCATCCTTCATCTTTTCTTCGGCCAGGAAAGCTTGGAATTGCTCCGGCTCCTGTAGTGCCTTGATTAACGAATCTCTCGCCTCTTTTGATAGTAAAAGGGCGTCAAGAATGCAGAGCTGCGAGGGTAACTTCCTCAGATGCGCTAGAACGTTGTAATCCAGCTTATTTTTCTTCGGCGGGTCCCTAGCAGTTAGCTCTTCCATAACTTGGTCATCTAGGGCGATATCCTCAGAGAACTTTTCTTTCCCTTTATCTTTTTTGTTTGAGGGTCCGAGATTATTTTCGGGTAGCGTCCGATTACGCAGCCGGATATTTTCACAGACCTTCTGCTCTTCTTCTTTCTCCGAGGTGAACTCTTTAAAGAGGGGGTTAAGAGCCAGCTCCTCATCAGAATCGCTCCCGAATGTGAGTACTTGTGATTCTCCGGCGTTAACCATGCGACAATTGCCGGTAGTTCTGTTAAGCCCCTCGGTCGTATTCTTCCGCTCCCGACGAGTTTTGCGCTTCTCCCATTTAAAATGTTGTCGGTGAGCAATATATCCCTGCCACCATCCATTGAAAGCTTTGCACTCTTCGGTAGGGTGCAAAATCTGCCGATGGTACAAGCAGTAGGAAAGGTGCCTTTCCGCTTCACCAGTAATGATTCCTTCAGAGGACGGTAGCTTCATACCCATGGATATGGCCTTAGCAAACCTTTTCCTCGTCTTGAATTTGCTTTTATCTGCGGTGGACGTACTTTGCTCCAGCGGGAGTATCCCAACTGCTTCGTCAAGTCGCTGGCGTTTGGCCCTTTCAAATATGACCACATCGCGTTCCCGATCAGCTTTACTTTTCAATAGAGCTTCGTTGAGGAATGCGTCAATTGTTTCATCCGATGGCCCCAGAATTTCCGGTTCAGGATCTGCCCCCAGCTTTTCAGCATAAAGAGTTTCCTCATCATCTGTAAACGAATGGGAGATCATATGAAAGCTTGCCACGTATTCTTCGGATTCATCCGACGAACTTTCTCCCTCATCTTCCTCTTGAAAGACGTGGTTGAGGAACTCTTGGAGCGTAATGGGAGTCCGTGCTTTCTGGTTGTATTCTTCCAGCGCGTCAATTTGTTTTTGTAAGTCCGTGCGCTTGTCGCCAGGCTTTACGTGCTTCTTGGATTTCTTTTTCTTCTTCTTTGAAGATTTTGACGGCTGGTTGCGAGTGCTTGGGTCACCACCATCGGTCTTTGGAGTTGGACACGGCTTCAACATCCCTTCAATGATCTGAGGTTCCAACGGGTTCTTCCACCTGATCGCTGGGCACGTTTGAAGATCGTTTAGCATCCTCTTTGTCTTGGCTGATAGCACAACCTCCCATGGGGCTTCTTCAACGAGAGAGCACGTTGCCCCCGGCGTATTCATCCTTTTAGGGGTGTGAGGCTGAGGCGGATTCACCTTCCATCTATCGGACAACGCAAACTTGCCCTGTTGGTACTGGTCCTCAATCCAATTTTTGAAGACGTAGCAATCTTCGATCGGATGACCCAGTACTCGGTGGTAAGGACAGTAGTTAGGGTCATTGACATCATTCGGCTGCGACGGACGTCTTGGATCCGGCAGATTTATGAGTCGGTTGCGCAATGCTAGCTCAAACAGTCTTCTCGTTTTATCGCGGGGAAACGAGTAAGGACGTCCTAACCTCTCCTCAAGGGGCGTGTGCGGACGCATATTATCTTGATGGACAGCCGGTTTCAAGTTGCTCGGCTGTTGTTGAGCATTAGCGACAATGATCGCTTTTCCCTTCCCCTTCTCGTTTTTCGAGAGTCCGGCTTTGGAAGGGGCGGTCTATGGCCTATCTGATCCATTTGAGCCAGCTTGTCGATCAGGGCCTGGAAGGTAGTTGGCTTGAAGAACATCATGAATTGGGATATGGTTGCCTGCGGATCGAGGGTTCCAACAAACATACCCACTGCCGGTGCCTCTTCAATGCGTTGTTCGCATTTTGACCATAAGTTCCGCCACCGTATCGCATACTGAACCCATGTTTCGCCTGGCTTCACCCTGGCATTAATCAACGCCGTTATCGGGGTGTGTTCGCTGGCGCTTGCGAAACGCTGGGTAAACAGCAGCTCCATCTCCGCGAAGGTCTTGATAGAGTCGTTTGGGAGCTCGGAGTACCATTCGAATGCTGTATCCGATAAGCTACCGACGAACTAGCGAAGAAACAATTTATCATCACCGCCAGTGTTGCCGCAAAGCGCCCTGAACTGGGCAACATGCTGGTGGGGATTACCAGTCCCCTTATAGACATGAAATTTCGGTATTGTATAGCCCGGCGGGTACTTGATCTGATCGTACCAGCTCAGATATGGCCGTCCCGTTTTTACGACCTGACCGGCTGCCTCAGTCGCCTGATGAACCCGGATCTGCTGAGCTATATATTCGTCCAAGTCAGCTTTGGAGATTGTCTCCTCCTTGGCTGGTGACAGAACTGGTGGAGGATTTGACGTTTCTCCCCCGTCGTCTTCAAGGATGATCGGAGGATCTTCGGCAGGAGGATCTTGTTGAATCATCATTCCTACCATGTCCTGGAACAGGAAGGCCATTCGCTTTATGTTGGCTGCTTGTTCAGCAGCCTCTTTATCCTTCTTCTCCAATATCCGACGAAGGAATTCAGCGTCAGTTTCTTGCTCCTGGCATTGATCAGATGACGCTTCGGGGCTTTCTTTTGGCCCAGTGAGTGCGGCCATCGCGTTCATCATTTCCTGGAGCTTTTGCTGTTGCTCTTGAGCTTTGGTCACTGACCGGGTAAGCGGTCTATGACCTGTAGATGCACGGCTGTCCTCCTTTCCCGACGCCATGTATACAGTATGGACTATAATGCCCCCGGACTTAGGGCGTTTAGGCTCGCCGCCTTTGCCATTTGTCATGGGCGTGGGAATTTTCTCCGGCCTCCTTCTCTTGTGGGCATTTGAAGTTGAAGGGGCCGTTGCAGCGGGCACCCTGGTGGTGGTCGTCCTTTGCTGTTTGTCCGGACGATTCTTTTCTTCTTGCACTTTTGCCCTTTTCTGTTAGCGAGAGTGATCTTGGTCGATTACCGAGTCTTGAACTCTCCGCCAGACTTTATAAATCTTGGAGGACAACCGTTGAGGGGGCTGCTCCAACTTAGTTTCTGTAACTCTCTCCGCATGTGGAGGAGATCTTTTTAGCATAGCAGTCGGAGAGTTCTTGCGTACCCTCCTTAGCGGTTCAAAGTTGTTCCCAGTTGGAACAGCAGCATTAACTTCCACTACCGGAGCAGGTGGAGTCAGCCCTGAGGGGGAGTTGCCCCCGGCCTTCCTTATTCGACGCCAGTGGCGACGTCGAGCGCGTCGAGCTGTTGGGACCGGCTCGGCGATAGGGATAGTTTCGTCTTGCCCCCTGCCCGGATGAGGCGCCGCTGGTGTTAGCCTCTTGAAGACTGAGGTTGTCCTTTGAGTGGCGATAATCAATCTGTCAAAGACAGATCCTCGAGCAGGGGCAGGAGCCGGAATAGTCAGCCTTGAAAAGACAGACTCTTTGACAGGAGAAGCCGCCTTGGCGACTTCAGGAGCAACCGTTGCTGCCTTCCTTGGGACAGCCACTTTAGGGTTCATAGGCTTCTTGGCGGGCCCATCAGAGTTCTGATCCAGCCTAGCAAAGACCGAGGCTGCTGGTTTGATATTGGACGACCGGTTTAAAGGGGCCGTTGTAGCAGTGAGTCGATCAAAAACCGACTTCTTGTTCGCTTCTGGTGCGGGCACAGGAATAGCGAAGCTTGCAAGTGGGAGCATGGTCCCGAAAAACAGGCCGGTGGTGGCCTGGGTCACCTGTTCTACCGGCATGGCAAGGATGGAGGCCGCGTGAGGCCCATAGGCTACGCTTCCAGGTGAGGCGGAGCGTTGATTGCACTTGCACTTTGAGCAGCTCGAGCAGTTGGAGGCCATTGGTGCTTGATTTTTGCGCCAGGCAAAAGACCAAATCTTAGTAACTTGAAATCCAAAGGCAACCATTAACAAACCACGATTCATTCACGAAGACGACACACGAAGTGTGGAGTGGAAAGAGGAAAAGGTCCCACCGGGCATGCCAGAATCTGTTCCCCTCCGAAAGATGGCGACAATGTGAGGACGTCTTGCCTGAGATTCGGGGCAGATGCTATTTGGTTTTATCCGTCCACCTCTCCGAAGATGCCAAGTTGATTTATGGCACCGTGTATCGGAGGTTTGGACGGATGCAGCCGATGTAGCAGACTTCGTCAGATTCCCCCTCGCTTGAGGGTTTTTTGATTGTGGGGACGCTCTTCCCTGCAGGCGCAAACCCCTGCAGTTAATTACGCTACCGCATAGCGGTAACAACTTTCTCCTTCTCCAGAATTTCACTTCATGTCGTGTGTGTTTGTTTTGTTTGTGGATGTCCGTGGATTGTATACGGAGACTAAGTTATGCCGTCGCCAGTAGGACATGGATTAGTCCAAATCAGTAGTTACTTAGATTTGGGTTTGGTATTTTAGTTTAAAGATACGTTAGCCATATTGAGGCTAAGATCAACTTAAACGTTCGTTAAGGATACGTTAGTCTGATTTGAGATTAAGATCAACTTAACGGAAAGAGCATTTAATGGCTCTATTGTTCCAGTTTAGGGACGTAGTGGTCCATTTAATGTATGTGGCCATCGGGACCCGTCACCTCTCTGACGACGTTGAGGGGTCACAACGACAGGAATCAGAGGAGTTCGGAGATGTACCCTTGAACCAAAGTTGATTAGGGAATATGAAGTCCGATTGAATGTTTAAGGATACATTAGCCATGTTTGAGGCTAAGATCAACTTAAACGGGATCGTTTAGATCCAACAAAAGAGCGTTTGGGGGCTCTGTTGTTCCAGTTTATGGACATAGTGGTCCGTAGATAGTTTAAGGACATTGCGGTCCATTGCCAGTTTAGGGACATGGTGGTCCATGTTCCAGTTTAGGGACATGGTGGTCCACTGCCAGTTTAGGGACATGGTGGCCCACTGCCAATTTAGGGACATGGTGGTCCATTGCTCCCGTTTTGAGGACGGATATTAGTTTAAGAACGTATAAGTCCATGGGTTTAAGGACCTCATAGTCCATATGGATGTGTTTAAGGACGCATTAGTCCGTTAGTTTAAGGACGCATAAGTCCATGGGTTTAAGGACCCCACAGTCCGTCTGGGTATGTTTAAGGACGCATTAGTCTATGAGTTTAAGGACCCCGCAGTCCATACCGATGTGTGGTTGTCGGGACCCGTCACCTCTCTGACGTCGTTGAAGGATTACAACGATAGGTGTCAGAGGAGTTCGGAGATGTACCATTGAACCGGATGTAAATTGATTTAAGAGAGCAGTCTTGCTCAGTCAATTTAGTTTGAGGATTTACGGCCATGATTGGGCTAAGTCCAATTGAGGATGTTCGACGTTTTATTTGCATTTGGCCTATTAGGCCTATGCTAGGGCTTTTCCCCTGCACTGCATTTTATTCTGGCCTGTTAGGCCTTTTTGATTTGGGCTCTGTCCCTTTATAGATGATGCAGAGCATCTATTTGGGCTCTGCCCTTCTTTAAAATAATGCATTGCATTTAATTTGGCCTGTTAGGCATTTTTTAATTGGGCTTGGCCCTTCTGTAAATAATACAGTGCATTAATTAAGTTGACAGTGGCTTTTCAGGTGCTTTGCGCCAATTAATGAGCGCAAGCGCTTGTTGAGGTGACACGTGTCACGCAAGCGCAGTGCGCTGTGCCAGTGCGCTGCGCTGTTGCGCTGTGACACGTGGCGCGCTCTGGTGAGTTGCGCCAACCTTAAAGAGAAATGCTCTATTTTTAAAAAAACGCATAGCGCAAGTGGTTATGATGCTGACACGTGGCGCTCTCTGGTGGCTTGCGCCAACCCAGGAGTGCAACAATGCAGTTTTTGCAAGTGCAGGGCACTGTTTCAATAACTTAATCCAATTTTGGATTCAAGAAAGAATCTTTAAGATTCCAGAATCAATGGTTCATAAAAAAGTGCAAGGCACTGTTATTATTTATTTTTATTTATTTATTTTATTGAAGATCGTTGATCTTGTTCTTAGATCAATGATCTATTCAGAAGAAATTCTTCTCTTTTATAAAGGTTTTACCTTTTTCTTTTTTTTTCTTGAGTTCTTCTCAAAATTCTTCAGAGCTCTCTCTGTTTTGTTTTTTAAGTTCTTGATCTTCTCTCTTGTGTTTTGAATTGGGGTTTACGGGCCTTTATATAGTGCCCATTAATTTGTTAAACTTGTTAAAGAGATCATTCTCTGAGTGATTTGGGGAATTTTCCCCACCGTTGGATCTTTGATCCAAGAGCTTCTGTTTTACAGAAGACAATCTTTTTGTTTTAACAAGAACAGAAAGATCTTACTGGAATTTTAATTCTGTTTGGCGCAGATGCACCAGCACTTGACACGTGTCGCGCAGCGCATAGCACAGCGCAACTGCGCTGACACGTGTCGTGCAGCGCAACTGCGCTTGCGCAACTGAAGCGTTGCTTCCTTTAATTTTTGTTTTAAATAGAGCCTTGCTCTGATTGGGCGCGCTGCCTTGGGCGCTGCGCTGACGTATCAGCTTCTGACACGTGGCGCGTTGCGCGCAGCGCATGGGATTTGATGCGTTGCTTCGATTTTTGAATTTTTGAAATTCAAACAGAGCTTTGCTCTGATTGGGGGAAACGGAGATCCTTACGACTTATAAGAGAACACACACTTAAGAATCCTCACGATTCCTAAGGAGAAATCGCACCTATGAGATCCTTATGACACGCAGGGAGAAACATCTTTATGAGACCCTTACGGCTCATGAAGTCAGAAGCCTTAGTCAACAGGATCTTAACCCTGTTTGCTAAGACACCTTTGTTCGACATCGACAGAGGCAAAAGATGATTCGCTCCTGGCAATGTCCCAGTGGTAGCGATGCTGATGCCTAAAATGGTATCAAATTCCAAGTCATTTCACGGCAAATGATGATTCGCTCCTGGAAATATTCCAGTCGCAGCGATGCTGATGCTAAGATTGGCATCAGGTTCCAAGTTCCATACTTGCAACAAAATCAGCAAGTAAAAAAATGCATATGAAATAACCAAAATGATTGGGCAACTCGCAATAAAAAACAGCGAGTAAAAAAAACAGCCGAAATGATTGGGCACCGCGAAAAATAGCCGAAATGATTGAGCAATCGCGACTTTCACGATACAAAATGCTGAAATGATAGAGCATCGCGGAAAGAAAACAAAAAATAAATAAAATTAAAATTAAAATTAAAAAAATGAAATTTCTACCCTGCAGGTAAGTCCATACTGACCCCTGTACACAATTCATGGGCATAAACGAAAAGGAACCACATTTCCCCACCAGACCTTGTCAAAGGGAGAGTCAGATCTCGATAGCAACATCTGCATCCCAGAAGAACAACAACGGCGTTCCTCCTCATTCCAGCAGGATTCGGATACAACGTCAACAAAGCGGAGCCACGGCAAAGTCCCTAGTTCCAAGACTCTACGGTCCACAGACAACCTAGAGTCAACCAATGACCTCCCTGCCGGATCAACGCTCTGTCTCGGAAACAAGTCAACCAATCCAGTGAAATCAGTGTTCTTGGCAAAATACCTCGATTCAGGGAAATCAACGTTCTTGACGAGAGCATCTCGATTCGCATCAACCCGCAAGGAAATCAGTGTCTTTGCAGGAATACCTCGATTCATCTCAACTCCGAGGAAATCAGTGTCATTGGCAAAATACCTCGATTCAGGGAAATCAGCGTCCTTGACGATAGCATCTCGATCCGCGTCGACCCGCAAGGAAATCAGTGTCTTTCAGGAATACCTCGACTCGTCTCAACTCCGAGGAAATCAGTGTCCTTGGTAAAAACCTCGATTCAGGGAAATTAGCGTCCTTGGTGAGAGCATCTCGATTCACGTCGACCCGTAGAGAAATCAGTGTCTTTGCAGGAATACCTCGATTCGTCTCAACCCCGGGGAAATCGGTGTCCTTGGCAAAACCTCGATTCAGGGAAATCAACGTCCTTGGCGAGAGCATCTCGATTTGCGTCGGCCCGCAAGGAAATCGGTGTCTTTGCAGGAATACCTCGATTCGTCTCAACTCCGAAGAAATCAGTGTCCTTGGCAAATACCTCAATTCAGGGAAATCAGCGTCCTTGGCGAGAGCATCTCGATTCGCGTCGACCTGCAAGGAAATCAGTGTCTTTGCAGGAATACCTCGATTCGTCTCAACCCCCAGGTCAGCGTTCTTGGCAAATACCTCGATTCAGGGAAATCAGCGTCCTTGACGGGAACATCTCGATTCGCGCTGACCCGCAGAGAAATCAGTGTCTCTGTAGGAATATACGACGTCAGCAAAATGGAGCCACGACAAAGTCCCCTAATTCCAAACCTCGACGGTTCACAGACAAGCTAAAGACTATCTCGGAGCCATGGCAAAGTCTCTAGTTCCAGATCTCGACGGTGACAGCCTAGAGATCATCAACAACGTTCCTCCTCATTCCAGCAGGATACGGACGTGACACTACCAATCGGAGCCACGGCAAAGTCCTCAGTTCCAAGACTCTACGGTTCACAGACAACCTAACGTCATCAAATGACCCATCGCGGAAACACGTCAGCAAATGACCCCGTCACGGAAATACGTTAGCACATGACCCCGTCGCGGAAATACGTCATCCAATGACCCCGTCGCGGAAATTCGTCAGCACATGACCCCGTCGCGGAAATACGTCATCCAATGATCCCGTCGCGGAAATACGTCAGCACATGACCCCGTCGCGGAAATACGTCATCCAATGACCCCGTCGCGGAAATACGTCAGCAAATGACCCCGTCGCGGAAACATGTCATCCAATGACCCCGTCACGGAAACACATCATCCAATGACCCCATCGCGGAAACACGTCAGCAAATGACCCGTCGCGGAAACACGTCAGAAAATGACCCCATCGCGGAAACACGTCAGCAAATGACCCCGTCACGGAAACACGTCATCAAATGACCCCATCGCGGAAAAACGTCATCCAATGACCCCGTCGCGGAAAAACGTCCCGTCGCGGAAATACGTCATCCAATGACCATGTCGCGGAAATATGTCAACCAAATGACCTCCTCGCCGGAGTAGTGCTTCGACTCGGAAAAAGGCCAACTCATCGATCACTTACAAGTCCTCTTGACTTGTAAAGGAGAAAATTTTCTTGTGAGATCCTTATGACTCTCAAGAGAAAACACACTTAGGAGTCCCTATGATTCCTAAGGAGAAAATACACCTACGAGATCCTGTCGACTCGTAGGGAGAAATAGTCTTTATGAGACCCTCACGGCTCATAAAGTTGAAAAGTTTTAGGCAGCAGACCTGAACCTGTTTCCTAAGCCATCGCTACTCTACAAAGAGTTCAAGATGAACTGCTAGCTATCATCCACAAGTTACACTCACTGAAATCACACGCCAACAACACAAGATAGGAAAGAAATGTGTCCTTTATTCATAAATTCAATTGGATACAAGTTAGATCATATGAAAATGAATGGAATAAAAAAAATGATGTACAATCGATACAAAAGCAACTGCTGAGAAGGAGGCGTTTTCAATAAACCAGCCAGTTGCTCGCGCACTCCTCTCAGCTCCTTTTCGCGATCAGCCACTGTGGCCAGCTCAGCTTCAACTTGGGCCCGTTGCTGCAGACAGGATGAAAGTTTCTCATCAATTTCTTGCTGAACAGCCTCCTGACTCTGCGCGACCTGTTCAGTAAAGTCAAGCTTTTTCCTCAGCGCCAGCCCGTCGGAAATACATCGTTGAAGGCTTTCAAAGATGGAGTTCAGCTGCGCAGCATTCGCTTCGACCTGGGCACGCAGTTGGACAGACTCAGCGGAAGTCGCCTCACATTCCTTTCGCTTAAGGGTCGCCTCTTGTTCAAAATGGCGAAGGAAAAGGGCACTTTTCTCAACCCATGCAGCCCGCCGGGAGTTCGAAGCCAACACCTCCGGAGCAGGACGCCTGAGCTCAATCTCATACAGACATGCCTCAATCTTCCTGCAGTGATTAACCAAGACTCAACGACGCCTTCGTTATGGAAGTTCATAAGCGTCGCCAGCATTGGATTAACCTCGGCAGCAAAATCTGCAGCGAGTGTTGGGGCATCGGCGTCAAGCTCCTCGATGTATTCACTCAACATACGCAGGTTGTTCACAGCGCCTTTGGAAGATGGACGTCTAGAAAAGGGCCCTGCCGGCATTAGGATGCGAGACTCGAATGGAGCAGGAGCCGGTAAAATTGCTACAAAATGAATTATGATCAAATGTCGGCTCAAGAGATAAAGAAAATGCACGAACAATAGAGTCTACTATACCGGCTGCGACAGGGGCAGAGTTGGGAGTACTGGTGGTGCGATGATTCTCTCGTCCCCTCCTTCAATTTGTAGTGCTGCAATCAATTTAAAAATTAACAATGGCAGGGTCGTCCATCAAAGAAAGGAAAGGACATAGGTTTAAAACTATACTCACCGGCACCAGCAGGCAAAGTGACTTCCGACTGGAAGGAGAAATGCGGGTTCAGCACTTGATACAGATGATCAAAGAGAACTCCTACAAGGTTACAATGATACATGGTCAGTACAAGAAAGACGGTGGTCATAGTTCAATTAAATGGATCGCAAGTCTATACCTTCCAGCATCTTGGAAGACATAGAAGAAGGCGAGGGAGCAACCATCATGGCAGTGACCGTAAGTGTTTCAGATGACACAATGTTCGCTACACCAACAAACAAAATACCGTCAGAAAAAGTTGAAAAGGATTGCGAAATAGAAAATGAACAGCGACCCGAGACTCACCTGATGGGTCATCAGCCAAAATTGCGACGGAAGCATCACGGGGCGTTGCGGTTTCTTCGCTCTCCTTCAGTAGAACGGTTTCAGTGCCAGTGGCTTCATCCCCTGATTCTACAAGAGCCGTCGTGACGCTCGCAATGCCAGGCGATGGCGAGGAACCACAGAGGGAAAGAGCGGCGGTTTGGACAGTCCCAGACTCCCAAGAGAGAGTAGCCGCTTCAGGTTCAGTGGTTGCCGTCATCTCACCTATCGCCTCATCATCAGGACTTGGCCCTGCAGGATATGATATGTGAGAATTTGAAGATCAAATTTTAATAAAAAGACCCAGTATTACGTTACCTTAGGGCGGCTTCGCAAGTGCTTCCCGAGCCGCGCGCACAACCTGTCTGTGGACAGTAGATAGGACAACTGGAGCATCTTCGGAAGAAATAGCGACGGATGGAATAATGCTTGAACCTGCACCCACGGCCAAGCTGACATCACGTTCCTTCGCCGCACGCTTTCTGCGCTTCTTGTCAGCCTTGGCAGTGATAAAGGACCTCCTCAAGACTTCCGTCAAAGTGACGTCATCGTCCGATCCAGGAACTACCTCTGGATCCGTTACGGCGTCTGTCATCGGCTGCTTAAGTGAAGCCTCTTCTAGCAATACTGGGGGAGCTGAGATTTCGACAGCCGACTCTCGAAGCGTTGCTGCGCCACGATACGGGATTGGCACTGCACTCGGGATAACCTGAGTCGAAGTAGTCCCTGTAATAAAAAAGAAGGGTCAGACTATCCATAAAGAAAAAAAAGGAATGAAGACACAATGAGCCGAAAGATACCGAGACCCAAAGAAGCGCGAAGCCTCTCTTCCTCTTCAAAAGTCTTGAGGGAAGCTGCGAGAGCCTCTTCGGCAGAGATACCTGTTGAAGAAGAAAGCGTCGGTCAATGCATAATAGTTAAAATAGTCGTGGAAAGATATGATTGAAGGATACCTGATCGTGCGATGGTGATTAATGTTGCTTCATCGCGAGCTAGCTGCTTTGAAACCGCGATAGCAGCCTCCAGATCGGTATCATCTAGCGCCATAAATAAGCTCTCATTAGTCCCGTACTCACTTAGGCCCTCGCTGTAAGGAGCATGAGGCTCCTGCCCAAATACAACGTCTACAGAAAGTATCGATTTCTTTTTCTTCTGCGACTTAACGCCGGCAGCCGATAACACGAGCTTGCGCTTGGCGGGCAATTTGGGGCAACGAGTCCCGATCTCAGTACCCACGCCAGACTCGGGAGACGCCACAGCTACCACTTCTACAGGCACGCGGGGTAGGGGAAGCTCAGGTATAACACGTGGTACCACAGCCGCAGCAGCTTCCCTCAAGGGAGGACGGACGATGGTCCATCGCTTCAAGGGAACGGCTGGATTACCAGCCGGGGCGGTGCCCTTGCGATCAAGCAGCAATCGCTTTTTTTTCCTAATAACGGCGCCCATCGAATGTTGATACCACACCACATATGCGTTCAAGATTCGCGGAACGCAACTCGACTCACTGATAAAGAAATTGGAGCCGGTGTTCAACCGCATAAAATGGTGCAATGCATTCCGAATACCTTCTTCTTCTGTGGCAGTTGGCTCAACTAGGAAGGCTTCAAGCGGAACGCCCTGATTATAACTTGATTGCTGGGCGAAACGGTGTGGGTTGTACCGCATAAACAACGCCGAATCATTCTGCCTAAACACGAGAAAGCCCGGCCTAATTGAATATAGATGAAGAATCTCCCGAGCTTTCAAAGTGGAGGCCCCGTTTTTAAAAGTGTCCCGCAGTGGCTGCACCGTTTTTGCGGATTCTTTGCCAATGGTTAAAACCTTATCGACAAAGGTCATGCCATCTCCAACCATACACGGACGAAGGAGCACGCCCCTAGCCTCCCGTTGTGTCGGATTTACAACGGATGCGTCAACTAAGTGCATAATCCAAGGGAAGTTGTAGTTGTCGTAGAAACGAGGTCGTTTATGGACACCAAAAGAGCCAAGTACGTGCAGCTCGATCCATGACATAAAATAATGCAACGAGAAAGTGACGGGTTGTACCCCCGGCTGAGTGGTATCCACCGCCAAACTGAGACCATGGTAAAGGTGTGTCAACCCAGCAATTCCGATAGCCACTTGCATTCCCGCAACCATACGATGGGATGGGTAAAAGACTGATGGCCTCATATAACGAGGGTACATTGGAAGCATGAACCAGTTCAGCCATAAGCCAATGAACCTCAGCAAGAACGTCTCTTCATCGACGTCCGGAGCAGCAAGCTCCGCGAAGGGAACAACAGGAGCAGCCGGAATAAAGAAACCTTTTAAATCTGCCTCCGCCGTCGGTTGGTTATCCAAACCAAAACCGAACGGGTCATCAAGCTTGGCGAACAGCGCAGCTTGCTTTGATAAGGCTTCTGGATAAAGAAAGCGAGCGATAAAGTCTGCGTAGCTAACTCCATGCCCTCCGGACTCCAGAAATAGACTTTCGTATATATTCAACACCTTGATCAAGCTCGGGAATTGGTGTTGAATGGCGTTCTTGTTAGTGTATATGCCCTAGAGGCCATTACTGTATCATACTAGTTTGTATATTACTTGATGGAAGCTTGGGATATTCATAGTTGTATAGACAATCTTGCTCGAAATGGTAGTATGCTACTTGGTTTGTTTCTACTTTAATGTGTGATGTGTTTCTTTTAGCATATCGCCTATACACATTAGTGGAGCCCTTAGGATCTTTGCTTGATTACCAGCGTTGTGATGGCAGTCACACTAGTGGGGGCTGGGTAATCTACAAGCACATCCTTATACATGTCCTCAGTCATAGGATTATCGAGACAGGGCATCGATACTCCGGAGTAGACTAGCGTATGTACTTCTTATCCCAGCAGGGGAGACGGTCTGTCCCACAGCCGTCAGTACGTCGTACTTGAGATAGTATGCGGGTGCTCGTTAGGTTACGAGTACACTGGATAGGACTCGTCGGGAACTGTTGGTTGGTACTATACCTATCGTCAGTTATCAGTTCCCAGGTGACATGAGTACAGCTTAGTCCGCTGACTTGACACTGTCACTTCGCCTCGAGTGTGTTCCCACTGTTCTTAGATTGCTACCCTACCACGGCTCAAATGAGTCGTGCAAATAGGTAGCAGTTGGGTGCAGTCCCGAAGCACTTGGAGGCAGTGACGGTTAGACAGGATTCGTCTCTCCCGGTATTGGGGGTTGATATCGCGCTGTGTCAAGGAGAGCCATTACACATAGTCGTCCCTGGCCAGGGCAAGCGAGATATACTGGTAGGTTATCCAGTGTTGTCTCAGGGTGTTATGGGCTACACTCTGACACGACTTGTACCGCTATTAGGGGACTGACTTTTACCACCCCCTAGGCCCGCCATGCAATTTTCTCAGACGAAAAGACTGGACTGCACGGAGATTGTCACATTCAGGCTCAGTAGGAGTTCGGATGGGTTCACCTTATCAGTCTTCTTATCGGCATCTACCTGGGGACCGTTACGTATAGCTAGTACCGCTTGTGGCCTGTGGTTAAACCCACTGCCAGCGTAGTGTCGAGTCTTTAGAGTCCCACACGGAGAGCTATTCGACTTTGGGAAAAACAGAGTAGAGGTCGCATGGTTTTGCGACAGGGTTCGTTCACATCCGCGCACTTGTGCACGTTTGGTGTCCGGGCAATTATTACTAGCGGGCTTTGGTTTAAGCCAGATCCTAGTATGTGTTTTGGGATTGGTTTTATCTCTTTGTATTCGTGTTCCTCGGAACACGAGTGCGGGTGTGTATGCACAGTTGACAGAGGCAGAGGCAGAGGATTCTCATTAGGGTTGTTGCCTGTTGACTTTTTCTAAACCCGAATGAGAATAAGAAATATGATTTATAATAATATTAATTAAGTATTATTGTGCCATGGTTGAGTTGAAAGTTTGACTTTTGTTGACTTGTTGACTTTGTTGACCGGTTAACCATTTTGGACTTGTTGACCATCATCATTTCATGGCTATAACTTTTGTTTACTTGTTGTTCTTTACAAAATGCATTAAATGCATGAAATGATAATGGACATTGATATGAACCATCACATATACTTAATTATTATTATTATCATGATTATTTTCTCTTTTGTGAGCATGGTTGTAAAAAGTCAAGCTCATTCTATCATTCTCATTCTCTCTCATCCAAGCTCTCCCTCTTCCTCTCTCTCAAGGCTCTCATGTCTCATGAGTTAAGAAACATGAGCCATTGAGATAAAACCCTAAAAACACTTCTCTACTCACTCTAGAGTACAAGGTCTAGCAAGCCAAGCACTTTATTTTCCTCTTGGTTGAGGTAGGAGCTCAAGGTAGAAGCTTTCGGGTGGATCCTTCTTCGACAACAAGGAGACGACGAGGTGAAGCCGATCCAACCACTCCAAGGAGCAAGAAGAGAAGGAGTTCAAGACCTAGGTATAACCCATAACATAGTAGTTAAACTTGTAGTTAGTATGCTAGGTGTTTGTTTAGCAAAGATCCTATTCTAAAGTCCATGTTACCTTTACCGTAAAAAATCGTTTTTTACCGTTTCCGCATCCCGAAAGAACCGGGACGGGTAACGTGGACTTACAGTTCTCCGGGGTAAGACCCATTACCACTGATTTGGTAGCAAAGATATACTCGTCCGGAGGAAGCAACTCCTCGTAGTGTTCTCCTCTAACGGGTAATCCAGAGATCTCTGCAAACTCTTCCAAAGATATTGAGACTTCTCGATCAGACAGAAGGAAGGTGTGGATCGTAATATTCTATTGCTCCAGAAAAGCCTTGACCCACCATGCAGGAGGCGCGAAATATTGAAAGAGAGAAGCGTAAATCACGGGATACAACCCGAGCTTCAGCATCTGCGACTTCTTGGCCGACAAGATGGAGCAGGCCCACTGCAAATACCCAGCTGGATGGTGAGGAGTTAGGCCTATCATGTACTACTGTCCTTATGGGTGCGACTCGCCCTGACATATACGACGTCCCAAGGTATCCAAAGCCGTCGGCGGCTGTATGGGTATTGTAGCCATAGAAGGCTGAAGGAGACCCTCTGAGGTCCAGTTGACCTCCTCTACGGCATAATTCACCGGAGGTGCGTCAGCATAAGGGATCGCCGAAATAGGCTCCGAAGGTGCCGTGCAAAGTGTGTTCAGTGTTCTGTTTTAGGATTTTTAAAGTATTTTGTTTCTACCCAGATTTTCCAGAGAACAAAGTTGTGTTTGGGGTAGTTACAAATCCGTATTTTTGATCGAAGTTCTGTAGACTTTAGCTAATGGGTTATATTTGTGATGTGATATATATATTGAACGTCAGCTAATCGCTATATGTCGATTAGTGGGGGTTATACATATCTGTGATCTGTAATGTTGATGGTTTGTGTATATGAACTCGTTGGATTGTCGCGGATGAATAGCCGGGGGTTGTGAGATGAGAGTTTTCTTTATCTTTCATTTGATGTAATATGTAATTGATGTAATATTATTTTTATGGCCGCACATCCGGGATGAGGTTGTAGCCGCCATTGTATATTATTTCTTTTACTGTTTTTGCTCCTAGGATAGACCCAAGGTGGGGTGCACAAACTACCGGGTACCTCGAAGTGCCGAGTGGCCTACTCACGTTGTTGAGGAAGGTTGCTTCACTTCGGGTATTTGGCAGGTAGTTTGCCGCACCCGTAGGGGTCTAGGGTGGGGTCTTGGCTATTCATCGCGACCATGTAATCCGTTTTTCGTTGCACGCTCGAACGAAACGCGGATTCCTAGTATATCCAATGTGTTCATCCGTGATCTGGAATGGCTATCATTGCATCTGACGAATGTATATATCTATATATGATATCTAGTAGGCGTTGCTTATGTTTTGCATCCGCGCTAGTCCAGCCCCCGCTCTGTCGTTAGTTAAGTAACCTAACGGGTAATGACGGGGCCCCATGGCGAATGCGGATGGCATAAGCGTACATCATATTTTCGTTCTTTTCTGCAATGGTAGGATTAAATGATGGGACGCATTAAATTAATGCAAGAAAATAAACCAAAGTTAAAGTCGTTGGAACAATTTCAAAACCACTCGGTTTCTTTTCAAAACAGAAAACTTTTAAAAATGTGGAGCTTAAACCACTCCTTTTAAAAGCTATCAAGGTTCCTTCGATTATATCAAGTTCACTACGTTCACGGTTTCGCCAAAACCATTCGTAGCCCTCCGTCATTTCATATGAATATTCAATAGTATTCAAGCTATGTTTGTTGACCTTCGTCAAGGCATAGTGATTGGTAGCTGTTGGGTGTTCATATGTAGTATAGATAGATGCGTTGGTTTGGGACAGTCGTATTACCTTGTTGACCTTCGTCAAGGGTATATACGGGTGGGTTCAAATTAACCTGGACAATGACGGGTAGAACTTGACATATGACTTATGATTTGTTGACCTTCGTCAAGGTCATAAGAGCATGGGGCAAAAATCCACATCGGGAGTTTCTAAAGAAACTGAAACTTGCTAGCGCTGCATACCATTTGGAGTGTGATGATTCTGGTAGGATTCCTTCAGTTTTGTCACACGATGATATTTGGATCCCGATCCTACTGTGAGTATATGCTACTCCTCGGGAACTTTCTCACTTAACGATCAATGCTATAAACTAAGTAGGTGTCTAGAAAGGTGTTAGCGGGGCTACGCCCACAGGGAAAAGAGGTTATTTAATTAAGGAACTTCGCGAAAGCGTTGGAAAACCTCCCTCGAAGTACCAACACTGGCCTGGCTGAACGGTTAAGCAGGTATTGTACGGTGAGATTGATCCCGACCGATTCTTCCTTTTTGGTTTTAGGAAGGATTCGAGAAACAGTGGGAGCCATCCTGTTTAGATAAACTAAAAACCAATCTAAACTTGCAAGAGCATCATGCTGAGTGTTTTCTTCTCTCTCTCTTAATTGCAGCGCCCCAGTGACCACACATAGGTTACATCTAGATAATAAAATGACTGAATCTGACTGTTATGACTGGCAAAGGTCTGTCCAGATGTCCATTGCCCATAACGAGCTGGGACACCTCTTAACTAATCAAACCCTTGCCGTCTCAGGACCAGTTTCCCCTGTCACGGATATTGATATCCGTAAGATATCGGAAAAAGAATGTGCGAATGCCAAGTGCCTCGTGTTGGCCTCAGTTGATGGTGCGTACCAGAGGCAGCACGAGAAGATGGACATAGTTTCTATCTTCCTGCATAACAAAGATTTATATGGAGAGCAATCTCGTATCGCAAGATATGAGACCTCGAACTAATTGCTTCAAGCAAGGTTGGCTATCGAGTCATCTGTATGGGGCAACGTCCTTACAGAGACCAGCTATTTTGATGAGCTCACGGACCTGAAGACCACGTTGAAGAACGGGTCAAGTACTGACTTGATTCTACAGTCTCTGCCCTCTACTTATACCCTGAAGGAAACTAGGGAAGTAGAAGGAAAGGGAAGGGCAAAAGTTTCGGGACTGGATATAGTAAAGGAGGGACGTTCCTATTGTTACGGGAATGAACATTGGCAGAAGGATTGCAGGGCTAGCAAAGCCAGTAGCCAGGATTCGAAGCAAGTTGTGGCTTCGGCTTCGGGTGTGTTTGTAGTAGAAAACTGTATGTCAGTTAACCCTACTTCCTGAGTATTAGATACCGGATCAGGATCTCACATCTGCAATTCATTACAGACTTTGAGAAACCGTAGGGTTATCAGGATAGGTGATATGACTCTCAGGGTAGCCAACGGAATGAGCATGGACGCTGAATCCGTAGGGGAATATCATCTTGGACTGACAACTGGGCAGATATTGATTCTGCGTAACTGTTTGTATGTACCTAGTGCGACTTGTAATATCATATCTGTATTCTTACTTTCTAAGGAAGGATATGATTTTACTTTTGTAAGCGATGTGGTCCACATCCACCTAAATCAAGTTCTGATTGGGTCAGGTACATTAGAAAACGGGATATACGTATTGAATCAAGCTCAGATTTTCAGTGTCCAGAACACACTTAAAAGAAAGTCTCCGGAAACAAATCAGGCTTTCTTATGGCATTGTAGACTGGGTCACATTAATGAGACACGGTTAACAAAGTTACATAAAGAGGGATACTTGAATCCGTTCGAGTATCAGTCTTATGCTACTTGTAAATCTTGTCTCATGGGAAAGATGACAAAGACTCCGTTCACTGGACACGGAGTAAGAGCGAGCGAGCTCTTGGGACTCATCACAGTGACGTGTGTGGTCCAATGTCTACACATGCGCGAAGTGGTTATTCATACTTCATTACTTTTACGGATGATTTCTCTAGGTATGGACATATCTTCCTGATGAAGCATAAATCCGAGGCCTTTGAGAAATTTCGGGAATACAAGAATGAAGTTGAAAAACAAACAGGCAAAAGTATCAAGACACTGAGATCTGATCGAGGTGGTGAATACTTGAGTGCCGAGTTCCTGGGTTACTTAAAAGAGAATGGAATTCTCTCTCAGCTTACTCCTCCATACACACCACAACACAATAGTGTATCGGAAAGACGGAATCGAACTATATTGGATATGGTTCGTTCCATGATGAGTAAGGCTGAGTTACCGCGATCTTTCTGGGGTTATGCACTAGAAACAGTGCATATCTTTTGAACAAGGCTCCAACCAAGACTGTGCCTACCCCCATATCAGATGTGGAGTGGGAAGAAACCCTGTCTTAAGTATCTTAAGACATGGGGATGTCCAGCTTTTGTAAAGAAGCAGCATGCGGACAAGCTCGAGGCACGCTCAGTACTGTGTAAGTTTGTGGGATACCCCAAGAACTCCAGGGGGTATCTTTTCTATTCCGCAGAGGAACAAAAGGTTTTTGTTTCTCAGCATGCCCACTTCTTGGAAACTGAATTTTTAGAAAGTCAGATAAGTGGGAGCGCAATAGAGCTGGAAGAAAATCCAGAACCACAAGCTATTACTGAAAGCTTGAAAGAACCAGAAGTTTCAGGAGAACCGGACATCCCAGCGCCACTCCGCAGGAGTAGTAGGCAGTCTCATCCGCCCGAGAGATACTACGGTTTTCTCATAAACAGGGATAGAGAGGATTGCACTATTGATTATGATGAGCCTACTAGCTTCCAGCAAGCCATTCAGAGCGGTGACTCAGTAAAATGGCTGGATGCAATGCGGACCGAGATGGAGTCCATGTACACCAACAAAGTTTGGACTTTGGACTTTGCTCCAGAAGGGGTAAAACCCGTAGGCTGCAAATGGATCTTCAGAAAGAAGATTGGTGTAGATGGGCAGGTTGAAATCTATAAAGCTAGACTTGTTGCAAAGGGTTTTCGTCAAAGACCTGGTTTGGACTATGACGAGACCTTTTCTCCAGTGGCTATGCTCAAATCTATTCGGATCCTTCTTGCCATTGCTGCCTTCCACGATTATGAGATCTGGCAGATGGACGTAAAGACGGCTTTCCTAAATGGAAATTTGGAAAAGTGCGTCTATATGGATCAGCCGGAGGGATTCATTCAGAGTGGGAGCAGCGGTAAAGTGTGCAAGTTGCTCAAGTCCATCTATGGACTGAAGCAGGCATCGCGGAGTTGGAACATCTGCTTTGATGATACTGTCAAAGAATTCGACTTTATCAAAAACCCAGATGAACCATGCATTTACAGTAAGATTGTAGGGAGAACTGTGGTATTCCTCATCTTGTACGTGGATGACATTCTCCTAATAGGAAATGATATTCCTATGCTACAGTCAGTCAAAGGATTCTTGTCACAGAGGTTCTCCATGAAGGACCTGGGCGATGCCAACTACATTCTGGGGATCCAGATCTATCGTGATAGATCTAAGAGGATGTTGGGACTTTCTCAGTCCAGGTACATCGACACCATACTGAAACGATTCAGTATGGAAGATTCTAAGCGCGGTAATCTACCGGCTTGTCACGGAATCACCCTCTCCAAAGAGATGTCTCCCTAGACTGATTTGGAAAGGGTTCGCATGTTATCTATACCCTACGCATCTGCGGTAGGCTCTATAATGTATGCGATGTTGTATACCAGACCAGATGTAGCATACGCATTGAGCGTTGTAAGCCGGTATCAGTCGGACCCAGGGGAGAAACACTGGATAGCAGTAAAGAACATTCTCAAGTACCTGAGAAGGACTAAGGAGATGTTCTTGGTGTATGGCGGAAAAGACCTCCAGATCGAGGCCTTTGCTGACTCCAGCTTCCAGAGTGATAAGAATGACTCCAAGTCCATGTCGGGTTATGTCTTTACCCTCAATGGAGGGGCGGTTTGCTGGAAGAGTTCCAAGCAGGAAACCGTTGCTGACTCAACTATGGAAGCGGAGTACATACCTGCTTGCGATGCCGCAAAGGAAGCTGTCTGGATGAAGAAGTTCCTCACGGAGCTTCAGGTTGTTCCTACCATTGTTGATCCAATACCGCTGTATTGTGACAACAACGGCGTTATAGCTTTAGCGAAGAAATCCAGGTCCCATCAGAAGTCCAGGCACATTTTGAGGCGGTACCACCTGATCAGGGAGATCGTAGATCACCGGGAGATCGAGGTGAAGAGAGTAAATTCGGAGAATAACACTGCAGATCCATTCATGAAGGCCTTACCCCAGACTCAGTTCGAGCGGCTGATCGAGATGATAGGTCTTCGATACGCCAGTACATGGCTTTAGTGCAAGTGGGAGATTGTTAGTGTATATGCCCTAGAGGCCATTACTGTATCATACTAGTTTGTATATTACTTGATGGAAGCTTGGGATATTCACAGTTGTATAGACAATCTTGCTCGAAATGGTAGTATGCTACTTGGTTTGTTTCTACTTTAATATGTGCATGTGTTTCTTTTAGCATATCACCTATACACATTAGTGGAGCCCTTAGGATCTTT
The DNA here is from genome assembly GCA_030015575.1 of Agapanthus africanus. Taxonomy (NCBI): domain Eukaryota; kingdom Viridiplantae; phylum Streptophyta; class Magnoliopsida; order Asparagales; family Amaryllidaceae; genus Agapanthus; species Agapanthus africanus. The sequence goes on along the minus strand of JASDDO010000022.1, from coordinate 828,385,471 downwards.
GCTTGATTACCAGCGTTGTGATGGCAGTCACACTAGTGGGGGCTGGGTAATCTACAAGCACATCCTTATAGAGGTCCCTAGTCGTAGGATTATCGAGACAGGGCATCGATACTCCGGAGTAGACTAGCGTATGTACTTCTCATCCCAGCAGGGGAGACGGTCTGTCCCACAGCCGTCAGTACGTCGTACTTGAGATAGTATGGGGGTGCTCGTTAGGTTACGAGTACACTGGACAGGAATCGTCGGGAACTGTTGGTTGGTACTATACCTACCGTCAGTTATCAGTTCCCAGGTGACATGAGTACAGCTTAGTCCGCTAACTTGACACTGTCACTTCGCCTCGAGTGTGTTCCCACTGTTCTTAGATTGCTACCCTACCACGGCTCAAATGAGTCGTGCAATCAGGTAGCAGTTGGGTGCAGTCCCGAAGCACTTGGAGGCAGTGACGGTTAGACGGGATTCGTCTCTCCCGGTATTGGGGGTTGATATCGCGTTGTGTCAAGGAAAGCCATTACACATAGTCGTCCCTGGCCAGGGCAAGCGAGATATACTGGTAGGTTATCCAGTGTTGTCTCAGGGTGTTCTGGGCTACACTCCGACACGACTTGTACCGCTAATAGGGGACTGACGTTTACCACCCCCTAGGCCCGCCATGCGATATTCTCAGACGAACAGACCGGACTGTACGAAGATTGTCACATTCAGGCTCAGTAGGAGTTCAGATGGGTTCACCTCATCAGTCTTCTTATCGGCATCTACCTGGGGACCGTTACGTATAGCTAGTACCGCTTGCGGCCTGTGGTTAAACCCACTGCCAGCGTAGTGTCGAGTCTTTAGAGTCCCACACAGAGAGCTATTCGCCTTTGGGCAAAACAGAGTAGAGGTCGCATGATTTTGCGACAGGGTTCGTTCATTGTTAGTTATATGTATGCCCTAGAGGCCATTACTATACATAGTATGTATATTGTAGTGGATGCTGGGACATATATAGGGAGGACTTTCTTGCTCGACATGATAGTATGCTATCTGGTTGATCTTTACCTTAACGTGTACACTGATTGTCTCCCTGTTACATGTTGGTAAAGCCCTTAGGATCTGTACTTGACTACCTGGACTATGATGCGGATCATACTAGTGGGGACACGGTAGTCTATAAGTACATCCTTCAAAGTCCCTAGTCGTGGGTGTATCGAGACGGGGCATCGATATACCAGAGTAGACTAGCGTGTACCTTCTCGACCCATACAGATGGGCGATGGATGATCCCATATCCATTGGTGTTTGACATCAGAGGAGATATACGGGTGCTCAGTAGAGACTGGGTACACTGGACGGACTCGCCGAGAACTCCCAGATGGTATTATACCTCACGTCAGATGGCAGTTCTCTGGTGACACTGGTACAAAGTAGTCTGTTGACCCGAGATCGTCATAGAGTCTTGTGTGGTTCCCACTGTGCTTTGATTTCCATCTTACCACGTCCAAGAGGGCGTGCAAAACGGTGGTTTTTGGGTACAGTCCCGAGTCACATGGAGGCAATGAGCGATAGGAATATCTAAGAGTTACTGTGAAATTCGTGGGCCCAATTCCACTATTCCACCGCGGTTCCGCGGCATGAGCAAGGCTCATGCGGCGGTTCCGCGGCCGTACGGTCCTATATCACTGTTATCTTTGCACAGTAACTCCTCTTTTCTGATGCTGGATTTTATGGGAATTTTTAAATTTTATTCAACAGTTGAATTTTCTGGGGTTGTTTTGGGGACTCGGTGTTTCGATCGGATTGTCAAATTTTGTCTATGTGGCTTTCCGGATAAATTTTAGAATATGTTAAAAAGTTCGACCGGATATAAATACCCAATTTTTCCCCTGTCGGGATATTTCCAAGTGTTGGATTTTTTCCGTAGTTTAACGACGTTCTAAGTAGTGCAAGTAACTCGATGGACCCTCTAGAAGACAACAAACCTTAACTCGATTATGTGACCGTCTTGAACTGCCCTTTGAACCTTCGGGTTTGGGGCAGTACGGCGTGCCACATGTGAGGCGTTGGCTTGACCCTTCTACGGCTGGACCGTTGGTACTGAGGCACGAACGGAATGTTGTTAGACTTATTTCATGTGTTGAGCTGTATCGGGAAAACTTGGGTGTTCGATTGTTCGATCGGAAAGTTTGACATTTTCTATTTATCCGGAATGGGATACAATAATTGGAATTCACAATAAGTTATGAGATAACTGAATGAATGTTATAAACATAGCAGTTTAGTCTCACTTGATCGGTTACCACGGAATTTTGATGTGATCAAAAGTCCGTCGCAATCACGTAGCGTACGCGGATACTCGCCGGGTAAACTTAATAGACAGCCTCACCCCATAGCCCCGACCAAGTGACTGTAGGAGGACCCCGTCGCCGAAAGCATCTGTTCGGGTGCTCCCGGTAGCGGTGTTCCGCCTTGGTGCACTTCGTCGACGGTATCGGGGGTGCGGCCGCCTACTAAAGTTTGCGACGAGTATTCGATCAGGATGTCGGGAATCTTGTTGAATTGCCCGACTTGATATTGAAAAGTGTTTTCGATTTTGAGACTAAAATGCGGGGTTTATAATTGTTAAGCATGTGATGTCTAAGTAATTCATTTGGTCAGGCATGCGATGTCTGAGGTGGTTGCGGATTCCAACTGTTGTAGTTTTACACTTTCTTTTCTATGACCGTAAGTGTAATATGTGATATCGCCGGTTTCGTTGCTATATGTCAACGACAATTGGGATGCGCATATTTACTTACGTTGATGACATGTGATGTTATGTGTTGCTGGATATGTTATATTGGATCGTCGTGTTTGAATAGCCGGGGGTTTTTATGTGAGATGAGTGTTTTTCATTTTCATTCATGTAAAAACTTGTATGTAATATTCTTTTATTGGGGCGCTTCCAGGTTGCGGAAGTTGTCACCGTTTGTATATTATTTACTTTTCCGCACTAGGATAGACCCAAGGAGGAGGGCACAAGTAACCGGATTCTGGAGTCCAGTGGGAGACCAACTCGAGGAGTCGAGTCCGGGTCTCCTAACTCCAGAATTGGTAGGGTTGCTTGCCGCTCTCGTAGGGGTCTAGGGGTGTGGGTTTGGCTATTCATCACGACCGTGGAATCCGTGTTTTATACTGGCTCGTATTGAAAACACGGACGTCCTAGTATATCCAATATTTCATATGATTCTTCTGCTGCGATATCTGTGATGTGATCATGTGATGTTCTGTGATAGATACTGTATATAGTATATATGATATATTATATAGATGTTACTTATGTTTTACACCCACGCTAGCCCTGCCCCGCTCTGTCGTTAGTTACCTAACCTAACGGTGCACGAGGGGACATCGAGGCGAATGCGGATGGCATAAGTGTACGTCGTATTTATCTGTGATGTTTAGGTACTTAAATGATGGGACTTCATTAATATGATTAATGAAATCAAAGAAACCTAAGATGTTGTAGAATCGAATTTCAAAATAAAACAGGTAGCTACAGTTCTTGCTTTGCACAGCGGTATATATGATATATCCTGCACCTTATTCGATAAGGAAAGGACAGAGATCCCTTCACCGAGAGTGACTCCTTTAGCAATAACTGGCAGATGCTACACACTCGGTTTGTCTTTTGATTGCTTTTAAGAGTTTTTGCTTTGCACAGTGATATATATGATATATCCCGCACCTCATTCGACGAGGAAAGGACCGACGATCCCTTCACCGGGAGTGACTCCTTTAGCAAAACTAGAAAAGCCTCAAAAGCACTCCATTTTAAAAATCATTTGATTCTACAACGATATCAAGTTCATTACGCAATAGGTTTTCAGAAAAACCTGTCGTAGCCCTCCGTCATTTCAGATAAGTATTAGTTAGTATTCGTGCTGCGGTTGTTTGGCATGCGTCAAGGCGTAGTGTACGGTAGCTAACTAGTGCTTATCTGCCAGCATATGATGCGATTGGATTAGGGTATTCGTACGGCATTGTTTGGCATGCGTCAAGGGTCGTGCGGGTGGGTTTAATTCAATCAAGAAATGTACGGGTTGAACTTGACTAGCAGACTATGGGTTGTTTGGCATGCGTCAAGGTCATAGCGAGCTAGGGGCAAAATATTATCGGGAATTTCAAGTGTTGAAATTTGCAATGAGATTGCATACCTTCTATGAGATAGTTGGATCCCGATACCCGCTGCGAGTAAGAGTTACTCCTGGGAGAGTTTTATACATTACAATTAGCCGATCAAGTAGGTGTCTAGAAAGGTGTCAACGGGGTTACGCCTCTGGGAAAACGAGGTTTACATTAATTAGGTTCGTGCGAAAGCACGGGGGACCTCCCTCAAAGTACCGACACTGGCCTGGCTGAAAGATTGGCGAACTTGTAGTGTGTAATTAATCCCGGCTAGTCTTTCCTTTTAGGGTTTGAAGGAAGATTTGATAAAAAGCAGTGGGAGCTATCCTGATTAGATAAAATAATAACCAATCTATTCTTGCAAGAGCGCACGCTGAGTGTTTTCTTCTCTCTCTCTCCTGGTAGCGACCATATCACGCCTTAATCAATATAATAATACGGATATTTGACCGAACCCGCTTGTTATACTGAGCTGGGGAACGTTGGTCCCGCTCCAACTTATAATTGTTATAAGACAGAGCAGGAAATTGGGGATTACCAGAATTCCCGTGCCGCCCAAACGAAGAGAGTGCATGCTGATGCATCATCTTCGGGTGTGTTCATTACAAAGAACTGTTTCTCTGTATCCTCTACGTCCTGGGTATGTGATACCAGATCAGGATCCCAGATATGTAATCTGTTACATAGGGCTACAGATAGGTAGAGAACTGAGAACGGGTGATAAGTTTCATGAGGCAGAAAACGGGGCAAGAGTTGCAGCCAAGTCTGTTGGTCACTGTCACCCTGTATTCCAAATACATTGATTCTGAACGAATGTTATTAGATACCGAACCTGATATACAAAATCATATCAGTCTCTTTATTAGTAAAGAAACGGTAAAATTTTGTATTGTTGGATAATGTTTTGAACATTTCCTATATCAAAAGTTGATCGGTTCAGGCACGTTATCTAAAAGCGTTGATGTTCTAAATCAAACTACAGTTCTTAGTATATGGAACACACATAAGAGGAAGAGTTCAGAAATGAACGGATCCTTCTTAAGGTATTGTAGACTAGGTCAGATCAATGCGACCCGACTGGCTAGAGTTACATAAAGATGCATATTTAAATTAGTTTGAACTTACATCTTGTGAAACTCGCCAGTCATGTCACAAAGATAAGATGACCATAGCTCCGTTTACTGGAAACAGAGAAAGAGTTAGTAAACTCTTGGGATGATACATGTTGATGTATGTAAGGTCCCCTGTCTACACATGCCAGGACAGGTTCTTTGTACTCCATTACATTCTCTGATAATCTCTCAAGCTTCAGACATATGTTCCTGTTGAAACATGAGTCCGAGCCTTTTGAGATATTCACAGAATATAAGCGAGAAGTAGAGAACCAAAATACGGGTATAAGTATTATGTCCTTTGATGAGATCAAGGAGGAGAATACTTGAGCACGGAATTCCAGGACTATTCTAAAGGAGAATGAGATTCTCTCTCAGCATTACTCCTCCGTATACACCATAGCACGATGGTATATCGGGGCGGAGCAGATACACCCTATTTGATATGGTGTGCTCTATGATGAGTAATACTGAGTTACCTTTTTCCTTTTGGGAGTTATGCACTTACGAAGTTGCATACCTATTGAATAGGGTTCCAATCAAATCAGTTGCCTACCACTTCATATGTGATATGGAAAAGGAAGAGCCTATTTCTTAAGTTAGTTAAGATTTGGGGTTGTCCGGCCTATGTCTGAAAGCAAAATCCGGACAAACTCGAGGCAAGGTCTGTTATGTACAACTGGAAATGTTCCAGCTATACAAACTGCAGCTGATGATTTGATAGAACCAAAGGATTCAGTAGATTCCAACGAACCTCAGCCTCTCCGCCAATCTAGTAGGGTTCCTCACCCACCTGAGAGATACTTCGATTTCTCTATGACAGTGGGAGCAAGGATTGCATCATGAGATGATGACCCAACTAGTTTCGAGCTGGCCATCGAGAGTAAGACTCTGTAAGAATGGCTGGATGTTTATCGATCTGAGATGGAATCCTTATACACCAACAAAGTATGGACTTTGGTTGCTATATCTGAAGGGTTAAATCCCCATCAGGAGCAAGTATATCTTGAGAAGATTACTTGGTGTACATCGAAAAGTTGAGACTTTCAAAGCTAGACTTGTTAAAAGTGTGCATCATTGACCAGGTGTGGATAATGATGAAACCTTTTTCAAGTAGCTATGCTTAAGTCCATCCAGATCCTACTTGTCACGGCTACATACCATGACTACGATATCTGGTGGTTAGGTGTCATGACTGCTTTTCTAAATGATGTTTTAGAAGAGTGCGTCTATAAGTACACAGCCAGAGGGCTTCGTAGACAGTGGGAGCAGCGGAAACGTGTGCAAGATGCTTTATAGGATAAAGCAGGCATCGCGGAGTTGGAACATCTGTTTTGATGGATTAGTCAAAGAGTTTGACATCATAAAAATGGTAGATGAACCTTGTATAAACAAAAAGGTAGTAGGGAGTATGGTGGTGATCCTCGTAGAGTACGTGGATGACATACTCTTGATAGGGAAAGAGTTTCCTATGCTACGCTCGGTCAATCTCCGTTTATCACAATGATTCTCCATATAGGATCATAATGATACCTACTAACTCCTGGATTTTGGATCTATGAGATAGATCTAAATGGATGTTAGGATTCTCACTTGTTGAAGTGAGATGGTATCACATGATCCTGGGGAGAATCACTGGAAGGGTTCCAGGGTGATAAGGACGACTGAATGTCAGTCACAGGCATTGTCTTTACCCTCAGTGGAGGGACGGTATGTTGGAAGAGTTCCAAGCTAGATACCGTGACATACTAGACGATAAAGGCAGCATACATCGCTACTTAAGATGCTACCAAAGAGGCTGTTTGGATGTATATTGGTTCATGAGATGAACTATGTTCCTCCCATTGTGTGACAATGGAGTTGTGGCTTATGCCAAGGAACGCAGGTCCCATCAGTGATCCAGACATATTCTAAGGCAGTATCACTTGATCATGGAGATGGTTGATCTCCAGGATGATCGAGGTTTGGAGAGTAGACTCAGAGGACAACACAGCGGATCCACTCACAAAGGCCTGTTCCCAGAGAGAGACTTTTTTGGGATGGTTGAGTATGAGATACTACAACCACTGCTATCAGATGGCCCTAGTGCAAGTGGGAGATTGTTAGTTATATGTATGCCCTAGAGGCCATTACTATACATAGGATGTATATTGTAGTGGATGCTGGGACATATATAGGGAGGACTTTCTTGCTCGACATGATAGTATGCTATCTGGTTGATCTTTACCTTAACGTGTACACTGATTGTCTCCCTGTTACATGTTGGTAAAGCCCTTAGGATATGTACTTGACTACTGGACTATGATGCGGATCATACTAGTGGGGACACGGTAGTCTATAAGTACATCCTTCAAAGTCCCTAGTCGTGGGTGTATCGAGACGGGGCATCGATATACCAGAGTAGACTAGCGTGTACCTTCTCGACCCATACAGATGGGCGATGGATGATCCCATATCCATTGGTGTTTGACATCAGAGGAGATATACGGGTGCTCAGTAGAGACTGGGTACACTGGACGGACTCGCCGAGAACTCCCAGATGGTATTATACCTCACGTCAGATGGCAGTTCTCTGGTGACACTGGTACAAAGTAGTCTGTTGACCCGAGATCGTCATAGAGTCTTGTGTGGTTCCCACTGTGCTTTGATTTCCATCTTACCACGTCCAAGAGGGCGTGCAAAACGGTGGTTTTTGGGTACAGTCCCGAGTCACATGGAGGCAATGAGCGATAGGAGGGGATTCGTCTCTCCCGGTATAGGGAGTTGATGTTGCGCTGTGTTCGATTGGCTATAACAGGAAATCCCTGGCCAGGGTTGCTGAGATTTACTGGTAAGTGTTACCAGTAGTTTCTCGAATTGTTATAGACCTCATATCGACACGACTTATCGAGCTATTGGGGTCTGACGTTTATCACCCCTAGGCGAGATATGCGACATATCAGACGATCAGACCGGACTGTACGGTAGTGTTACTGGTTGGATTCACAGGAGTGTGAGCGGGCTTGCTCGTCGATCTTCTGATCGCTCAATACCCGGGTGGCCGTTACGTTTAGCAGACCGCTTGCGGCTTGTGGGTGCTTGATATGATCATCATCTGCTGCCGGCGTATTGACGAGTCTTTAGAGTCCTACACAGAGGTTTCCTGGCTCAAGCGAAACGAAATAGGAGCGCATATGAGATATGTGCGGGACCGAGAATAATGCGTGTATGTGATACCGTATTTCATTCTCGCGATGAATGTGTCGAATGGTTGTATGCGATATAACCTAATTATCGAATCAAGGATTGATCCGATAAGCCGATACATTGTATACTAGTCGGTTGTGTGCGACATGACCGGATCATTGAATCAAGTGTTGATTTAATGATTTAATGCATAATTATATATTTGATATATTACTTTGCATTAACTAGTATTGGTTCACTTTAAATGGATTTTCTCACTTTTTGTGCACATTGTATATGTGATATACTTTTGTACACAAGATTGTATCATGTTTGATGATACATGCTAGTTTGGGTTTGTGTAAAGAATTAAACCATGGTTACTTAAGTGGTTAGGGTTTCATTTCCTTTTCTCATTTATTTATTTCATTTATTCATTTTGAAATAAATAAGAATAAAGAGAAAGAATGGTGGCTTTATTTGTAGTTTAGTTGAAGCTTCATGAAGCTTTGACCAAAGTCCACCATTCTTATCTCATTCTTAACCCTAACCATTCAAGTAACTTTGGTTAATTCTCTACACATTACCATGGTTAGATTATGATAAACATTCTTTTTATTTTTTCCATTTTTGGAATAACTTATCATAACACTTTCTTCTTCTTCTTCCTTAAACTCAAGAAGAAAAGCTTGACTACATCAATGGTGGATTGATGAAATGAGTGAGAAATCCAATTCTAAAGTCTACCCACTTCCTATTTCTTCATCCTCTACCTCTTGCCAAGTAGTAGAGTGTGTTTTCTTCACAAGTTTCTTGACTTGGTGAAGTCGGAGCTTGATTTAGCGATGCCTCGACGTAGATCATCTTCGGCATGGACATCGATGACCTAGCCCGTCCATTCTCCGATGAAGCCGACGCTAGAGCCCGGGACTTGTTATGGACAGCGAGGAGACTTCATTACGGAGCTATGGAGGTGGAGAACCGGATCTACAAAGGTTGTATTTCCGTATCTCGTAGTTAAGTGTTAACTAGTTTATTGTTTCGCCTAGATTTCTAGCCAACGATCCGTAGTCGGGTTTCTCGGCACCTAGATTTTTTGAAATTGGCATGGTTGATGCCTTGTGAGACCTCATTAGGATGCCTAGGAACCCTACATTCATATCCGCGCACTTGTGCACGTTTGCTGTCCGGGCAGTTATTACTAGCGGTCTTTGGTTTAAGCCAGATCCTAGTATGTGTTTTGGGATTGGTTTTATCTCTTTGTATTCGTGTTCCTCGGAACACGAGTGCGGGTGTGTATGCACAGTTGACAGAGGCAGAGGATTCTCATTAGGGTTGTTGACTGTTGACTTTTTCTAAACCCTAATGAGAATAAGAAATATGATTAATAATAATATTAATTAAGTATTATTGTGCCATGGTTGAGTTGAAAGTTTGACTTTTGTTGACTTGTTGACTTTGTTGACCGGTTGACCATTTTGGACTTGTTGACCATCATCATTTCATGGCTATGACTTTTGTTTACTTGTTGTTCTTTACAAAATGCATTAAATGCATGAAATGATAATGGATATTGATATGAACCATCACATATACTTAATTATTATTATCATGATTATTTTCTCTTTTGTGAGCATGGTTGTAAAAAGTCAAGCTCATTCTATCATTCTCTCTCATCCAAGCTCTCCTTTTTCCTCTCTCTCAAGGCTCTCATGTCTCATGAGTTGAGAAACATGAGCCATTAAGATAAAACCCTAAAAAGACTTCTCTACTCACTCTAGAGTACAAGGTCTAGCAAGCCAAGCACTTTAGTTTCCTCTTGGTTGAGGTAGGAGCTCAAGGTAGAAGCTTTCGGGTGGATCCTTCTTCGACAACAAGGAGACGACGAGGTGAACCCGATCCAACCACTCCAAGGAGCAAGAAGAGAAGGAGTTCAAGACCTAGGTATAACCCATAACATAGTAGTTAAACTTGTAGTTAGTATGCTAGGTGTTTGTTTAGCAAAGATCCTATTCTAAAGTCCATGTTACCTTTACCGTAAAAAATCGTTTTTTACCGTTTCCGCATCCCCGAAAGAACCGGGACGGGTAACGTGGACTTACAGTTATCCGGGGTAAGACCCATTACTACTGATTTGGTGGCAAAGATATACTCGTCCGGAGGAAGCAACTCCTCGTAGTGTTCTCCTCTAACGGGTAATCCAGAGATCTCTGCAAACTCTTCCAAAGATATTGAGACTTCTCGATCAGACAGAAGGAAGGTGTGGGTCGTAATATTCTATTGCTCCAGAAAAGCCTTGACCCACTATGCAGGAAGCGCGAAATATTGAAAGAGAGAAGCGTAAATCGCGGGATACAACCCGAGCTTCAGCATCTGCGACTTCTTGGCCGACAAGATGTAGCAGGCCCACTGGAAATACCCAGCTGGATGGTGAGGAGTTAGGCCTATCATGTACTACTGTCCTTATGGGTGCGACTCGCCCTGACATATACGCCGTCCCAAGGTATCCAAAGCCATCGGCGGCTGTACGGGTATTGTAGCCATAGAAGGCTGAAGGAGACCCTCTGAGGTCGAGTTGACTTCCTCTACGGCATAGTTCACCGGAGGTGCGTCAGCATAAGGGATCGCCGAAATAGGCTCCGAAGGTGCCGTGCAAGAAAAGCTCCGACGGACCCTGATAATTTGACTGTACCATCTGCCCCATAAATGGAGATTCTTTTGCTCCGGGTCGTGATCTTTGATCAACGCGAAGACTTCCCTGTCCACGGGCGCTTCAGGGAATCCGCTTTCCGAACGGACGAACGGGAAAGAAATGTCGAAAGACATAGTACCTGCGCGAAAAAGAACAAAAAAATTAGCCGTCAAATGCTACAGTTCAAGTTTTGTCACTTGGTACTTTAAATTCGTACCGCACTACAATGCAGTGGAAAGGGACCAAAGGGGACCCACAAAATCTAGATGACAGCTCATCATTAATAAAACAGCTTCATCATTTGATGAGATAGCCATTAAATGAAGAAATCCTAAAAGGATTCTCATTTAATGAGCGCCCCTTGGGCCAAGGAGTAAATCTCCCTTGAGAGCAGTGCTCTGCAACAGATATGACATCTGTCATAATTAATCATGAAGGGAATAAAAATTCCCCAAAGAAAAAAATTCTGAAGAGCCATTGCTCTGTGAAGACGATGGAATCATCCATCAAAACCCTAAAAGTAAAGCTTTCTACAGAAGTAAAAACTTCAGGATCTTTAAGATCTAAAGAGGACTCTAAGAATTCTTCGTTAATGGGTTAAAAGAACCCTAAAAAAGATTTCTTTTTCTGATCCATGATCTAGAGAGAGCAAAGCTCTGTTTTAACGGGTTAAGAAACCCTAAAAGTCTTTAAAAGATCTATGATCTAAGTAGAGCAAAGCTCTGTCAATGGGTTCAAATCTTACCAAAAATTTGACAGAGTTCTGTCTATAAGAGAGTTCTTAAAACAAAGAGCTATGCTCTGAAAGAGAATTAATTCTCAGAAAAACAAGAAAGAAGATGAACAGAGATCATCTCAAGGGCTAAAGGCCCTATTTATAGGCATTGAGAGGCGTTTCAACTTCTAAGTTGATCTAATGGCGCAGATGCTGCCACCGCTGCACTCACGCGTAAGCCACGTGAGCGCAACGGCGGGGGGCATTTGTTTTCCCCAATCAGAGCAAAACTCTGTTCAAATTTTGAAATTTGAAATGAAGCAGCGCTTCATAAAAGCGCCAGCGCTAGCAGCACTAGCGCTAAAGAGTCAAAAGACTCTGATGCAGCGCTCACGTGCAAAGCACGAGAGCTCCTTTGACTCTGATGCAGCGCTCACGTGCAAAGCGCGAGAGCGCTTGCGCTAGCAGCGCCAGCGCAAAGAGTCAAAGACTCTGATGCAGCGTTCACGTGCAAAGCACGAGAGCGCTAGCGTTAAGTGCGCTAGCACCGAGAGTCAAAGACTCTGATGCAGCACTCACGTGCAAAGCATGAGAGCACTAGTGCTGGAACTAAATGTTCCCCACCCTTGGATCAAAGATCCAACAAAGATGACTAAAAGTCATCAAATTATCTCTGAAAATTAGAGCACCGTTGGATCAAAGATCCAATGGTGATTAAAAATCATCAAGATACAGAATAAGTTCTGTATGGGAAAAGATTTTCCAATCTTGTTAAAAACAATAAGATTGCCTTCTGTAAAACAGAAGCCTTAGGATCAAAGATCCAACGGTGGGAAACATCCCCGAATCAATTAGAGAAAAGATCTCTTCAACTGATTCAACAAATCAGCATCTACTATATAAAGGATCCAAGACTTCAAGTCTCGTAGAGAGGAACCCCCCCCACACACACACACATAAGCTTTGAGAAATTTCAAAGAAAAGAGCAAGCTCTGAGAAAAAGAACTTTTCTCCAAGGTAAAAACAGAGAGATAAAAAACATCTCATCATAGAAGAAGAACATAGTTCTTTTTTCAGATCATAGATCTATAAGACAGAGCTCTTTCACAAAAAGAGATCATAGCATCTCATCATAAAAGGGGGGGAGAAGAATTTCATTCTTTTCAGATCATAGATCTATAAAGACAAAGTCTTTCACAAAAGAAAATAGAAGAGATTGTAATATCTCCTATAAAAATAAGAACTTTGTTCTTAGAATCATGAGACAAAGTCTCTTGTAAGCGAGAACTTATTTCTTATATCACGAAATTGATCAGAAGCGCTTTGTGCTCATTGTCTGGCGCTCAGCGCTAAGCGCGCTACGTGCTCCTCACGTGTGCGCTACTTCATAAGAAGCACCTTAGCGTTCCAAATCTGGTGACCAACGCCAAGCGTGCCATGTGCTCCTCACGTGCGCGCTACTTAACAGAAGCGCTCTGCGCCCATTGACTGGCGCTCAGCGCCAAACGCGCCACGTGCTCCTCACATGTGCGCTACTTAACAGAACGCTCTGCGCTCATTGACTGGCGCTCAGCGCCAAGCGCACCACGTGTTCCTCACGTGTGCGCTGAGGGAACATAAACTGTTCTTTAAATAAAGCCCCAGAGCAATAATGAGTGCTCAACACTCAATAAAAGACAAAAACGGTTGTCAGAACCCAAACCAATGCTCAGCATTGATAAATGAAAAAGGACTGAGCCTAATTAAATGTCCAACATTTTAACCGAATGGGCCGAGCCCAAGTTGGCCACAGATCCCTAATTCAGATTAATTGAGCCCATATGCTCATAAATCTTTGATTTTAGTCCCAAACTTGACTACAGATCTCCCAAACAATATTGGTTTAAGGGTACATCTCTTCACTCCTCTGATATATGTCGTTGTAATCCTTCAACGTCTTGAGAGAGGTGACGGGTCCCGACAACCAGATATTCCACGGACTGTGGGGTCCTTAAACTCATGTACTATGATGTCCTTAAACTTAACGGACTGTGGGGTTCTTAAACTCATGGACTATGATGTCCTTAAACTTTACAGACTATGATGTCTCTAAACTACCATGGACTGTGAGATCCTTAAACTCATAGACTATGATGTCTTTAAACTGTCACGGACTATGATGTTCTTAAACTTCTGGACCGCAATGTCTCTAAACTAAAACAATAGAGTCCAAATGCTCTTTTGTTGGATCTAAATGATCCTGTTAAGTAAATCTTAGTCTAAAATTAGACCAACGTATTCTTAATAAATGTTTAAGTTGATCTTAGTCTCAAATGAGATTAACGATCCTTAAACCCAACCCAAACCCGAATCTAAGAAAATACGGATTTGGATTAATCCACGCCCTACGGGCGACAACATAAATTAGTCTCCGTATACAATCCACGGGCAACCAAAAACAAAACAAACACACACGACACGAAGTGACCATCTAGAGAAGGAGAAAGTGGTTACCGCGATGAGGCATCGTAATTAACTGCAGGGGCTTGCGCCTGCAGGGAAGAGCGTCCCCACAATCAAAAACCCCTCACAATGAGGGGGAATCTGACGAAGTCTGCTATATCGGCCGCATCCATTTAAACCTCCGATATACGGTGCCATAAATCAACTTGGCATCTTCGGAGAAGTGGACGGATAAAACCAAATAGTATTTGCCCCCAAATTCAGGCGAGACGTTTGTCTTCCCGGTATTCGGCGGCGAACAGTTACCATAGTCCACGGGATAAGATGGACTTCTCTCGTATACATGAATACCTTCTGAATCAGAGTACAAATAATCACGTTATAATAACTATCTTATACCTGTGAATGATCATATACAACTTTATCTGTTCTCTGTTCATTTGGTTTCTATTCACATTATATACTATCTTCTTTTTTCTTCTTTTGGGACTTACCGAGCACTAGTTTGCTGACGACATTCCTTTCTGTTTCTTTCTTTGGGATGATCGTCAGGAGGACCGGACTCTGAGGAGATAGAGCCAAGCCCGGAGAACTTGGACCAGCTTGCTACACAGCCAGATTACTAGCTTTTTCCAGCCTGCACTTACTTTCTGTATGCTATTATTTAGGCATTTGGTTTATTTATTGTATCTTTTATTTTCAGACAGCTGTATGTAAATAAAGTTTTTGTTTCATTTTATTATTCTTGTTCATTATTATATTGCTTAATTACGCTTGACGTATCTGTTTCATAATAAATACGTTGCGAGCTTACCACGTCACTATTTCCGTCCATTGGGAAGCGGGGCGTGACAGGTTTTGTTGGCGGCTCATATAGGTCAGTTCTGTATGAAGTCTTAAACAATATATCACAAGAATTATAAGAATCAACAGCTATACATTCCTTGCATTTCAAATTTCTTGAATTTATCTTAACATTTTCTTTTCTATCAAGGTAATGGATTCTCCCAACAACATCAATACCAACGTCAATGGCAACACATCACCACCTACCTTACCACCCCCTTACCGCTGCTGCTCTGATTAATGAACAAACAGTGCTTTTAGAAGTCATCAAAAGTCTTTTGGAGGGCCGGTAGCAACATACTGATGTTCTCATGAACCGCCCGGAAGCCGAAGCACCTGGAGTAAAGCAATTTCGTGCGTTGTATCCAAGGAATTTTTCAGGGAAAGAAAGTCCTCTTAAGACTGAAGAATGGGCCCAGAGTATAGAGGACGGCATTGCCGCAGCACAAGTACCAGACATAGTTTGGGTTCGTGTGGCCAAGCTCCAGCTCCCCGACAATGCAAGAGTCTGGTGGAAACCCGAGGAAAGCTGTCTCACACAACCAATAGAGTGGAAGACGTTTTGCGATCTGTTTGATGCGAAGTTTTTCCCCGAGACTGCTCGATTTGAGATGGAGCAACAGTTCATCCACCTGCAATAAGGTTCCATGTGGGTAAAATCGGTGGATGAATATGATGCCGAATTCATCATGCTTGGCAGATAAAGAATTCGTATCAAATTCTATTTCGTAAAACACATCACTATCCTGACATCAATATCTTATCAGGTTCGCGGTGCACTTGATCCCGACTGATGAGATTCGGGCTAGACGATTCTAACAGGGCTTAGACCTGGAGATTCAGACGGTACTAGCCACAGGCGACCATCCAACTCATGAACCCGCCCTGAAGGCAGCACGTCGTTATGAAGCTGTGGTCAAGAAGAAGGGTAAGCCCCAAACAGCCGGGATCAAACACCCTGCTACACAGATGATAGGAAGAGCCGTTTCTAGGCCTAATTTTGCACCCAAGAGGCCAGGAGGATCGTTTAACCGGTCCAGTATAGATTTCTGTTTCTACTGTATGAGAACTGGACACTTGGCGAAGGACTGCAGGCGTGCAAATGGCCTGTGTTTGATTTGGGGCACATCTACTCATGCGATAGGAGCAAGCCCATATCGTATTAACACAACACCAGCACCCAGACCCGCAAAGGACAACCATTTAGGTACCTACACCCCGCCTAGCCCTTCCTGCACTAGCTCCATGTGGACCACCTGCACAGCCTCATTGTCAATTCCATCAGGCACAGAGAAAAGTGCCCCAAGGACAGAAGAATGTGCCTCCGGTAAGGAGGAATGCATCGAGACGACAGACTTTTACAATGACGGTCGAGGAGGCCGAAGCCACAGGACAAGTCATCACTAGTAAATCCTCCCATCCATTAAACCTTTCAATTCTTGTGCATCGTTATACTGTTCCTATATCTAAACACAATCTCACACCGCTTAGGTACTATACTAGTAGCCACCCTTCATGCACTCGCACGACACTGGAGCTTCACACGGCTTCATGTCATAACGATTCGTGAGAACGCACGCGATTCTTATGAAGCCACTCATTTCGAGCTGGAATGTCAGTTCCGGGAATGGAGTCTTGAAGGCAACTTTGGGGTATGATCAGTGCCCAGTTGTGGTTTGCGATCGAGAATTTTACGCAAATTTCAAAGTATTGGACGTACCAAATTTCGATATTGTGTTGGGAATGGATTGGCTGTGAGTATTCTATGCTACTATTGACTGCCGTCAAAGGAGGGTAGTATTTGAGATACCAGATCACACAGTCTTCTATTTCAAAAGTGGAGATAGAACCTTAGAGCCAGTAAGCTACCGCGCTAAACCGAAGAATGCAGAAGTGTTCTCTCTGCCAGCCGAAGAAGAAAAACCTGAGGTAGTTCGAGAGTTCGAAAATGTGTTCCCTGAAGACATATCAGGTTTGCTTCCCGATCGAGCTCTTGAATTTATATTGATTTACAACCTGGTGCACAACCTGTAATCAAAACTCTATACCGATTAAGTCCGGAAAGATTGAAGGAGGTCCGCATTTAGTTGGACGAACTACTGAAGAAAAGGTTGGATCTGACCCGGTACTTCAAGTTGGGGATCTCCGGTGTTACTCGTGAAGAAGAAGGAAGGTTCCTACAGGATGTGTGTGGATTATTGAGTTCTGAACGAAGTGACGATTAAGAAAAAGTATCCACTACCGTGCATTGATGGCCTTTTCGATCAGTTAACTGGGTCTTGTGTCTTTTCAAAGCTAGATCTTCGTTCGGGTTATCATCAGGTGAAGGTCAAAGAGTCTGACATTCCGAAAACGGCGTTTAGGACTCGTTATGGCCATTATGAATATCTCGTAATGCCATTTGGAGTGACCAATGTACCTGCCATCTTTATGAACCTGATGAACCAAGTTTTCCGATAGTACTTAGACAGATTTGTTGTTATCTTCATATGGTATTGGCCAACCACATACGACGCAACATTGACTCCCTATACCGGGATAGACGAATCCCCGACAATCGCTCACTGTCTCTATGCGGCTCGAGACTGTACTCAATTAAAACCTGTTTGCATGGCTCAGTAGAGCTGTGGTAGGGTAGTAATCAAAGCACAGTGGGAATTCACACGAGACAAATGACGATCTCAGGTCGACAGATTACCATGTACTTATGTCACCTGAGAGCTGCTATCTAACGCTAGGTATAGTAGCATTTAGCAACTCCCGACGAGTCCGTCCACTGTAACTCATAATCTAACGAGCACCTGTATACAATCTTTGGTGTCGTACACCAATAGCTGTGGAACTGGCCATCTCCCTTGACGGGAATAAAAAGCGTATACACCAGTCTACTCTGGACTATCGATACCCGGTCTCGATAATCCTACGACTAGGGATAATTTAAGGATGTGCTTATAGACTATCCAGTCCCCACAAGTATGATTGCTATCACAACGACGACAGTGAAGTAAGAATCCTACAGGTTTTATCAACATGTGTTAGCAATATGAAATAATAAGTAGAACATATACATGTATCAAGATAAAGACAAACCAAACAGCATACTATCATATTGAGTAAGAGTGTCATGTACATGTATATCCCCGGCATTATGTACGATAAAGGCCCCTGGGGCATACATATCTTAACACAATTTATCCAAAATTCTTTCATGGGATGCCAGTTGTCCGACGGTGATAGTCGGGAGGGGATGGTCGACAATAGTGGGGAGACGCACTACGGATTGTAACGATGTCAACCGGTTGACGGTTAACGACGGCATACAAGGGCGGCCGAGTGACAGAGGTGGTTGAAACTTCTCTAACTTATAACACAGAGTGAACAAGGGCAGTCGAGCAGTAATTTGTTGAAAGTGGGCGATAAAAGGTAGCCGAGTGACAAAGGCAGCAACGAAAACCAGGGCACGGGTGGTGAAGGTGACGACAGGGTCGAGAGGCGAAGGCGGCCGGTCGACGAGCAGCATGATGTTATCGGAAGGTAGATACGGCACAAGCCAGCGATATGATGATTGATTCTGGATTTGTTGATTATGCGCAACCCGATAGAAATTCTAGCAATGCGGTACAGAGAGTGGTTGGATTTTTCCCTTTTTGTTTTGAATGGCAAATTTTATAATTCTAAATTTAACATTGTAAAAAGCTTGATTTTTTCTACCTTTGAAAAATAAACCACGTGTTTATTCAAGATAAGGGAAAATTGTTCCCAAAAGAACACATGAAATTAATTTTAGAACCAAATCTTGATTAGTATGCAGAATGCATATATATGCATGTATTGCTACTAATACCCTTTTAAAATTTCATAGAAAATATGTTATAATTTGATAAACAATGTTAGGATTTAATAGACAGTGTTATGATTTAATAAGTTAATAAATGATGTTATGAGTTAACAATCATTGTTATGGTTTGACAAACGGTGTTGTATATTAAACAACGTGACGGTTTGATCAATAGTTATAATTTGATAAACAATAAAAAATGCCATAGATACTTGTATCTGAGAAAGGGTGAATCCAATATTTTTTAAAATATTTCTCGATTATATTAAGTTTACCTTCAAAGATTCTTATTTTCTAATCATTATGTTTTCTTAGCCATTTTTAAAATGCATGGGTTTAAAAATAAGTATCTTTTTCAATATTGGGCCCTCAAACAGTTTTCTCTTAAGTTGAACACAAATTGGAGAATACAATATCAAGTTCCTCATACAAAGAACGGCGAAGTCTCGAAGAGCTTAAGAGCCATACAAAGATAGCTGGATACTAATTTTGAAACTCATGAATAACGTAAGCAACTGACTAAGGATGTGTTTGTTTGGAGGACAGCAGTGAAGAAAGCGAGAAAGTGCATTACTTGTTTGGACTATTAGATAATAAGCGAGAAAGTGAAAAAATGCGTTGCCACATAAGCAATCTGGGTCCTTTCCCACTTCTAGCACAAACCATATAAATTATAAAGAAAGCGAATATTCTATTATTATTTTATTCTACTTACCTTTTTCCTTTCTTACCTTTTACTACTCCAACCAAACATACCAATCTTATTTTCCATTGCCACACAAGCGCCAACTCAGCTTATTTTCTACTTGCTATTTAACAAAACAAACAAGAGCCAGTATTTTTTTTTCCATTTCACTACCTTGCTATTTTCTTAGTTTCATGCAATTTTTCACTTTTCAATTGCCAAACAGGTGGATCAAGCTACTCGAATATGTCCAATCAACGATGTTGGAAAAGCTCGCAATCGACCAGGAGGCCAAGCCTATCGAATAAAATGCCAGTTCCGCCTAAAATTATCAAGCAAATAACAATTTAAGACGACAATGGAGTAACATTAATTTTCAAATTTTCTTTTTCACACGTCAATAATAATAGAGGAGCACCAGAACAGTACCACTCACCAAACCACAAACTTTGTAGGACTGAAGCGGCGAAAACGAGAAAGAAAGGGTTCTTCTTTTCTCATCTCAAAACCCTAAACCTCGAATTTTTGAAGAATCTACACAAATTCCGTCAAATCCTTCACTCGATCGACCTAAAGGAGGCGTTTTTTAGCGCAAGATAGGTTTTTTCCTGGTGATTTCTGGTCAAGTCAGCGGTATTTGTTTCAGATCATTATAGATTCTAAACTTTTTATTCATGCATTTTAGTAATTTCCGTCCCTCGGGATTGTTTTGTTTCCCGCCTTGCGATTCTGTTACAAATTTGTTGTTTTTATTACTTCAGGCCTTGAAGAGACCAAGGAGAATTTGAAAACCAAAGGGTAAGCTCTCTATCTCTTGATGAATCTCTTAGTTATTGTATTTGAAGTTTATTTGGGGATTTTATGCCTCAATCAAGGCATATTATTGGGTGTGTAAAGCGTTTCTCTCAGCTACAAGAATCATTTTCTATTTTTTGGAACCTCATTGCCCACATGTCACCTTTTGATACTTTTGTATTTTCTTTGATGCTGTGCATTTCTATTTTTTCTTCAAAAAAAAAGTATCTTTATGCATGAGTTATCTCCCTCTCTCTCACTGTCGTTTTTTTTTGGAGATTATTTTGGGGCTAAAGTTAAGGTACTTTGAACGAATTTTATTGTTTCAAGTTTCAATATTAAAAGATAATGGCATTTGGTTAGCATTTTGGATCAAAAAGTTTTCTCGAATTGTTCTTCTAAGACTTCTCCTTTTATTTAACTTGTTCATTGCGTGCGTGCAAACTTCTAAGCGCTCTTAAAACCTTGCACATGTTGGAATATAAAAAAACACATTCCTAAACCCTCACACCTCAAAATTGCGGTGTGGTGGAAAAGACATTTATCATGGTATGAGAACAATACATATCATTGTTGAAAAAATCCCCATTAAGCCCCTCTAAAACTCCGCATTAGCAAAAGGCGGTCATGAAGCGCTTTGCTTTAATATTTCATGAAGCGAAAGTGTTAAGCCTATGTGTTGCTTTAGGGGCTGTTTGGTTGCAGGATTTGAGAATTTGGATTCCAAGATCCTACTTTTGAAATTTTAGGGATTGTGGAATTTGTTGTTTGGTTGGTATGAAATCCTAGTTTTGGATTAGTAAATCCTTGTAATCCTTGTGTGGTTGTAGGATTGTAATGATGGATTCTAAAAGAAGGATTTATAGGTAACTTTAAGGAGGTGAGTGTGAGTTTTGTTACCTTATAATAAGACAAAAAAGGTTTTTTATTGTTTTGAAAAAAATTGTTTCAAAAATGCATCATATGCAGCAGCAGCAAGAATAATGTTTTGTTACTTGCATATGCAGCAGCAAGCAAGAAGCTCAATCCTAAAGAGGAGTAACTTCTTTAGGATTTGTCACGACCCAAGATTTGGCACGTGACCGGCACTTAAACCACGTGACGTCAACAGGCGTAACGCAATTTAAGTAAGCCGAAAACACAGAAATCTAAACCATAAAAAGAAGCAAGTGATAAAAACATTGTTAAAAATATTTGGAAATCTCAAGTAAAAGTTTAAAGCTTAAGTTCATTTTCTTAAAAATTTCGGCAGCACCTCCTTTGTAAAAATTGGTCCCGAAACGGGTACAAACATAGGATATAAGTAAAGCATCCCTAAACGGGAGCGAATCATGCCCAAAGGCGGAAAACAACCACCACAAGTATATATACGACGCCGTAGCGAAAAAATAGACAATATAATGAAAACGACATAAAAAGAGATAAAGCAACATTATTCCAATATCAACAATAATATCATACCAACACCAATTATAACTAGTAGAAGTGTTTCAATCATCATTCCAACATTAACAAATATTCCAACATCAAATATTGCTTGCTGCTGCTGCATATATTCCAACATCAACAAATATAGCTTGAAGGTAACTTATACCAACATGACACAACATTATTCCAACATCAACAAATATTAATAACAATCATGACACTACCAACATGAGTATTATAATTATAGCAACAACAATAATGACAACTAGAACAATCTCAAATATAACAACAATACTAACAATAACAGCAATATTAGGAACACCAACAACACCGACACCATAATATAACAAGTACCAACCAGAGATTTTTTTTTAGAAAATACGTCCTCAATTATATTATAAAATTCAAAAGATGTCAATCTTAAAGAGGAGTAACTTCATCATGATCGTTTCCTATCATCACGGTCCCTCCCACCATTTTGAACGTCTACGCCTTCATTTGATGCAAATTCCTCTACCCAATCCTTTCTCGATTCTTCCGACATCACCGTAAACATCCATGTACCTATTTCATCATTACGAAAGCTTTGGACAGCCTTATCCAAGAGTTTGCGGGGATAGTTTCTCCCAACTTCATGCATACACTCTGAAAGCTTCTCGATCCAATGCATTTGTGCCTTTTGGATCGACATAGCAACCTTTTCTATACCGCTCATAACATTATCAAGAGATTCAACATCATTCGATATAGTTTTATCTTTGGTCCGATGACGACTCCCTCGACTATTGATGCTCGAAGAGACATTGCTAGTTTTACGAACTTGAGGGTAATCATTTTGTGTTTCATTAGCATTCTCTCTGTTTGGAGCCTCATAAGCGTGCGGCCTATCAACTTCATAAATCGACTGTTTGTAGGCCTCCGTGATCCCGTCATCCCCACATATTAGTTTAAAATCATCAAAATGTATGAGTGGATGGTTCACATAATCCTTCAGCTTAGGATTAGTCTGTCAAAATAAATATTACAAATAAATTAATCAAGTTTTTAATGAAGATGAAATTTAAGCATAAATTAGAAGCAATTTTACTCTTGAAAAGGTTTTGTACTCGTCTTCCATTACTAGCATTTTCTTATTTTCGTCCCATCCCACGCCGGTCAAATCAAAACATTTAAGCATTTTTGCATACGTCTTCTTCAGAGCTTTAATGTGATTGTGCACATTATCCGTAGTGTACGTCTCACCAAATTCTTGGTTAATATGTACGGCCGCCGCCGTGAGAGCTGTCCTCTTAAACCCTTTTATCTCCTTTCAATCCTTTTTTAGCCTGTGAGGCCAAAAAGGGGATGAGTATATCATCATGGGCGTCTAGCCAAATTTTATTCCATCCTCTCATAGCCGGAACTGTTTCCTTGGGTTTTGCAGCGGCTTTCTTGTTACGTTTTTTCATAGACGAAAAATGCTCAATCTCTTCGGCACGACTATGTAAAGATTTTCCTGATTCACCGCTAGTATTAGATCCATGTGCATCGCTATTTGATGATTCTATGAACGTGTTTGCGTTCGAGCTCATTGGATAGTGTACATGTGTATTGCCAGGGCTGTGAAAGTACGGTATGAAACCTTGATTTGCCGAACCCGGCATCAAACCCTGAAAGAAAGACTCACCTTGTATGGGAGGGTACATGTTCATCATACCGAGCATGGGGTAAAAACCTGCGCTAGATGGAGGATACCTGAATTGAGCATGATTATTATCTTTTTGCGGATCGGGGGACTTTGAGTCTAGAGTGAGAATGGAAACTGAACCCACTCGCCGGTTGTAGGATGGAATCTTGGAGGAGTATTCGACATACCTAAGTCATAACAACAAACAACATAACATACTATTTTATTGGAAAGTAAAATAGTATTCAAAACATGCAATAAAAGCACTTAAAATTTAACACAATGAAATATGATATAATGACTTTATTAGTTTAAACAAACAACACTATCTAAATGAACTGAACATAAAATAATATTTACTACATGCAACATAAAACAAAAATAAAGAGTGGCCGACTCCGTTAACATTTATCTTGGTTACAATATAAATTGAATTAAAAAGGAGTATCATGTAATCGACTCTGTTATGCCCCCCATGATATTCATTGCAATAATCTACCCACATATCCCAAGCTAATTGACCGCGTCGGGTCTTCCACTCTTCTCTTTCCACTCTCAACTCGGCGTGTGTCTGATTTGGGTCGAACTGAATGATGTCCGGACCATCCTCATCCACAACCTCATCTTCTTCAAATTTGAATGTCGTTGAATATGTCGTCACCCGGATCAACCATAGCTATGTAGTTATGAAGAATAGCACATGCCATAACAATTCGAACTTGTGTTAGAAATGGACGATGTGGCCTTGCCGATAGTATTTTAAATCAGTTTTTAAGAATCCCAAATGTGGCTTCAATTTTTGTTCGTAAAGTAGAATGGCGTAGGTTGAAAAGCTCTTTTTTATTGGCGGGCATGTGACCAGAATGCTCTTTCAAGTGGTATCGAACACCACGATAAGGTGAAATTATTCCATGACCCGTATTGTAACCCGAATCGCCCAAATAGTATTTCCCTAAGAAACGAAATAATAGTTTATTAAATGATTATTAGTTACTTAATCTTAATCGTATTTAACGAAGTTATTTTGTACTTTCTAACATTCGCAAACCGTGTGGCGGTGGTAATGATAAAGCGTTCTTAAGGACGGTACAATCATTGGCTGTCTCTTCCCAACCAGCCAAGATATAGATGAATAGTTTATCCGGAGTTGCGGCTGCTAAAATATTTTGCGTAAGGCCCTTACGGCCCCTAAAATGTGGTACGTCCTTTACGGGGAACATTGCATCTACATGTGTCTCATCGATCAGCCCAATACAGTCATACAACAAATTTCAAGTGCTACTTGTGATTTCAAATATCGCTTACGAATAAAAATTAATACTTACCGAAAAGTATGGATACCAACGAGGATTATGGACGATTTCTGGAGGAGTAACACCGGTTGGTTGCTTCATAAAACGGTTACGAATAGAAAATATAGCGCGCAAGACGTCATTAAAATAACAGCTAACTGTTTCACCGGATCTTACAAATTCCAGTCTCACAACTCTATTTTTAGCTTTATGTCCTACTATATGAAGAAACATGGCTACTTGCTTTTCAATTGGTACATGAACGTTGTCTTGTAAGATTCGTAACTCCCTAAATAGTTGTGCAAGTTTGAGAAAAGGTATTTTACGCATTCATAAGTAATCAACACAACTAGTACTACTATCATTCAATATCCGAAACATGTGCACATTTCGACATAAATGTCTTCTCCATGAGGGGTCTCTAGGAATGTTGCTACCTCTATTATGTTCGTTGCGCTTTAACAGAACATAAGCTCTTAGCGCAAGGACTACAGCAGTGGCACTTCCAATGCAAAGTTGTAAAATCATTTTCTCCAATTGTGAGCTCATCTACAATCGCAAATTAAATAAAAATATCACAACTAAATATGCAGAAGATAAATTCAAAGGCACCAATCACAACCAATGCATTCGAAGACCATAATGATTCTAGCAGTAAGCTAAGACTCGAATAACAGAGTTAGAATTGCAGATGAAAATTGGAAAAAAAATCAACAGTTCCATACTTGCAAAACCATCGACAACCAACACTATCTCTCTGTATTTCTTTCCATACACCTGATACACAGCTATGATGCATAAAACAAAACTAGAACAATTTCAAGTACGAGACATCCTATCCAAATAATCCATCTGTGCAGGGGAAAAAAATCTATTTACGCAGTTCAAAATTTCAGTTAGAACCAGATTAGTTTTACCTTTGCAGCTAGAACGGCAGGAGATCGGGGTGATATCGTCGAAGTGATCACCATCGTTGAAGCGACCGGCCTCCTGATCGTCGAAGAAATCCACCGTCGTAGAACCGACCAGTCTCGTGATCGTCCAAGTCACCACCATCGTCGAACTGACCACCAAATCCCAAATCGAGCTTGTCGAACTCACACCGACCACCAGACCCTAAATCGAGCTCGTCGAACTCACACCGCGTTGAACTCACCACCGAACCCCAAAGCGAGCTTGATCTGTTCTTAGATTAGGGGAGGTTTTCTTCTAAGGCCGCGAACTAGGGTTCGTCGTACCACGGATGTCATCTTCGTGACCGCGTCGTTGAATTCCACCAAACCCCAAATCGAGCTCGTCGAACACACCGTCGGACCCCAAATCGAGCTTGATTTGTCCTTAGATTAGGGGATGTTTGCTTGCAAAGCTTCGAAGTAGGCTTCGTCGAACCCCGGTGGTCATCGGCGAGATCGCGACGTCGACTTTGGAAAGGGAATCGTCGATTTCGCCGATCTCGAAGAGAAAAAGAAGGGAGAGAGGGAAAGTGAGTTAGTGACTTTAGCCTGTGAAGAGAGAGAAGGAAAGAGAGAAGGAATTGTTTATTGTGGAAATGCCTACGTGGCTGAGAAATCCTCACAAATCTCTATTTTTTTTCAAGACTTCAGGATCCAGCAAAATGCCTACGTAGCACAAAATCCTTGCAATTCTTTTTTGCCCAACCAAACAGAGAATTTGTGAATCCTAAGGATTTGTGAATCCAAAACTCACAATCCCCCCAAAATCCAGCAACCAAACAGCCCCTTAGAGGCCTTAAACCCTGCTTTGGTATGCGATTATGCACTTGAAGCCCCTCTTAAACCTGCTTTTTTGCCGGTTAGAATAGATAAAGCCTCCATTCTATTGATATTTACAAATGATCAATTATAAATGATAGGACAATTGAATCTCATCGCCTCTAACCTATAACATCATCTTTGTAGAACTCAACTCATATTATGACATATTTATTAATGCTGTCTTAGTATTATTGAATATATTTCTAATATTAGATATAAACTTTACAGGATACAAAAAAGAAAACATCTCTTTTATTTTTATATTTCTTGTATCTTTCTATCTAACTTTTCCATCTTATTATTTTCAATATATTATTTAAAAACGGCTTAGCGCTTTTCACCGATAAAGCCCGCTAAAGCCTAAACCTGGCCTTCCGCTTCGCTAGCTTTACGCCTTCTGCAATATTGATGCATGTTCAGTTCCCACCGGGCGCTTGTAACACGGATTTAGTTTAAAAAAATTATCGCCGCACAGCCTAGGTTTAGGTCCAAAGGAGGCATGTTAGAATATAAAATATATCCCTCAACCCTCATTACAACTTTGGAGTTGTGGCGCAGTGGAAGGGACATATAACAGTGCACATGCTGTTGAGTAGTTGTTTGCTGGAATTTCTAATTTTTTGTGTGAGTCTGGTAGTTTGAACTTGCTTACTCGGTAGCGTAAGGCTCAGAACTTTTTTAAATGCATCCTCCTATTCTATGTAATTTCCAAGATTGATATTGGAGTTCTTGCTACTCAATTATATATTTCGATTATCGTATGCATCACAACTGGATTTCCATTTTTTCTATTATTAGAATCGTAATGGAGCAATTTTACTACTTCCTTCCTAGGATATTCCCACTCTTTCACGATTGCTTTGCTTTAATATGCTTCGAAAGATGAGCATCTTTCATAAAGTATCTATTCTTGTGCTTTATTTTTTGTTACTATCTTTATTTTTTTAACTTCATGTTTAAATCGCTCGTGCAATTTATACATAATGTAACGTCGCTATTTACTATTCTTCTTAATGACTGAGGCACGCAGGTTTGCATTATTTCAGACTTAAGAATGCCTATGCCTCCAGAAGCAAAAACTGCCTTAGAGGCTATGAAGAACATTGGGTTTCCCAGGAAAGAGGCAGGGCCTGTGTTGAAGAAGCTCCTTAAAGTGTGTGGTAACAACTGGGAGTACATTGAAGAAAATAGCTATCAAGTTCTAATAGAAAGCATACTTGAGGAGCAGGAGTTGAGGGTAAATATTTTCATACTATCTAGGATAAATTGGACATCATATAATTGGTATTGTTTGATTGTCTTTTTTATTTGTTCAGTTGCTGTCCTTCTTTTTCCTTGCATTCTACGATATCAGTTTATTTATTCGATCAATTGTATCAGGCTGTGGGTGCTCAAAAACAAGATGCAGTGGTTGGTGATGATCTGGAGCATTCTAGAAAGAAACTGAGAAAGTTAGATGAAACAAACCCTTCGACATCAGTTCTTGGCTCAGATGGTCTTGGTGAGGCTTCAATGGTAAAACCAAAGGAAGAACCTGATATTTTTCCTGAATGGAACATTACGGAGAGAAGGCTAGAGCCAGTATCACCAATATCAACACAGGCTGATAATAGAAGCAAAGCAAAAGACCCCAGTTTGCCTCAACCTTCTCCTAGTTCTAGAAAAACCGAGCATGATTTGTCTCCCATGAACCGCAGAGTAACCAGAGCTTCAGCTTGTGCACATAAAATTAGCGATGCACAAGAAAATGGGGAGGGAAGTTCACTTCTCATACATCATAAAGACACAAGCATCGAGCCAAGTGTTGAAATGCAAGAAAATACTATGGCTGCTTCTCCAACCAAATCCAAGGATAGAGAAGCTAATGATGACCAATCGGAATTTGCGGTTCCGATCGCCATTATTTACCCGCCTCACCATCCGACTTCTACCGGAAATGGAGGTATATCCATGTCACATTACACTGGCAACTTGTTATAAAAGGTAGAACTATAGTTACTGCTTTTATGGCATGTGCTGAGCACATACATCAAGAACTGAAATGACTTTGCTTAAGCAAATGCTAACTATAATCTAGTAAAAGTTCTTTCTTTAAATGCAAGTTTATTACATTTGAACAGTTAATATGAGAAATAAATTTTTGAAGGAAAAAATGAACTCATAAAAACATATGGCATTCTTTGAAGAATGGACATGAGTCCAATAAAAAATGGAAAGAATTGCACTTCAAAGGGCTTGCTTTATAGTAGTAATGGTGAGACATTTGAGGCTTGAGTGTGGCATATTCACACTCTTGCTAAGTAATCCTGGAACCACTACCCTTTTAGCATCTTGTAAGTTATGCCAGTTCTTGTTGCAGGCTCAGGGGTAGGTAAGAATGGCTAGCATGACTGCCATTCTGACATTTAAGTAGAATTGTAAACAGATGTTCCTCATGTTGAAAGATTTTGTATCTGTACTTTGACACATAAGGGTACCTAACAAATCTGTCATATGAGATATGGATATTAGAAATTGTTACATGTATACTTAAGAAGTTATTATATTGTTTATAATACTGCGAATATTTTAAATTTTTTTAGAACGTAGTAAGTAATCTTTTTATCTTTGCCATTTTATGTGCGTGCACGCGCACACACACAGAGTATTGAAACCTTGCACACACGTTTGTTGAATTGTTGTTTGCCGGATTTTACAATTTTTACTATGCATCCTCTTACTTTATATAACTTCCAAGGTTGGAATCAGTGTTCTTTCTTGTTATTCTATTATATATTTAGATCATAGGTGATTTCGATCATCCTATGCATTTGCATGCGAATTCCCCATTTCTCTGCTATTAAAAACATTATGGAGGGATCGTACTACCCTCCTTCATAAGATATTTCCATCCTTTCATGCATAATTTACTCTATTCTGCTTCAAAAGATGAGCATTTCCCCCACTAAAGCCACTCTTGTATTCTAATCTTCTCTTACTATTTCTTTTTTTTCCCCCTTCTTCTTGATCAAATTGCTTGTGCAATTTATAGTGTAGATTACATGTTAGGAACTGAATGGGTACTTTCTAAGTAAATAGGTTTACATTGTTTCAGGTGGTAAAAGGCTTCCCCCTCCACAAGCAATAGCCGCCTTAGAGGCTATGAAAAACGTTGGGTTTCCCAGGAAAGAGGCAGAACCTATGTTGAAGAAGCTCCTTAAAGCGTGTAGCAACAACTGGGAGTACATTGAAGAAAATAGCTATCAAATTCTAATTGAAAGCATACTTGAGGAGCAGGAGCTGAAGGTAAATATTGCATAGTATTGCGGATAAATTTTACATTGCTGTCATATAATTGGCATTATTTGATCTTCCTTTTTTTTAAATTCAGTTTCTGTCCTTTCTCCTTGCATTCTATGATATCAGATGTTTATTTATTTGGTCAATTGTATCAGGCTGTGGGTGCTCAAAAACAAGATGCTGTGGTTGGTGAGGATCTGGAGCGTTCTAGAAAGAGATCTAGAAAGTTAGATGAAACTGCCCCTTCGACGTCAATTCTTGGCTCAGATGGTCTTGGTGAGGTTTCGATGATTAAACCGAAGGAAGAACCTGATATTTTTCCTGAATTGAACTTTAGGGAGAGAGGACCTGAGCCAGTGTCACCAATATCAGCACAGGCTGATAATAGAAGCAAAGCAAAAGACCCCGCTTCGCCTCAACCTTCTTCTAGTTCTAGAAAATCCGAGCATGATTTATCTCCCGCAAACCGCAGAGTAACCAGAGCTTTCACTCTTGCACATAAAATTAGTGATGCACAAGAAAATGGGGAGGGTAGCTCACATTTCACACATCATAAAGAGACAAACAGGGAACCAGGTGTTGAAATGCAAGAAAATACTACGGCTACCTCTCCAACAAAATCCAAGGATAGAGAGGCTGACGATGGCCAATCGGAATTTGCAGCTCCCATCGTCATGATTTGCCCCCCTCACCTTCCAACTTCTACCGGAAATGGAGGTATATTTATGTCACATTACACTGGTAACCCCTTATATAGAACTATAGCTGCTACTTTGTTGGCATGTGCTGTGCACATGCAATAAGGACTAAAGATGACTTTGCATAAGCTAATGTTAACTATATCTTTTAATAGTTCTTCTTTATATGCAAGTTCGTTATATTTAGACAGTTGGTATGAGAAATAAATTGCTGTCATTGAAAAAAAAGAACTCATGAAAACATGTGGCATTCTTCAAAGAATGGACATGAATTCAATAAAAAATGGAAATAATTGCAGTTTAAAGGGTTTGCTTTTATATTAATAATGATGAGAAGTTTGAGGCTTGAGTGTGCATATACACACTCTTGCAAAGTAATTTTGGAACCACCAGCTTTTGGCATCTTATAAGATATACCAGTTCTTGTTGCAGGCTTAGGTGTAGGTAAGAATGGCTAGCATAACTGCTATTCTTACATTTAAAGAATTGTAAGTAGATAGAAAGATTTTGTGCCAGTACCTTGACACATAAGTATACCTAAAATCTGTTCATTTATCATATGGACACATATATGGATTTAGGAATTGTTACATGCATAATTACCATGTGGTTTATAATATTTCATTTTTCTCAAATATAATTTTGTAGAATTTAGGAAGTTATTTTTTTCTCTACCAATTTATGCAACTACATATATAATCAATACTGGAAAGGAAAATAAAAACCACCTAGGGCTAGGTGTCGGCGGCTAAGCGCTAGGCAGCAATCCTGCCAAGCACCAGATAACGTTTTTACCTTACACACACTGGCGCACATATATTGCAACGATGTCTGCCAGAGTTTATAATTTTTAATACGCATCATCTTAGTTTACATAACCTCCAAGGTTGAAATCATTGAGTGCTTTCGTTTACCCTATGCATATTTATGCCAACTCCCCATTCCTCTCTATTATAATCATAATGGAGGGGTTTTACTACTCTCCTTTATAAGATACTGACATCCTTTGATGCATGCTTTACTTTTTCGTGGTCTAAAAGATGAGCGCATTGTTCATAATGAAGACACTCTTGTGTTTTTCTCTCTTGCTATTTCTATTTCTCCTTCTTGTCGAAATTGCTTGTGCAATATATAGTGTAAGATTATTCTTTACAGATCCTGGTGAGTTCTTGATAAGTCAATAGGTTACAACCTTACATTATTTCAGGTTTAAGAAGGCCTCCCCCTCCACAAGCAATTGCCGCCTTAGAGGCTATGAAGAACATTGGGTTTCCCAAGAAAGAGGCACAGCATGTGTTGAAGAAGCTCCTTAAAGTGTATGATGACAACTGGGAGTACATCGAAGAAAATAGCTATCAAGTTCTAATCGAAAGCATACTTGAGGAGCAGGAGTTAAAGGTCAATATATTTATACTAATAACATGGACGAATTGTCGTTCTTGTCTGTTCTGTAGCTGTCCTTTTTATTTTGTTTACAAGTTGTAGGATTTCAAGTAACTAGCAGGTGCCCCGTGCCATACACGGGCACAGGGAGTTGTCCAAAAAATATTCTGTCACATAGATGACCAGAGTCATAACTAAATTTATTGCAGACTAATATTCAAACTTTACCTAAATTTTCTCGAAATAATTAAAAAAAATTCTTCATTCTTTCAAAACAATTCATAGAAGTATGTATCTTTACATATTTGTATATATTGCATTTATTCCGCAGATGACAAATTGCATTTGAAAATTTCTAGTCCAGTCCATACGCCCAAGGTGGCAATTTTCATATTTTACTTCTACAATTAAAACATCTAAAAAAGGGGAAAATGATGGAAAACCTATAAGCAAAATCAAAATCTGAAGATTTCACTTTGACCATAATCAAGAGCATTATAAAATCAATAGCAAATCTGAAAAGTAAATTAGAATAAAATTTGTTCCTCGTAGAATTGAAATCTAAAATTTAGGGATGCACGATGGATGTAACCGTCCATTAGTTAAGTGCATGGATGGTGTATAGATGCAATTGATACCAAATGGTGCAATCTCCATTCTACAAGACCGTATCCTACTTATTAAGAAAAACTTTTACGCTTTTCGATTTAAGCGATTTTGAAAAATCGGTAAATTATCTAACAAATTTGTTGAACTATACATGTGTATCTATTTTTTCAAACTGCGTCGATTATCACAAATGTTACTCGCCGTCAAACTCTGCCAATTAGAATCATCATTGATTGTTGTTGACCTCCATCCTCCTTCAGGACGATGGTTATCTCAACGTCATCATGGACTCTTTTCTCGCTAAAGTTCATATTATGTAATTCAACTCACTGCTTTTAATATATATTTCAAAAAGTATATATAACTTAATATATCTTTCATAGCGTATTGGTAGTTGATTTGTAGAATACCGATCTTTATTTCTTATAGTTATCCATTTTTATATTTACATCCAAACGACTACAGATACGAATATGCTAACATTTACATCCGATCTATATTCGGTTGACGAAAATGTATACAAAGTAACAGTTGAAGTGTTGATTGCAATTTTTCAAAAAATATCAAGAGCCCCGTCTAATTTTCCATGCATGTATATATAGCCGGTAATAGTGGATGGGCTGATTGCAATTTTCAAAAGATATCAAGAGCCTCATCTAATTTTCTATCCACATGCATCCAGGAAAAAAATGCTTTCCATATATGTTATGATACAATCTAAATTGAATAGTAATTAACTCATATGAAAATAAATATAGATAACTTATCAAAAAATATATTGTGCGTATTTAAATTATAACCGTCACGGTTATTTTTTAAATAGAGTAGAATTTAAAATTAGAGAATAGTTGGAGGATTGATGGATTTTTACACATGGGCTTTTAATGATAAGTGGGTTCCAACAATAAGACTCAAGCCTTGTTGATATGCGACCCATTTTATATTTTATACCCATGTGTTTCTTTTGTTGTTTCCAATGTGGGACTTTCTTTAAAATCCCTTCATTTGGTTTTTACTTTTAACACTCCCTCTCATGTGCAACCATCACTTTTTCTTTGGTGTGGTTGTCACGTACAAAGTACGAGTAGAGTTACGTGCAACCGTCAATAACAAAAGTTACTAAAATCAAAATTTGGTGACGACACAGATATACAATATACGTTAAATGTATCCGAATTAAATTCCTTTCAATTTCATTTTCTGAATGAGATTTTGTAAGAACTTTGAAATAAGGCATCTACTTAGTTGTCTACTTCTGGGAATTCAATTTTTAGCATAAAAAAGTTCTATGCTAAGCCAGTTTACCCTACCTGTTTTGATTAAATATGCATATATAAGGTAAAAGTATGTCTCAAAATATAATTTGATTTTAATCTAAAATAAAAAGACATGAAACGAATTAAAATTTGATCCAAATAGAGATTTCCAAACAAAAAAATATAAATAAGTATTTCAATAAATACCTCCACAAAAACTTGAAATAGTCATAAATCTATCGGATTTTCAATATTTTCGCGTTCCTTTGTCAAAACTTTTCATATGTAATTATCTTTTTAATTTACTCCTCGTGTGTGTGTGTAGCCTATGGATGTCTAGTCTGTTTGAAGGACATGATATCTTTAGAATTCTATTAACCGTTAGGGGTAATTAGAAAATTAACGGAAGCAACTTTTTATAGATACTCTGTGAAGAGGCCGAATGTCAATTTGCAGCAAGAAGAAAGGGATAAATTAATTTTCCATGGAAACAACTCTTTAGCTTTGAGTAAATAAACTTAGAAGGGGCCAAATATAAATTAACTAAAATATAGGGGTGGAGGATAAATTCCTTGCAAGAAGACCTAAAGAGGGACTAAGTGCAAATTTCCTTAAAGCATAAGGGCTGGATTTAATTTTCCATGC
Source organism: Agapanthus africanus (assembly GCA_030015575.1). NCBI lineage: Eukaryota > Viridiplantae > Streptophyta > Magnoliopsida > Asparagales > Amaryllidaceae > Agapanthus > Agapanthus africanus. Next base: position 828,351,004 of record JASDDO010000022.1, on the reverse strand, counting down.
AAAAAAGACCCCAAAAAAGCTTGAAGTGGGAATCTTTTCCCATGTAGCTTTATATATGATATATAAGATAGGCTAACTAACTTTTAACTACAATAGAAGTTTTTATGAGCGAACTCCTTTCACCTTTGATTTTAAGGGTTTAGTTTTTTCCACTAATGTAACCTTAAATGTAACACTTTAAGGGAGCTTGCTGTCATATTTTTTAAAGTTAGCACTCCTAGTTTAGGGTGGTTTAGTGCAATATAGCCTAACCAGTAGGCTTCCATGCTATGATATTGGATGTTTACGATGCAATCAATTGTGTCAGGCTGTGGGTTCTCAAAAACAAGATGCTGTGGTTAATGATGATCCTGAGCATAGCAGAAAGAGACTAAGAAAGCTAGGTGAAACAAACCCTTCACCATCACTTAACGTCTCCGATTGTTTTGGTGAGACTTCGATGATTAAACAAAAGGTGGGTATTTCTCCTGAGGCGAACCTTATGGAGAGAAGACCAGAGCCAACATCACCAATATCAACACAGGCTCAAAATAATTGCAAAGCAAAAGAGCCCGTTTTGCCTCAACCTTCGCCTACTAGTAAAAAAACCGATCACGATTTGTCTCCCATGATCCGCAGAGTAACTAGAGCTTCAGCTCGTGCACATATAGTTAGTGCTGCACAAGAAAATAATGAGGGAAGCTCACTTTTGATATGTTCAAAAGAGACAAACATAGATCCAGGTGTTGAAATGCAAGTAAATAGGTCCAAGGATAGAGAAGCTGATGATGACCTCTCAGAATTTGTGGTTCCTATCACAGTGATTTGCCCGCCTCATCATCCGATTCCTGCCGAAAATGAAGGTACTTAAATCTATGTAACATTGTACTGGTAATCCACTATCTGAAGTTTTTTTTGGGCTTATATATACTGAAATGGATTTTCATAAGGAAATGTATATTTTCCCTAGAATGGACATTAGTCCAATCAAAGCATCTTAAAGCGTTTGCCTTTATAATAGCAGAAGTGAGAAGTTTGTGTGTGTTATACTAATTCCTGTAAACTAATTCAGGACACATCTAACTTTTTGGCATCACGTAAGATATGCCAGTTCTTGTCGCAGGCTTAACTGTTGCAACCTACAAAACAAGCTTCCATAAGATGCAGCACCACTTTCTTAAATATCCATGTGATTAGGATCATTAAATAACCAAAATCCGAATTGCTTCCATATGAAATCTAAACTGGAGTGGCTAACATGAGTACCGCCCTGAAATTTAATTAGGAGTATAGATGGTGGATCCTCAGGTTGTAAGATTTTGTACCTGTATAATGAGTCTATGACAAATATAGATCCTTAAATCTGTACATTTATTTAATGGACACAGACAAGGATACGAGAATATGTCCAAAATCCTAATAGATTTCAGGATAACCTAATAAGTTTGCTAAATATGTTAGTAACATATCTTAGCTTTCAACTTTATTCAGTAATTTAACTATTGTGATCTGATCTTCTATTCCCCCCTCCCCCCCCCTCCCGAAGGACAAGTGGATTCCCTGATTCTAACGTGGGAAGTTTGAATTTTTTGTCTAGTGTCCTATTTGATCCGGATAAACATACAAACCATCTTTATGACTTTATCAAATAGACATTGAGAAATTTTAGACAATCTATATTCATATCTCTATCCGTGATCTGGAAATAAATACAAAGGTGACAATACCATATCCTATCCATACTCGAGCCCACATATTTAGTGCGCTTTGTAAAACTTTGTAGCTTTCTTACATGGATTAACCTCAAGATTTACATTTCACAACAGTTGAACTAAAGCAATGACCTCAAGTTCCTTTAAGTATCTCTTTTCTATAACTTTCTAGCGAGCATAATCTATGCCTGCTTTTTTCTATCTTATGGACACCATTAAGCCTTTTTACCTGATATGAACTTTTAATCATATTTTATTGATTGAGAATGATGACCTTTAACAACAGAAAAACTGAATTCGTGATTTTAAGTTCCTTTAAGTATCTCATTTCATATATCATGCTGGTCGATTAATTATAAGCTAGGTTAGTTAACTAGATATGGGTAGGTTTAGGCCTTTATGCTTGAAACAAAATTTATTTGTAATTTATTGATTTGGAAATTTCTCAAATAATTCTACTCTACCCATCAGCTTCTACCTCTGATTTGGTTGCCTTGGCCTGTGTAGCTCATCAGAGTCAACGAAGTCAAGATGATTCTTCAATCATGGAAATGTTCAAAGCAAATGCTGATGAATCCTCAGCAACTCCAAAGGCAGTTCGATCCATAATTGCTAATCCAAAACCTCCACATGATCCTAATGACATAACTAAAGGGGAAGAAAGAGCTAGGATCTCGCTAGTAAATGAAGTCAGTAACGAGAAATACCCTTCGTCTTTTAACTACATACCTCGCAACTTAGTTCATCAGAATGCAAATGTGAACATTTCGCTTTCTAGAATTGGAGAACAAAATTGTTGTTCGAGATGCTTTGGTGATTGTGTGTCTGCATCCATACCTTGCCCGTGCGCACAAGCAACTGGAGGTGAGTTTGCCTATACATTGGATGGCTTGCTAAAAGAAGCATTTTTAGATGAGTGCATTTCCATGGACCACGAGCCACAAAAGAATCATTTTGTATTTTGCAAAGATTGTCTCATAGAACGGTGCAAGAATGGAGCTATGCCTGGCAAGTGCAAAGGACATCTTGCTAGAAAATTTATCAAAGAATGCTGGAGGAAGTGTGGATGCAACATGCAATGTAAAAATCGTGTTACCCAGCAAGGCATCACGTTTAATTTACAGGTCAGGTTCATCACATAATGTTTCATATATAATATCTGGGTAATATTATATTTTTCTTTGTTATTGTCAAGAGTTTAGAGCATTTAAAGTTGAGAGAGTGATGGGTTTTTTATATAGGTATAAAAAAGTCCAATCATTTGGTTTTTACTTTCAACACTAGGATCAGATACCATGTAAAGAGTTTAGGGCCTTTAAAGTTGAGGGAGTGATGGATTTTTTTATAGGTACACATGAGCTTTTGATATAAGTGGGTTCCAACAACAAGACTCAAGCCTTGTTGAGGTTTGACCCCATCTTTTATCTTATACCCATGTGTTTCTTTTGTTGTTTCCAATGTGGGACTATCTTTAAAGTCCCATCATTTGGTTTTCACTTTCAACAGTTATGATATGTATACTTTCATTGAGATTCTTCCAGCTTCCTGCTTTTTGTTGTATAGTTTTGAGTTGTGAGCAATAGTATTTACATTGTAGCTAAAACAACTTTTTGGGTATATTTTTAGGTTTTTTTTACCCCTGAAGGAAAGGGATGGGGGCTCCGGACTATGGATGAATTGCCAAAAGGTGCATTTGTTTGTGAATATGTTGGGGAGATATTGACAACCATGGAACTATACCATCGAACGATACAGAGCACCGGCTGTGTCAATCATACATACCCTGTGCTTTTGGATGCTGAATGGGGCTCCAAAGAGGTTTTAAAAGATAAGGAAGCTTTGTGTCTAGATGCAACATTTTATGGAAATGTTGCAAGATTTATTAATCATAGGTAATTTTCTTGCTGTCAGTTATTGTGTTCTATTGCAAATATATGTTAGATGTTGGCATTTCTAAAAGTTTTTTGACAATTTTGTTTGGAATTATTGATATTGTATTGCCTTGGTTTTGCTTTTTGGTGGAACTTTGCTCCTTTAGGTGTTGTATTATATTTGCTCATATTATGGTATTATCAAGATGTTGGCTTATCTTTGCAAATTAAAGGGCAGCAATATATTAATTCTTTGTGAGAGCAGAGCAAATTGACTGGATAAATGGATTATTTTCTGTCACTGATATATTTTTAAGTTAATTACAATCTGCAACAATAGAAGCTTGCCTCTTTTATGAGACAGCCGGCAATCACAGGTTTCCAACGATCATTCGTAAAACTATAATTTTTCAGATTTTTTTTATTATTCTCAACTATATTATTCCGCTACTTGCCATACTTGTTTAGCTGTTTTTATGAGCATTTCTTGACTTTAGATATTAATTATTATTTAATTTCCCCCCTCGTTTTCAGTCAATTGAAATTAGAGCAGAATATTTGCTGTTATCGGGTTTCATGAATGTTTCATTTTAGCTTAATTGAATTTATGCTTTTACCACCAATGCTTTAATCTATATGGTCGCATTTGACTTCACAGATATTTCTCCTTGTTCCTTTTAGTGTATACTCCTTTTGTCTTGACTTCAACAAGAGATTCATTTATGTGCATTCCTTTTATACTGCCAATCTTGAAATTGTCTCCAGATGCTTTGATGCAAATTTAATTGGGATACCAGTTGAAGTGGAGACTCCAGATCATCACTACTATCATGTAGGCAACATTTCATCTTGAGGAATTTTATGGCTTCTATGAATAGTGTTAGCACCATAACTTTCTGGAATTAATATTTTTTCTTCATGCTTATCTGCAGTTTGCCTTTTTCACTACCAGAAAAATAGAGCAATGTGAGGAACTTACATGGGTAAGCATTATTGATGCAATCAGCTTCAATATCTTTGTTGAGCTACAGCTAATTTCCTTCTAGTCTAGTATAGAAAAATGTGCTTACGAATTTAAGAATATTTTGCATGAATGTTCAGAAGTTTTTCATCAAATGGAAATTTTAGTTAGACCTTTTCTCATTTCATACTATTTTTTTAAATTTTCTTTTATTGCACTTGTTATGTGAAATGAATAGCTATAAAGGTGTATTTTGCAATGGCCTCTTTACCTGATTGAAGTGTGTGACACATGCTAACCGAGAGATTACAGACAAAGACCATATGGTTTTTTAGTTCCTTGCAATGAAGGTTTAAAATCTTGGAGGTAGTTACTTCACAAATCAGAATCAGCCATCTCCGTGAATCGGAAATATCGGATTTTACATCATTTGACAAACAAAAAAATTAATTTAGGAAGTTCTTTAAATAAATAGTAAGAGAAACTATAAACAATTCGGCAAATTCTGTACCAGTTTATGATGTCTAAAATAATTGAACTATAATATTTTTTTATTTTCTTAGTAATTTATGATTTCAAATAATCAGTAATTCAATAACCAATTGTTTAACTCGACTCATTAATAAACTTAATACTATACCAATCAAATGCTAATCCCACTATAACTCGGTAACGGACACTTCCAGTATCAGAACCCGAACGATCATTTTTGGATCGGAATTGGCCATATTAGACCGGGATCAGTGGAGATATCAACCATGCTTGCAACCAATGTACTGCAAATTGTATATTAATGCAATCGATTTTTTTTGGGGGGGGGATAGCAATGAATTTGAACAGGCCTAAGTTGACAGTAATTTGGAGAATTTAGCGGTCTTATGGGGATATGAATTTTCAAAAGAAAAATAGGCACATTGATGTAGGACAAATCTAATCATGTAATCCTTGAATCCAACTAAATAAACTACAATGAGCCTTCGTCTGTCTGTGTCAAATGTGCAAACCCTTTCGGGCTTGGAGCTGTCATTAACCGATGATTAGATACTGAAAAGAAATGGAAGAATAAGGATCAAACATCAATAGCAATTGTGCACATGTCAATAGTTGTCAAGTTGCATCATGGTTCTAACTAACAAGAGGATACATGCTGGATTTATTTTTCATATCGAAATTCATGTGGCTAAAGTTTTGAAAAGAATTTTACCTATTACAATGTGAACTCATTGACAGCACATGAGTATATTCAATCCATAAAATTGCACTCATGTACCAACTCTAAGAAGCATTGAACACATGAAAATTATTATGGCAACTCATCACTATAGTCCTTGTCTATTTTTGATCAAGGACCTTTACTTTATTTAATAAATTTAATTAGATAAATGTTGGCTTGGTTCAATTGCACTGTTTTCCCCTTAATATGTAACATGAATTGCAACCGAGAATTAGGCCCAGGATTGAACTCTCCAGTTGATTCTTTCTTTCCCTGGGGTCTTTGCGCTTTATATAAGATATGTTAAATGTTATAAATTTCTCGATCAATTATGCATAAATGGTGTTTTGTTCAGCTGTAATTTATTTATCTTTCGTGGTATCTGTTTAACTTACACATAGTCCAAATTGCAGGATTACGGAATTGACTTTGATGGTGTAGGTCATCCACTCAAGGCTATTAACTTCAAATGTCGTTGCCAAAGCAGATTTTGCAGAGATATGAAACGCTCGAGTACGTCTCTGTGCTTTTTGGTTGCTGTTGTATTTTTTTATGACTTATGGATTTATATGCGAAGAGAAATATCTACTTTTTAAAGGGTTTTATATGGCATATGAAAAGACGACACAACAATCACAGGAACTCGGTTTTATACTTTAAACCTATGGGTGTTTGCATTATCTATATAGGCTATGGCACGTGTGTGATGCATGGTTTTATAAACACCAAAATTATTAAAATAAAAATATATAATAAAATTATTATGATCAATTATATAAGTTAGCAAATAATGCATGTCGTCCATTTTGATCGTAGACCGTTCGAGAACCCATCCAATTTTTTTTGATCCGATACTGAATTCAAATTAGAGTGAACAAAGTATAGGTCCAAACTCCTTGTTCACAGCTGTAGTGGATTGGAATCAGATCAAGCTAATTTTTACTAGATCAAATTTATCCCAATTCAGATACATAGAATATATTTGACTATAAATAGAAAAATAAACCCGTCCAATAGAGATTTGAATTTAAATGACATGAACAGTGTGTCTGGGTTTGAAGATAGGATTTCATATATAAAGAGAAACGAATGGTGTGTGTGCATGATGTAGCTGCTCTGGTAAGCGAGTGATAAGGGGGATTTTCTTGGGGTTTTCTCCCTTTCGGTTAGAAAAAAAGGAGAGATTCATGACATGAGTGTTTGATTGGACCAGAATAAAGTTCTCCCTTGCACGTGGGATTCACATGGATGCATAGTAGATATTATATGATTTAAATAAACATTATGTGATTTAAATATTGTTTTTATACCTTTTTATTTTCAAATGTTGAGGTTTGAGAATAAAGTTAGAGATATTTCTAGAAATTGAAAGGGAAGGCATGTATATTGGTGCCTAGGTGTAGATGTGTGTGTGTGTGTGTGTGTGTTGCGGTTGTGGTTTGGGGGTGGGGGTGGACTTTTGAATTTTGGATTATAGAGAGGCTCTTAAAAATGTGATGATTTGGATGTCTTGAAAGAGTAAATTTATAGGTTTGTCTTATTTTTTGGATATAAAAAAGTTGACCACCAATTGATGACATTAGCTACTCTTTGGAGTTTCCATTATATCTGTAGATATACATTTTTTCCCCCACACAGGGGTGGGGGTGGGAATAGAGTATAGAAAAGAAGTAAAACCAACAACTAAACACGTATGAATCGTAAGAACATGTAACCGTATAATAATGCAGCTGAGAGGAAGCACGCCATTGTTGCCTCTAGTCATACATTTAATGTCAAGTTGTTATCCTTATAAGGATTATTTGCTATCATAGGATATGCAGATCTAATGCGTTGTCATAATAAACTGCATGATGATATTTTGTGTCTAGTCCACATAATTTACCTGCACAAGTCCTATATGATGTGAACAGATGCGATTATGCATCCGTATAATCTGTATTCGAGCTAAAACTTTATGAATACGTTAGTTTTTAGCAACTCTGGGCCTTGATCAATCTCAACCGCGATAGTAAACGTATGTTTGGTAGTTCTCAGAAGCTCTATCCCCAAATTATTCTTAGCCAGAAAGTGTTGATATTGATAATTTATTCTAACAATGGTCTTTAATTAACTAACTAATTTGGCTGCTATTCGTTGGGTGTATTTTGCAATGCTTTTCCCAGCAGCTTTAGGTAAGAGGGTGGTGGTTCTTTAGTTTGCGTGTTTCCTTCATCGAAATTTTAACTTGAAATTGTGTGTGGATCACTAAAGCTACCCTCAAAGGTACAGAAACAGAAATAAAGAACCGCTTACTTAATACTTCACTCTTGGGGGCTGTTAGTTAGCAACCATAAAAGAGTGCAACATTTGCAAATAAAAAGGCCCAAATCCTTTGTTTGGTTAATTTCAATTTTTGTGGTTGGAATTCCAAATCCTAACAATTTTTAGTGTTTGGTAGAAAAAAGAAACAAGATAACCGCGACATATGTTTCAAATTTGCTTAGATGGCATCCATATTATTTTTGTGCTCTCCATTTCCAAAGTTGCAGCATTTGTTGCAACCAAAATGAGTGCAACAAATGTTGCAAGAATTTTTTGCTTCTCGGAACTCCATTTCCAATTTTCAACCCAAGTTTGTTGCTGACCAAACATAAGAAAAGAAGATTTTTTTTGCAGTATGCATGCATCATCCATCTCCATTTCCAAGTTTGTTGCATATTTTACAATTTGGGTTAATTGTTAATTAATACCCCAATGTTTCACCTACCTTGCACTTATATACATTATTGAATTTTTCGCTGCACTTATATATCCTAAAGTACAAACTGTATGGATTTTATTTTAAATAGTGATGAATTTGATGGTCCACCGAACGGAGCAAAGTATTATCTGTTCGGTGGACCATCAAATTCATCACTATTTTAAATAAAATCCATACAGTTTGTACTTTAGGATATATAAGTGCAGCGAAAAAATCAATAACGTATATAAGTGCAAAGTAGGTGAAACATCGGGGTACTATTTAGCAATTAACCCTACTAGTATGTGTTTCTATTTTCTATTCTAAATAGATTTGCTCCTGAGTTCATGATTGTACCATCCTATATTATCTTGCTCCCTCGCTTAATTGCACCCCCCCCCCCCCCCCTTTTCAGAATCCAAATCAAAAGCTCTGGTCCTGGGTTGAAAAGCAACTGCAATCGGATACCGACGTACGCCTTTGCAGTGAAGGAAAGCAAAAGCACCCTTGCTAGGGGCATTTGAATCCCAATAAGTTTAGGGGCTGCATTGCAATGTCTGATCTTGTCAGTTCTTTGGTTTTGTGTTTGTAAAATATATTCTCGCAGATATGAAAGCCTATCCAGCAATTAATCAGAACAAATCATTTCCAATTATGCAAAGCTTTCAGTATTTGTTTGTGACTATTATTAGCCGCATGGATAGATAGTGTACAATTATGTTTTCATATGAAAGCGGAGAGCTTTGAAATTTCATCATAATGCAGTCGGTTTATTTGATGCCTGTTACATTTGATGGTTGATACAGCTTGTAACTGCTATATACATGATTCGAACTGCATACTGCTGGCTTTGTTTGCTACAAGAAGATAACAACTCTATCATGAGGCCGAGAAAGGAACTCATGCTCACTAACATCAGGTAGAACAGGCCGGATACGCCCAGGCCCCGGATTCAACGGAAACCAGACTCGATAGCACCCGTCCATAATAGCATCAAAATTGCAAGTTTCAGCGACATTTGGGATCTGATAAATGTCATGTGTGTAGGCATGGAGATTCAGGCACTTGATCAATTTCTTCTTGGTGCATTTGAAGAGGACGTTGTAGACGAGGTCGAAGCGGATGAGAGTGGTGAAGAGGCAGATGTTGGCTAGGTTAGGGCTCCGCCGCATAAGAATCGAGAGCTGGCGTGATGAAACTCGAGCTTGTCGAGTGTGGTGAATAGGCCGTTTGTTGTGGTGCTGTAACCTTCTTGGCTCTGAGCAAGCCCGCATCTGTGGTATAAACAAAATTGTGTTTAGTATGAAACAGTCTGGTATGGACAAATAAGAAACAAGTGGTAAACGTAAAAAACGAAAAAGAAAAATGGGCTTGGCTATCTCGCATTTGTCGGGTTAGTCATTTCGCTATCTATATTTTCCTTTATATGATTTCCTCGTTCTTCCAAAACAATCCTTTGTGGGAAAATTGAGAAAATTTGATCCTTTCTCTCTACCCATAGTTGATAGCTGAACGGCTATTTATGGTCTTGGAGTTGAGGATAATTAGAGTTATCTCGGCTCCAAATTGAAATGACTACGTAATCTAAAAATGGAAGTTTTTTTTTATAGATAAGAGTAATACAAATCATAATCTGCACAACAAATTACTCAATGATCATCTATATAGGTTTTCAAAATTTTACAATGGAGACGAATGCTTGTATAGATTTTGAAGCACATTTAAAATATCATGATAAAAGAAGAGAAGCACATGTAAACCCCATTGTTGACAATGTGCTTCAAAATGGGGTGGCGATGGAGAGGGAGACACCGTCATCGCGAAGGCCGGAGAGGGAGAGGACGACGAGGGCACGGTGGGCCCAGGAGCAGGCATGGGCTGCGGAGAGCCGGAGGCGGCGTGGCTCGGCCGAGCAGTAGCCGGAGGGGAATTGGGACTTGGGGCGGGAGTAGGAGGGGGCCAGCTGGCGCATCATGAGCTGCCAGGTGGAGTGCCAGGCGACAGAGACGAAGAGGGCCGGGGGGAGAGACGGCCCCACAGGAGGCGGCCCAGGGAGGTCAGGGGGTCTGTCATGGATGATGATGATGATGATGAGCAAGTGATGGCGGCTTTGATTTTGGGTTTTTTTTTAGGGTTTGGGGTCGATGAAGGTTAGGGACAGAGAGATATTGCGTGGTTAAAGAAGCGGAGGAGATGAGATTGGCGATGCGGTTAACATGATTGGGACTGTGACAGTCTATGCCAAGGAGAACACATCCAAAAAGAAACCTCTGCATATATAAACATTAATAATTTTGATTTATATTAAACTTGTAATAAAATATAAAATACGAGTAGTTTGTGGTTCTTGTTGCTATTCACTTATAACAACTTCTCATAACTGAAAGTATTTAAGGTGAATTGTTTAGTTCATACTACTTTAACAAAACATAATGCAAAATTATTATTATTGATACTTCGGTTAGGAAGAAAAAGGTGAATTGTTTTCTCATGAGAGAGAAAATGTTGAATAAAAAACAATGCATTGAAATCTATACTTTTTTAGTTTATACTAACAAAACAATGTAAAACAAAATTGATAATGCAGAAAGAAATAGTGCAAAATTATTCTTATTGATACTTAGGTTATGAAGAAAAAGGTGAACTGTTTTTAATTAGAGAAACCATGTTGAGAAAAAAGGACATTGTACTCTACTAATTATTGATGTTTTAGTTTATACAGAGTGTAAGCTGTTTGTCTCGCGGCCAGTCCAAAACAGGTAATGGCAGCATCGCTGCTCCTCCCTCCTCCCGGCAATGGAATGTGAGACCAATTCATAGTGGAAGCGCTCCTTGAGGTACCATCAACACCAAAAGCCTTTATGTAACGTTTACTCAGGAATATGCAAGCATCATTGATTTGCTCCATCAAGTTGAGGAGAAATAGAAATCTCCCCCATCAGAATTGGCAAACAAAATGAAAATGCAAAAAGTTTAATGTGTTTATTATTGACAATTTGGCTACGAAGAAAAAGGATAAAAAAATTATTGGCGAAATTATGTTAAGTAAAAACGACACAGTAATCTACACTAATTATTGATGTTTTAGTGTATACAAAATAAGGGTAAGTAGTGTGTCTCAGGGCCAGTCCAAAACAGGTAATGGCAGCGACGCTGCTCCTCCTGGCAATGGAATGTGAGACTGATTCATAGTGGAAGCACTTCTCGAAGTACCATCAACACCAAAGGCCTTTATGTACGACATTTACTCAGGAATATGCAAACATAATTGGTTTGCTCCATCAAGTTGAGGAGAAATCTCCCCTGTCAGAAAGGGCAAATAATATGAAAACGCAAAAAAATAATGTAAAATTGTTATTGATACTTGGTTACCAAGAAAAAGGTGAAATGCTTTTTTATTGGAGAAATCATCTTAAAAAAATGTTGCATTGTAATACACAAATTATTGATGTTCTAGTTTATACAGAGTAGGTGTAAATTGTTTGTCTCACGGCCAGTCCCAAACAGGTAATGGCAGCCACGCTGCTCCTCCAGGCAATGGAATGTGAGACCGACTCATGGTGGAGGCACTCCTTGAAGTACCGTCAACACCAAAAGCCTTTATGTATGATGTTCACTTAGGAATATGCAAACATAATTGGTTTGCTCCATCAAGTTGAGGAGAAATCTCCCCCATCGTTATTGGCAAATAAAATGAAAATGTAAAAAGAAAAGAAGAAGTAAAGCAATATTATTATTGATACTTTGGTTACAAAGAAAAAGGTGCTTTTTTTACTACTAGAGAAACTATGTTAAGTTAGAAACAACGCATTGTCATCAATATTAATTACTGATGATTTAGCCATAGAGTAAGTGTGATTTGTTTGCCTCACGGCCAGTCCCGAACAGGTAAAGGCAGCGACACTGCTCCTCCAGGCAATGGAATGTGAGACCGGTTCATAGCGGAAGCACTCCTTGAAAAGATTCAAGAAGTAACATCGACACCAAAAAGCCTTTATGTACGATGTTTACTTAGGAATATGCAAACAGGATTTGTTTGCCCCATTTAAGTTGAGGGAGTTTTATTCCATCAGAAGCTAAAATTTGGTAAAAACTAAAATCAGAAGGAAAACCCCAATTTAATGAGTGTTACTTATTTGATAGATACTCAAATGGCAAAAGGCAAAAAAAAAAAGGTTGGATGAAAGGCAATAAATAAGCATAAATTTACTTACAAAATTGCTATTGAAGTTTATACTGATTTCATTTGACCCAACAACAAAATAAATGCTTGTTCGGTTGATACTTTATATATCAAGAGTAAGCAAACATTTTAATGAATATTAAACTCGATCCACCTAAAATGCAACATTGGCACAACTACACGCAACCTTCATATGTTACCAACAAACGAATAACAAAACTAAAACATCAAAATGGAATGACAAGTAAAAATGGAACAATTTTATGTAGATGTATACCTTCAAAGTACATGTAGACACCATCCTTTCGGCGGAAAGGCTTGCGCTGCCTCACAATGACAGCAGGCATCACCTTCTTCCTCAAATCAGGCTTGCCTTTCTTCACTGTCGCCAACGCAAGCAAAAGGCAACCTAGCATGCTAGGCCAAATTATGCTCATTGAATTGATGTTTATCGGACATTTTCTTTTTCAGAGTAATTTTTTGCCACTAACATAAGACATATTTACCATTTTAAAAAACTGGTGAGTAACATCATGAAGCATTTTTTGTAGAAAAAAATGCTATTTAAACTAAGCTTGAGATCTATTACTGAAATGGATAAATATAGGAATATTTGGCATACAAATGAATAAGCTTGACTTTGAGGTTATCTGCACATCCCCCTATCCTCCCCCCTCCCTTGCGGGAACCTCCACACAGCCACGCCCCAAGAAAACCATCATGTTTGTACATATACGGCACCAAACATGCATATATACCAACGAGAAAGAAGAAAAGAAGACGGTTAACTCGAAGTAAAAGTTCAGCCTCAGCTGATTGAGATATCATTAGAAAAGTCCAACCGGGATTTACAGATCAAACAATGACCATCACCTCTCTCCTCTATGAGAATATGTGTCAGTACAGATGAAATAACAGAGAGTACCCAAAAAAAAGGGAGAACATGTAGGAACAGCATCATCTTTAAAGAATACTTTTAGTACATAATAGTATATATGGAATAATTGGAAAAAGAAAAAAGAAAAACAGAGAGAATTGAATCTAGAAACAAAAGAATGGACATATGTCAACTAAGGTGATTTTGAAGAAGTGTGACTGTCGCCTTTTCATTTTTAGAGTAGGGAAGCTGGGATGGGGCGTTGTCCTCAAACTATTTAGCCCTTTCTCTAAGCAGAGTGAGCAACTGGCTTAAGGACCAAAGTCCAATCCCAGCTCACCCCACCAAGAAATCTTTTCATGCGATCTTTCATTGTGAAGTGTGAGCAAAAGAGAGAACGGGATGGATGGAGAGTAAGTTGCTCAGAAAAGAGTTTTGGGTGCTAGAATTATAGGCGAGCTAATGCACAAGACACACACACACACACACATACATATGTATGTATGTATATCTATATGTAAAGTTCCTGATGATGGTTAATTTTGTTTTATGTGCAACATACAAGATCATTTCGAGATATATCATACATGGGCGGTTGTTTAAAAAATTTCCACTCAATTTCTGGAAGGTTGTCAATGCAGTGCGATCTTCAATGGATATGGTTCATTTAATCCTTTGTTACCGAATGTCCATGCGTCATTCAAAAGTGGTTAATGGTTTGTACAGATAACTACTGCGAGCAGAAACAGAAAAACAAAAGGCATATAAAAATAATAAAATATAAAAATAAACATAACAGGAAGCAAATAAGACACAAAAAATCTTCTATGTACTATAGCACCAAGAAAATATGCCTAGTTGCATCAGCAAAGTATAAAAATTAAAGTATTGTGCAAAATTCAACAATAAACAAAAAAATCATATTCAATGAACGCTAATAAAATAAATGCAGAGCTAGAATATACTGGACCAAATGAGTCTGTATCAATATAAATATGCGCTATTTAGCGCATTTGGTCGCAATGTCAGCACAAAATTAAACAATGAATAGAACTTACATACACTGTAAACTTGAAAAAAATGTATAATCACAGGAGCAAGAAGGAAATTACCTATAGCTGATGATCTTCATGACTAACAAATTTTAGGTATAAAGACTTCAGCCAATGTAGTAGGGGTTATCTTGTTCTAAGCATTTTATCCAGGATGTGCCACATTTTATAATTCTCTCTGCTTTGACAGTAACCCATCCCACAAAAAGCCTTGATCAAAGACCGGAATATGCAAAAATCTATAGTCCAACCACATTTTTTGATATGCTCAACAAAATTTACTGTATCCCTTATCCTTCCCATCCTAACCAGAACGTCAATTATTGGTGTGACCAGATGAGGCGAAAACCCATTTTTAAGAGATCTGTGAAAACATTCCATAGCCTCCAAAAAATTTCCTTCTTGACAAAGACAATTAATCATAATTCTGTAGGTAGCTACATTTGGTGAAATCTTCTCCTCGACCATCTTAGAAAACAAAAGGTGAACTTCATCAATATCTCCGGCCACATAAAAATGATGAATTAGTGTGGTATATGTTACAACGTTAGCAATAAATGCTTTACTATTGAATATACACTTCGCCTTCCGAAGTCTCCCAGCTTTGCAAAAGCTATCAATCAGAATGCTAAAAGTCCGAGTATTTGCAACAATACCCTTCTTCAACATATCAGTAAATAGTTTCAAAACACTTGATGACCTCCCAACATCACAAAGCCTACTCATCACAGTGTTGTAATTAACAACATCAACTTCCCATTTCAACTCATCACTCCTTTCCAACAAGCACACAGCCTCCAATACTCTTGAACCACGACAAATGCAATCAAGAAGGATGTTCAATGTCACCTCATTTGGTCGCAATCGGTTCTCAATCATAACTTCTAACACGTCAAATGCCTTCTCCACCAAACCAAACTTGCAAAGTCCGTCCATATAAATACTGTAACTAATCTCATCAGGCTCCCAACCCTTGATCCTACTCCCACACAAAACCTTTTCAACCTCTTCGAATGCCCTTACCTTGCAAAGGGCTTCGATCAAAACATTGTAAGTCACCGTGTTGGGCAAACACCCAATCCGCTCCATCGTAACTAAAAACCTCTTCGCATCCTCGATTCTTCCAAGAAAGCAATAAGCTTGTACGATAGGAGTAAAAGTAAAAACGTTCGGCACACACTTCTCCTCCAACATCCAATCCAAAACCCCCCATGCCTCCTCAACTCTCCCATCCCAACACAACCCCGAGATCAATGTAGAATAAGTAACAACATCGGGACTAATCCCACACTTTACCATCCAATTAACAACTACATAAGCCGAATCAAACTGTTTTAAATAGCAAGAATACAACTTTACCAGAATTGTGAAGCAAGCAACATCAGGCTCCATCCCCAGCACGATCATCTCCGCGAAAACCGTCTGCGCTTCTCTCGCTCGATTCACGACCACCAAGCAATCGATCACCGTACTGTAACACACGACATCGGGCTTGCAGTGCAAACACTTCATCTCTTCGAAAAGCCTTAAAACCTCACGGAAATTCCCCGAGCGGCCGAACTCCTTCATCAGGGCATTGTACTCGAAAGGGTGGGGGTTGTGAGGCCTGGCGCCGATTTGAGGGGAAAGAGGGGGGTTTCTGGAGAAATGCTTTAGGGCCTGGGAGAATCTGAGGACAAGGTCGTGTTCGGGAGCGGAGTGGAGGTTCCTAGGGTTTGGACCATGGCGGAGGATGGAGAGGAGGAAAGCTAGGGTTTTGGGAGGGAAGCGAACAAGGTGCATATGAGAGCATGAGAGTTGATGTTAGGGTTTAGGGTTTTGGAGGTCATGGAGGCGATGAGATGAGAGGGAGAGGGAGCGAGAGAAGAGAAGCTCATGCTCATTGATTGGTGATGATGGTCAGAAACGATGGTGATGATGGTGGGGCCCCATTGACGCCTTCTTATGTGAAAGCGCGCAGCTGATGAAAAAACAGGTTTTCTTGTGTAGCGAACCTCGTCGCCATCCGGAACTTGTTCCCGGCAGACCCACCACGCCCTGAAAATATCGCGTCGCCGATGTTTAAAAAAGCACCTTTTTTTTTAAAAACAAAAATAGCAACAATGGATCTATAAAAAAGGGAACTTCCCCCCCAAAACTTAGGGGTTTTATTCATAATGAAACAATTTAGGTCATTGATTCACTTGAACATCTCGCATGAGTTCCACACAAAATCGATCAACAACAACAACAACTGAGCCTTTTATCCCAAGCATATGGGGTAGGCTACATGAACCAACATGAGAATCACGCCGGGTCCAGCACATGAATCCTCTGTCTCCACTCACTTCTATCGAACAATATACTTTCATTGAGTCCTTTGGCAACCATATCGTTTCGTATCACCTCCATCCATGTTTTCTTCGGTCTCCCTTTTGCCCTTTTGCCATTGCCCATATCGAGAGTATCTATTCGTCGAACCGGTGCTTCCATAGGTCTGCATCGCACATGACCAAACCATCTTAGCCGGTTTTCCCGCATCTTCTCCTCCACGGGTGCTACACCAACATTTGCACGAATATCCTCATTTCGCACCTTATCTTTTCTAGTGTTACCGCACATCCAACGAAGCATGCGCATCTCCGCTACGTGCATCTTCTGTGTATGATGCTTCTTAGGAGCCCAGCATTCTGTACCATATAATAAGGCAGGCCGAATAGCGCTCCGATAAAACTTCCCTTTCAATTTTAACGGAAAGTTACGATCACACAAAATCCCTATTGCACTCCTCCATTTCAACCAACCAGCTTGGATCCTTTGATTAACATCACTATCGATCTCCCCATTCCTTTGGATGATGGAACCTAGATATCTAAACTGGTCGCTCGGTGATATCTCTTGCCCTTCCAATGTTATACCAATATGGTTTTGACTTCTCTGGCTACTAAATTTGCAGTGCATATATGCTGTCTTGGACCTGCTCAATCTGAATCCCCGAGATTCCAATGTTTGCCTCCATAATTCCAATTTGGCATTAACCCCTGCTTTCGTCTCATTTACTAGAACAATATCATCAGCGAATAGCATACACTAAGGTACCTCATCTTGGATAGTTCTAGTAAGCTCATCCATCACGATGGTAAACAGGAATGGACTTAATGCAGATCCTTGATGTAAACCAATAGTAATCGGAAAATCACTTGTTAAGCCGCCGCAAGTTCTGACATTTGCCACTACTCCGTCGTACATATCCTTGATTATGTCAATATACTTGACGGGGACCCCCTTCTTCATCATTGTCCCCCATAATACCTCTCTAGGTACCTTGTTGTACGCTTTTTCTAAATCAATAAATATCATATGCAAATCTCTTCTGCTCTCTCGAAAGCGCTCGACAAGTTGATGAAGCAAATGAATCACCTCTGTCGTCGATCGTCCATGCATGAACCCAAATTGGTTCTCTGTTATCTTAATATCCTTCCTTAGCCTGTGTTCAATCACTCTCTCCTAAAGTTTCATGGTGTGACACATCAGTTTTATTCCACGGTAGTTTGAGCAACTTTGAATGTCACCCTTGTTCTTGTAGATATGTACAAGGATACTTTTCCTCCATTCATTTGGCATCTTTTTTGTCTGCCAAATCTTATTAAACAGATCTGTCAGCCATTTAACGCCTATTTCTCCTAAGCATCTCCAAATCTCGATAGGAATTCCGTCAGGACCAACCGCTTTTCTTAAACCCATTCTGTTCAAAGTTTCTTTAACCTCAGGAAGTCTTATTTTACGCATGAAATCACGGTTTATATCTTGAGATTGAATGACAAGTCCATCCAAATTCTTGGTAAAGCTCTCATTGAACAATTTGTCAAAATAATCTCTCCATCTTTCCTTGATATCCTCATCGCGAACTAAAACCTTCTGATTTTCATTTTTGACACACTTCACCGCACATAAGTCTCTAGTCTTCCTTTCCCGCATTCGAGCAATCCGGTATATATCATTTGCAGCTTCTTTAGTGTCTAATTTCTCGTACACCTCCTTGTAGACCTTAGATTTAGCTTCCCGAACAGCTTTCTTAACTTCCTTTTTAGCCATTTTGTACTTCTCAAATCTCTCCACATCTCTACTTTTCTTCAAATCTTTATAAGAATCCCTTTTAATTTTAATAGCAGCCTTTACATCTTCATTCCACCATGATATGTCCTTAGATGGTGGAGCACCACCTCTCGACTCACCAAGTAGATCTCTAGCTACTTTCTTGATACAACTAGCCATTTTGTTCCATGTTTTGTCTGGATCATCTTCCGACTGCCAATCCGCTTCTTGTACTACACGGTCTATAAAAGCCTTTTGGTTACCTTCTTTCAATCGCCACCATTTAATGTTAGGCTCTACCTTACGTCTAATCTTCCTAGGTTCTCTTCTAAATCGAAAATCTAGAACTAAAAGTCTATGTTGAGTGGTTACACTCTCACCTGGCACTACCTTACAGTCGATACAACAACCTCTATCTATTCTTCTCGTCAGAAAAAAGTCTATTTGACTAGCACTTGATCCACTCCTAAAAGTGATAAGGTGGGACTCTCTTTTCCTAAACCAGGTGTTTGCTAAGATCAAGTCATAAGATAAAGCAAAATCTAGAATCGAGTCACCTACTTCATTCCTTTGTCCGAAACCAAAACCTCCATGGATAGTATCAAACCCACTACGACTAGTACCTACATGTCCATTACGATCACCACCAATAAATAACTTCTCTCCACTAGGTATACTTTGCACCACCTCGTCTAAATCCTCCCAGAATAGACGCTTACTAGCGTCATCAAGACCTATCTGTGGTGCATAAGCACTAATAACATTAAGGATCTCTCCACCTAGAATAAGCTTAATCAGTTAAATTCTATCACCTTTTCTCCTAATCTCAACTACATCCTCAAGCAACCGTACATCTATGATTATGCCTACCCCATTACGATTTTTATCTCTACCCGTATACCAAAGCTTATAACCCCAAGGCTCTATGACTCTATTCTTTTCACCTACCCACTTAGTTTCTTACAAACACATAATACCAACTCTCCTCCTAATCATCACCTCCACTAATTCTATTAGTCTACCCGTAAGGGAACCTATGTTCCACACAAAATCGATCGAACTAAAAAAATCTCGAATGCTAGGATCTAATACGGCATAATTAGTCACGAAGAATCAATAAAGTTACGAATTTTATGGAATTGATCTAAATGGGTAGATCGCAGAAACCCTAAAATTGATTTGAGGAATTGAGGAAATTTACCTCGCTTCGACGTCTCTGAAGGGAGACGGTGAGGAGAGGAGAGGCGAGGCGACGGACTTTTATCGAGGGGGTGCTAGGCTGCGGGGTTCTTCCATGCGTCATTACCCTTTACTGCTTGCTTGATGTTTCGGGCCGCCGGGGGCCCATTTCGTAATTGAGGCTAAACAATTAGGCCTTAAATGTAAAATGTCAAGACAGATATTCCGAATACATTTTGTATGCGCTTGACAGGATGTAATCTAGATGGTAATGCTAGATTACCATGAAATATTACCAAGTTTGTTTAGGTGTAAGAGATAGTCCCATGAATATAGGATTATCATGCTAATCAAATGACCCCATTTCATGGTAATCATATTCCTCCCAAAATACATGTCTATCCTGAATTACCACGAAATATTCCGCCTAACATAAATGAGCCATGACCATCCGCCATTGTCCTCCCTCGTTACCCGCCGCCCATTGTCGGTTGTCCGCCGGCCCACCGTCAATCAGACGTTGGTCGTCGGCCAACCGTAATTCGTCGCCGGCTGCTCGCCGGTCTTGTCGTCATCCACCGGCCCTCTTTCGGCTTTGCCGATGGTTGCACGTATATATATTACCAGGAATAATTAAAGTATATCAAGCACATTAATGCAATATTCATTGGAATTAGATACCCGGTTATCCCATTCCCCGGAATACAAAGATTGCCGGTAATCTTTTTATTTTATGCACCGAGCGCAGCCAAAGGATTTGCACATATTCTTAGCTACTTGGCAAACAATGGATATACATTGGATAGGACAGGATAACACTACTACAATTAGGGATTGTCCCTACAGATAGAAAAATTCATAGGGGCAACATTTTATTGCCCCTACGGTGCCCACCGTAAGGACATAATTTTTTTTAAAAAAATATTAAAATTTAATTTCTTTATTTGGCCATACAGTGCCGCAAAAGAAGGCCCTGCGGTTAACCGTAGGGGCAGCAAAGGGTTACTTAAAAAATATAAAGCTAAGTAATTTCCCACCGTCCTCCAAAATTTCCCACCAACTTTATCTCTCCCACGTCTCGTCGATCTCGTCGTCGTCTTTCTCGCCCCTCGTCGTCGACTTCCTTGTCGCCGATCAAGCTCGTCGGCAAGTTCCTTCTCTATCGCCGTCGATCAAGCTCGTCGTGGAGTTCCTCGTCACCGCCAATCGACATCGAGGTCCTCGTCGCCGTCTCCACCTCTTCGAGCTCCATCTTCTCGGCCTCCTCTACCTCGTCGAGCTCTTAACCTCCACCTACTCGAGCTCTTTGCCGCCGGCCGGTCTTTGGCAACGAGGTGAATTTATTTAATTTGAAATTGAATTTTCCTAATTAGTTATGTTTTTGATTTCTGTAAATTAATTAGGAATTTTATTTATAATTTTGTTGTTTTTAGTGTTATTGTTGTTGATTTTAGGGTTAGGGTTATAGGGCCGGGTTAATTAGGGTTTAATTTGGTGATGATTAGGGTTAGGGTTAATTACATTAATTTGGGTTAGGGTTTGGGTGATGATTATGGTTAGAGTTAATTTGGGTTAATTAGGTAAAATAGGGTTGGTGATGATTAGGGTTATGGTTATGGTTAATTAGATTAATTAGGGTTAATTTTGGTTTGGGTTAGGATTAATTAGGTTTAGGGTTTGGGTGATGATTAGGGTTAGGGTTAGGGTAATGATTGATTTGGGTTAATTAGGTAAAATAGGGTTAGTGATGATTAGGGTTAGGGTTAATTAGATTAATTAGGATTAATTTTGGTTTGGGTTAGGGTTAAATAGGGTTAGGGTTTGGATGATGATTAGGGTTGGGATTAATTTAGGTTAATTAGGTAAAATAGGGTTGGTGGTGATTAGGGTTAGGGTTAATTAGATTAATTTTGGTTTGGGTTAGAGTTAATTTGGGTTAAAGTTTGGGTGATGGTTAAGATTAGGGTTAAAGTTAATTAGGTAAAATAGGGTTAATTTGGGTTAGGGTGTTGGTTAGAGTTAATTTGGTTTAATAAGGTTAATTAGGGATAATTTGAGTTAGGGTGATGATTAGGGTTAATTAGGTTAATTTGGATTAATTAGGGTTAGGTTTTAGGGTGTGCTAGTTCCTTCAGTAGGATACTCGATAATAACGTAAACGTAAAATTTTACCGTGAACGTAAGAAAACTTTATCCTAAACTAAAAACTTCAAACTCTTAAAAACGAAACGTAAATGTAAAATTTATTCAAGTTAAATGTTCAAGTTAAAACCAATATATGATACTCGATGATAATACGAAACTTTCATATTCTCATCGATAGCCATATGTGAAATCAAAGCGCGACTTACTCCCCGTCTATCGGTTAACATACGTTCGATATTCGTCGTGACATAGAACGATACGAAGGTTGTTAAATATCGGACGGTATCGTTTGATGCTAATAATCGTCGTGTAGTCTATATGACAAGAAAATTCAAACGTATGATAACCGATAGATTTGTTCAGTTTGGACATGTTAGGAATTTATAAAGTAAACAGCTGTATTCATTTGTGTTTTCATTCGTTTCGAGTTATTTTGTCGGTACTGTTTCCCCAATATTTAGTCTAATAAAGAGCAAAGTTCTGTTGGAACTCAATGAGGCAGCGCTTCACGTGCTCTCCATGAGGGCGCCAGCACCAGACCCAGTTTTATAGGATGAGAACGCCGCACGTGCACCTCACATGGGCGCCAATATGCAAAGCACATAAGCATTCTTTGAATAAAGAGTCAAACTCTTAAAAGCCACACGTGTTACTCATGCGGGTGCCAATGTGCAAAGTACAGAAGTACTCATTTTAAGAATTAAATTCTTAAGCGGCGCCCACGTGCACAACACGCGAACGTCATCGCCCAAGTTAATATCTGTAGAATTAAATTCTACATTTCCCTAACAAAGATTGGGATTTTCTCTGTTAAACAGAGTAGTTGGATTAAAGATCCAATGGAGGAAACATCTCCTAAATCTTTTTAAATAAGAAGGATACTCTCGGTTGGATCAATGATTCAACAATAGAATAAAATTC
Organism: Agapanthus africanus; assembly: GCA_030015575.1. NCBI lineage: Eukaryota > Viridiplantae > Streptophyta > Magnoliopsida > Asparagales > Amaryllidaceae > Agapanthus > Agapanthus africanus. Next base: position 828,328,115 of record JASDDO010000022.1, on the reverse strand, counting down.
TATTTTTTGGGAATATACGCCTTCAATCTTTCTAAACACGAAAGATTGCCCTCTGTAAAACAGAGAACTCTTGAATTAAAAATCCAATAGTGATTAAAAATCACCATTTCACAGAGTAAAACTCCGCATATGAAAAAAATTTCCCCAATCTTGTTAAAAACAAGAAACTATGTTCTGTAAAAACAGAAACCCTTGAATTAAAGATCCAATGGTGGATAAAATTTCCCAAATCAATTGGGATCTCTTAATGATAAATTTCCTCAAAACTAATTAACAAATTTGCCTCCACTATATAAAGGACCGAAGACTTCAAGTCTGATAGGGGGGAACCCCCCATAAGCTTCCAAAAACAAAAACAGAAAGCTTCAAAAAGGAACAGAGAATTAAATTCTTAAGGAAGAAGATCTCCCTCCTTAAAAACTCTAGGTAAACAAAAAAAATATATAGAGATAAAAACATTTCATTTACATATCTAAAGGGTTTAACCCTTCTCAAAGAACTTAGTTCTTTCTCTGGATCTAACATCCATAAGACAATTCTTCCGTAAGTTAAGAATTTAATTCTCATCGGGAGAAATTTGTTCTTGAGAATCAAAGATTCAGAAAAATCTAGGAATTGAATTTCTCAAAACAAAGCATATAAGGGAAACCTAGTTCTCGTAAAAGAATTTGTTTCTTAAAAATGAAGCTGGATCCTAGATCTACAAAACAAAGATCATATTGATCATTAATAAGCAAAAATACTATCAACAGAGGAGAAAAGCGCTCAGCGCCGCACGTGTTCCTCATGTGGGCGCCACAGAAGAGAAGAGTGCTTAGCACCCACTGGGCAACGCCCAGCACCACACGTGTTCCTCATGTGGGCACCATAGAAAAGAAGAGTGCTTAGCATTCACTGGGCAGCGCCTAGCGCCGCACGTGTTCCTCACGTGGGTGCCACAGAAGGGAAGAGTGCTTAGCACTCACTAGGTAGCACTTAGTGCCTCACGTGCTCCCCACGTGTGCGCCGCAAAAGAAAAGAAAAGAGTGCTTAGCACTGCATAAACAGCCCAAAACGGCTGAGTGTTCAACACTCATTGGACAGCGCCCAACGCCTCATGTGTTCCCCACGTGGACGCCATAAAGAGTGCCTAGCACTCCATATAAAGACAAAAGGAGTAAAGTGTTCAACACTTATTAGGCAATCCCCATGACTGAAAGCTCCACATTATCATATGTGGGCGTCGGAACTCATATAAGTGCTCAACACTTTTTGCAAAAAAATGGACTGATTAAACATAGCCCAAATAAGTGCTTAGCACTTTTTTTCAAAAAAAGAGGAGAGATTAAGTAGACTAAAGCCCAAATTGGCTAAGTTGCTAATGTTTTGCAACTGAGTCCAAATGCTCTGTTGCTGGTCTTAAATAAGGAGCTTACAATCACAGCTTCCTTCTCTACTGCGGGCAATGTTGTTAAGTGAATCTTAGTCTCAAATTAGACTAACGTATCCTTAACAAAAATCCTTAAGGCCACAATAACCCCATTTTCCCCTCAAATACGGGATTTGGTTCAAGGGTACATCTTTCCTTACCTCTGATATATGTCGTTGTAATTCCTCAACGTCTTCAGAGAGGTGGCGGGTCCCAGCAATCAACAGCACCTCTTAATGCACTTCCAAATTAACGTGCACACATTAAATCGGATCGCATACCAAATTGGGTGCATTCCATATCACCATTATTCGCTTCGTCACGTAACAAATACACGTGTGCGCAAGATGGATAAAGGACCGAGAAGTCCCTAAACTAATATTCGTCTCTAAAATGGCGATAATAGACCGAGATGTCCTAAACTAACAATGGACCGAAATGTCCCTAAACTAAATATTCGCCCCCAATACGGCGATAATGGACCAAAAAGTCCCAAAACTAAATATTTGCCTCAAACATGGCAACCCAATCCTAGCCCAAATTGGCTAAACTTATGTTTGTGATATCCAAACTGATATCCAAACCGATCTTCATTCATATCTTCTAAATTAATCGTAGTCTCAAATATGACTAACGATTCTTAGGTCCATCAGAATCTTTTCCCTCAAATATGGGATTCGGTTTAAGGGTACATCTCTTCACACCTCTGATATATGTCGTTGTAATTCCTCAACGTCTTCAGAGAGGTGGCGGGTTCCAACGACCAACAACTTCTCTTAATCTATTTCCAAATTGACATGCATGTCTCAAATCGAATCGTGCCCCAAATTGGGCACATTCCATATATACATCGTTCACTTCGCCACGTGAATGATGGACCGAAATGTCCCTAAACTAAATATTTTCCCCCAATATGGTGATAATGGACTGAAAAGTCATAAAACTAAATATTCGCCTCAAACATGACAACCCAATCCTAGCCCAAATTGGCTAAGCTTATGTTTGTGATATCCAAACTGATATCCAAACCGATCTTCATTCATATCTCCTAAGTTAATCGTAATCTCAAATATGACTAACGATTCTTAGGTTCATCATAATATTTTCCCCTCAAATACGGGATTTGGTTTAAGAGTACATCTCTTCACTCCTCTGATATATATCGTTCTAATTCTTCAACGTCTTCAAAGAGGTGGCGGGTCCCGACGACCAACAATTTCTCTTAATACACTTCCAAATTGACGTGCATGCCTCAAATCGAATCGTGCTCCAAGTTGGGCACATTCCATATCAACATCGTTCACTTCGTCACGTAACAAATACAAGTGCACGCAAGTTGAATGATGGACCGAAATATCCCTAAACTAATATTCGCCTCCAAAATGGCGATAATGGACCGAAACGTCCTTAAACTAAAATAATAGAGCCCAAACGCTCTTTTGTTAGATCCTAAATAAAAATGATCCTGAAATCTCGTTAAGTGGATCTTAGTCTTAAATTGGATTAATGTATCTTTAACAAAAATAAATCAAGCCCTAAATGCCCACATACATTTAAGTTGATCTTAATCTCAAAATAAATTGATCTTAATCTCAAAATAAATTAACGGTCCTTAAATAAAAACCCCAAATCTAAGATATACGGATTTAGACTAATCCACGCCCTACGGGCGACAACATAAATTAGTCTCCGTATACAATCCACGGGCAACCTAAATAAACAAAAACACACACGACATGAAATGAACTTCCGGAGCAGGAGAAAGTGGTTATCGCGACGCGGTAACGTAATTAACTGCAGGGCTTGCGCCTGCAGAGAAGAACGTCTCCATAATAAAAAAACCCTTCGCAAATGAGGGGGAATTTAATGAAGTCTGCTACATCGGTTGCATTCGTTCAAACCTCCGATATATGGTGTCATAAATCAATTTGGTATTTTCGGAGAGGTGGACGGATAAATCCAAATAGCATCCGCCCCCAAATTCAGACAAGACGATCCATCCCGGTTCGTCTCTATTTTCGGCGGTGAACAGATTCTGGCACGCCCGGTGGGAATTTTTTTCTTTCCACTCCACACTTCATGTGTCGTGTTCGCGAACAAAATCACGGTTTGCTATGGTTGTCTTTGGATTCGAGGTACTAAGATTTGGTGTCTTGTTTTTGTGCTAGAAGAAGAGAACATCAATGACTTTCAACTGCATAACTTGCAACAGCAATTCTCGCTCTGCTCCAACTGGAGGAGTGACTTATGGGCCCAATGCGGCCTCTATCTTTTCAATACCGGTGGGGTAAGTAACTCAAGCCACTATCGGATTGTTCTTCGGGACCATGATCCCACCAACGAGCTTCAGTGCCGCAAGATGAAGCTCTTAAGAAGTCGGTCTTTAATCGACTTGCAACCACAACGGCCTCTCTCAATGGGCCGTCCAAATCCGATGACTCAGTCTTCAACAGGCTGAGCTGAAGCTCAGACGTCTTAATCTTCAACAGGCTGAGCCAGAACCAAAACGGGCTCGCAACGAGGCTCGTCGTACCTGAAGGGCTTGCCCTAAAAAGGATAGCCCTCCCAACTCCTGCTGCAAATGAAGTTGTTAAAAGTGCTTCACCAGTCAGGCAATCGGTCTTCGAGAGGCTGACCATCTCTAATCAAATCTTGCCAAGGACGTCGGTCTTTAACAGGCTGGAAACTGCTGGAACTCCTCAACAAAACCAGGGGCAAGCTGCAACCGCTTCCGAAACCGAGGCGGTCCCGTCTGCAAGACACGCTCTACGTCGCCACTGGCGCCGAGTGAGAAAAGCTGGGGGCAACTCCCCCTCTGGACTTATCCTACCAGCTCTAATGGTGGAGGTCGATACTGCTGTTCCAACCGGGAACAGCTTTGAATCGCTGAAGAGGGTGCACAAAAACTCCCCTGTTCTCTGATAAAAATTGAATAATAAGTAAAAAAGCAACGGGAAAATTCCCCAAACGAAGTATCACGTGCCCACATGTGATAAGCGCTTCACTTAACAAAATAAGGCTGAAACTGAACCTCACGTGCAGACACGTGACCCCTATATACAAAGTATATAGGCGCTTTTACTAAAACAAACAATTGGCCAGAGAAAGAAAAAACCCACGTGATAGCACGTGACACTCTTCGGTGGGCTTAATTTGGTAGGGTCACGTGCTACACGTGATAGGCTCCTATGCCTTCTGAGCTAATAGAATTAAAATTTAATTAAAAGGAATCAAAAGCCCTATTTGGAAAATATTTTCTTAGATCTTTCCAAACAAGAAAGATCACGCTCTGTTAAATGGAGCACCGTTGGATTAAAAATCCAATGGTGATTAAAAATCACCAATCTACAGAAAAATTCTGTGCAAGAAAATATCTTCCTAAACTTGTTAAAAACAACAAAAGAAATATCTTCTGTAAAACAGAAGTCCTTGGATTAAAAATCCAACGGTGAATAAAATTCACCGAGTGATCTAAAAGATCATGTTGGTTGATTATAAAATCAATCAAAATCTCTCAATGAGAGATTTTCTGAACAAATTGATTCTTTTCTTTCTTCTATAAATAAGAGCCAAGAAGCAGAAGGAAGGATAAACAGAAAGAGAGAGAGAAGACCCCTTAGTAAGCAAAACAAAAGAGAATTTAATTCTCCAGAGAGAAGAAGATCTCATCAAAGAGAAAAAGAAACTCTAGGTAAGAGAATGAGCAAAACAGAGAATATTTTCATCTCTATAAGAGTTTAACTCTTCTAAAAAGAATTTAGATCTTTTTCTGGTTGAGATCTGCAGAAGCAGATCTCCCTACAAGTTGAGATGCATATTCAAAACTTAAGGGGAGACTTGAGTCCAAAGAATTTAATTCTTACCAGAACATATAGGAATTTAATTCCTCTAAATAAAACTAGGGTTTAACCCTGTAAAAGAATTCAATTCTTATAAAACAAAGGGCTCGAACGACCCAAAACTCAAGACTTCCATGCACGTAAAGAAAATATCAGTGCTTGAACAAAAAGAAAACAAAACTGAGTTTGGCTCACGTGATCCCACGTGATCCCCTAACCAGTGCTTAGCTTTTATAAAGCAGAAAGGGAATAGATCTAAGGCAACAGCGCCAACTTTCAAGCGCCTCACATGACCCCACGTGAGTGCTTCAGATTCTTAGTGTTTAACATTACTTCAGCGCCTCATGTGACCCCACGTGAGTGCTTCAGATTCTTAGTGTTTAACACTACTTCAGCGCTTCACGTGACCTCATGTGAGCGCTTCAGACTCTCAGTGTTTAACACTACTTCAAGCGCCTCACGTGATCCCACGTGAGCACCTCAAATCTTTAGTGTTTAAACAATACTTCGAGCGCCTCATGTGTCCTCACATGAGCGTCGAACATACATTAGTGTTTAACACTATGAGAGGTCAACCTTAGACCAAATTTCCCCGAAGCCAAACCCTCTGTTATCAATCAATCGAGTCCCTATACTCAGGTCTCACAAACTGATCTTAGTCCCAAAGATGGACAATGATCTCCCAATACATGGCATCTAAAACGATGTTCATTACACTATGATCTCTCCCCCTCTACCTGGAGTTTGGTTCAAGGGTACATCTCTTCAAACCTCTGATACATGTCGTTGTAATTCTTCAATGTCTTCAAAGAGATGGTGGGTCCCGACGACCAATAACTATCTGGTGCATTTCCAAACCCATGGTTACATCTAAACTAATTATGGACCGTAACGTTCTTAAACTAACTCTGGACCGTAATGTCCTTAAACTAACTTTGAACCGCAACGTCCCTAAACTAACAATGGACCGCAATGTCTCTAAACTAAAATCTATGGACTATAAGGTCCTTAAACTCATGGACTACGATGTCCTTAAACCCAATAGACCGCAACGTCCCTAAACTAAACTCTATGGACTATGATGCCCTTAAACTCCATGGACTACGATGTTCTTAAACCCAATGGACCGCAATGTCCCTATAAACTAAAAAAAAATCCTGTTGAGTAGGTCTTAGTCTAAAATTAGACTAACGTATCCTCAACAAACGTTTGAGTTGATCTTAATCTAGAACAAAATTAACGATCTTTAAACCAACCCAAACCCAAATCTAAGAAAATATGGATTTGGACTAATCTACGCCTTACGGGCGACAACATAAATTAGTCTCTGTATACAATCCACGGGCAACCAAAAATAAAATAAACACACACGACACGAAATGACCATCTGGACAAGGAGAAAGCGGTTACCGCGATGCGGTAGCATAATTAACTGCAGGGGCTTGCGCCTGCAGGGAAGAGTGTCCCCACAATAAAAAAAACTCCTCATAAACGAGGGGGAATCTGACGAAATCTGCTACAACGGCCGCATCTTTCTAAACCTCCGATATACGGTGCCACAAATCAACTTGGTATCTTCAGAGAGGTGGACGGATAAAACCAAATAGCATCTGCCCCCAAAATTCAGTCCGGACGTCCCAACGTCCCGGTCGCGTATTTCGGCGGCGAACATCCCCCACAGCAGTACTGAAGAAACCGCCTCCTCCTGTTGTTACGCCCTTCTTCCCGGTATATGGGGAGGGGACGCAGCGAGGCCCGCTACGTATTTACTCAGAAATAAATACGCTAAACGTATCTAAGCAATATAAAGTAAAATGTACATAAGTGATATCAATATAAATGAACAATAACTTTATTTATTAAATATTCTTTTACAGGTACAACTGGAAATGTAAATACAGGAATAGAAAGCAATGCCTAAACAATGGCATAACAGAAATGAAAAGTATATACAAATAAAGTCATTGATCAGGGTCTTCTGTGAACTGCTCCAAGTGCTCCTGGCTGGTCTTGAACTCCTCAGAATCGGGTCCTCCTGACAACATTCCAAAAAAGAAGAGAAATAGGAATGTTGTTAGCGAACAATCACTCAGTAAGTCCCAAAGGAAGAAGGAGAGAATAGACAGAGAATAGAACGGGTGAAGTATATATGTTATATTTGTTATACTAGTGTAGTTGTTGTAGCTTGGTAAAGAATATGCCAATGTATACGAGAGGAATCCAACTTACACCGTAGACTTTGGTAACCCGTAGTACAAGGCTCCATCGATAATACCACGGAACAACAATATGGATGTAAATACGTCTTTTAGTGACCACCTCGTGCCACCTTTAACATGTTCATTGTATTGATATAAACCCCGTAATGTTTATTGTATTGATTGTACTGATTGTATTGTATTGTATTATCTTGTCTTGTAGTAAATGAAAGACTTGCCGAAACCATGATATCGGTAAACAGAATGGATATAAATGGATAGTCATGTAATCAGAGTATATCCATGGTTCGATTCGGTCATGTTCATATTGATATAGATTGTATTCCGGTATAAATGGATTCATGTTGTATTGCAGTTACACTTGAATCAAATTCAAGATAGATTATAATCAGATTTGACCATGATTTGAACCGAGTCAGACTTGTAAACAAAATTGAAGTCCTGATTGTTTTGAAGTTATCGGTAACTGCTGCACATGTACGACATGATTTGTGTCTCTTTTGTAGGGTGTTTTTCGTCACCCCATTGAGACGGGAATACGCGCGCGCTTGTCAGGCGCATTACAGATTTCCCCTGCCTAAGGTAGGCTGTGGTTTATTGATTGTGGGGATCCGAATCTCCGGCAGCCGCGGACTAAGCTGTCGTTAATTACCCATCGCCTTTGGAGCGAGGGAACCTCCGATTAACGGGTTAAACTAGTCATGCAAACTCAATGTGCAGTGTGCGTGTGTTGTGTTTTAAAAGAGGTTTTGGATATATCGGGGGCCCCGCAGAGTTTTTACGGGGGTCCTGCTACCCGGATAGCGGGCTGGGGGTCAAGGGGACTAGCAGCCCCCTTGCGGGGTGCGGGGCAGCGCCCCGTTAGAAATTTTTTTCTAACAGGGACGGTGTTGTAGAGTGTGTGTGTATCTATATATATACATGTATACATATATATAAAAAGGGGAAAATCCCCCAAAGGACGCGTGGGGCCGGCGCCTCACGTGCCTAGCACGCAAGCACTGTGCGCTGGAGCGCTGTGCGCTTAAACGCTAGCGCACTACGTGTCCGACACGTGGGCGTTGGGCGCTTGAACACTGCGCGCTTAACCGCTAGCGCACCACGTGTCCGACACGTGGGCGCTGTGCGCTTAGGCGCTAGCGCACCACGTGGGCGTTGGGCGCTTGAGCACCACGTGGGCGTTGGGCGCTTGAGCGCTAGCGCACCACGTGCCTGACACGTGAGCGCTGGACGCTTGAGCGCTAGGTGCTCCGGCACCGGCGAGGAAAAGGGGTTTTTAGCCCCAGAAATGGGATTTAAACTCCCGAAAGGGAAATTAGAGGGGAGTTAAACTCCTAAGATGTTTTTTGGAGATGCTGAAACGGGCTTCTCCCTTGAGCTCTGGATCTTCCCAAAGTGGGATTTTTAGGAGATGGGTCTCTTTCTTCCTCCTCTTCTGGTTGGATCTTGAAGAATAAGAAGTATGAGATTTTAAAGATCTCTTATTTTTAAGATCTGATAGGAGATCTAAGTTCCCTTTTGTGGGTTTCGTAGTAAAAAACTATTTAGTTTTGGAAAAGGAAGAGTAAAACTCTTGATTTAATTCAAAAAGAGAAGAAAGTTTTTAGAACCTTGAGGAAGGAGAAGATCACAGATCTTGATTCTTTTGGAAAGAGAAAAAGTTGTTGAGTTATTTTCATTATCCTTGCCTTTATAGGCTATACACTTTACATATAGCCCCTTGGGCTTTACAAAATGGCATTTTGCCCATCCCATGCCTCATGTGCTATTTCTTTTTGCACATAAGCCATGGGCTTTACAAAAATTTGGCTTTATGCCCATTTTCTTACATTTATTCATAAAATAAAAATACAGAAATACAACAAAATTATTTATTACAAAATTTTTATTTTGGCATGGGAGGAGGCCGTCCGCTTCATGTTCGGGCTCGCTCCGGGCATTGGCCCACTTGACCTGGGCTTGGGCCCACCTGGCTTGTGGTTGACTTTGATTTTGACTTGGTCAACCGAGGTGTAAATTTTTATCCCAACAAATTGCTTCCCATCAATAAATGCACACAGCATATGTGGGTCGTGTGCATGAAATTGATGGATCTTCTTTCACGTGGAGGCAACTTGATTTGGTTCCCGCTTTTTGGAAAGCTGACACTGCCCTTTTTATGACATGGATGGTCGATGCTTGACGTGCCTCCGAGATGGAGTGTCTGGTTGACTTGATTCCAAGGCGGAGCGTAATTCAAACGAGGAGGTCGTTGCTGCCTTTTTAGCGACGTGGACAGTCGTTGCTGCCTTTTAGCGACGTAGACGGTCGATACTGCCCTTTTAGCGACTTGGACGGTCGATGCTGCCCTTTTTGCGACTTGGACGGTCGGTGTTGCCCTTTTTGCGACGTGGACGGTCGATGCTGCCCTTTTTGAGACTTAGACGGTCGATACTGCCCTTTTAGCGACTTGGATGGTCGATGCTGCCCTTTTTGCGACTTGGACGGTCGATGCTGCCCTTTTAGCGTCTTGGATGGTCGGTGCTGCCCTTTTTGCGACGTGGACGGACGATGCTGCCCTTTTTGCGACTTGGATGGTCGATGCTGCCCTTTTTGCGACTTGGACGGTCGATGCTGCCCTTTTAGCGACTTGGACGGTCTATGCTGCCCTTTGGACGGTCGGTGCTGCCCTTTTAGCGACTTGGACGGTCGGTGCTGCCCTTTTTGCGACGTGGACGGTCGATGCTGCCCTTTTTGCGACTTGGACGGTCGGCGCTACCCTTTTTGCGACGTGGACGGTCGGCGCTGCCCTTTTTTATGACTTGGACGGTTGGCGCTACCTTTTTTGCGACTTGGACGGTCGGTGCTGCCCTTTTTGCGACGTGGACGGTCGGTGCTGCTCTTTTAGCGACTTGGACGGTCGGTGCTGCCCTTTTTGCGACTTGGACGGTCGATGCTGTCCTTTTTGCGACGGGGACGGTCGGTGCTGCCCTTTTTGCGACGTGGACGGTCGGTGCTGGATTTGACTTGCTCCGCTCCTTGCGGTGTCAGGGATGAAGTTGACTTGTTTCCGAGGTGGAGTTTGATTCTGCCAGGGAGTCCATTTGTTGTTTTTCTGATTTGATGTGATTTGGGTTGACATCAGCACCGCTGCACTAGAATATGGTACCGGGAGCGAATCATCATCTGCCATGAAGAGATTTCCCTCGTTCCCAGTTTAACGACTTAGGGGTCATCTGTTTCCAGTTTAACGACTTAGAGGTCATTTGTTCCCAGTTTAAAGACTTGGGGGTCTAATGGATTGGAGTTTTGGGATTTTGGGGTTAGGGTAGGCATCAGCGTTGCTAACACTGAAGCACACGTGCCAGGAGCAATTCATCATTTGCCTTTTCCTGTTGGGGAGCGATGGCTTAGGAGACAGGTTTAGATTTCTATCACCTAAGGCTTTTCAATTTTATGAGCCGTAAGGGTCTCATAAAAGCATTTTCTCCCTACGAGTCGAAAGGATCTCATAGGTGTACTTTCTCCTTAGGAGTCGTGGGGACTCCCAAGTGTGTTTTTCCTTTGTGAGTCGTAAGGATCCCACGAAGGTTTGTTCTCCTCATATATCGTGAGGACACATGAGTGGGTCTTTCCTAATGGAGCATAATTCCAAGGGCGGAGACCGGCCGCTGGATTGGTGATTGCGGTGGGGCATGGGTATGCTGAGAATTATTTGAGCCCGTGGATTGTATACGGCAGTCAATTTGGGGACTAACCATAGGGCTGGGAGAATTTTGAGAAATTGGATTTTGGTTGGCGTCTGTATCGCTGCACTGGAATATGGTACCAAGAGCAACTCATCATTCGCCGTTTGGGGACTTGAAATTTGGATCTTGTTTGGCATCAGCATTGCTACGCTGGAATAATGCCAGAAGCAACTCATCATTTGCCTCGGGAGGACTTGGGATTTGGTTTTTTGGTCGGTATCAGCACCGCTAACACTGAAGCGAAATGCCAGGAGCGACTCATCATTTGCCGTTGCCCGTTGGGGAACGATGGCTTAGGAGACAGGTTTATGTCCCTATCATCTAAGGCTTTTCAATTTTATGAGCCGTAAGGGTCTTATAAAAGAATTTTCTCCCTACGAGTCAAGAGGATCTCGCAGGTGTATGTTCTTCTTAGGAATCGTGAGGATTCCTAAGTTTGTTGCTCCTTTGTGAGTCGTAAGGATCTCACGCAGGGATTTTCTCCTCACAAGGTCGAGAGGACTTTGTGAGTGTGTTTTATCTTTTTTTTCACGAGTTTGCGCCCTTTCGGGTTTTCACAAACTCGCCGGCAGTCCTGCTGTTTTTACTCACGGATCCCTTTCGGGTTTTCATCCGTGCCCGTTTTGCTTGTGGACATACTGTATTTTTTTATTTTTTATTTTTTTATTTTTTAATCTTTTTTTGTCGCTGGTGGGACTTTAAAAGTAGTGTCACCAGCGGGACTTGGGAAAGATAGGGATTGTTTATGCCCGTGGATTGTAAACGGTTTTGCAGGATGTATGATCCAGACCGTAGGGCCGGTGTGCTCAATTCTCCTGCGACTTGGAGCATTCACGCGTAGTATTTCTTGAGATATCGACCATTGATGGGTGGTATGGACCTTTCTCCCTTGACACTTATTAGTTGGTAGGATCCTCCGTCGAACACTTTCTCAATGACGTATGGTCCTTCCTAGTTTGGCTCGAATTTTCCCTTGGCATGTCGATTGGGGATGATCGGTCTTTTGAGGACCAACACCAATTCGTCTTTCTTGAAAGCGCGGAGACGGGTTATCTTGCCATAGGCCCGTGACATTTGGGATCGGTATAGCTCCAGATTTTGCTGCACCGCGAGCCTCTTTTCTTCGAGGGCGTCGAGCTCTTCAAGCTGAAGGAGCACGTTTTCCTCCTCCGTCAACTCGTGCTGAACAGCTATTCTTAAGCTTGGAACTTTGACTTCGAGGGGGAGGACCGCCTCCACTCCGAAGAGCAATGAGTATGGAGTGGACTGAGTTGGAGTACGGTGCGTGGTACGATATGCCCACAACGCCTCGTGAAGTTTGAGATTCCAGTCTCTCTTGTTGGCTGAAGAATTTTTCCTCAGATATAACATTTCTTTGCACGCTCTCCGCAATCCCGTATCATGGTGGGCCAGTAATACCCAAGCCGTTTAATTTGAAGTCGCATCTTGGGGCCCGATTGGTGAGCACCGCAAACGCCCGAGTGAACTTCTTTCATGACCTTTTGAGTTTCGGCCAATGACAGACACCTGAGTCAGAGTTAGTCATATGACCTGCGGTATAGCGTGTCATTTACAAACACATATCGGAGAGCTCTCTTCTTCAGCTGAATCCTTGCAGATTTTCCTTCGGGCAGCTTGTCGTTTCGGAGGTACTCTATGAAGGGTTCTTTCCAATTGGGCTTGTCTTGGATGATCGAAGCTTCTTCGTCAGGACTGCCTTTCTGTTCCGCGCTTTCCTCTTCTCGTAGAGAGACTGGGGGTAGAATTTGCCGGCTCCTGACTGTGATCAGTATTTCGTCCATGTTAGGATCAGCCAGCTCCTTGGCTAAGCGAGCGAGTACGTCAGCCTTTCCATTCAACACTCTAGGGACTCTCATTAGTTCAATGTGAGTGAACCGTTTCATGAGTTCCACCACTCGACCTCTGTAACAAGATAACTCGGGTTTGTATATCTTATAGTCGCCGCTTACTTGGTTGACGACAAGCTGGAAGTCACCGTAAACCCGTACCCAAAGGATTTCCATTTCTATGGCGAGCTCCAGACCAGCTATCAGAGCTTCATACTCAGTCTCGTTGTTTGTGCGAGGCTCGGTGAGAGCAAAAGAACGCCGTAGGGTTCCTATCGATGGCGTGATGAACACTAATCCTATCCCTGCTTTTATCTCCGGGATGCTTGATTTACTAGAGGTCCTTATCGATGAGGCCCCATCGAAGTAGAGCTCCCAATATGGCTCATCTTTCTCGAGGTGCAGCACTTGTTCGTCAAGTAGCTCGCAATTAAGCGGTGACCTCTCTGATACGGGATGAGCAGCAAGGAAGTCTGCAAGAGCTTGCCCTTTTACTGCTTTCTGGGGAGTATAAACTATGTCAAACTCCAGTAGCATGACAGCCCATCTTGACATTCTACCGGCTAGGCTTGCTTTGGTCATTAAGTGTTTGAGTGGGTCGACCTTAGAGATCAACATAACTCGATGAGCGAGCAGATAGTGCCTCAGCTTCTTCACAGTGAACATCAGAGCCAGGCATTGCTTTTCGATCGGGGAATAGTTGTGTTCCGCCCCGACTAAAGTTCAACTGAGGTAGTAGAGGGCATTCTCTTTTCCATCCTCGTTGTTCTGGGCAAGGAGCGCACCGAGTGACTCATCTAGCGCAGCAGTGTAGAGAATCAGCGGTTTATTTGGAATGGGAGCGGCCAGCACTGGAGGGTGCAACAAGTACTGTTTAATGCTTTCGAATGCTTCTTGACATTCGGCATCCCAGAAAAAAGGAGCTTCTTTCTTCATGAGCTTTGAGAAGGGCCTACATCTCCTCGATAAATTTGAGATAAACCTTTGTATATAAGTAAGCTTGCCTTGAAAAGATCTTAGCTGCGTCAGACTCTTTGGAGGGGGCATCTCTATGATGGCCTTTATCTTGGATGGGTCAACTTCAATCCCTCGATGTCGGACTATGAAGCCCAAGAATTTTCTCGATGACACGCCAAAAGCGCACTTCAGGGGATTCATCTTCATATCATATTCCCTCAGTCTGGTGAGAACGATCCTAAGATCTTGGATGTGGTCGGCCTTGGCTTTAGTCTTGACGACCAGATCATCAACATAGCATTCGACGACTTTATGAATTAGGTCGGCAAAGATATTGGTCATTGCCCTTTGATATGTAGCACCTGCGTTCTTTAGTCCGAACGACATCACTTTGTAGCAGTATATTCCGATCGGGGTTCGAAATTGTCATGCCCCACCCCCAATACAGAGAGTATTGTCCGCTCTGGCTGAAACCGCACGGTTTTGTCTTTCGGGGCGAACCGGACCCGACCAGGGGCCACTTCCCAGGAGGTCACCCATCCCAGAACTTCTCTGGCTCGAGCACGCTTAACTATGGAGTTCTCAACCTCCTGTAGTGCCGGTTCACTTAAAAGGCGCCTCTGTATTGAAGAGTGGTATCATTCCATTTATAGTACAGATCTGCCCTCTTTCGAAATGTATTCCGAAGATTCCCTATTGTTCTACAGTGGGTCCCACGGACTCAAGAGGTGCCCCCCACGGATTCAAGAGGTGGCCCCCGCCCACTTAAACACGACACTTAGCGTGGCACTTTGTTCCGTATGGCACGTTGCTCCGTGAGCAAGAACCGGGTCCTGACAGAAATGCTGTGTGCTTTTCATCCTCAGGCGACATCTTGATCTGATTATACCCAGACGAGCCATCCATAAAGGTGAACAGCTCATAATTTGAGGCGTCATCGACCATTATTTTCATGACTGGTAGCGGGAAGTCGTCTTTAGGACATGCCTTGTTGAGGTCCCTGAAATCGACACAAATTTGGATCTGCCCATTCTTTTTCTTCACCGGGACTATGCATGCGATCCAATCCGCATATTTCTCTTCCCTGATGAAGCCAGCATCGATGAGCTTCTTGGTTTCCTCGATGACCTTTCTTCTAGTTCCCTTCTCATTCTTCGAGGAGCTTGTTTGACCGGCTTAGCATCAGGAGATATAACCAGCTTATGCACGGCCACTTCAGGGGAAAGGCCAGGCATTTCTTTGTATGTCCACGTGAAGCAGTCGACGAACTCATGCAGCAGGGCGATTATCTACGCTTTCATTTCCTCTGATAAGAGTGAGCTGATGTAGGTCGGCCTTGGATTATCGGGCGTTCCTAAGTCAATCTCGTCTAGTTCATCGAAGGTTGCTTGTCCGCTATCTTCGAGCTCCTGAGGAGCTTCCTCTGGTTCGGCTATCTCATCATCATCATTTGATCTTTCGCTGGCTTCACCAACATGGATCATGTAGCACGTTTTGGAATCAGGTTGAATGAAGCCTATGTCTCGTCTATCTGGAATTCGTCCATCGATGAGTGCTCGGACCTGGGGCGGATGCCATAACCCTTCATAAAACTTTGCTTCGGACTCCGTTTGATATAACCGGCATTTGCACTTTTTGAAATATTCTCTCATCTCGGGCGCATAGTATCTGGGATTGAGGATGGCCCTTATGCCTCTCTCATAGGGAAGGCATGCGACAGACAAATCGTCCGGGTGCACAACAAGGTTTGACCCATAAAACAGGATGCCCTTCTGTCCACTTTTCCTCCCGGGAACGTAGAAAGTTTTCAGCTGGTCCATGGTAGAGACTGACAGTGCATCGAGCTCTTTATACATCCGTTCCAGCACCCTTGTGACAGTTAGGGGCCTTTCTGCAATTTCGAAAGTCTCTCGTAGTTTTGTTTATTGCATAGGGGTCAATCTGCACATCTGTTGCACGGCGGGTCCTCTTCCTCCGACTCTTCAGTGTCGCTGCCAAGATGAGGGCGGACTTTGCTGCTAGATGGGGCTTCAGTAACAGATTCGTCCGTATTGCTACCGAAACGAGGGCGAGTTTTACGGAAGGACGGACTTCCAGCGTCGGACTCATCAGTGTCGCTACCGAAATACGGGCGCACTTGGGCGTTTTTGCTTTTAAAAGTGACAGCCGGCTCAGATTTGCTTTTGATTCTTAGGGCCGCTCTATCCTCAGTCAGTTGTGGCTTAGCATTTTGGTGGCTCATAATGTACCGAGAATCTTCATATCGGACTTCATGCACACCGAACGGCTGGATGTCTCCATCAATGCGTCTTTCTTCGTCATTTTTAGTATACTTCATGCATTGATAGAGAGTTGACGGAACGATGCCGTAATCGTGGAGCCACGGCCGTCCCAAGAGAATCTTATAAGACGTGTCGGCGTCGATCATGTATATCTTAGCTTCAGTTTGCAGATCCCCAAATTTGATTGGCAAAGCTATAGACCCCAGAACTTGCTGGCAGTTTTGATTGAAGCCTTGAATGACAATCCTTTCCCTTGACAGGTGTCAGACGTCCATTGACAAACTCTTCAGTGTCCGCAAGTTCATGATGTTCATTGAGGACCCCGGATCAATCAATATGCGATTAATCCTATCTCCGTCGCTGTACCCAGTCACGTAAAGCGGCCGATTATGCTCAGCCGTTCCCAGTAGCAAGTCTTCATCCTTAAACACGACTGCGGCAGTTTGCAAAGTGTACTGAACTTCATTCATATTAATTTCCGCAAAGCCAGCCTGATACCGCTCAGGGTTTTGTAGAGCATGAATGAGAACATCTCTAAGCTCTTGAGATAGAACCAAGGCATCGTAGATGCTAAGGAGAGACGGAAGCTTTCGGAGGTGAGCCAAGACATTATAGTCTACTAGGGAAGAACTCGAATATTCATGAGCAAGTTCTCTGCCATCTTCTTCATTAGCGACTTGTTTTTCCTTCCCTTTTGGGGCGTTGCCCTGATTTGGCGGTAGAGCCCTGCCGCTTCTGAGCTGGATTTGGTTGGCCTTTGTTGTGAGCTCCTCGTCCTCTTCGGGAAAACAGAGCTCCTCCTCAGAGTCGCTGCCAAGATGGATGGCGTAGCAGGTCACTACTGGGATCTCTTCATTGGAGTCTTCTTCTAACTCCTCCAGAATTTCAGCCGCTCGTACAGCGAGGAACTTCTTCAATTGAATTAGAGTTCTTTCCATCTGTTCATATTCTTCGAGGGAATCGATATATTTTTGAATGGTCGATCTCCCTGCAGACTCCTTTTCGTGCTGAGCTGCACTTTTCTTCTTCTTGAACTTTTTGGATTTTGAGCCTGATGGAGCCGCATTAGCAGCTGGAAAGGTAGGTTTCTTCTCCCCTTCCCATTCCGTCCTGGGCTCTTTCTGAAATAGCTTTATCATCTTCTTCATCTTATTAGATATGTGCGTACTCCACGGAGGCTGCGGTGAGTCCGTTTCATTTCTCAGGGTAGCGGGTTCGGCTGTCTGCTCCCAGAAGACTTTAGCTTCTGTCTGTATAAAGTTAGTGGTTGCAACTTGATTGTTCATCAATACACTTTTGGACAGCTCGATCTCTCCAGCCTTGTACTGCTTCTCGACCTAGTCTTTGAAGATATAGCAATCCTCGATCGCATGGCTCACTACTCGGTGGTACGGGCAATACAGAGGATTGTCGGTCATTTTTGCTTCTTGAGGCTGTTCCCCTCCGAAAGACGACGCGACAGACGTCTTGCCTGAGATTCGGGGCAGATGCTAATAGGTGCTATCCGTCCACCTCTCCGAAGATTCCAAGTTGATTTATGGCACCATGCATCGGAGGTTTAAACGGATGCGGCCGATGTAGCAGACTTCGTCAGATTCCCCCTCGCTTGAGGGGTTTTTGATTGTGGGGATGCTCTTCGCTGCAGGCGTAAGCCCCTGCAGTTAATTACGCTACCGCATTACGGTAACAACTTTCTCCTTCTCCAGATGGTCACTTCGTGTCGTGTGTGTTTGTTTTATGTTTGGTTGCCCGTGGATTGTATATGGAGACTGAGTTATGTCGTCACCCGTAGAGCGTGGACTAGTCCAAATCCGTATTATCTTAGATTTGGGTTTGGGGGTTTGGGTTTAAGGATACGTTAGCCTCTTTCGAGACTAAGATCAACTTAAACGTTTGTTAAGGATACGTTAGTCTAGTTTTAGACTAAGATCGACTTAACGGGATCGTTTAGATCCAACAAGAGAGCAATTAAGGGAGCCCTGTTGTTTAGTTTAGCGACGTTGCGGTCGATGGGTAGTTTAAGGACATTGCGGTCCAATATTAGTTTTAAGACGTTGCGGTCAAGGTTAAGGACATCATAGTCCGATGTTAGTTTTAAGACATCCCGGTCAAGGTTAAAGACATCATAGTCCGTGGATTTTAAGGACTTCACAGTCCGGCACTAGTTTTAAGACATCGCAGTCAAGGTTAAGGACATCATAGTCCGATGTTAGTTTTAAGACATCCCGGTCAAGGTTAAGGACATCATAGTCCGTGGATTTTAAGGACTCCACAGTCCGGCATTAGTTTTAAGACATCGCGGTCAAGGTTAAGGACATCATAGTCTATGAGTTTAAGGACCCCACAGTCCGTCTCAATGTGCGGTCATCGGAACCCGTCACCTCTTTGAAGATGTTGAGGAATTACACCGCCAAGTATCAAAGGAGTGAAGAGATGTACCCTTGAACCAAGGTAGATTAAATAATCTTTGGCCCAATTTGGAACTAAGACCAATTAATTATATTATGAGCCCATTAGCCCAGTTAAGTTTGAATTGAGGACTTATGGCCAGCTTGGGCTAAGTCCAATCATGTTTAGAATATTGGCCCTCTGTTGGTTCATTGAAGGAGAGGCCTTGCCTCTAGAAACTTAGCCAATTGGGCTAAAGCTAGTGTTAAACACTAAAGACCAACAGTGTTGAACACTGGGAATAAGATCTGCAAGTTAGTGTTAAACACTAAAAGATAATCAGTGTTAAACACTAGCAACAGGGCTTTCAAATTAGTGTTAAACACTAAAGCAAATCAGTGTTAAACACTGGAAACAGAGATTTCAAATTAGTGTTAAACACTAAAAGAAATCAGTGTTAAACACTGGAAACAGAGATTTCAAATTAGTGTTAAACACTAAAGCAAATCAGTGTTAAACACCGGGAACAAAGTTTTCAAATTAGTGTTAAACACTAAGGAGAGAGGGGTCACGTGTGGACACGTGAGAGCGCCCTGATTCCCCTTATTTTATTCTGCCAAAAGTATTGAATACTTCCTATAATTGCTCTTGGAGCATCACGTGCTGTCACGTGATGGGAATGTGGGTTTTTAACTGTTAAAGCCTTTGCCAAGGGGTCACGTGGTAGCGCGTGAGGGCGCCCATTGCTTCTGTTTGCTTTTTCTTTGTATCCTTCAGGGATCACGTGGGGCACGTGAGGCGTTGCCTCAACGTTCTTTTCTGTGGATCTTTACAGGGGTCACGTGGTAGCACGTGACTTTGGTTCTTTGTATGTTTTAAAGATTTGTTCATCTTTTGAGAATTAAATCCTTCAAAGGGTTAAACCCTAGCAATAAACTTTAGAGGAATTAAATTCCTATTTTCTTCTAAAGAATTATATTCTTAGATAGGGTTAAACCCTAATTTCTTTTCTGTAGGAATTAAATTCCCCATATATGTAAAGAATTAAATTCTGGCATAGGGTGAAACCCTAATTTCTTTTTTAAAGGAATTAAATTCCTGTGAGTTTGAGAGAATTAAGTTCTCAATTAGGGTTAAACCCTAGTTCTGTCCATTCTGAAGGAATTAAATTCCTATAATATGGGGTTAAACCCTAATTTTATCTCAAAGGAATCAAATTCCTATAATTCTGTGTGAATTAAATTCTCAAAACTCAATTCCTCCTCTATGTTTTAGATCTGCATGGCAGGATCTCAACCCAATGAGAATTAAATTCTCAATTCATGGGGAGATGTGCACTTTGCAGATCCTCAACCAGAGAAGGAACTAAGTTCTTTTCTTTATATAAGAGTTAAACTCTTTTGAGAATTAAATTCTCTTTTGAGGCCTCTCTTTTCTTACCTAGGGTTTTTCTTTTGCAAAGAATCAAATTCTTCCTTCTGAATTTTCAAGATCCCCAGGCTCTATATCTCTCTCTCTGTGTCTGTTTTTCTATCCCCCTTTTTCTCTTATTTATAGGAGAAGGAAAAGAGTCAACCTGTTTTAGTGAATTTTCATTGAAAGATCTGATTTATTTATTGAGAGATTTGATTTATCTTTATCATTAATCTGGGCCTTTAGATTATTAGGTGAATTTTATTCACCATTGGATTTTAAGTCCAAAGATATCTCTTTGTTATTTCGGTTAGATTTAGGGGGAAATTTTTCCATGTCCAAGATTTTTCCATAAATTGGTGATATTTAATCACCCTCAGATTCTTGATTCAACGGTTTCAGATAAGTCTTCTCCATTTTGGAAAGATTTGAATGATCTCTCCTCAGAATTTAATTCTGTTAAAGAATAAGGCTTTTAAAGCCGGTCACGTGTGGCCACACGACCGTTGGTCACGTGTGAGCATGTGACCCTTGGTCACGTGTAAGCACGTGACCCCTGGAATGGGCTTCTCTTCTTCTGCGCTCTGTTCTCTGGCCGCTGCTTAACCATCACGTGCCAACACGTGACCACTGGTCACATGTGAGCACGTGATGCCTCTTCTGAAGCTTTTTCCTGATTTTTAATCATGGAACAAATGCCCCCACAGCGTTGTTCTCACGTATCTGCACGTGAGTGCAACACTGTTACTTTTGTGACCGTCGGATCTGCCTTGGGAGTAGGGTAGATGAAACGTTTTCCATCCCATCCTAGAAATGCCCATGTCCTTTCAGAAGAGCTTCCACTTTGCTTCATCTTCCTCCTTGCAAACCTTTTTCTGAGAATTTAATTCTCCTTTTCTAGAGCTTAGTTCTCTTCTCCACAATCTTCAGAGTTTTACTCTGTTCAGGGAAAACCCATCTCTTCAGGTAGTGATCTTTGAACGATCGAGGAACCCTTATATATATTTTTCAAAAACTCTCTGGATTTTAAATCCACACCAAGGGTTTCACCCCTTTTAACATGAACCCATTTTTTCAAGTTCATCAACAAAAATAGAAAACCATTTAATCTTCGAACAGTAGATCTCTTAGGGTTCATATGATTTTTAGGGAGATGATGGTGACGGTTCAAATCCATGGAATTTAATTCCTTCCCAAAAAATGTTTCTGGGAATTTAATTCCCCTTTTCAAAAAGGAATTTAATTTCTTTGAAGAACTTAGTTCTTCCCAGGGAACTTCATGGGTTTTCTTGCCCTGAGTCGTCTTCTTCAAAATCAAGAAGAAGTTTGTAATGAATATTCATGATCGTTATTTCAGGTATTATGGATGCCCATTTGTATGATCTTGAAGAAATCATTTCTTACGGAAATATTCGCGCACTGGGCCGCAGCCAGAACCAGGAGTTCACCAACGCTCAGTGTGCTGAGGTCATGAGCCGCTTCGACGAGTACAACGGTCAGTTACTCCCTCGTCGCTCTTTTCTTTTGAAACTCATCGTGCTGGCGATCTGGGAGGCGCTCCCTCTCTTTTGCACCGGCGTACCGCTCGGGGCATTGGATGCCGCCGAGGATAAAGTGCATTCGGTATATCTGATGAGCCTAATCTCGAAGAGGAGGCGAGACAATCTCATTGATCTCTTGCATCAGGCTTTTCAGCAGTCGGCCATACTTGTTGCTTATCGGAGGGTGGAGGACATCCGTGAGGATCCCGACGCTTGTGATCGCGAGAGAAAACATACTAGGATGGTTCGAAATGCCTGGAAGATCTTGGACAAAGTCACTTTTGAGTTTCTTAATTCATGCCCCGAATCTGAGGTCTTGCCATTGTAATTGTTTCTTCTTGTTTTTGTATGAACTTTTAAAATATGAGTGATAAGTTCTTCCTTCCCTTCTGTGTTTGCATGCCTTCTTTCTGGGATTTTGTTATATTGTCATTGTTGCTGCTGACGAGTTCGGCGTGTGAGGCACCATTTTACTTTTCAGTGCATATCAAGTTTGGTGCTCATGTGCTCTGCACGTGGAGCCCTTTTGATGGGGCTGTTTAATTTTTCATGCCATATTTTGTGCACAGCATTAGATGCAGAAAAGGAGCCTTGGAAATAGTCCCATCTCCCTGATTTCCAATGCCCTCCCTTTTTTGGGCCTTGGAAATAGTTCCACCATGCAATATTCCCCGGGCGCAGCGTTTAATGCCCCTCTTTATAACCTGAGGTCATGGTCTTCTTTGTTTCTTCACAGATAAATCTATTCTCACTTTAGTGTGATTTATCCTGATAAAACAACTGAGTGCCATGGCCTGCAACCGCCCCCATGCTCATCGACAGCCATGGGAAGTACCTATCGAGGAGATGATTCCTCGCTTTGCTGCACGACTGGTGGATCCCCTTCTTACCGACGACGAATGTGATTCGGCGATATATGATCTCTTGATCCGTAGGGGGTCCCCCTCCCAATGGGGTCCCTTTGGCTTCGGATGATTCTTGCTGCCGTGCTTGCTGACATCCCTCCTCACCCAGCGGAGATGACCCTGGCGATGCTTGACGCGGCTGAAGACAAGCTCGAGTGTTTTCACGAAGCGTGCCTGATTACTCAGGCTTTGAAAGATTGCTCGGTTCACCTGTTGGGCCAGATAAGAGCCCGGCGGGCTATTATGTCTACTTTTGCGGACGAACATGGTGCCAATCGGTGGGGAGCGACTCCTCGCGAGAACCGTCGTTTCGATGTGTTGGAGAAGGCAGAAAGAGAGATGGAGAATTTTTCTCTTTGTTTTGTTAACCCTTGTGCCATTGATTCTTTGTTTGGTGACCTTTTTCCGCTAGCATAGTATATTCAAATTAGTGTACCCTTTTTTTATTAGTTGTTGCATGCTTTACATTGAATTTTCATGTTTGTTGTGTCCTTGTGCGTGTGTTTTGCCTGCGTAAATATGCTTCATATTCCTCCCATGAGAACTTTCTTTAATTGCGAGTACTATCATTATGTTGCATGCACATCAGAGCTTCGGGTATCAGTTCTTTTTTGAATATCATATAGTCGCAAATGCATGCTTGATAGGGTCCGTATCGGAAATTTCCTTTTTTGCCTCCCATATCAGGTGATGTGTGCGTGTTTCAGATAGACTATTGCCGTCGAATGGAGGTTTGTTTATACAGTCTTGAGCGTACATGTCCTACTCCAGAGGCTGTGGCTGCGAAGGTGAGCTTACGGGGCTTGATCGAGCGGTGCACGGCAAATATGGCATCATGCGAGAAGAGGTTCGGCCGCAAATTCTCGGAAAGGGAGTTGGCCTCTAAGGCATTGAGCGAGCTTCAAACCAGCCTCACAGCCAAATCCAATAAAGCGTATGAACTCTGGCGGGTACTTCAAGAGTCTATCAGAGAGGTGGTGGCTCTTGATAAAGCTGCCGTGTTCACTCGCGAAAGGGTTGAGGCTCACAAGGCTACTGAGAAAGAGCTTGAAGGCCGGCTCGCCTCGTATCAGGCCCAGTAGGCTCAGGCGGAGGCCCGTCTTCTGGCAATCCTGAATCATGAAGCTGTGGCCCAGCAAAAGAAGGATGAGCTAGCAAAATTGCTAAATCGGCCGCCGGCTTGAAAACTTGTATCTTTTCCTTTCTTTTTGTACATATTCCTGAATGAGAGTATTTTTTTTTGTTCTTTCATGAATTGTACTTTGTATCCATTTTGGTTTATGAATAAAGACATATTTTTCTTCTCAATGGCGTGTCTCCTTTTTATTGAATGTGTTCTGCGGACAATTTATCTTGGTCTCTTTGCAGGGCAGCGATGGCTTAGGATTCAAGGTTAAGATCTGCCTCCTAAGACTTTTGAGCTTTATGAGCCGTGAGGGTTTCATAAAGAGTTTTTCTCCCTACAGGTCGAGAGGATCCCGTAGGTGTAAGTTCTTCTTAAGAATCGTGAGGATTCTTAAGCGGGTTTTCCCTTGAGAGTCGTAAGGATCTCACAAGAAAGTTTTCTTCTTTACCGGTCGTGAGGACCCGCAAGTGCTGGGTGCGGTCGCCCTTATCCGTATTCCACGGGATCAGGGGTTGCTTTGGGATGTTTTCCAGGGTACCGTAGTTTAAAGACATCGTGGTCGAGGTTAAGGACCTCATAGTCCGTAGGTTCAAGGACTCCACAGTCCAATGTTAGTTTTAAGACATCACGGTCAAGGTTAAGGACCTCATAGTCCGTGGGTTTAAGGACTCCACAGTCCAACGTTAGTTTTAAGACATCACGGTCAAGGTTAAGGACGTCATGGTCCGTGGATTTAAGGACTCCATAGTCCGATGTTAGTTTTAAGATATCACGGTCAAGGTTAAGGACATCATAGTCCGTGGATCTAAAGACTCCACAGTCCAATGTTAGTTTTAAGAAATCACGGTCAAGGTTAAGGACCTCATAGTCCGTGGATTTAAGGACTCCACAGTCCGACGTGTGGTTACCAGGACCCGTCACCTCTTTGAAGACGTTGATGAATTACAACGATGAATATCAAAGGAGTGAAGAGATGTACCCTTGAACCAAGGTAAATTCAGTCTAGAATCATGGTGGTTGATCGTTAGTTTTAAGACATTACGGTCGAGGTTAAGGACATCATAGTCCGTGGATTTTAAGGACTCCACAGTCCAATGTTTGCTCTGGATGCTTCACACGGGTTCATTGCCGTGTTCGGCGAGGACCAGGCTTCGCTCTGGGCATTTTCCGCGGGGTCAAAGAGTGACGTTATCCGCGTTCCACGTAACCAGGAATTTTGCACTAGATGCTTCACATGGGTTCACTGCCGTGTTCGGCGAGGACTAGGCTCCGCTCTGGATGCTTCACACGGGTTCACTGCCGTGCTTTGCGAGGACCAGGATCCGCTCTGGACGTTTTCCACGGGGTCAAAGAGTGACGTTATCCGCATTCCACGTGACCAGGAATTTTGCTCTGGATGTTTCCCACGGGTTCACTGCTGTGTTCTGCGAGGACCAGGCTACATTCTGGACATTTTCCACGGGGTCAAAGAGTGACGTTATCCGCGTTCCACGTGACCAGGAATTTTGCACTAGATGCTTCACACGGGTTCACTGCCGTGCTTGGCGAGGACTAGGCTCCGCTCTGGACGTTTTCCACGAGGTCAAAGAGTGACGTTATCCGCGTTCCACGTGACCAGGAATTTTGCTCTGGATGCTTCACACGGGTTCACTGCCGTGTTCTGCGAAGACCAGGCTCCGCTCTGGACGTTTTCCATGGGGTCAAAGAGTGACGTTATCCGTGTTCCACATGACCAGGAATTTTGCTCTGGATGCTTCACACGGGTTCACTGCCGTGCTTGGCGAGGACCAGGCTCCGCTCTGGACGTTTTCCACGGGGTCAAAGAGTGACGTTATCCACATTCCACATGACCAGGAATTTTGCACTAGATGCTTCACACGGGTTCACTGCCGTGCTTGGCGAGGACTAGGCTCCGCTCTGGACGTTTTCCACGGGGTCAAAGAGTGACGTTATCCGCGTTTCACGTAACCAGGAATTTTGCTCTGGATGCTTCCCATGGGTTCACTGCCGTGTTCTGCGAGGACCAGGCTCCGCTCTGGACGTTTTCCACGGGGTCAAAGAGTGACATTATCCGCGTTCCACGTGACCAGGAATTTTGTTGATTGTATCCGCATTTCACGAAGTTGGGATTTGACTTTCGGTGATCTGTACACCGCCGAGTCATGGAACTGGGAATTGCCGCTATTCCGCTTCGATTGATATTGTGTCCGTTGTGACGAGACGAGTGTTGAGACGATCTCTAGGTCACTTGTGGCCCGTCGAGATTTGGCTTCTTCTTACGATGAAACCTGGAGGAGGAGTATGATCCCTTCTTTGTTTGCGCCCCTGGATTGTATACAGGGATTGATGTAATATCACCTGTAGGGCATAAATTTAATTTTTATTTTATCTCTTTTTCCGCGATACTCTATCATTTCAGCTTTTATATCGCGAAGGTCGCGATTGCCCCATCATTTCGGCTATTTTTCGCGGTGCCCTATCATTTCGGCTATTTTTTTTTTTTTTTTTACTCGCTGCTTTTTATTGCGAGTTGCCCAATCATTTCGGCTATTTTTCATGCATACATTTTTACTTGCTGATTTTGTCGCAAGTTGCCCCATCATTTCGGCTATTTCGTATGCATGTGTGGCTTGCTGGCTTTTCGCTGCAAGCTTGGATTTAGACACCGATTTCGGCATCAGCACCGCTACAACTAGGATGTTGCCAGGAGCAAATCATCATTTGCCTCTGTCGATGTTGAACAAAGGTGGCTTAGTAAACAAGGTTAAGGGTCCTGTCGACTAAGGCTTTTGACTTCATGAGCCGTAAGGGTCTCACAAAGGTATTTGTCCCTACAAGTCGTGAGGATCTCGTAGGTGTGTTTTCTCCTTGGGAATCGTGAGGATTCCTAAGTGTGTGCTCTCTTGTAAGTCGTAAGGATCTTACAAAAGGGTTTTCTCCTTATAAGTCCAGAGGACCTACAAGAGTTGTTTACTGTATGAACATATCCCTAGTCATGGATGGGACTTGGTTAGGGAAATGTTTATTCGCGCCCGTGGATTGTATACAAGGGTCAGTATTGAGCCACTTGTAGGGCAATATCGAAGGTTGGGGGGGTTGCTTAAGAACAGGTTCGGGTCTCTGTAACTTAAGACTTTCAAATCTTATGAGCCGTGAGGGTCCCATAAGAGAGTTCTCCTTACGAGTCGTGAGGATCTCGCAAGTGTAATTTCTCCTTAGAAATCGAGAGGATTCCTAAGTGTGTTGCTCCTTTGTGAGTCGTAAGGATCTCACGCAGGTGGTTTCTCCTTACAAGGTCGTGAGGACCCTGCAAGTGTCCTTTAACGAGGTTGCGCCCTTTCGGGTTTTCACAAACACTCGCCAGTAGCCCTGCTGTTTTTACTCACGGAGCCCTTTCGGGTTTTCATCCGTGCCCACTTTGCTTATGGACATACCGTCTTTATTTTTTCTTTATTTTTTCTTTTTTTTTATATCGGCTTCGAGATACTGCAATCCACCGTAGTTTATCGATATCTCGGTCAATAGCCAGTTTTAGGACATAGTGGTCCATTGTTAGTTTAAGGACGTTTCGGTCCGTCGTTAGTTTAAGAACGTTTCGGTCCGCTGTTAGTTTAAGGACGTTTCGGTCCGCTGTTAGTTTAAGGACGTTTTGGTCCGCTGTTAGTTTAAGGACGTTTCGGTCCGTTCAGGAGAAGGCCGGCTACCGCTTATAGAGTTTGAGCTTAGGAAGATAGCGAGCGGGCATAGTCGTCGTCATTTATCATTGACCTAGGCTGTGGCTCATTAAGCGTAGTATTTCTTCAAGAAGCGATCGTTTATTGGCCTGAAAGGCCTTTCACCGTGCATATCCATGAGTAGATAGGCTCCACCCTGGTAGACTTTGTCTATTATGTACGGGCCTTCATAGTTCGGCTCGAATTTTCCCCGCTTGGCGCGATTGGGGATCATAGGTCTTTTGACCACTAGCACGAGTTCGCCCTGGCGGAATGTCCTCGGCCTGGTCAATCTTTCATATGAGCGCGTCATCTTTGCTTTATAAGCCTCTAGATTTTGTTGCGCTATGAGCCGGGTTTCATCAAGGGCGTCAAGCTCCTCAAGCCGAAGGTGGGCATTTTCTTTATCTGTCAGCTCGTAGTGGACTGCCACTCGTAGAGAAGGTAGCTCTATCTCGAGGGGAAGTATTGCTTCTGTACCGAATACCAACGCGTACGGCGTCGTGTTCATGGCCGTCTTGAACGTAGTTCGATACGCCCAGAGAGCTTCTTGTAATCTCTCGTGCTAGTCCTTCTTATTTCGGGACACCGTCTTCTTTACGATCTTCGTCAAGGTCTTGTTGAAAGCCTTAGCTAGACCGTTAGCTCGCGAATTATAAACTGAGGAATATCTTCAGTTTATGTTGTGTTATTGTGCGAAGCGGCTGATCTTGTGGCTTCTGTAGGCTGGCTCGTTATCGGAGATGATCCATCGCGGCGTTCCAAACCGATAGATGACGTGCGTCTTGAAGAAATGGAGGATATTCTTCGTCTTCACTTCCCTCAGCGGTACTGCTTCTGCCCATTTGGAGAAGTAATCAGTTGTTGCCAAAATGAATCGATGTCCTCTGGACGATGCTGGTTCGATGGGGCTGATTATGACAGTCCCCCACATTTCGAACGGCCAGCTAGTCACCGTTGGATGTAGTGGATTTGGATGCTAGTGGATGAAGTCCCCATGAATCTGACACGAGTGGCATTACTTCACATACTTGAGGTAGTCCTGGATCATCGTGGGCCAATAATAACCCATTCGTTTGATCTTCAACTTCATCTTTGGTCCGGCTTGGTGGGAACCGCAGAGTCCGTCGTGAACTTCTTGGACGACTCTTTCTGCTTCTTCGGGTCCCAGGCATCTCAACCACAGGGAATCAAATGACCTCTTGTACAGAGTGTCATTGACGAAGGCAAAAGATAAGGCTCGCTTCATGAGCTGGTGTCTTGAGGACGCATCTTCAGGCGTTCGACGGGATTTGAAGTAGTCTATGAAGACTTCTCTCTAATCTTCAACCTTTTCTTGTTCATTTATTTGCAGGGCCGTCTGCTCAGTTGCTTCCTTTTTCTCGGATGATTCCGGCGATATTTCTGCCGGTGTGAGGACCCGACGGCTTTGTACCATGATTCTGACGTCATCGAGGTTCTCATCAGCCAGTTCTTTAGCGAGCTTGGCTAACGCGTCTGCCTTGCTATTTTCCACACGCGGTATGCTTTCCAGCATATAGTAGGGAATTTGAGTCAGCAATTGCTGTACTCTGTCGCCGTACTTCACCTGCTCTGGCTTGTATGTCTGGTAGTCGCCGTTCTCTTGGCTAACGACTAGTTGGGAGTCTCCATGTATGAGGAGGTTTTCAATTCCCATGTCGATGGCGATCTCGAGACCTGCTATCAAAGCTTCGTATTCGGCTTCATTGTTCGTCCTCGGCTCTGTCAAGGAGAAGGCGAATCGCATTATCCCTTCTTGTGGGGTTACGAAGATAAGGCCTACCCCTGATTTGATTATAGGGGTGCTTTGTTTGCGCTTTTTCACGGAAGACGCTGCATCAAAATAGAGTTCCCACCGGTTACCACCACCGTCGATCGCATCAAACGCGTGTTCGTCTGGCAGTTCGCAATTCAAAGGGGAATCGGCCGGTATCGGATGTTCAGCGAGGAAGTCGGCGATGGCCTGGCCTTTGACTGCTTTAAGAGGTTGATAAGTTATCGAGAACTCCATCAAGAGCAAGGCCCATTTAGCGAGCCGACCTGTCAATATGGCCATTGACATCAAATATTTAAGAGGGTCCACCTTCGATATGAGACGGACTTCATGTGCCAATGCATAGTGCCGGAGCTTTGTTATCGCAAAGATCAGCGCCAGGCAGTGTTTTTCAATGGGGGAATAGTTGCCTTCTGCCCCCAGTAGAACCCGACTTAAGTAATAGAGAGCCCTTTCTTTCCCTTGGTCGTTCTCTTGTGCCTATAATGCACCTAAGGAACCTTCGAGGGCAGTTGTATAAAGAATAAGAGGTTTTCCTTTGACTGGAGAAGCTAACACCGGCGGGTTCTGCAGGTACTGTTTGATCTCGTCCAGTGCGCCTTGGCATTTGTGATCCCAGACGAACGGGGTTCCCTTCTTCATCAGGTGACTGTAAGGGCGGCACTTGCCTGAAAAGTTGGCTATAAATCGCTGGATGTACGCGAGCTTCCCTTGGAGAGACCGCAATTGTTTGAGAGTCCTTGGCGGTGGCATTTCCATGATCGTCTTGATCTTCGACGGATCTATCTCAATGCCTCGGTGCCGGACGATGAATCCTAGGAATTTACCTGAGGACACCCCGAATGCGCATTTGAGAGGGTTCATCTTTAAATTGTATTGTCTAAGGCGTTGAAATACGGTCTTCAGATGCTCTAAATGCTCCTCGTACGATTTGCTCTTAACCACGAGGTCGTTAATATAGCATTCGACGATTTCATGTATGAGGTCATCGAAGATCTTCGTCATGGCCCTCTGATAGGTGGCACCGGCGTTCTTTAAACCAAAGGGCATAACTTTGTAGCAGAATATACCCAGAGGAGTCCGGAAAGTGGTGTGCTTCTGGTCTTCGGGGTGTATCTTTATCTGATTGTATCCTGATGAGCCGTCCATGAAAGAGAAAACCTCATGCGTGGACGTGTTATCTATCATCAGCTCGGTGACCGGTACTGGGAAATCGTCCTTCGGGCAAGCTTTATTGAGATCCCGGAAGTCCACGCATATGCGCACTGTCCCATTTTTCTTCATCACTGGGATGATGTTAGCGATCCAATCGGGATATTGAACTTCTTGGATAAACCCAGAGTCGATCAGCTTCTTGACTTCGGCGTTGATGCTCATCTCAAGCTTGAGCCGCATTCTTCTCGGCGCTTGTTTGACTGGCTTGATGTCCGGGGATATTGCCAATTTATGGACAGCTATTTCTGGATCCAGTCCTGGCATTTCTGAATAGTTCCATGCGAAGCAGTCTCTATGCTGCATAAGCACGTTTTTTAACGCAGCCACCCTTTCTTCCGATAGCAATTCGCTGACAAATGTCGATCGCGGGTCGTTTGCTGTCCCCAACTCAATCTTCTTGAGGTTATCTGCAGTAGTATGTATGCCATCTTCCAGCTCTTTCGGCGCTGGTGGAAATTCTGAGATTACCTCGTCATCGCTGTTTTCGAAGCACCGGGGAAAGTCATCCATATTCTCAGGCTCTTCTTTTGATAGTGTTATCATATGACAAGTACGAGCTCGCTTACAAGACTGATGTTGTTCTGGTTCTACTCTCGCGGCTTTGGGTTTATGCTTCTGCGGCGGTGTTACCCTCCAACTGCTGGATAGAGCGAACTTGCCGAGCTGATATTGGTCTTCGACCCAGTTCTTGAAGGTGAAGCAGTCTTCGAGAGGGTGTCCTATTGCTCGGTGATAAGAGCAATAGTCTGGATGAGAGACCTCGTTGGCTTGCTCGGGGTGCTTGGACTCCGGAAGTGTGATCATTTGATGTTTTATAGCGAGGTCAAGTATCTTCCGTGTTTTATTCTGAGGAAAAGAGTATGCCTGACTCATCTTCTTCATAAGGGACAAATCCGGACCGCTCGATTTCCGATCGCATGACTTCTTGGTCCCGCTTTGTTGTTGTCGAACGCCTTTTCTTCTCTTTGATTTGTTTCTGCCTCTGTGTCGGGCCTTTTGCACAGCAGGTTGACAGGGAGGAGTATTTTCGTCTTTTGCAGCCTGTTGAAGAAGACGTTGCGTCCTGGCTTTCTCGTAGATGGCCATTTCGCGATTATGGTCGTCCCGAGCTTTTTGACCCGCTTTCCTGATAAGCTTGTCCATTCGCTCTTCAAATGACGGACTCGGCACTTTGATTGCGGGATCTAGTTGTGATAAGGGGTCGGTGTTTTCTGACAGGGCATCCTCTTCTTCATCGAAGTTATATATGGCGTAGCTACCGTGGACTCGTTCCCATTTCCCGGATCTTACATATCCAAGCCCAAGCGTTTCCATTCTCCCGTTGGGCAATTTGCGCTGAGTCCCAGGGACATCCCAAATCCTGTTGTAGAACCGAGCTTGTCGAATAGTCTGTTTTAAGGGTACCCCTTGGCGCTTCAATAGCCTTTTTAGTCCGTTCGTGTAATATCTGGGCAAACGGATGGGCTGGAACATGTCAAGTGTAGAATCCTCCCCATGCCAGATTTCTTCTTTCTTCAGGTGCGACTTCGGGATTTTCTTTAGACGATGGATTAGCGAGTGGTGCTGCTTGAGCAAGCATCTCCTACAGCTTTTCACGTTGCAGTTGACCTTTTGTTAAGGACTAAGTTTGAGGTCGGTGACTAGTAGAGGCTCAAACTTCGTCTTTGGAATTCACCACATAGACTATGTGAACTACCATGCCCTCAGGCTTGGGGTGTTTGGAGTTTGCTTCGGGCACTTGAGCTTTATTGGGCTTCTCTTTTTTTTTGTGAAAAGCCGCGTTGGTTTTGGGAGGAATCGCTGTATCAGGATCCGTCTCGGGATGAGTCCCTTTCTCCTGCTTCCACACCTAATATAGATGAGGAAAGTTGTCTTAGGGAGCGAACTGGTTTCTACTCTCGTGGTATCTCCATGGGCTGCAGAGACTTCTTCCATATTGCGGTAGGAGAACTTTGTCTGACCCTTCACAACAACATTCACCACCGGGGTTGAAACAGGACCATGCGGAGAATTGCTCTCAGCTCATTTTGTATGACGCTGACATCGACGTTGGTCATTTCTTACAGCTGGGATTTGATTAGCTTCAGGATTTTACTGAGCCTGCCCCCTATTTCCTTTGAGAGCCTGAATATTCTGCCCCCTGTGTCGTCCTTGGTTCCTGGCATGTGCCAGTTGTTTGAGGACTGATTCCGTCGGCAAAGCTGCCACTTGGGAAGCCTGCCTGTGGAAGACAGACTTCCTCTGGGATTCCTCCATCGGCGTTGAGGCACCGAGGGTGGGAGGTGGGGGCACCGATCCAAAGAGAAGCTAGTTGATTTCTTAAAGAGCCAGATTGCAGAGATTTGAAGCTGCAAGTGGCCCATTCTTGACTCCGCCAGATGTGACAGAGCCTGAGTTGCTAGGGTAGGACCAAACACCATTCTTCATAGAGACGAAATGCCGGTTTCAATATCCACTCCCCTAAGGGCAACCAAAAATATACACACCGCGATTATCTGATCGTGGGAAAAACACGACACACGAAGTGTGGAGTGGAAAGAGGAAAAGGTCCCACCGGATGTGCCAGAATCCGTTCCCCTCTGAAAGACGGCGCGACAGACGTCTTGCCTGAGATTCGGGGCAGATGCTAATAGGTGCTATCCGTCCACCTCTCCGAAGATGCCAAGTTGATTTATGGCACCATGCATCGGAGGTTTAAACGGATGCGGCCGATGTAGCAGACTTCGTCAGATTCCCCCTCGCTTGAGGGGTTTTTGATTGTGGGGACGCTCTTCCCTGCAGGCGCAAGCCCCTGCAGTTAATTACGCTACCGCATTGCGGTAACAACTTTCTCCTTCTTCAGATGGTCACTTCGTGTCGTGTGTGTTTGTTTTATGTTTGGTTGCCCGTGGATTGTATACGGAGACTGAGTTATGTCGTCGCCCGTAGGTCGTGGACTAGTCCAAATCCGTATTATCTTAGATTTGGGTTTGGGGGTTTGGGTTTAAGGATACGTTAGCCTCTTTCGAGACTAAGATCAACTTAAACGTTTGTTAAGGATACGTTAGTCTAGTTTTAGACTAAGATCGACTTAACGGGATCGTTTAGATCCAACAAGAGAGCAATTAAGGGAGCCCTGTTGTTTAGTTTAGCAACGTTGTGGTCGATGGGTAGTTTAAGGACATTGCGGTCTAATGTTAGTTTTAAGACGTTGCGGTCAAGGTTAAGGACATCATAGTCCGATGTTAGTTTTAAGACATCCCGGTCAAGGTTAAGGACATCATAGTCCGTGGATTTTAAGGACTCCACAGTCCGGCACTAGTTTTAAGACATCGCGGTCAAGGTTAAGGACATCATAGTCCGATGTTAGTTTTAAGACATCCCGGTCAAGGTTAAGGACATCATAGTCCATGGATTTTAAGGACTCCACAGTCCGGCATTAGTTTTAAGACATCGCGGTCAAGGTTAAGGACATCATAGTCTATGAGTTTAAGGACCCCACAGTCCGTCTCAATGTGTGGTCATCGAGACCCGTCACCTCTTTGAAGACGTTGAGGAATTACAACGCTAAGTATCAAAGGAGTGAAGAGATGTACCTTTGAACCAAGGTAGATTAAATAATCTTTGGCCCAATTTGGAACTAAGACTAATTAATTATATTATGAGCCCATTAGCCCAGTTAAGTTTGAATTGAGGACTTATGGCCAGCTTGGACTAAGTCCAATCATGTTTAGAATATTGGCCCTCTGTTGGTTCATTGAAGGAGAGGCCTTGCCTCTAGAAACTTAGCCAATTGGGCTAAAGCTAGTGTTAAACACTAAAGACCAACAGTGTTGAACACTGGGAATAAGATCAGCAAGTTAGTGTTAAACATTAAAAGATAATCAGTGTTAAACACTGGAAACAGAGATTTCAAATTAGTGTTAAACACTAAAGCAAATCAGTGTTAAACACTGGAAACAGAGATTTCAAATTAGTGTTAAACACTAAAGCAAATCAGTGTTAAACACTGGAAACAAAGTTTTCAAATTAGTGTTAAACACTAAGGAGAGAGGGGTCACGTGTGGACACGTGAGAGCGCCCTGATTCCCCTTATTTTATTCTGCCAAAAGTATTGAATACTTCCTATAATTGCTCTTGGAGCATCACGTGCTGTCACGTGATGGGAATGTGGGTTTTTAACTGTTAAAGCCTTTGCCAAGGGGTCACATGGTAGCGCGTGAGGGCGCCCATAGCTTCTGTTTGCTTTTTCTTTGTATCCTTTAGGGATCACGTGGGGCACGTGAGGCGTTGCCTCAAAGTTCTTTTCTGTGGATCTTTACAGGGGTCATGTGGTAGCACGTGACTTTGGTTCTTTGTATGTTTTAAAGATTTGTTCATCTTTTGAGAATTAAATCTTTCAAAGGGTTAAACCCTAGCAATAAACTTTAGAGGAATTAAATTCCTATTTTCTTCTGAAGAATTATATTCTTAGATAGGGTTAAACTCTAATTTCTTTTCTGTAGGAATTAAATTCCCCATATATGTAAAGAATTAAATTCTGGCATAGGGTGAAACTCTAATTTCTTTTTTAAAGGAATTAAATTCCTGTGAGTTTGAGAGAATTAAGTTCTTAATTAGGGTTAAACCCTAGTTCTGTCCATTCTGAAGGAATTAAATTCCTATAATATAGGGTTAAACCCTAATTTTATCTCAAAGGAATAAAATTCCTATAATTCTGTGAGAATTAAATTCTCAAAACCCAATTCCTCCTCTATGTTTTAGATCTGCATGGCAGGATCTCAACCCAATGAGAATTAAATTCTCAATTCATGGGGAGATGTGCATTTTGCAGATCCTCAACCAGAGAAAGAACTAAGTTCTTTTCTTTATAAGAGTTAAACTCTTTTGAAAATTAAATTCTCTTTTGAGGCCTCTCTTTTCTTACCTAGGGTCTTTCTTTTGCAGAGAATCAAATTCTTCCTTCTGAATTTTCAAGATCCCCAGGCTCTATATCTCTCTCTCTGTCTGTTTTTCTATCCCCCCTTTTCTCTTATTTATAGGAGAAGCAAAAGAGTCAATCTGTTTTAGTGAATCTTTCATTGAAAGATCTGATTTGTTTATTGAGAGATTTGATTTATCTTTATCATTAATCTGGGCCTTTAGATTATTAGGTGAATTTTATTCACCATTGGAATTTAAGTCCAAAGATATCTCTTTGTTATTTCGGTTAGATTTAGGGGGAAATCCTTCCATGTTCAAGATTTTTCCATAAATTGGTGATATTTAATCACCCTCAGATTCTTGACCCAACAGTTTCAGATAAGTCTTCTCCATTTTGGAAAGATTTGAATGATCTCTCCTCAGAATTTAATTCTGTTAAAGAATAAGGCTTTTAAAGCCGGTCACGTGTGGCCACGTGACCCCTGGTCACATGTGGCCTCGTGACCCCTAGTCACGTGTAAGCACGTGACCCCTGGAATGGGCTTCTCTTCTTCTGCGCTCTGTTCTCTGGCCGCTGCTTAACCATCACGTGCTAACACGTGACCACTGGTCACGTGTGAGCACGTGATGCCTCTTCTGAAGCTTTTTCTCGATTTTTAATCAGGGAACATAGGCCTTTTCGACTCCAGCAATTGTAGACCGTTGTTCAAGGCATCTTTAAATATCTTTCGGACCTTGTCCCTCCTGAAAGAGTAAACCTTGTTCTTTTTCTCCTCTAGGGAAGGCCCTTCTCCTCCTAGCACTGGTTTTCGAGACCGGTTGGTTTTGGATTCGCCCGCCCTTCGCTTTTCTTCATTGTCGGACGCATTGAAGACATTGGTACTGCTGGGATTCCCGCTTCTACGATTGTCGTCCCGCTTTCTTTTCTAAGTCTTGTCTTTCTGAGAGTCCGGGGTCGACTCTTGCTTCGAGCGTTCCAGCATTTGGACTTTCTTGGTTAGCTCTTGAAACGTCTTGAGGCCTGCAGTACATAAGAATGGGACCATCCAATTGCTGAGGTTCCCAATGAGAAGGCTGACGGACTGGTCCTGCTCCAGCGGCGGTTCTCACTTGACCGTGAGATTACGCCATCTGGCGATAAAGTCGGTGTTGCTTTCATTCTTTCCCGGCTTGGTCCTCACAAGGTCAGCAATGGAGATTTTATCACTGACACTCATGAACCTTTGCCGAAACAGAGACTCCATTTGGGCAAAGGTAATAACGGACCCGTCTGGTATACTCGCGTACCAGTCGAAAGCGACACCAGTTAGGCTGTTGACAAACTGACGAAGAAAGAGCGCATCATTGCCCCCTGTATTTCCGCACGATGCTTTGAAGTAGGCGACGTGCTGGTTGGCATTTCCCGTTCCGTCAAATCTTCCGAACTTAGGAATGACGTAGCCGCTCAGGAACTCGATCAGATCGTACTGTGCGGGATATGGCCGCCCGCTACTGCCAATTTCTTTCTGAGCTTCAACTTCGGCCACCAATGTTTTTAACTTTGCTGGTGACCAAATCCATTATCCGATCTTGTGTTAGCGGGATAGTTCTATCTGGGGCCAAGGCGTCCCTAGAAGCAGAATGTGGCCGGCTTTCGTGTGGCTCGACCAGTCTTGGACCCAAAGGAACATGCATTGGCTGCTTCGGATTGTCATCACCCGGCTGATGAGTAGCGACTTGTGCTTGATTGGGAGGCACTCGAGCAATTTGAGCCGTAAGCTGCATCACAACATTCGTTAGGTCGTCAATTTTCGAATAGAGCTTGGCCATCTCTTTATCTTTGCTATTGAGCTGTTTTCGAAGCTCTTGAAGCAACTCTTGCTCCGCGGTCCTGGGGCGGAAAGTCGGCTCTTCCTCGCTGTCCGAGCTTGACTCTTCCTGGACCGAAGGGTCTTTCTGCCTATCGTCCTCTTCGAGAGGGTTTTCATCATCCAGCGGAGGCGGCTGTTCTTGGGAAGCAGCAATCACATTCAAGCCAGATTGGGCTTGGGATGTGGTGGCCCCCTCCTTGCTTTTGCTGCGAAGGTTGTCGCTGGGGCGCTCGCCCGCCATATAGACCGTATGGATAATATATCCAGCCGTCTTTTTATTATCGACGGCTGATTTCACGGATCGCTGTCTTGACCCCCCTGTTTTGGTAACGGGCAGTCGATTGAAGGCGGATGGCCTGGCCGGATTCTTGAATGGTGCTGGCACTTCTTTTCTGGATTTGCCCCGCTGCTTTCACGCGGCGCAGAGCACCTGATAGACTCTTGAAGAGACAGTGTCATACTTTTTCTGTTGGGGCCGGGACACGTCTCTTTGTAGCGACGTTCGGACCGCCGTCTTCTTGACTCTGGCGGTCATAGTATTTTTCTGAACCCACTTCAGAGGCTCGAAGGAATTGCTGATTTTTACGGCCGACTCAGCCGTCGTCGCGGAGTAACCCTGCTCTTGGAACCTCATAAGATTCTACTTGGCCGAAGTCCTGACCCTCTTGTTGGCTCGATATCTGAGCCGCTTCTGCCTTAACTTTTCTGTTTTAAGCACTTGGCAAACTTTGGCTCTTCGAGAAAACGCCGTAGATCGGGCGATAGAGGATTTTGGAGATACACTCGATTGTGCATTTGTTGGAGTCATCGCCTGAGCTCGTCCGCAACATTTGATGTTGCCCATTGTATTGGAAGTCTTTTCCCCCAGCTGGAACACCAGAGAGTCGTTCAGGCACCGTCTTAAGTTTCGGTTGTGGTGCCTTGGCGATCACAACATTTGGCCTCTTTCCCCTTAAGACCGACTTGGCCACCTGTTTTGCCGGGATTTCTGCCAGATGAGCACTTCCGGCAGGGTAGATGATGACGGAACCAAACTGGCGGGGCAGTTCCTCCCACTGTCGACTGAGGCTTGCAGGATGAACCATACGAGTATTGATCTTGACCACGTACGGAATCTGGGTCGCGTCAGCAGCTGGATCGATCTTAGGAGACATTGTCGTTGAAAGTTGATTGCAGTACGGAAAAAACATTATTTCAGTACAAATATCGGCATATATGTTAAATGAGTTCGCATGAACACTTGACCCGAGATATGGGAGGAAAGAAAGGTCCCATCGGGCGTGCCAAAATCTGTAGGGTGTTTTTCGTCACCCCATTGAGATGGGAATACGCGCGCGCTTGTCAGGCGCATTACAGATTTCCCCTGCCTAGGGTAGGATGGGGTTTATTGATTGTGGGGATCCGAATCTCCGGCAGCCGCGGACTAAGCTGCCGTTAATTACCCCTCGCCTTTCGAGCGAGAGAACCTCCGATTAACGGGTTAAACTGGTCATGCGAACTCAATGTGCAGTGTGCGTGTGTTGTGTTTTTAAAGGGGTTTTGGATATATCGGGGGCCCCATAGAGTTTATATGGGGGTCTTGCTACCCGGATAGCGGGCTGGGGGTCAAGGGGACTAGCAGCTCCCTTGCGGGGTGCGGGGCTGCGCCCCGTTAGAAATTTTTTTCTAACAGGGACGGTGTTGTGGAGTGCCCAAAGCTTCGTGATATTGACCACATTTCTGATCCCTATTTGCATTTCAGTGGGAGCTAGCAATCTGGACCGTATTGAAAAGGTTCCTGTGTGTATCTATATATATATACATGTATACATATATATAAAAAGGGAAAAAGCTGTAAGTCCATGCTACCTCTCCCGGTACATTCGGGCATGCGGAATTAGGTGAAAAACAATTTTCTAGAGGTGGTAACATGGACTCAAAACCGGATCTTTGTTAAACATCTAACTAACAACCTAACTAGGAGTTGTTAACTACTCGGTTAGGGGGTTATACTTTTCTTTCTTGAACTCCTTCAACTCTTCAAGCCTCGATGGTTGTCCGGATCGGCTTCACCCCGCCGTCTCCTTGCGCCGAAGATCGATCCACCTGAAAGCTTCTACCTTTGGCTCCTTCTTCGAACTTTGAAGAAACTAGTTCACTTGGTTTGCCAAACCTTGTGAACTAGAGTGAGTAGAGAAGAGTTTTGTTGGGATTTTATCTATGGTTCTTGGTTCTCAACACATGAGACAAGTGAACCATAGAGTAAAGAGAGGGAGAGCAAGAGGAGGAAGATGAGAGCTCAAGAACAAGAGAGAGAATGAGAATGATAGAATGAGAGAAGACCTTTTTCTCTTGGCTCTCATAATCCATAACCATCATAACACATCATAGCAATCAAGTATTATGTGATGGTTTAAGCAACAATAGCCATATCATTTCATGCACTCATTTTGCACAAGAGAGCAAGCAAGCAAAAGACTTTGCCATGAAATGATAGCCATTGTTATCATGATGGTCAACTAGTCAAGCCTAGTCAACCGGTCAACAGAGTCAACAAAGTCAACAAGTCAACAAAGTCAACCCCTCAACAACCATGTCACCATAATACTTAATTAATATAATTGTTAATTACATATCATATTCTTATTAGGGTTGAGCAAAAAGTCAATAGTCAACGGTCAACAACCCTAATGAGAATCCTCTGCCTCTGTCTCTCCGTCAACTGTGCATACACACCCGCATCCGCGTTCCGAGGAACACGGATGCATACTGGATAAAACCAATCCCAAAAGGTACACTAGGATCTGGCTTAAACCAAAGCCCGCTAGTGTTAACTGTCCGGACACTGTACGTGCATAAGTGCACGGATGTGACCGAACCCTGTCGCAAAACCATGCGACCTGTCGCAAAACCATGCGACCTCTACTCTTTTACCTAAAGGCGAATAGCTTTCTGTGTGGGACTCTAAAGACTCGACACTACGCTGGCAGTGGGTTTAACCACAGACCGCAAGCGGCACTAGCTGTGCGTAACGGTCCCCAGGCAGATGCCGATAAGAAGACTGATGAGGTGAAACCCATCTGAACTCCTACTGAGCCTGAATGTGACAATCTCCGTACAGTCCGGTCTGTTCGTCTGATACATCGCATGGCGGGCCTAGGGGGCGGTAAACGTCAGTCCCTTAATAGCGGTACAAGTCGTGTCGGAGTGAAGCCCAATACACCCTGAGATAACACTGGAAGCCTATCAGTGTATCCCGCTTGCCCTGGCCAGGGACTACTCGTGTAATGGCTCTTCTAGACACAACGCGATGTCAACCCCCAATACCGGGAGAGACGAATCCTGTCTAACCGTCACTGCCTCCAAATGCTTCGGGATTGCACCCAACTACTACCTGTTTGCACGACTCCTTTGAGCCGTGGTAGGGTAGTAATCAAAGTACAGTGGGAACACACTCGAGGCGAAGTGACAGTGTCAAGTCAGCGGACTAAGCTGTACTCATGTCATCTGGGAACTGATAACTGACGATAGGTATAATACCAACCGGTCAGTTCCCGACGAGTCCTGTCCAGTGTACTTGTAACCCAACGAGCACCCGCATACTATCTCCAGTACGACGTACTGATGGCTGTGGGACAGACCGTCTCCCACACTGGGATGAGAAGCGCATGCGCTAGTCTACTCCGGAGTATCGATGCCCTGTCTCGATAGTCCTGTGACTAGGGACCTGCATAAGGATGTGCTTATAGATTACCCAGCCCCCACTAGTGTGACTGCCATCACAACGCTGGTAATCAAGCAAAGACCCTAAAGGCTCCACTAATGCGTATAGGTGATATAATAAAATAAACACATGTACACATTGAAGTAGAAACAAACCAAGTAGCATACTACTATTTTGAGCAAGATTGTATATACAAGGTGAATATCCCAAGCTTCCATTAAGTAATATACAAACTAGTATGATACAGTAATGGCCTCTAGGGCATATACACTAACAATCTCCCACTTGCACTAAGGCCATGTACTGGCGTATCGAAGACCTATCATCTCGATCAGCCGCTCGAACTGAGTCTGGGGCAAGGCCTTGGTGAATGGATCTGCAGTGTTATCTTCTGAAGCAACCCTCCGAACCTCGATCTCTTGGCGATCCACGATCTCCCTGATCAGGTGATACCGCCTCAAGATGTGTCTGGATCTCTGATGGCACCTGGGTTCCTTCGCTAAAGCTATAGCCCCGTTGTTGTCGCAATACAGAGGTATTGGATCAACAATGGACGGAACCACCTGAAGTTCTTTCAAGAACTTCCTCATCCAGACAGCTTCCTTTGCGGCATCAGATGCAGCGATGTATTCCGCTTCCATCGTCGAGTCTGCAACGGTTTCCTGTTTGGAACTCTTCCAACACACCGCCCCTCCATTGAGGGTAAAGACAAAACCCGACATGGACTTGGAATCATCCTTGTCACTCTGGAAGCTGGAGTCAGCAAAGGCCTCGATCTGGAGGTCTTTTCCATCATACACCAAGAACATCTCCTTAGTCCTTCTCAGGTACTTGAGAATGTTCTTTACCACTATCCAGTGTTTCTCCCCAGGGTTTGACTGATACCAGCTTACCACACTCAGTGCATAAGCTACATCCGGTCTGGTACACAACATCGCATACATTA
Organism: Agapanthus africanus; assembly: GCA_030015575.1. Taxonomy (NCBI): domain Eukaryota; kingdom Viridiplantae; phylum Streptophyta; class Magnoliopsida; order Asparagales; family Amaryllidaceae; genus Agapanthus; species Agapanthus africanus. Next base: position 828,286,338 of record JASDDO010000022.1, on the reverse strand, counting down.
TAGAGCCTACCGCAGAAGCATAAGGTATAATAGACATGCGATCCCTCTCCAAATCAGTCTTGGGAGACATCTCTTTAGAGAGGGTGATCCCATGACAAGCCGGCAGGTTACCGCGCTTGGAATCTTCCATACTGAATCTTTTCAGTATGGTGTCGATGTACCTAGATTGTGAAAGTCCTAATATCCTCTTGGATCTATCACGATGGATCCGGATCCCCAGGATGTATGAGGCATCACCCAGGTCTTTCATGGAGAACCTGTGTGACAAGAACCCCTTAACAGATTGTAGCATAGGAATGTCATTTTCTATTAAGAGAATGTCATCCACGTACAAAACGAGGAATACTACAGTTCTCGCTACAAATCTACTATAGATGCATGGTTCATCTGGATTTTTGATAAAGCCAAATTCCTTGACCGTCTCATCAAAACAGATGTTCCAACTCCGCGATGCCTGCTTTAGTCCATAGATGGACTTAAGCAACTTGCACACCTTTCCGCTGCTCCCACTCTGAATGAAACCCTCTGGTTGGTCCATATAGACACACCCCTCTAAATTTCCATTTAGAAAAGCGGTCTTTACGTCTATTTGCCAGATCTCATAATCGTGGAAGGCAGCAATGGCAAGAAGGATCCGAATGGATTTCAGCATAGCCACTGGAGAAAAGGTTTCGTCATAGTCCAAGCCAGGCCTTTGACGGAAACCCTTTGCAACAAGTCTAGCTTTATAGGTCTCAACCTGTCCATCTACACCAATATTCCTTTTGAAGATCCACTTGCATCCTACGGGTTTTACCCCGTCTGGAGCAATGTCCAACGTCCATACTTTGTTGGTGTACATGGACTCCATTTCGGTCCGCATTGCATCCAGCCATTTTACTGAGTCAACGCTCTGAACGGCCTGCTGGAAGCTAGTAGGCTCATCATAATCTATGATGCAATCCTCTCTATCCCCGTCTATGAGAAAACCGTAGTATCTCTCGGGCGGATGAGACTGCCTACTACTCCTGCGGAGCGGCGTAGGAATGTCCTGTTCCTTTGAACCCTCTGGTTCTACTAAGCTTTCAGTAATAGTCTATGGTTCTGGAATTTCTTCCAGTTCTATTGTGCTCCCACTTATTTGGGTTTCCAAAAACTCAGTTTCCAAGAGCGGGCATGCTGAGAAACAAAAACCTTTTGTTCCTCAGCGGAATAGAAAAGATACCCCCTGGAGTTCTTTGGGTATCCCACAAACTTACACTGTACTGAACGTGCCTCGAGCTTGTCCGCATGCTGCTTTTTTACAAAAGCTGGACATCCCCATATCTTAAGATTCTTAAGACAGGGTTTCTTCCCAGTCCACATCTGATAAGGGGTGGTAGGCACAGTCTTGGTTGGAGCCTTGTTCAAGAGATATGCAGCTGCTTCTAGTGCATATCCCCAGAATGATCGCGGTAACTCAGCGTTACTCATCATGGACCGTACCATATCCAATAGGGTCCGGTTCCGTCTCTCCGATACACCTTTATGTTGTGGAGTGTATGGAGGAGTAAGCTGAGAGAGAATTTCATTCTCTTTTAAGTAATTCAGGAATTCGGCACTTAAGTATTCTCCACCTCGATCCGATCTTAGAATCTTGATACTTTTGCCAGTTTGTTTTTCTACTTCATTCTTATATTCCTGGAATTTTCCAAAGGCTTCGGACTTATGTTTCATTAAGAAGATATAACCGTACCTTGAAAAGTCATCCGTAAAAGTAATGAAGTAAGAAAAACCGCTTCGCGCATGTGTAGACATTGGACCGCACACGTTGCTGTGTACGAGTCCCAAGAGCTCGCTCGCTCTTTTCCCGTGTCCAGTGAACGGAGTCTTTGTCATCTTTTCTTTGAGACAGGATTGACAAGTGGCATACGATTGATATTCGAACGCATTCAAATATCCTTCTGTATGTAACTTCGTCAACCTTCTCTCATTGATGTGACCCAGTCTACAATGCCACAAGAAAGTCTGATTTATTTCCAGAGACTTTCTTTTGTGTGTATTCTGGACATTGAAAATCTGTGGTTGGTTTAATACGTATATACCATTGCTTAATGTACCTGACCCAATCAGAACTTGATTAAGGTGAATGTTTACAACATTACTTACAAACGCAAATTCATAACCTTCTTTAGAAGTCAAAGATACATAAATGATATTACAAGTTGCGTTGGGTACAAAATAGCAATTACGTAAAACCAAAACGTGTCCATCTGACAACCCCAGGTGATAGTCCCCCACGGCCTTAGCATCCATGCTAGCTCCGTTTGCAACTTTGAGGGTCATGTCACCTGCCTTCAAAACCCTACGGTTTTTCAACGCCTGCAAAGAATTACAGATATGAGATCCTGATCCGGTATCCAATACCCAGGAAGTATAGTTTATTGAAAGATAGTTTTCAATAACATACACACCTGAAGCTGAAACCGCAACCTGCTTCAGATCCTGTGTTCTGGCTTTCCAAGCCCTGCAATCATTCTTCCAGTGTCCCTTCTTATGACAATAGAAGCATTCTTCCTTATCCACAAGCTTTCCCACTTTCTTTGTTGCTTTTGCCTTTCCCTTCGTATCCACTTTACTAACACCGTCCCTTGGTTTGGCGGGGGCTTTCTTCTTCTTTCCCTTGGCTTTCGCCTTGGACCTAGAAGAAGAAGATCCTCCTACAAACAAAGTGGATGTTTTCCTACCTTTCTGTAGGGTGCCCTCTGCGCTCCTTAGCATGTTGAGGAGTTCTGAAAGTTCAACTTCCTTTTCTTGTAAGTTGAAGTTCAGTATGAACTGGGCATAAGTGGAAGGAAGGGACTGGAGAATTAAGTCCGTATAGAGCTCATTCTCCAACGTGGTCCCAAGGTCCGCGAGCTCCTCAATGTAGCCAATCATCTTAAGCACGTGTTCCGCTACCGATGATCCGACGACCAATCTTGCCGAAAATAACTTCTTCGACACTTCGTATCTTGCGATACGAGATTGCTCTCCATACAGTTCTTTTGTATGAAGAAATATGGATTCCAGGTCCATATTCTCGTGCCTCCTCTGATGTTCATTGTCCATAGAGGCAAGCACGAGGCACTTGGCCTTCGCGCAGTCTAGTTCCCAGGTCTTACGGATTTCCTTATCCGCGACGCTGGTTTTGGGACCTGGGACAGGGGGAGCTTTGGTGGTAAGAAGATACCCCAGCTTGTCGTAAGTGATTGCTATCTTGACATTCCTGAGCCAATCTTTGTAGTTTGGCCCTGTCAGTATGTTTTTATCTAGGAGTAACTTAAGTCCAGTCATGTCGATTGGTCGCTGCAATTAGGAGAGAGAAGAAACACTCAGCATGATGCTCTTGCAAGTTTAGAATGGTTTTTAGTTTGTCTAAACAGGATGGCTCCTACTGTTTCTCGAATCCCTCCTCAAACCATAAAGGAAGAATTAGTCGGGATCAATCCCACCGCACAATACTTGCTTAACCGTTCAGCCAGGCCAGTGTCGGTATTTCGAGGGAGGTTTTCCAACGATTTCACGAAGTTCCTTAATTTAAGAACCTCTTTTCCCTGGGGGCATAGCCCCGCTAACACCTTTCTAGGCACCTACTAGGTTTATAGCATTGATCGTTTAGTGAAAAATTTCCCGAGGAGTAGCATATACTCACAGTAGGATCGGGATCCAAATATCATCGCGTGACGAAACTGAAGGAATCCTACCAGAATCTTCACACTCCAAATGGTATGAAAATCTAGCAAGTTTCAGTACTTATGAAACTCCCGATGTGGATTTTTGCCCCATGCTCTTATGACCTTGACGAAGGTCAATAAATCATAAGTCACATGTCAAGTTCTGCCCGTCATTATCCAGGTTAATTTGAACCCACCCGTATATACCCTTGACGAAGGTCAACAAGGTAATGCGAATGTCCCAAACCAACGCATCTATCTATGCTACATATGAATACCTAACAGCTACCAATCACTATGCCTTGACGAAGGTCAACAAACATAGCTTGAATACTATTGAATATTCATACGAAACGACGGAGGGCTACGAATGGTTTTTGGCGAAACCGTGAACGTAGTGAACTTGATATAATCGATGGAACGAGATAGCTTTTAAAAGGAGTGGCTCAAGCTCCGCATTTAAAAGTTAGTTTTGAAAAGAACCGAGTGGTTTTTCGAAATTGTTCCAATGACTTTAGCTTGGTTTATTATCTTGCATTAGTTTTTTTAATGCGTGATATTCTTGCATTAGTTCTTTTAATGCGTCCCATCATTTAATCCTACCATTGCAGAAAACAACCAAAATATGACGTACGCTTATGCCATTCGCATTTGCCACTGGGCCCCGTCATTACCCGTTAGGTTACTTAACTAACGACAGAGCGGGGGCTGGGCTAGCGCGGCTGTAAAACATAAGCAAGGCCTAAATAATATCATATATAGATATATTGCAATGATAGCCATTTCAGATCACAGATGAATACATTGGATATACTAGGAATCTCCAATTCGTACGAGCCTGTAACGAAAAGCAGATTACACGGTCGCGGTGAATAGCCAATACCCCACCCAAGACCCCTACGGGTGCGGCAAACTACCCGCCAAGTACCCGAAGCGAAGCAACCTCCCTCAACTCCGTGAGTAGGCCACTCGGCACTTCGGTATACCCGGTAGTTTGTGCACCCCCTCCATGGGTCTATCCTAGGAGCAAAAACAGTAAAAAGAAATTATATAATGACGGCTACAACCCCGATCCGGTTGTGCGGCCATACAAATAATTATTACAACAATTTACAAATTTACATGAATTGAAAGAAAAGAAAACTCTCGTCTCACAACCCCCGGCTATTCACCCGCGACAATCCAATGAATTCATATACACATTCCAATAACATTACAGATCACAGATTTGTATAACCCCCACTAGTCGACATATAGTGATTAGCAGATGTTCAATACAAATATCACAATACAGATAAAAACCCGTCAGCTAAAGTCTTTTAGAAGTTCGATCAAAAATACGGATTTTTAGGCCCCAAACACAAAATTTTCGTTCTGGAAAATCTGGGCTGAAAATACATATACCAAAAATCCCAAAATACCCATATAAGCATACTGTAGCAAAGAAGACCCAGAGAGGAGCCAAGACGGCCGCGGAACCACGGCAATAGCAAGCTATTGCCGCATTTCCACGGTGCTTTGATGAGATCATGGGACCATTTTTCTACAGTATACTCTAAAAACCCTGAGTCGATTTTTGGTGTATCTCAAATAAATTTTACAGCACTTTGAAAATCGACAGAAAGTTTGAAAACGGGGTTCATTTCGGGACTTTTTCTTTGATCGATCTTCTAGCTACTTTGCTAACTTGTTAGATAGAGTTTAACTAGGCTCTGATACCACTGTAAGTCCATGCTACCTCTCCCGGTACTTTCGGGTGTGCGGAATTAGGTGAAAAACAATTTTCTAGAGGTGGTAACATGGACTCAAAACCGGATCTTTGTTAAACATCTAACTAACAACCTAACTAGGAGTTGTTAACTACTCGGTTAGGGGGTTATACCTTTCTTTCTTGAACTCCTTCAACTCTTCAAGCTTCGATGGTTGTCCGGATCGGCTTCACCCCGTCGTCTTCTTGCACCGAAGATCGATCCACCTGAAAGCTTCTACCTTTGGCTCCTTCTTTGAACTTTGAAGAAACTAGTTCACTTGGTTTGCCAAACCTTGTGAACTAGAGTGAGTAGAGAAGAGTTTTGTTGGGATTTTATCTATGGTTCTTGGTTCTCAACACATGAGACAAGTGAACCATAGAGTAAAGAGAGGGAGAGCAAGAGGAGAAAGATGAGAGCTTAAGAACAAGAGAGAGAATGAGAATGATAGAATGAGAGAAGACCTTTTTCTCTTGGCTCTCATAATCCATAACCATCATAACACATCATAGCAATCAAGTATTATGTGATGGTTTAAGCAACAATAGCCATATCATTTCATGCACTCATTTTTCACAAGAGAGCAAGCAAGCAAAAGTCTTTGCCATGAAATGATAGCCATTGTTATCATGATGGTCAACTAGTCAAGCCTAGTCAACCGGTCAACAGAGTCAACAAGTCAACAAAGTCAACAAGTCAACAAAGTCAACCCCTCAACAACCATGTCACCATAATACTTAATTAATATAATTGTTAATTACATATCATATTCTCATTAGGGTTGAGCAAAAAGTCAATAGTCAACGGTCAACAACCCTAATGAGAATCCTCTGCCTCTGTCTCTCCGTCAACTGTGCATACACACCCGCATCCGCGTTCCGAGGAACACGGATGCATACTGGATAAAACCAATCCCAAAAGATACACTAGGATCTGGCTTAAACCAAAGCCCGCTAGTGTTAACTGTCCGGACACTGTACGTGCATAAGTGCACGGATGTGACCGAACCCTGTCGCAAAACCATGCGACCTGTCGCAAAACCATGCGACCTCTACTCTTTTGCCTAAAGGCGAATAGCTTTCTGTGTGGGACTCTAAAGACTCGACACTACGCTGGCAGTGGGTTTAACCACAGACCGCAAGCGGCACTAGCTGTGCGTAACGGTCCCCAGGCAGATGCCGACAAGAAGACTGACGAGGTGAAACCCATCTGAACTCCTACTGAGCCTGAATGTGACAATCTCCGTACAGTCCGGTCTGTTCGTCTGATACATCGCATGGCGGGCCTAGGGGGCGGTAAACGTCAGTCCCCTAATAGCGGTACAAGTTGTATCGGAGTGAAGCCCAATACACCCTGAGATAACACTGGAAGCCTACCAGTGTATCCCGCTTGCCCTGGCCAGGGACTACTCGTGTAATGGCTCTCCAAGACACAGCGTGATGTCAACCCCTAATACCGGGAGAGACGAATCCTGTCTAACCGTCACTGCCTCCAAGTGCTTCGGGACTGCACCCAACTACTACCTGTTTGCACGACTCCTTTGAGCCGTGGTAGGGTAGTAATCAAAGTACAGTGGGAACACACTCGAGGCGAAGTGACAGTGTCAAGTCAGCGGACTAAGCTGTACTCATGTCACCTGGGAACTGATAACTGACGATAGGTATAATACCAACCGGTCAGTTCTTGACGAGTCCTGTCCAGTGTACTCGTAACCCAACGAGCACCCGCATACTATCTCCAGTACGACGTACTGACGGCTATGGGACAGACCGTCTCCCACACTGGGATGAGAAGCGCATGCGCTAGTCTACTCCGGAGTATCGATGCCCTGTCTCGATAGTCCTGCGACTAGGGACCTGCATAAGGATGTGCTTATAGATTACCCAGCCCCCACTAGTGTGACTGCCATCACAACGCTGGTAATCAAGCAAAGATCCTAAGGGCTCCACTAATGCGTATAGGTGATATAATAAAATAAACACATGTACACATTGAAGTAGAAACAAACCAAGTAGCATACTACTATTTTGAGCAAGATTGTATATACAAGGTGAATATCCCAAGCTTCCATTAAGTAATATACAAACTAGTATGATACAGTAATGGCCTTTAGGGCATATACACTAACAAAAGCGCCCAAAGGACCCGTGGGGCCAGCGCCTCACGTGCCTAGCACGTGAGCACTGTGCGCTGGAGCGCTGTGCGCTTAGGCGCTGTGCGCTTAAGCGCTAGCGCACCACGTGTCCGACACGTGGGCGCTGGGCGCTTGAACGCTGCGCGCTTAAGCGCTAGCGCACCATGTGTCCGACACGTGGGTGCTGTGCGCTTGAGCGCTATACGCTTAGGCACTGTGCGCTTAAGCGCTAGCGCACCACGTGTCCGACATGTGGGCACTGGGCGCTTGAGCGCTGGGCGCTAGCGCATCACGTGCCCGGCACGTGGGCGCTGGGCGCTTGAGCGCTTGGGGCGCTAGGCACTCGGGCGCCAGCGAGGAAAATGGGCTTTTAGCCCCAGAAATAGGATTTAAACTCCCGAAAGAGAAATTAGAGGGGAGTTAAACTCCTAAGATGTTTTTTTGGAGATGCTGAAACGGGCTTCTCACTTGAGCTCTGGATCTTCCCAAAGTGGGATTTTTAGGAGATGGGTCTCCTTCTTCCACCTCTTTTGGCTGGATCTTGAAAAAAAAGAAATATGAGATTATAAAGATCTCTTATTTTTAAGATCTGATGGGAGATCTGAGTTCCCCTTTATGGGTTTCGTGGTAAAAAACTATTTAGTTTTGGAAAAGGAAGAGTAAAACTTTTGATTTAATTCAAAAAGAAAAAAAGGTTTTTAGAACCTTGATGAAGGAGAAGATTATAGATCTTGATTCTTTTGAAAAGAGAAAAAGTTGTTGGGATATTTTCATTATCCTTACCTTTATAGGCTATACACTTTACATATAGCCCGTTGGGCTTTACAAAATGGCATTTTGCCCATCCCATACCCATGTTCTATTTCTTTTTGCACATAAGCCATGGGCTTTACAAAAATTTGGCTTTATGCCCATTTTCTTACATTTATTCATAAAATAAAAATACAAGAAATACAACAAAATTATTTATTACAAAATTTTTATTTTGGCATGGGGGGAGGCCGGCCACTTCATGTTTGGGCTGTAGGGATGCTAGGCACACGCACAAGGGTCTATGAGGTATCAACCATGCCCGATTTAAAATTTAGCCATGCCGAACAACCCTAACCAAGATCTTTATACTAAAGTTTAGGTGAAACAAAGCATGTTAAACACTTTAACATCTAAGAGTTTGGGATTACAACCTTTGTAGTCCGGTCCTTCACTTTATAATCTCCATATTGTGGTCCCTTCGCTGCGATCATCAAGTTCCGGACTCTCGAGAGGCTCCACGAAGAGAAAGATGCAAGCTTGCTTCCGATCTTCGATAACAAAGATGATCTAACTTGAAGTTTCATTAACACAAGCTCTCACTCACTAAATGAAGTGAACACCCTAATCTAAATGGCTAGGATAGATTAGGATGATGAAATAAGATTTTAGCTCTCATTTGTTTTCTATTTCTCACTCATTTTCATCACCTTTGAAAAAGCTAGAAAGCTTTTCCAAGAAAGAAGAAGAAGGAAGAAGAAGATCTTTTTCTTTTGTGATGAATAATGAAAACCATGGTGAGGTTAGAAATGCAACCATGGGTTAAGAATGAAGTCTTAACCCATGTAGAGAGTTAACTATGGCGAAGGGTTGGGTTGAGTTAAGCAAATATCTACACAAAATATCCAAAGTCAAAGTCAAAGCTTTAAGAAGCTTCTTGAAAGCTTCATGCTTGCTTAACCCTAATCCAAACCCTAACCACAATTAAACTCCTCAAAACATGTTGCATTTATAACCATAACATGTTACAATATTATATATCACATATACAATATTTATTGTAACAAAATAAAATAATACAATTAACATATATCGCATATATATCAATGTATTACCCGAGTGAGAAAAAGAATCTTTTAGTGAGCTTATATTAGTTAATGTAATTTAATATATCAAATATATAATTATACATTAAATTATCGAATCAACACTTGATCCGATAATCCGGCTATTTCACAAATAACCGACTAATATAATCTGTATCAGTTCATCGAATCAACACTTGATCCGATGACCCGGCTATATCACATATACCCGGCCGATATCTTATATCGCGAGAATCTAATACGGTATCACATACTCGTATTGTTCTCGGTCCCGCGCATATCACATATGTGCTCCTACTCCGTTTTGCTTGAGCCAAGAAACCTCTGTGTAGGACTCTAAAGAATCGTCAATACGCCGGCAGTAGGTGATGATCATATCAAACACCCACAAGCTGCAAGCGGTCAGCTAAACGTAACAGCCATCCAGGTATTGAGCAATCAGAAGATCAACAAGCAAGCCTGTACATTCTCCTGCGAATCCAATCAGTAACACTCCCGTACAGTCCGGTCTCGTCGTTTGATATGTTGCATATCTCGCCTAGGGGTGGTAAACGTCAGACCCCAGTAGCTTGATAAGTCGTGTCGATATGAGGTCTATAACAGTTCGAGAAATTACTGATAACACTTACCAGTAAATCTCAGCAACCCTGGCCAGGGATTTCCAGTTATAGCCAATCGAACACAGCACAACATCAACTCCCTATACCGGGAGAGACGAATCCCCTCCTATCGCTCATTGCCTCCATGTGATTCGGGACTGTACCCAAAAGCCACCTTTTTGCACGCCTTCTTGGACGTGGTATGATGGAAATCAAAGCACAGTGGGAATCACACAAGACTCTATGACGATCTCGGGTCTACAGACTAACCTGTACTAGTGTCACTAGAGAACTGCCATCTGACGTGAGATATAATACCATCTGGGAGTTCTCGGCGAGTCCGTCCAGTGTACCCAGTCTCTACTGAGCACCCGTACACCATCCTTGATGTCAAACACCAATGGATATGGGATCATCCATCGCCCATCATATGGGTCAAGATGCGTATATGCTAGTCTACTCTGGTGTATCGATGCCCTGTCTCGATACACCTTCGACTAGGAACAGTTATAGGATGTACTCGTCGACTACCGTGGCCCCACTAGTATGATCTCATCATAGTCCCAGTAGCCGAGTACATATCCTAAGGGCTTTATCAACATGTAATATAGAGACAATCAGAGTACATGTTAAGATAAAGTACAACCAGATAGCATACTATCATGTCGAGCAAGAAAGTCCTCTCTATATATGTCCAAGCATCCATTACAATATACATCATATGTACAGTAATGGCCTCCAGGGCATATATATAACTAACAATCTCCCACTTGGACTAGGGCCATCTGTTGAGGTATCACATACCCAACAATTAGCTGTGGTTGAAGTATTTCATACTCAACCATCCCATAAAAGTCTCTACTGGGAAAAAGGCCTTTGTGAGTGGATCCGCGCTGTTGTCCTCTGTGTCTACTCTCCTAACCTCGATCTTCTTGGAGATCAACCATCTCCATGATCAGGTGATGTTGCCTAAGAATTATATCTGGATTTCTGATGGGACGGGGGTTCCTTGGCATAAGCCACAAGTCCATTGTCATACAATGGTAGGAACGAAGTTCATCTCATGAACTAAAATATATCCAGACTGCCTCTTTGGTAGCATCTTTGGTAACGATGTATCTTTCCTTTAATCGTCTAGTAAGTCACGGTATCTAGCTTAGAACTCTTCCAACATACCGTCCCTCCACTGAGGGTAAAGATAATGCCTGCGACTGACATTCAGTCGTCCTTATCACCCTGGAACTTTTCCAGTGATTCTCCCCAGGATCGATTGATACCATCTCACTACACCTAGTGAGAATCCTAACATCCAATTAGATCTATCTCATAGATCCAAAATCCAGGATTTAGGAGGTATCATCTTGATCCTATATGGAGAATCCTTGTGATAAGCGGAGATTGACCGAGCGTAGCATAGAAAACTCCTTCCCTATCAAGAGTATGTCATCTACGTACTCTATGAGGATCATCACCATACTCCCTACTACTTTTTTGTATATACAAGGTTCATCTACCATTTTGATGAAGTCAAACTCTTTGACTACCACATCAAAACAGATGTTCCAACTCCGCGATGTCTGCTTTATCACATAAAACATCTTGCACACGTTTCCGCTGCTCCCACTGTCTACGAAGCCCTCTGGTTGTGTACTTATAAACGCTCTCTTCCAAATTAATATTCAGATAAGCAGTCATAACACCCAACCGCCAGATATCGTAGTCATGGTATGTAGCCGTGGCAAGTAGGATCTGGATGGACTTAAGCATAGCTTTGAAAGTCTCAACTTTTCCATGTACACCAAGTAATCTTCTCAAGATATACTTGCTCCTGATGGGGATTTAACCCTTCAGATAAAGCAACCAAAGTCCATACTTTGTTGGTGTATAAGGATTCCATCTCAGATCACTAAGCATCTAGCCATTCTTACAGAGTCCCACTCCTGATGCCCTGCTCGAAATAAGTTGGGTCATCATCTCATGATGCAATCCTCGCTCCTACTGTCATAGAGAAACCGAAGTATCTCTCAGCTGGGTGAGGAACCCTACTAGATCGGCGGAGAGGTTGAGGTTCATTGGAAACTATTGAATCCTTTGGTTCTACCAAATCATCAGCTGCAGTTTGTATAGCTGGAACTCTTTCCTGTTCTACCTCATGACCAATAATTTCTTCACAAGAAATTCCCTTTCACAAAGGTGGCATGCTGAGAAACAAAACATCTTTTGTTCCTCGGTTTGGTAGAAGATATTTCCTTACGAATGCTTGGGATATCCAACAAATTTCTACAGAACTGACTTTACCTCGAGCTTGTCCGGATTTTGCTTTTTAGACATAGGCCGGACAACCCTAAATCTTAACAAACTTAAGATATGGGCTCTTCCCTTTCCATATCACATATGAAGTGGTAGGCAACTGATTTGATTTGAACCCTATTCAATAGGTATGCAGCTTCTCAAGTGCATAACTCCCAAAAGGAATAGGAAACTCAGTAGTACTCATCATAGAGCACACCATATCACATAGGGTGCTATTGCTCCGTCCCGATATACCATCGTGCAATGGTGTATACGGAGGAGTAATGCTGAGAGAGAATCTCATTCTCTTTTAGAATATTTCAGGAATTCCGTGCTCAAGTATTCTCCTCCCTGTTCTCATCAAAGGATATAATACTTATACCCGTTTTTAGTTCTCTACTTTTAACTTATATTCATTGAATTTCTTAAAAGTTCCAGACTTGTGTTTCAACAGGAACATATGTTCGGATCTTGAGAGATAATCAGAGAATGTAATGAAGTACAAAGAACTGGTCTTGACATGTGTAGACCGGGGACCTTCATACATCAGCATGTATCAATCCCAAGAGTTCACTAACTCTTTCTCTGTTTCCAATAAACGAAGCTGTGGTCATCTTATCTCTGTGACATGACTGGCAAGTTTCACAAGATGTAAATTCAAACTAATTTAAATATGCATCTATATGTAACTTCAGCTAGTCGGGTCGCATTGATATGACCTAGTCTACAATGCCTCAAGAAGGATTCATTCAATTCTGAACTCTTCCTCTTGTGTGTGTTCTGTACGTTAAGAACTGTGGTTTGATTTAGAACGTCTATGCTTTTAGATAACGTGCCTGAACCGATCAACTCTTGATATAGGAAATGTTCAAAACATTATCCAACAATACAAAATTATATCCTTTCTTTACTAACAAAGAGACTGATATGATATTGTATATCAGGTTCGGTATCTAATAACATTCGTTCAGAATCAATGTATTCTGATAATACAGGGTGATAACTACCAACAGACTTGGCTGCAACGTTTGCACCGTTTCTATCTCATGAAATTTATCACCCGTTCTCAGTTCTCTACCTATCTGTAGCCCATGTAACAAATTACATATGTGGGATCCTGATCCGGTATCAAATACCCAGGACGTAAAGGATATTGAGAAACAGTTCCGTGTAATGAACACACCCGAAGAAGATGCATCAACATGTACTTTCTTCGTTTGGGTGGCACGGGAATTCTGGTAATCCCCTATTTCCTGCTCTGTCTTATAACAATTATAAATTGGAGCGGGACCAACGTTCCTTAGCGCAGTATAACAAGCGGGTTCGGTCAATACATCCGTATTATTATCTTTATTAAGGCGTGATATAGTCGTAACCAGGAGAGAGAGAGAAGGAAACACTCAGCGTGCGCTTTTACAAAATTAGATTGGTTATCAATTTATCTAATCAGGATGTCTCCCACTGTTTTAGTCAAATCTTCCTTCAAACCCTAAAAGGAAAGACTAGCTGGGATTAATTACACGCTACAAGTTCGCCAATCTTTCAGCCAGGCCAGTGCCGGTACTTTGAGGGAGGTTCCCCGTGCTTTCGCACGGACCTAATTAAAGTAAACCTCGTTTTCCCAGGGGCGTAACCCCGTGGACACCTTTCTAGACACCTACTTGATCGGCTAATTGTAATGTGTAAAACTCTCCCAGGAGTAACTCTTACTCGCAGCGGGTATCGGGATCCAACTATCTCATAGAAGGTATGCAATCTCATTGCAAATTTCAACACTTGAAATTCTCAATATATTTTACCCCTAGCGTCCTATGACCTTGACAGAGGTCAACAAACCATAGGCTGCTAGTCAAGTTCAACCCGTCATTTCCTGATTGAAGTAAACCCACCCGCACGACCCTTGACAGAGGTCAACAAGGTCGCACGACTACCCTAAATCAATCACATCATATGTTTATACAGATAAGCACTAATCAGCCACCGCACACTACACCTTGACAGAGGTCAACAAACGCAGCACGAATACTAAATACTACTTATCTGAAATGACGGAGGGCTATGACAGGTTTTTAAGAAAACCCTTTGCGTAATGAACTTGATATCGTTGTAGAATCGAGTGATTTTAAATGGAGTGTTTTTGAGGATTTTCTAGTTTTGCTAAAGAGGTCACTCCCGGTGAAGGGATCGTCGGCTCTTTCCTCATCGAATAAGGTGCAAGATATTTCACAAATATCACTATGCAAAGCAAAAACTATAAAAACAATCAAAAGACAAACCGAGTTTGTAGCATCTGCTAGTTTTGCTAAAGAGATCACTCCCGGTGAAGGGATCTCGGCTCTTTCCTTATCGAATAAGGTGCTGGATGTTCTACAAGGAACACCGCTATGCAAAACAAGAACTAGAGCTACCAGTTTTTGAAACAAGTTTCTACAACATCTTTAGGTTTCTTTTAGTTTCATTAATCTCATTAATGAAGTTCCATTTTATTATGCTCCACAAGCATCACATTTGAAACGAAATCTGCAATATAACATATATCTCATATATATAATATAAACATTCGTCTCAGGCAGTAATATGATCTCATCACAGAACATTGCAGCAGAAGAACATATATGAAATATTGGATATACTAGGACGTCCGTGTTTTAATACGAGCCTGTATAAAACACGGATTCCACGGTCGCGATGAATAGCCAAACCCACATCTCTAGACCCCTACGAGAGCGGCAAGCAACACTGCCAATTCTAGGGTTAGGAGACCCGGTCTCGACTCCTCAAGATGGTCTCCCACTGGACCCTAGAACCCGATTACTTGTGCTCCCCGCCTTGGGTCTACCAAATGCGGAAAAGTAAATAATATACAATGGTGACATCATCCTCAGCCCGGAAGTGCCTCAATAAAAGAATATTACATACAATGAATTTTATATGAATAAAAAAGGAAAAACTCTCATCTCACATAAAACCCCCGGCTATTCAAACACGACGATCCAATATAACATATCACAGCAACACATAATATCTCATATCATCAACGTAAGTAAGTATGCATACACCGATTGTCGTTGATGTATAGCAACGAAAACCGGTGATAGAACTACATACTACACTTACGGTCGCAGAAAAGAAAGTGTAAAACTACAACAGTTGGAATCTGTAACCTCTTTAGACATCGCATGCCTAACCAAATGAATTCCTTAGACATCTCATGCCTAACAGTTATAAACCCCGCATTTTAGTCTCAATATCGAAAACCCTTTTCAATATCTAGTCGGGTAATTCAACAAGATTCCCGACAACCTGATCGAATGCTCGTCACAAACTTTAGTAGACGGCCGCACCCCCGGATGCTGTCGACGAAGTGCACTAAGGCGGAACACCGCTGCCGCGAGCACCCGAACGGATGCTTTTAGCGACGGGGTTCTCCTACAGTCACTTGGTCGGGGCTATGGGGCGTGGCTGTCTATTGAGTTTACCTGGCGAGTATCCGCGTACGCTACGTGATTGCGACGGACATTTGATCGCATCAAAATCCCGTGGCAACCGATCAACTGAGACCGAACTGCTAGATTTATAACATTCAAATTAGTTATCTCATAACTACTTGTGGATTCCAAATATTGTATCACATTCCAGATAAATAGACAGTGTTAAACTTTTCGATCGAATAAACAAACACCCAAGATTTCCCAAATAGCTCAACACTTGAGCGGAGTTCAAAAAGTATCCATCACATGCCACAGTACCGATGGTCCAGCCGTAGAAGGGTCAAGCCAATGCCTCACATGTGGCAACGCCGTACTACCCCAAACCCTAAAGTTCAGAGGCGGTTCAGACGGTCACATAATCGAGTTATGGTTTGTGTTCTTCTAGAGGGTCCACCGCGTTACTTGCATGATTTTTCGGAAGTTTCAAACTCGAGAAAAAATCCAACTTTTGAAAAATTTTCCGACAGGGGAAAAAGTGAGTTATTCATATCCGTTCGAACTTTTTAACAGTTTCTAAAATTACCCGGGAAATATTAAACGAAGTTAAACTTTCCGATCGAATCAACGAGCTCCCAATACAACCCAGAAAACTCAACACTTGAGTAAAATAAAAATTTCTCAGAAGAATCAGGAATTAGATACGGACATTACTGTGTAAAAACTATCCCTCAATCTACAGTAACTGCCGCGGAACCGCCGCCAATACCCTGGTTTGGCCGCGGTTCCGCGGCTCTTTAATTGATTTAGGGGGTCGTTTTTCACAGGTGTCCATAGAATTCCCTGCTGATTTTTTGAGTATTTTTAATATGAAAAAATCAACATTTTTGAAAAATTTCCAGAAACTAGGGTTTTACGGGTATTCAGAGTTCGATCGGACTTTAAATTTCGTCTAGACTTCGCCTAAAGCTCTAACTTGGCTCTGATACCACTGTAGGGATGCTAGGCACACGCACAAGGGTCTACAAGGTATCAACCATGCCCGATTTAAAATTTAGCCGTGCCGAACAACCCAAACCAAGATCTTTATACTAGAGTTTAGGTGAAACAAAGTATGTTAAACACTTTAACATCTAAGAGTTTAGGATTACAACCTTTGTAGTCCGGTCCTTCACTTCATAAGCTCCGTGTTGTGGTCCCTTCGCTACGATCATCAAGTTCCGGACTCTCGAGAGGCTCCACGAAGAGAAAGATGCAAGCTTGCTTCCGATCTTCGATAACAAAGATGATCTAACTTGAAGTTTCATTAACACAAGCTCTCACTCACTAAATGAAGTGAACACCCTAATCTAAATGGCTAGGATAGATTAGAATGATGAAATAAGATTTTAGCTCTCATTTGTTTTCTATTTCTCACTCATTTTCATTACCTTTGAAAAAGCTAGAAAGCTTTTCCATGAAAGAAGAAGAAGGAAGAAGAAGATCTTTTTCTTTTGTGATGAATAATGAAAACCATGGTGAGGTTAGAAATGCAACCATGGGTTAAGAATGAAGTCTTAACCCATGTAGAGAGTTAACTATGGCGAAGGGTTGGGTTGAGTTAAGCAAATATCTACACAAAATATTCAAAGTCAAAGTCAAAGTTTTAAGAAGCTTCTTGAAAGCTTCATGCTTGCTTAACCCTAATCCAAACCCTAACCACAATTAAACTCCTCAAAACATGTTGCATTTATAACCATAACATGTTACAATATTATATATCACATATACAATATTTATTGTAACAAAATAAAATAATACAATTAACATATATCGCATATATATCAATATATTACCCGAGTGAGAAAAAGAATCTTTTAGTGAGCTTATATTAGTTAATGTAATTTAATATATCAAATATATAATTATACATTAAATTATCGAATCAACACTTGATCCGATAATCCGGCTATTTCACAAATAACCGACTAATATAATCTGTATCAGTTCATCGAATCAACACTTGATCCGATGATCCGGCTATATCACATATACCCGACCGATATCTCATATCGCGAGAATCTAATACGGTATCACATACTCGTATTGTTCTCGGTCCCGCGCATATCACATATGTGCTCCTACTCCGTTTTGCCTGAGCCAAGAAACCTTTGTGTAGGACTCTAAAGAATCGTCAATACGCCGGCAGTAGGTGATGATCATATCAAACACCCACAAGCTGCAAGCGGTCAGCTAAACGTAACAGCCATCCAGGTATTGAGCGATCAGAAGATCAATAAGTAAGCCTGTACATTCTCCTGCGAATCCAATCAGTAACACTCCCATACAGTCCGGTCTCGTCGTCTGATATGTCGCATATCTCGCCTAGCGGTGGTAAACGTCAGACCTCAATAGCTTGATAAGTCGTGTCGATATGAGGTCTATAACAGTTTGAGAAATTACTGATAACACTTACCAGTAAATCTCAGCAACCCTGGCCAGGGATTTCCAGTTATAGCCAATCGAACACAGCACAACATCAACTCCCTATACCGGGAGAGACGAATCCCCTCCTATCGCTCATTGCCTCCATGTGATTCGGGACTGTACCCAAAAGCCACCTTTTTGCACGCCTTCTTGGACGTGGTATGATGGAAATCAAAGCACAATGGGAATCACACAAGACTTTATGACGATCTCGGGTCTACAGACTAACCTGTACCAGTGTCACCAGAGAACTGCCATCTGACGTGAGGTATAATACTATCTGGGAGTTCTCGGCGAGTCCGTCCAGTATACCCAGTCTCTACTGAGCACCCGTACACCATCCTTGATGTCAAACACCAATGGATATGGGATCATCCATCGCCCATCATATGGGTCAAGATGCGTATACGCTAGTCTACTCTGGTGTATCGATGCCCTGTCTCGATACACCCTCGACTAGGAACAGTTATAGGATGTACTCGTCGACTACCGTGGCCCCACTAGTATGATCTCATCATAGTCCCAGTAGTCGAGTACATATCCTAAGGGCTTTATCCACATGTAACATAGAGACAATCAGAGTACATGTTAAGATAAAGTACAACCAGATAGCATACTATCATGTCGAGCAAGAAAGTCCTCCCTATATATGTCCAAGCATCCATTACAATATAAATCATATGTACAGTAATGGCCTCTAGGGCATGCATATAACTAACACGGGCTCGCTTCGGGCATTGGCCTACTTGACCTGGGCTTGGGCCCACCTGGCTTGGGGTTGACTTTGATTTTGACTTGGTCAACCGAGGTGTAAAATTTTACCCCAACATCTTTCTAAGATAATTACCATATTGATAATACCGTTGTTAGATTGTTTACCTTAGATAGGAAAGCACCCATATTCTCTGGCTCCCTGAGGCTCAAGAGAACTAGTCCCGCTTAAACTTATGTTTACTAGGGTTCTTATTGTAAATTAATATAACTTGAGGAGGTTTTATGTAAAAAATAGTTTGATATATTTTCAAAATACACCTTAAGTATTTAATTATCGTCTTTAGAGTTTTCATAGATGTATATTTTACAAAAGTGAAATTTTCTAGTGAGTAGAATCTAGTTTTCATTGTATATGGTATTTTAGTGTAATCTTGGAATGGTATTGATTTGTAAAGGTAGTTTCATGAAATTGGTGATTCCTTTGATTTTGAAAAATGGAATATTTATATTGTATACTTAAAGTAGATAATTTGATAGTGTATATATATATATATAATAAAAATAAATTTTATTTATTAAGTACAAATCTCATTTTTCTTAAAAATTACATTAAAAATTCCATCGAGATCGAATGCTCCTTGCGGAAATCTGCATCTCGCTCTACTAGGCCCAAGGATGTGTGATAACCCGCACCATCCCTATCGGGTTCCTCAAAATGGGTTGTAGAGGTGTTTTTGTAAGGAATTAAGTAATACATTTCTAAAGAAAATGGTTTTTGAATGTTTATGGTATTTAAATGTAAACTCGTATTATCCCATAATCTAATGTTCCAAGAGTTATCGTGATATGTTAAAAATGTGTGTTGTGATGAGGTAGGTCATTGCCCCATGAGTTATCTAAAGGTAATACGGTTAAATTGAACAATTATAAGTTGTATGTAACATGATGGTATTTTACTGTAAAAGTGAAATAAAAATTGCAACATGAATTATTTTGAGATGAAACTTGTTCTAATGTGTTTATTTATGTTTATTAAACATCATAAGAAGATATGGTAATTTATTGTTTAAGAGAAATTGTGTTTTGAAAGAAAAGAGAGTCGAAAGTCGAAATAACTCTGCTTCCGACGAGTTTTGAAAAGGAGAAGTTTTAGACTAGCAAAAGAGAAGGGGAGATGGGATTTACAGGTTATAAAGAAAGAGGGGAGATGGAAGAAGCTTTTGGAACTGTCGGGGCGTTGTTTCATCGTCGGATTCTTCCCGAAACTTCGCCGGAACTTTGCCTCTTGCTAACTCCACTTGTATAACTTTGGGACTTGGAAATTTGTAGAGAGTTTTTGTAATGGAATTCTGAATGAGGAAGGGTGAAATGTAGTGTGGTATTTATAGAGAAAATTATGGTTTAGGTTAATGAATTTGAGAATTAAAATGTATTAAATCATGGAGTAATGCTCATTTTTAATTCTCTGGAAATGTACAGAGAAAACAAACAGACTGGGGTTAATGGGGGGAGTCCAAGAGGTGCTAGGATTAAATTTTTTTTGCATTTGGCTCTACCCAAACCGGTGGCGCCGGCCCAATGTTGGATCTCGCCAGTCCAATCTATGGGGTTGGGTTTAGGATCTTCGCCACGTGGCAGGGTCTGTTGGTATATCTCAGTGTACGTGTTTGTTTAATCTGTGACTTTTTATTTTACGTGTAGTGCACGTGTAAACCTTTGGGCTTCTAAAAGATTAAAAGAAAAATCAATTAAAAATATATGTGGCTTCGAGGATTCGAACACAGGGGCTACGTCACAGCAGTGCAGGGCTTTACCAATGAGCTACAAGTGCTTTCTTGCTGTTCAAAAGCAAATTAAATTTATAACTTGTGCTCAGGCTTAGGTGTTTCTTTCTGTATTTTTGAAAAAATTCTGTACAGAAAGTTTAATGTGCTCAAGCTTAGGTGTTTCTTTCTATATTTTTGAAAAAATTCTGTACAGAAAGTTTAGGGTTGTTACACTTGTTGAGGTCCCTGTACTCTCCTCCCAAATTCACAGAGTCTGGCGAAAATTCCAAGACTCTGTGATCGATGAAGACTACTATCGCTGACTGAAGAAAATGAAGGTTCGCAGGAGAAAGGCTACCCCTCCGTCATACAACAAGGGACGTTTTCTACATAGGTGCCTGTTATAACGACTCCTTCAACTTTGACCTCCTACAAAAGGACGAGGCCGGAGAAAATTCCACCGCCGGCGGCAAATTCCAAAGGCGACGGAGCCAAACGCCCCAAGTCTTGGGGCATGATCGTGCATATGGTTTACATGGCTTCCGGAAAAGAAAAATCCATGCTTCCGTAGGTCACCGGCCGCAAACTCGGTCGTTGACAAAAACTCAGGAGCAACAACAAAAGCTCCAGGAGATGCTGACGAAAATGGCAGCACTCACCGGACAGAAAAAAAGTCCGGAATCAGCGAGCGAACATCACCAAGAGCAGGAGACCGATACAGAGTTCCTACGAAGGGTACTTGAAAGGAAGGATAAGGAGGCCGTGGAACAAGCTGCTAACATAAAACAGATGGCACTTCTGTTCCAGACATGGTTGGAATGATAATCCAGCCAGAACCTCCAGCCGAAGATCTACCGATAATTGTTGAGGACGACAGAAGGGAAACATCAAACCCCCTTCCGGCACTATCAGTGACCAAGGAGGAAACAATCTCCAAGTATACTCTTGATGATTATATAGCTCAAAAAATACGATCTCATCAAGCGAATGAAGCAGTTGGCCAAATCGTCAGAACTGGGCGACCGTATCCAGGCTGGTATGATCAAATCAAGGACCCGCTGGGATATACGATCCCCAAATTCCATGTATACAAGGGGACATGCAATCCACACCAGCACGTCGCTCAGTTCAGAGCTCTGTGCGGCAATACTGGAGGCGACGACAAACTGTTGTTTCGCCAGTTCGTTGGTAGCCTGTCGGAGACAGCCTTTGAATGGTACTCGAAGCTCTCAAATAACTCCGTAAAGACATTCACAGAGATAGAGCTGCTGTTCATACAACGGTTTGCCAGCGCAATCGAGCGCACCCCAATCACGACATTAATCAATACCAGGGTAAAGCCGAGAGAAACATGGGTCTGTTCCCCACCGAAAACATGGAGACACGACCCCGCGGGTCCGTCTCGCCTGAATTTCAGGGCAGATGCTAATTGGTGCTATCCGTCCACCTCTCCGAAGATGCCAAGTTGATTTATGGCACCATATATCGAAGGTTTAAACGGATGCGGCCGATGTAGCAGACTTCGTCATATTCCCTCTCGTTTGAGGGGTTTTTGATTGTGGGGACGCTCTTCTCTGCAGGCGCAAGCCCCTGCAGTTAATTACGCTACCGCATCGCGGTAACAACTTTCTCCTTCTCCAGATGGTTACTTCGTGTCGTGTTTGTTTGTTTTGTTTTTGGTTGCCCGTGGATTGTATACGGAGACTAATATATGTTGTCGCCCGTAGGGCGTGGATTAGTCCAAATCCGTATTTTTCTTAGATTTGGGTTTGGGGGTTGGTTTTAGGATACGTTAGCCTCATTTGAGACTAAGATCAACTTAAACGTTTGTTAAGGATACATTAGTCTCATTTTAGACTAAGATCAACCTAACGGGATCATTTATATCCAACAAAAGAGCATTTGGGCTCTATTGTTAGTTTAGGGGCATTGCGGTCGATTAGTTTAAGGACATTATAGTCCAAAGTTAAGGACATCATAGTCCGTGAGTTTAAAGACCTCACAGTCAAGGTTAAGGACATCAAAGTCCGTGAGTTTAAAGACCTCACAGTCAAGGTTAAGGACATCATAGTCCATGGGTTTTAAAGGACCCCACAGTCCGTAAAATGTTTGGTTATCGGGACCCATCACCTCTCTGAAGACGTTGAAAGATTACAACGACAAATATCAGAGGAGTAAAGAGATGTACCCTCGAACCGACGTGAGTTGGTTGAAAGATCTGTAGTCCAATTTGGGGCTAAGATCTATTAAAATATTTATGAGCAGATGAGCTCAATTAATATGGGTTGAGGACTTATGGCCAATATTGGGCTAAGTCCAATCAGGTTAAAATATTTAACATTTTATTTTGGGCTGTTGAGCCTTTATTTGGGCTTGACCCTTTTAACAATGTTGAGCATTATATTTTGACAATGTTTTTTGTCTTGTATTGAATGCTGAGCATTCATCAGAGCTCTGGCTTATTAGAGAACAATTTATGTTCTGTCAGCGCAACACGTGGCGCGCTTGGTGCTTTGCGCCAATCAAAAAGCGCAGTGCGCTTCTGCCAAGTAGTGCACATGTAAGGGACACGTGTCGCACTCAGCGCTAGGCGCCAGATGATGAGCGCATGATGCCAGTTTATGAGCGCTGAGCGCTAATCCATGAGCGCATTGCGCTTTCAATTTAGTGGCGCACATGTGAGTGACACGTGGTGCGCTTGGCGCTGAGCGCCAGCCCATGAGCGCAGTGCGCTATTTCGGAAGCGCAAAGCTCAAGTTGTTAATTGGCGCATACGTGATTGACACGTGGCGCATTTGGCGCTGAGCGTCAGTCCAGAGAGCGCAGAAGCGCAGTTCACGAGCGTAAAGCGCAGTTCAAGAGCGCAAAGCGCATCTGATCAATTTTATGATCTCGAAAACAAATTTATATTCTTTGAAAAGAGACTTTGTCTCAAGATCTAAGAACAACAGTTTTTATTTTTGCAGGAGATATTTCCAATCTCTCATTTTGATGAAAGACTTTGCCTTTATAGATCCATGATCTGTGAGAAGAATTTTGTTCTTCTTTTATTTTATGATGAGATCTTTTGATTTCTTTGTGAAAGACTTTTTGTCTTGTAGATCTATAATCTGTTTAAAGAAATGAATTCTTCTTTCTTAATCATAAGATGATTTCATCTCTGTGTTCATTATCATCATTTTTACCTTGAAGAAAAATCTTCTTGGAAGAGCTTGCTCTTTATCTTTGAGTTTCTCAAAGTTTATGGGTTTTTTTTTTCTATGTAAGACTTGAAGTCTTGGGGCCTTCATATAGGGTAAGCTGATCAGTTCGATCAGTTAAAGAGATTTTTCTCTGATTGATTTGGGGATGTTTCCCCACCATTGGATCTTTGATCCTAGGACTTCTGTTTTACAGAAGGCAATCTTCTTGTTTTTAACAAGATTGGAAAATCTTTCCATAACAGAATTTAATTCTGATTAATTAATGATTTATCATTATTATTAGATCTTCGATCTAACGGTGGGGAGTTTTCTTAATTCCAGCGCTAGCGCACCCGTGCTTTGCACGTGGTGCGCTGCTTAGAGCGCAGCACACACAGCGCTAGCGCACTGTTCATATCATAATATTGCATTTTATATTCCCCATTCTTGTGCATTTTACAATAAAATAGGTGCTTTTGACCCATGTCTGCTACATAGTACAGGTTACAGGTTCTTGGAGCGAAAACAGTGAAAAAGACAAAAGACGATACAAAAGAGGGACTTTTGACCAACAAATAGAATGATCTTAGTCAAGCCTAGACAAAGAACAGTTCATAATGTACAAGGCAACACAAGGTCCAAGGTGTTAAAGCAAACGGTTAAAAGACCATTACAAGTTTTCACTGAAAGATCTGAAGAAGATTTAGAATCCAAATGGAGAAAAGTACTGAAGAAATAGAAAGAACAAGACACCAGAAAGCAGCCCAGACATTTTCACTGTTTGATCTCATCAATGGGCCGCGGAACCGCAGCCCTACCCCCACCCATGCCGCGGTTCCGCGGCCGTCTATTGCACGTGTCGGTGTAGAAAAATTATGGCGGTGCGTCGGTGCGTTTGTTAGGATTTTTAGGGGGTATTTTTGTAATAGCAGATGTACGAGTCATTGTAACCCTAGGGTTTCCTATCCTCTATAAATAGGAACTCTAAATTCTGTATGAGGCTATGCCTCTTTTCATTTCACAAATTCAGATCTGTACTGCGTTGATGTTTGGAGAGAGCCATCAATAAAAATTAGTAAGTTACTTTTATTTCTTGTTTTAGCTCTCTTTTAAATTAGAATGTCTTTTAATCCCCTAATGAGCGAGTAGTCTCCTCGCTTGTTAGGGTTAGCCTTAGGGAAAGGTTTGAGAGATGAGATCTCTCACCCCTTTCTTACCCCTTCACACCTAAGAAATTAGAACTCCATGCATACACGCACACACCGCTCCCTGCGGCACCCTACCCCTCGAGGTAACGGTGATACCGTAGTATAAAGACCGGGTGCGCATGTTTTCCATGGAGGTTAGGGTAAGGATCGATAAAGGAAGGACAAGAACCTAGAGGAAGAAACATCTTCCCAAAAGATTCTAATCCACTTTATTGATAATTACCATAACATCTAATTGTTCTAAAATAGGGTATTGAAAGCGGTGAGGAAACCTTTGATCTCTTAACTTCCCCTAAGCCTAACCCTAGCAAGACTTAGATCTTGATAATTTTAGTATAACTTAATTTGGTAAGTTTTTAGATTTAATAAATCAATCTGAACATTCATCGGAATTAACTCGTTAGCACGATTAGGAAAACACAAAATCCCTGTGGACCGACCCGTATTCACCGGCTAGCTACAAGCGACGCCGTTCTTGATTGCGGTAAATTATTTTTGATCGTAAAATCATACATTAATCAAATGGCGCCGTTGCCGGGGATGGCGTAGTTTTTCCTCTTTGCAATTTCGGGTTAATCTAAATTAAAAAATCATAAAAACAGAAAAAGAAAAAAATTATAAAAATTTTATCATTTATTGTTTGAAGGGTATCTCGTGTGAATTTTTGCAGGATTGACGGATCTGGAAAAAATCCAGAGTACGAAAGAGAAAAAGGCACATCAGAACAGAAGGGATTTGAAACAACAGAACAGCAGACAAAATCCGGTGCCCCGATCCCTCACCTGAACCGCGAAGTCACGGCCGAATAGCGCACCAAGCCGCGGAACAACGGTCGACACATGGCAGCATCGCTTGAAAATTCTGCTGTTTGTTTCTCCTTCCCTCCTCTGCCAACCTCCATATATCTTTTGTCAAATTTTCTGCAGGATTTCTTTGCGCTAAAAATCTTCTTCCCCCTTCCAATAATTGATTTTCTGCAGGATTCTTTGCGCCGCAAATAAAATAAAAATCTTTGATTGCAAGTGATTTTTCTGTTTAGCATATCTTTAATCGGACTTTAAGGGGCTTTTGACCAATTCAGATTTGGTGGGGATTTCATCACCCTTCCCAGGACCCCAGAAATCACATAAGGCATATGCATTGACCATCTATTAATAAAAAAATACTAGACTCAGCCCTAAGGACTTCGAGCTCAATAGGACAGAGGACTAGTTATAGGCATCATCCGTTTATCCTAACCTGACTTTGCGGTGTCTAGGCAAGTGTGTCAAGGCAAGTGGTTACTTAATTAGGACCGCTTCTTGTAGCGGGGAGCCTCCCACTTACCTAGCACTTACCTGGCCGCAATTGGCGGTGAAGAGACGGTTTGAGGTCCTATCTCTAGCCCTTTGGAACAGTTAGAAGCTGTCTAGCTGACCTAGGTGACCCTAGAGTTAGGCCCGGTTGTGCATTTTTGGTTGATCGAAAGTGTGTCTTATCCCTTTATCAAAAATCTTTTTTGCAAACAGTTCCAAATAAAAAAAAGGAAAAAGGAAAAGATCTTTTATAAAAACTTGCAACTTGTCGCGTAAAATCCTTGCACCCCACCACCACTCACTTTCTTCTCATTGACGTTATCTTACCTCCACATTCTGTCTTTCTTTTTTCTGACTACACTACTCCTTTAGTGTATGTCACTTTGGACTAGGGACACTAGCGCCCGATTAGTCCGTGTTTCGTTGGTACCGACCGACGAACCTTTCGACACCGAAGTCGAAATTCCGTCCACCTCCTTACCTCCATTTTCAAATTCTTCTTCCGAAGGTATGTCGGGATATAATCCCAACAACACCTTACCCACGGGACTGATTCCACCTCTGTTAGGTGCGAATAACCCGAATCTTCCGCCTGTTGTAGCGCCTCAACGAATCGCGCTCCAGGATCTCTTCTACCCTGTCCGCACCTCTTTACCTATCTATCTTTCACCCCCACTGGCAAATGGGGATAATTTTGAAATAAAACCCCACTTCATCAATATGCTGCCAAAATTTCATGGATTGGAATCCGAAGATGCTTATATCTTTATCAATAAATTCCAAAACGTTTGCGCCATGATGAAAACAACCCAATTAAGTGATGACGCTATAAGGCTAAGGGTCATTCCTTTCACCTTATGTGACTTAGCCGAGAAGTGGCTATAAAGCACAGCATCACTTTCAATTAGAAATTGGGACGAGTTTGTCAAAGCTTTTCTTAAAAAGTTTTATCCTCATCACAAGACCGCGAGAATTCGCAATGAGATAATACAATTTTCCTAACTTCCTTCCGAACCATTTTGGAAGTGTTTTGAAAGATTCAAAGACCTACTTGTTCAATGCCCTCACCATGGGATCGAAAGTTGGCAACTTTGCCAAACATTATACGAGGGATTGAACCCGGCAACGAAGCAGTTGCTAGAAACCATTTGTCAAGGTCACTTTCTAACCAAATCTAGTGAGGAAGCATGGCAGTTTCTCGAGGATCTTAGTGAACAAACAGTTCAGTGGGAGAGCACAAAGACCACCTCATCTTCTTCTATTGGTCAATCTAGGGCAGGCATACATCAAGTAGATATGTCGATTGCTATGAAGGCCGAGATGGCCGCACTTATGAAAAAGCTTGAAGCCATTGAGACCAAAATCTCATCGTCTTCTCCTGCCCCTGCTTTACCCCCACGAACTGTTTGTGCTTGTTGTTCGGATCCATCACACCTTACCGAAGAGTGTCCTTACAATTTACCTGTTCAAGGACAAGATCAAGTCAATACTGCTTTTCAGCAACGACAAAGAAATGATCCTTACTCTTCGACCTATAATTCGGGTTGGAGGAGCCACCCAAATTTTGCTTGGAATCAAAATCAGCAACTCCAAGGAAACAACAACTTTCAAAGGCCTCCTCCACAACAATAAGCACCCCAACAAACTCAAAACCAGCAACCTTTCCAACCACAACCTTATCCAAATCAAACGAACAATTTGGTTCAGCCAAATGATGATAAGGTTATCTCGCTAGAAAAAAGTCTAGATGCGTTTCTCAAGCAATCTACAGAATCCGCAGCAAGATTGGAAAATTGCGTCCAGTCTTTAGTGCACAACAATGCTTCATACGATCAAAGCATCAAATCTATTTAGACACAAATTGCACAATTAACCGCTGCGTTGAGCGAGAGAGAAAAGGGAAAGCTTCCATCTCAACCATTGCCAAATCCCGGTCACACACAAAACACATATCACAATCACAATGTAAATGCGGTGACCACGTTGAGATCCGGAAAAGTGTTGCAGAATAATGTGGGTATTAGTGATGACCCTGCCGGTGGTTCTTCTTCTTCTTCTCCATCTTCATCTTCTCTTTCTTCTTCTTCACCCTCATCTCCTCCGCTAGAGCCTATTCTCCATTCTTCAAAAGGCTCTTCTTCTTCTAATCCGAACGGACCCACTTCTCACTTCATGAACACATCCACACTGGGATCCATTCCAATTCCACATTCTACTCCACAGTCTTTGGGCTCAACAGATTTTCAAAATGCTCCATTTCCAAACAGGTTGAGTCCCAATAAACCAACTACACAAATGGAGAAGATTGTGGAGTTATTTAAGCAGGTTAGCATAAATATACCTCTCTTGGATGCAATCCAACAAGTCCCTTCATACGCGAAAATCTTAAAGGGCTTATGCACCTCAAAGAGAAAGTCATCTCAAATACCCAAGAAAGTGCTAGTGGCTAGTGCAGTGAGCAATGCTATTAACCAACCTCAACCCTTATCCCAAAAACGAAAGGACCCCGGCTGTCCTACGATTTCATTAACAATTGGGGATAAGAAAATCAATCGAGCACTTTTAGATCTTGGGTCTAGTGTTAACCTGCTTCCCTACTCCGTGTACGAGCAA
The DNA here is from genome assembly GCA_030015575.1 of Agapanthus africanus. Taxonomy (NCBI): domain Eukaryota; kingdom Viridiplantae; phylum Streptophyta; class Magnoliopsida; order Asparagales; family Amaryllidaceae; genus Agapanthus; species Agapanthus africanus. The sequence continues at coordinate 828,257,363 of JASDDO010000022.1, read as the reverse complement.
TTAGGGGTTGGAGAGTTATAACCCACTCGTTGTACTCTCCAAATGGCTGATCGATCAATCACCCATCCTAGGGGTGAGCTAGAGGATGTGTTGATCAAAGTTGGGGATTTTATATTCCCCGTTGATTTTATTGTTATGGACACACAACCTGTTGCTAACCCACGGAACCAAATTCCGGTGATCCTCGGTCGACCATTTTTGGCCACTTTCAATGCCGTAATAAACTGTCGCAATGGCTCCATGACTCTATCCTTCGGGAAGACGTCTAGTGAGTTCAATATTTACAAGTTAGGAAGTCTGCCCCCCGTGCCTAAAACTGGTACACGAGAAGTATGCTCTATTCACGAAATCACGCAGGAGGACCGCGAGCTTGAAAGATTTTTGTTTGATGAGAACAGTTTTGACGCCACTAGTGCGTCCCTCAAAGCCTACCACAGTTGACACAACCGATATTGATTATGAATGTTTCACTTTTCCGGATGATGACGACTCACAACCCGAATATGAGTCTTTTGAATTTTTGGATGAGTTAGTTGAACCATCCGAATCGGTTGTTTGCAGTGATTTCGAACCTGTGTTGGAGTCCTTTGAGTTCGAGGTAGATTCCCCAATGATTCTTTTGCCTCCGAAACTCGAACTCATGCCCTTGCCGTCTCACCTTAAATATGCTTACATAGATGAGAATGAGTCCTTCCCATTATCATATCGACCTCTCTAGCCTTCGAGCAAGAGAATGCCCTTTTAATGGTCTTACAAGATAGGTGGCAAGTTTTCGGCTGGATTATGGCGGACATCGAGGAGATTAGTTCCCTCATAATTGAATATCATATGCTTATGATGGATGATGCCAAGTCAATAAAGGATCCACAGAAATATCTTGGGGATAGTGTGGTTAGTCAACCTCCTCCTTTAGAAGTTGAACCACCCCCATTTCTTTTAATAAGCTACGAGAATGCCAATATTCCACTGATTGCTGATCATTCACATTCTCGTTTTGATTCATCACCACCTCCTATCTATTCACTTCCACATTTTCCATACCACCACTTCTATCTTCCCCAATTCTTTTTGGATCGGTACAACATATTCTTCCACCAACCGATACTCTTTACAGATAAATTTTTCGACTGGTTGGTGTTGACGTTTGATCTTTGCAAAGTTTGGCAATGACGTTTAACTCTGTTTCAATGAAGTTTGGGGGGGGGGCTTTCTGTATATAACAATTCAAAAAAAAAATAAAATTTTTATAAATAAATAAACAGGGGAGTGCCGGCGTTTTGACCCTCTTGGTGTAGCATGACAGTGAGGACACTGTCAAGTTTAAGTTTGGGGATATGCTCGGTAAGTCTTCTTCCTTCGCATTCATTTGTACATATTTTTTGCATTTGCATACTTATTTTGAAAAACCATAAAAATTGAAAAAATTCAAAAATTATAAAAATTATTGTATTCAATTTTGGCTATATCTAACTTGAGTTTGACAAATAGGTTAACTGGCTAGGAACAACTATATCTTAGACTTAGTAAATTAAAAACCCTAAAAATAACCTTCCTTAAAGTTTAACGGTAGAAAGTATATGCCTTTGTAGTTTATTTAGAAATAGGCAAATTTTGATTTCACTTTCTGTGCTAAGTCAAAAAGAAGGAAGAGCATTGATATTTTTATTAGAGTATAAGTTTGAAAAATAGTTCCTAGTTTAAGTCTAGATTCTGAAAATGTATACCCTATAATTTGCACAATCATGCACCTTGAAACTTGGAATAGTAGAAGAGACCTTGAAATGCTCTTGTCTAAAGTCCTTAGTATGATGAAAAAATACAAATGTGAATAAAGAAAAAAAATGAACACTGGTTTTTGTGATTACTTAAGGCTAAAAAAATAGAAAAATATTTAGCGAGGGTGCTTCATCACCTATTGCCTTAGACTAACTGATTTGGGAGTCACTGCTAAAGCCTTGGGTGTTGCAAGACTAGGAATTACGCTTTAATGTGCAAACACATCTTGTAATCGGTTGTTGGTACCTCAAGAAGTATTACCGGTCGCATGAAGGATGTGTAAGCAAAATTCATTTAAAAATTCACCAATTAAGAAGTGCTTTGGACAACGGACGAGAGTATGATTTCTTGATTTGAATTTCCAAGTGTAGGGGTGATCTATACACACACGTAGGGATATGTGATTGGAGTTTAGATGAGAGAAAGGAGTGAAGAATAGAACTTGTATCTTTAGTAAGGGTTGATAGAAATTCTTAAGTGGAGATGGAAGCCTAAAAGGAAAACTTAAGAGATGCCGGAAGCTAAGTAAATCTATAAAACATACATAATCTTAAGTTAAATGATGAGGAAGTGTGAAGAATATGGGTGGATAATTTACGGGTCGACGATAATAGAATTCCTTGTTAGAAAATCTAATTGGAGAATTAAAGTTGAAAAGCCAAATTGATAGGATTTTGTGGGTAGTATCCGCTGAAAACTCTCAGGAGACAACACTCCTCCTACTAGGGACACCTAGAGGTTTAACGGCTTGTTGCACGAGCTCAGTGCAATCGGGTTTCCCTGCGAAAGTGCGGTCAGGTTTTTATCGAGAATAAAAAATAAGTTTGCTCGAGGACAAGCAACAGATAAGTTTGGGGGTATTTGTTCATATCATAATATTGCATTTTATATTCCCCATTCTTGTGCATTTTACAATAAAACAGGTACTTTTGACCCATGTCTGCTACATAGTACAGGTTACAGGTTCTTGGAGCGAAAATAGTGAAAAAGACAAAAGACGATACAAAAGAGGGACTTTTGACCAACAAATAGAATGATCTTAGTCAAGCCTAGACAAAGAACAGTTCACAATGTACAAGGCAACACAAGGTCCAAGGTGTTAAAGCAAACGGTTAAAAGACCATTACAAGTTTTCACTGAAAGATCTGAAGAAGATTTAGAATCCAAATGGAGAAAAGTACTGAAGAAATAGAAAGAACAAGACACCAGAAAGCGGCCCAGACATTTTCACTGTTTGATCTCATCAATGGGCTGCGGAACCGCGGCCCTACCCCCACCCATGCCGCGGTTCCGCGGCCGTCTATTGCACGTGTCGGTGCAGAAAAATTATGGCGGTGCGTCGGTGCGTTTGTTGGGATTTTTAGGGGTATTTTTGTAATAGCAGATGTGTGAGTCATTGTAACCCTAGGGTTTCCTATCCTCTATAAATAGGAACTCTAAATTCTGTATGAGGCTATGCCTCTTTTCATTTCATAAATTCAGATCTGTACTGCGTTGATGTTTGGAGAGAACCATCAATAAAAATTAGTAAGTTACTTTTATTTCTTGTTTTAGCTCTCTTTTAAATTAGAATGTCTTTTAATCCCCTAATGAGCGAGTAGTCTCCTCGCTTGTTAGGGTTAGCCTTAGGGAAATGTTTGAGAGATGAGATCTCTCACCCCTTTCTTACCCCTTCACACCTAAGAAATTAGAACTCCATGCATACACGCACACACCGCTCCCTGCGGCACCCTACCCCTTGAGTTAATGGTGATACCGTAGTATAAAGGACCGGGTGCGCATGTTTTCCATGGAGGTTAAGGTAAGGATCGATAAAGGAAGGACAAGAACCTAGAGGAAGAAACATCTTCCCAAAAGATTCTAATCCACTTTATTGATAATTACCATAACATCTAATTATTCTAAAATAGGGTATTGAAAGCGGTGAGGAAACCTTTGATCTCTCAACTTCCCCTAAGGCTAATCCTAGCAAGACTTAGATCTAGATAATTTTAGTATAACTTAATTTAGTAAGTTTTTAGATTTAATAAATCAATCCGAACATTCATCGGAATTAACTCGTTAGCGCGATTAGGAAAATACAAAATCCCTGTGGACCGACCCGTATTCACCGGCTAGCTACAACCGACGCCGTTCTTGATTGCGGTAAATTATTTTTGATCGTAAAATCATACATTAATCACGCACCTATGTCTTACACGTGGTGCGCTGCTCGGAGCGCAGCGCACCCGTGTTTGACACGTGGTGCATTGCTTAGAGCGCAGCGCACCTAGCGCTAGCGCATACATGGTGCGCTGCTTAGGGCGTAGCGCACTTAGCACTGTATCTGAAGCGTTGCTTCAATTTGAAATTTAAATTTCAAACAGTGCTTTGCTCTGATTGGGGGAAACAAATGCCCCCCCACCGTTGCGCTCACGTGGTCCACATGTGAGTGCAGCGGTGGCAGTATCTGCGCCCTTGGATCAACTCAGAAGTTGAAAAGGCATTTCAATGCCTATAAATAAGACCTTTGGTCCTTTCGATGATTCTGTTCATCTTCTTCCTTATTTTCTGAGAATTTTGTTCTCTTACAGTGCATAGCTCTCCATCTTAAGAATTTTCTTAAGGACAAAAACTCTGTCAAAATTTAGGTAAAGATTAAATCTTTTACTAATCTAGGGTTTTACCCATTAACAGAGCCTTGCTCTTCATAAATCTTTGATCTAAAGAAAACCCCTTTAGGGTTTCATTAACAGAGCTTTTGCTCTCTTCAAATCATGAAGAACTCTTAAGAGTTTGTTCATGGATCTTGAAGATCTCAGAATTTTTAATTTATAAAAAATTGATTTTAATTAATTTTTTTTCTGATGGATTCTTTCATCATCATTTTTTTCAGAGCGAGGCTCTTGAGGAATTTTTATTCCTTCATGATCAGAGTTTGACAAGTGTCACTCTGTCACAGAGTATTGCTCTCAAAGGGAGATTTACTCCTCTGACCGAGAGATCTTTCATTTAATGAGAATTTCTTTTGAGGATTTCCTCACTTAATGAAAGCCTCATCAAATGATGAGGCTGTTTTATTAATGATGAATTGTCATCTAGATTTCGTGGGCCCCCTTTGGTCCCTCTCCACTGCATTGCAGTGTGGTACAAATTCTAAAGTACCAAGTGTCAGAATTTAAATTATAGCACTGACAGTTGACTTTTGTCCCTTTTTCGCGCAGGCGACATGTCTCTCGACACTTCTTTTCCATTCATCCGCTCAGCAGGCGAATTTCCTGAGGCGTCTGTAGACCGAAAGGTTCCTACGCTGATCAGAGACCATGACCCGGAATACAAGAATCTTCACCTATGGGGTAGATAGTATGATCAAATTATCAGAGGCCGCCGGAGCTTTTCTTGTGCGACGCCTTCGGAGCCTATCTCTGCGATCCCTTATGCCGATGCACCCCCGATCAATTATACTGTAGAGGAGGTAAATTGGACTTCAGAAGGTCTCCTTCGGCCTTCTATTGCCGCAGTACCCGTGCAGCCGCCAGTGGCTTTGGACACCCTACGGCGGCGCATATGTCAGGGCGAGTCGCGCCCTTGGGGACAGCCCTACAACATCGGGCTAACTCCCCGTCATATATCTTATTGGCAAAGAAATCGCAGCTGCTGAGGCTTGGCTTATATCCTGCGATCTACGCTTTCTTGTTCCAGTATTCTGCACCTCCCACATGGTGGATCAAGGCATTCTTAGAGCAGTGGAACATTCCGACCCATACCTTCCTCCTATTGGATAGAGAGGTCTCCATTTCCTTGGAAGAATTTGCCGAGGTTTCTGGTTTACCAGTTAGGGGGGAGCACTACGAGGAGCTGCTTCCTCCGGATGAATATGTTTTCGCCACCAAATCAGTGGTAATGGGTCTTACCCCAGAGAACGCCATTCAGCACCAGTTCCCAAGTCTGATAAAGGTGTTGAACATGTATGAGAGCCTCTTTCTTGAATCCGGAGGCCGGGGGGTCAGCTTTGCGGACTTCATTGCCCGTTTTCTTCGCCCGGAAATTTTGTCGCGACAAGGCGAAAAGTTTGCTAAACTTGATGTTCCTTTCGGTTTTGGCTTGGACCGTCGGCCAATAATGGAAGCTGATCAAAAGGATTTCTTTCTTCCCGACGTCGCGATCATCTCCCTGTCAAAAATCGCCGCTCTTGGCATTGATGAGGAAGCGTTCTTTCTCGGGTTTCTCAGTATATGGTTAAGCTGGTTCACGCTTCTTATGCACCCTCGTTACATGAGGCCTTCTGTCTTCTACCCCGCGTATCGCATGGTTGCCGGAATATAAGTGGCCATCGGGATCGCCGGGTTAGCCCACCTATATCACGGCCTCAGCTTAGCAGTGGATACCATTGAACCGGCGGTGTATCCTGCCAACTTCCCAATTCATTACTTCACTTCATGGATTGAGCTACACGTGCTTGGGGTCTTCGGTATCCACAAAAGACCTTCTTTTTATGACAGATGCAGGTTCTCTTGGATAATGCGGCTGGTTGACGCCTCCATCGTGAGTCCGTCACCACGAGAAGCTAGGGGCTTGCTCCTTCGTCCGCGCACGGTTGGAGATGGTATGTCTTTCACAGACAAAGTCTTGACCGTCGGTCAGGAAACTTCAAAAGCGGTGCTGCCATTGCAAGACATCTTTAAAGACGGGGCCTCTGTGTTGAAAGCCCGGGAGATTCTTCATCTGTACTCCATCAGGCCGGGCTTTCTCGTATTCAGGCAAAATAATGCGGCGTTATTCATGAGATACAACCCGTATCGTTTCGCCCAGCAGCTGAGTTACAATCAGGGCGTCCTACTTGAGGCCTTTTTGGCAGAACCTGCTGCTACCGAAGAGGGAATGTGGAGCGCGCTGCATGATTTTATGCACCTGAACACAGGGTCTCACTTCTTTATCAGCGAACCGAGCTGTGTCCCGAAGGCCCTTAATGTATACGTGGCCTGGTACCAACATTCAATGGGCGCCGTTATCAGGGAGGAGAAGCGACTGCTGCTCGATTGCAAAGGTGCACCCCCTGCAGGTGATCGAAACATCCCTCTGAAGCGATAGACCATTCTCCCGCCTCCCTTAAGAGAAGCTGCCGCGATTGAAGTCCCGCATGACAGGCCCGAGCTACCGATACCCCGGGCTCATGTAGAAAAGGTGACTGTAGCTTCCCCCAATTCTGGCGTGGGTTCAGATATCGGGACTCGTCGCCCCAAGGTGCCCGCTAAATATAAACTTGTGCTTGCGGCGACCGGAGCACGCTCGCAGAAGAGGAAGAAGAAGTCGATCCTCTCTGCCGACATTGTATTTGGTCAGGAGCCTCATGCTCCTTATAGTGAGGGCTTGGACGAATATGGGACTAATGAGGGTCTATTCATAGCACCGGACGATACTGATCTGGAGGCTGCTATTGCAGCTTTTGTGCGATCGGCAAGCCACAAAGCGGGACTGGCCATCCTCGCGCAATCAAGTAAACATCAGCCGTACCTTCTGTTATTGCATTATATTTTTATTATCATGTTTTGACTGGCACTTTTCCTTCTTTAATAGGCATTTCCACTGAAGAGGCTCTAGCGGCTTCCCTCAAGACTTTCGAGGAGGAGGAGAGGATTCGTGCTTCGCTGGGAGTTGGTATATCTCAGCTCATTGCATCTTCATTCTCCTTTCTTATAGACAATCTGACCCCTTCCTTATCTTATCGCAGGGACTACAATGCCAATTCCGCAAGGTGATGCGGAGATGCTTCCAGGGCCAGCCATCGAAGTCCTGGCCTCCTCAGCACTGCCGAAAGAGGCCTTACTCAAACGACCGATGACGGATGCCATAACGGCTCCAGAGGTAACCCTTGGCGCGGACGATGACGTCCTATTGATGGAGGCTTCTAGAAGATCCGCTCTCATGGCCCGAGCGGAAAGGAAGCGTAGAATGCGCGCGGTAAGGGAGTGTAGTGCCGCCTTGGCCACGGGTGCAGGTTCGAGCACCGCTACCCCTGCCCCTACCCCTTCAGAGGATATTTGGCTGCCTTGTCCACCGCCCACAGACAGGCAGCACGTGCTGCTCGGGAAGCAATCGGAAAACCGACTCAAGGTAACATGACATTGGGTTCTTTTTATCAAAGTTTTAATTTTCAGGTTCTCATATGTCCTACCTTGCAGGGCCAAGTCCTGCCGAAGAAGTAGCGGCAACCATCGAGCCTGAGGTAGCGGTGGGTGAGACAGCTACAATCGCCGAGCCTGAGGTAGCGGCAGGTGAGACAGTCACAATCACTGAGCCTAAGATAGCCGCTCCTTCTCAAGAGTCGGGCATTGCTCCAATCGTCATTCTTTCCGTCTGCGGTTCCCTGCCATCTCCTGGCATCGCGAGCATTACGACGGCTCTCGTAGAGTCAGGGGATGAGGCGACGGGAGGCGAGACCATTTTGTTGGAGGAGGGTGAGGCAGTTGCTGTATCCAGTGATGCTCTTGTTGCGGTCTTGACCGGCGACTTACCAGGTAAATTTCAGGTTATTGCTTTCTATTTTATTCTGCAATCTCTTTCCGACCTTTTCTGACAGTACTTTTGTTTTGAATGCAGCTGCGGTGGGCGTTGAGGTTGTGTCACCCGAGGAAGCGCCACCAGTTGCCGCTTTGACGGTGACCGCCCCTTTGCCTTCTCTCGTACCCTCTCAAATGATGGAAGGTGCGGATTTGTGACTCATCAGTTTCATTGCAGGCAGTATATTTCATGTACTGACATTATACTACTACATCCTTGCAGGAGTCCTTTTTGATCACCTGTATCAGGTGCTACACCCACACTTCTCCTTTCAGTTAGAGATTGCCTCTTCTAGCGGTGCTGGTGAGTGCAGCCTTTAGCTAACGTCTCTTCTTTTCTTTGACGGTAGTCAAATTGTTTCTAATTCTTCTTTGTTTTAATTGTAGCCCTACAGATCGAAGGAGGAGACGTAAGAGTAGCTGCACCACCGGTACCCCTGGTCTTGCCACCTGCTGCACCGGTATAGTAAACTCCATTGTTCATGAACCTCCTCTATTTCTTGAACCGTCATTTGACTATGATTTGTTTTCCAGCGATGATACCGACTTCGGCTCCGTTCGAATCTCGAGTCGTAATGCCAGCAGGCCCCTTTTCTCGACGTTCATCTTCCAAAGGCGCTGCGAATAGTCTGCGCATGTTGAGCGACTATATCGAGGAGCTTGACGTGGAGGCTCCCACATTCGCTGCAGATTTTGCCACGGAGATTAATCCTATGCTGGCAACGCTCGTGAACTTTCATAGTGAGGGTATCGTTGAGTTTTAGGTTAATCATTGCAGGGAAGTTGAGGCCTGTCTACATGAGCTCGAATTCGAACGTCCTGCTTCTGAGGTCCTGACTGTGAACTCTCAACAGGCTGCATGGGTTGAGCAGAGCACTCCCTACTTTTGCCATCTTGAACAAGAAGTGGCCTTAAAGCGTAAGGAGTGTGAAGAGATTTCAAGCGAACTGCATGCTCAGGTTGATGCCAATGCTGTGTAGTTGAAGACTATCTTTGAGAGCCTTCTACGATATATTTCCGACGGGCTAACGCTGAGACAGAAGCTCGACCTAATCGAGCGAGATGCACAAAGTCGTGAGATGGCTCAGCGGGTCGTTGATGAGCAACTTTCGTCCTAGTTGCAGCAACGAGCCCAGGTCGAAGCAGAGTTGGCCGCGGCAGCTGACCAAGAAAAGGGGCTGAGGGAAGTGCGCGAGCGGCTGATTGGACTATTGAAAACGCTTCCCTCTCAATGATCGTTTTTGTACCATTTGTAATTTCGAATAAAATGTATCCATTTTTTATTCTTTCATATGATGTATTTTGTACCCAATTGAATTTATGAATAAAAGATACATTTCTTTCGCAATGTCTTGTGTCATCTCTTTGCTTTCTTCTTTTCTTTGTTATCAGCATGTCAGTTTAGTAAGCATAGCCTGCAGATGATAGAATCAATCCGTCTTGAACTCTTTGAGAGGTAGCGATGGCTTAGGAAGCAGGTTAAGATCTGCTGCCTAAGGCTTTTCAACTTTATGAGCCGTGAGGGTCTCATAAAGACTTTTCTCCCTACGTGTCGAGAGGATCTCGTAGGTGTATTTTCTCCTTAGGAATCGTGAGGATCCCTAAGTACGTTTTCTCTTATAAGTCTTAAGAATCTTACAAGAGAGTTTTCTTCCTTACGGGTTGAGAGGACCCATAAGTGATTGATGGTGTTGCCATTATCCGCATTTCACGGAGTCAGGAGTTGCTCTGGGCGTTTCCCATGGGGTCAAGATTGAGTTTAGCCGTGTTCCACGGGACCAGGATTTGCTCTGGATACTTCCCACGGGGTCATAGCCATGTTCTGCGAGGACCAGGCTCCGCTCTGGACGTTTCCCACGGGATCAGGATTGACATAAGCCGCGTTCTACGTGACCAGGAATTTGCTCTGGATGCTTCCCATAGGGCCATAGCCTTGTTCTACGAGGACCAGGCTCCACTCTGGATGCTTCCCATGGGGTTATAGCCGTGTTCTGCGAGGACCAGGATCCGCTCTGGATGTTTCCCACGGGGTCAGGATTGACATAAGCCGAGTTGAACGTGATCAGGAATTTTGCTCTGGATGCTTCCCACGGGGTCATAGCCGTGTTCTGCGAGGACCAGGCTCCGCTCTGGATGCTTCCCACGGGGTCATAGCCGTGTTCTGCGAGGACCAAGATCCGCTCTGAACATTTCCCATGGGGTCAGGATTGACACAAGCCGCGTTCCACTTGCCCAGGAATTTTGCTCTGGATGCTTCCCACGGGGTCATAGCCGTATTCTGCGAGGACCAGACTCTACTCTAGATGCTTCTCACGGGGTCATAGCCGTGTTCTGCGAAGACCAGGATCCGCTCTGGACGTTTCCCACGGGGTCAGGATTGACATAAGCCGCGTTCTACGAGACCAGGAAAGGTTGACTTTATCCGTATTTCACGGAGTCGGGGTTTGACTCTCGGTCATCTGTGCACTGCCGAGTCATGGAACTGGGAATTGCCGCGGTTCCGCTTTGCTTGATGTTGCGTCTGTTGTAATAAGACACATGTTGAGATGATCTCCAGACTGTCTGTGAACCGTTGAGATTTGGCTTCTTCTTCTGATGGAGCCTGGGGAGGGAAGGTATGATTCCCTCTTTGTTTGTGCCCCTGGATTGTATGCAGGGATCTGTGTGATATCACCTGTAGGGCAAAAATTTCATTCTTTCAAAACTTTTTTATTTCTTTCCGCGATGCTCTATCATTTCAGCTTTTATATCGCGAAAATCGCGATTGCCCAATCATTTCGGCTATTTTTCGCGGTGCCCAATCATTTCGGCTATTTGTTTTATTTTTACTCGCTGCTTTTTATTGCGAGTTGCCTAATCATTTCGGCTATTTTGCATGCATATATTTTTACTTGCTGCTTTTTATTTGCAAGTTGCCCCATCATTTCGGCTATTTCGTATGCATGTGTGGCTCGCTGGCTTTTCGCTGCAAGCTTGGGATTAGACACTGATTTCGGCATCAGCACCGCAACAATTGAGATGTTGACAGGAGCGAATCATCATTTGCCTCTGTCGATATCGAACAAAGGTGGCTTAGCGAATAGGATTAGGATCCTGTCGACTAAGGCTTTTGACTTCATGAGCCGTAAGGGTCTCATAAAAGTATTTCTCCCTGCGACTTGTGAGGATCTCGTAGGTGCGTTTTCTCCTTAGGAATCGTGAGGACTCCTAAGTGTATGGCTTCTCGTTAGTCGTAAGGATCTTACAAGAGTATTTTCTCCTTCTAAGTCGAGAGGACTTACAGGGGCTGTTTACCGTGTAGACATATCCCTAGTCACGGATGGGATTTTGTAAGGGAAATGTTTATTCACGCCCGTGGATTGTATACAAGGGTCAGAATTGAGCCGCTTGTAGGGTAGCATTGGAGGTTGTGGTGGCCGCTTAAGAACAGGTTCATATCCCTGTAGCTTAAAATTTTTGAATCTTATGAGCCGTGAGGGTCTCATTACGAGTCGTGAGGATCTCGTAAGTGTAATTTCTCCTTAGGAATCGTGGGGATCCCTAAGTGTGTTGCTCCCTTGTGAGTCGTAAGGATCTCACGCAGGTGGTTTCTCCTTACAAAGTCGAGAGGACCTTGCAAGTGTCTTTTAACGAGGTTGCGCCCTTTCGGATTTTCACAAAAAACTCGCCGGTAGCCCTGCTGTTTTTACTCACGGAGCCCTTTCGGGTTTTCATCCGTGCCCATTTTGCTTATGGACATACCGTTTTCTGTTTCTTTCTTTTTTTTATTCTTTCTATTTTTTTGTGTCAGCCTTGGGATGCTGCAGTCCACGGTAGTTTATCGACGTCTCGGTCAACAGCTAGTTTTAGGACATAGTGGTCCATCGTTAGTTTAAGGATGTTTCGGTCCGACTCCAGTTTTAGGACATAGTGGTCCATCGTTAGTTTAAGGACGTTTCGATCCATTGCTAGTTTTAAAACATTTCGGTCCGTTGTTAGTTTAAGGACGTTTCGGTCCGTTGTTAGTTTTAGGACATTTCGGTCCGTTTTTAGTTTAAGGACGTTTCGGTCCAAAAGCCGGCTACTACTTATAGAGTTTAGGCTTAGGAAGATAGCGAGCGGACATAGACGTTGTCATCTATCACTGGCCTAGGCCATGACTTGTCAGGGATAGTATTTCTTAAGGAAGCGACCGTTTATTGGCCTGAAAGGTCTTTCACCATGCATGTCCATGAGTAGGTAAGCTCTGCCCTGGTAGACTTTGTCTATGATATACGGGCCTTCATAGTTCGGCTCGAACTTCCCTCGCTTAGCCCGATTAGGGATCATAGGTCTCTTGACCACTAGTACGAGTTTTCCTTGGCGGAATGTTCTCGGCCTAGTCAATCTTTCATATGAGCGCGTCATCTTTGCTTTATAAGCCTCCAGAATCTGTTGCGCCATGAGCCGGTTTTAATCAAGGGCATCAAGCTCCTCAAGCCGAAGGTGAGCATTTTCTTCGTCTGTTAGCTTGTAGTGAACCGCCACTCGTAGAGAGGGTAACTCTATCTCGAGAGGGAGTACCGCTTCTGCGCCAAATACCAACACGTACAACGTTGTGTTCGTGGCTGTTTTGAACGTAGTTCGATATGCCCAGATAGCTTCATGTAGTCTCTCGTGCCAGTCCTTCTTATTTCGAGACACTGTCTTTTTCACGATCTTTGTCAATGTCTTATTGAAAGCCTCAGCTAGACCGTTATCTCGGGGATTATAGACCGAAGAGTATTTCCAGTCTATGTTATGTTGTTGTGCGAAGCGGCTGATCTTGTGGCTTCTGTAGGTTGGCCCGTTATTGGAGATGATCCGTCACGGAGTTCCAAACCGATAAATGACGTACGTCTTGAAGAAATGGAGGATATTCTCCGTCTTCACTTCCCGCAGCGGTACTGCTTCTGCCCACTTGGAGAAGTAATCAGTTGTCGCCAAAATGAACCGATGTCCTCTGGACGATGCCGGTTCGATGGGGCCGATTATGTCAGTTCCCCACATTTCAAACGGCCAGCTAGCCACTGTTGGATGCAGTGGATTTGGATGCTGATGGATAAAGTCTCCGTGAATCTGGCACGAGTGGCACTGCTTTGCGTATTCTAAGCAGTCTTGGATCATCGTGGGCCAATAATAACCCATCCATTTGATCTTCAGCTTCATCTTCGGCCCAGCTTGGTGAGAACCGCAGAGTTCGTCGTGAGTTTCTTGGACGCCTCTCTTTGCTTCTTTAGGTCCTAGGCATCTTAGCCATAGAGAATCAAATGATCTCTTATACAGAGTATCATTGACGAAGGCGAAAGACAGGGCTCGTTTCATAAGCTGATGTCTTGAGGACGCATCTTTAGGTGTTCGACGGGATTTGAAGTAGTCTATAAGGACTTCTCTCCAATCCATAGCCTTTTCCTGGTCTTTTATTTGTAGGGCCATTTGCTCGGTCGCTCCTTTTTCTTCGGATGACTCCGGAGATATTTCTGCTGGTGCGAGAACCCGACGGCTTTGCACAACGATCCTCACGTCATCGAGGTTCTCGTCAGCCAATTCTTTAGCGAGCTTAGCTAATGCATCAGCCTTGCTATTTTCCATACGCGTATACTTTCCAGGGCATAGGCAGGAATTTGAGTCAGCAGTTGTTGTACTCTCTCACCGTACTTTACCAGCTCCGGTTTGCACGTTTGATAGTCGCCGTTTACTTGGCTAACGACTAGTTGGGAGTCTCCGTATATAAGGAGGTTTTCAATTCCCATGTCGATAGCGATCTCAAGACCTGCTATCAAAGCTTCGTATTCGGCTTCATTATTCGTCATCGGCTCTGTTAAGGAGAAGGCAAAGCGCATTATCTCTCTTTATGGAGTCACGAAGATGAGGCCTACCCTTGATTTGATTATGGGGGTGCTTTGTTTGCGCTTCTTCATGGAAGATGCTCCATCGAAGTAAAGTTCCTACTGGGTACCATCATCTCTTCTCCCTTCGTTGATCGTGTCAAACGCATATTCGTCCGGCAGTTCGCAGTTCAAGGGAGATTCGGAAGGTATCGGATGCCCAGCGAGGAAGTCGGCGATGGCCTGGCCTTTCACTTCCTTGAGGGGTTGATAAGTTATCGAGAACTCCATCAAGAGCAGGGCCCATTTAGCGAGCCGCCCCGTCAATATGGCCTTTGACATCAAATACTTGAGAGGATCCACTTTTGATATGAGATGGACCTCATGTGCTAACGCATAGTGTCTGAGCTTCGTTATCGCGAAGATCAATGCCAGGCAGTGTTTTTCAATGGGAGAATAATTTCTTTCTGCCCCCAGTAGAACTCGACTCAGATAATAAAGGGCTCTCTCCTTTCCTTGGTCGTTCTCTTGTGCCCATAATGCGTCAAGAGAACCTTCGAGGGCTGTTGTGTACAGGACAAGAGGTTTTCCTTTAACGGGAGCGGCTAGCACCGGCGGATTCTGTAGGTATTGTTTAATTTCGTCCAGTGCGCCTTGGCATTTGCGATCCCAGACGAATGGAGTTCCCTTCTTCATCAAGTGACTGTAAGGGCGGCACTTGCCGGAGAGATTGGCTATAAATCGGCGGATATATGCGAGTTTTCCTTGGAGAGACCGCAGTTGCTTGAGAGTCCTTGGCGGAGGCATTTCCATGATCGCCTTGATCTTCGACGGGTCTATTTCGATGCCTCGATGTCGGACGACGAATCCCAGGAACTTGTCCGAGGAAACTCCGAACGCGCATTTGAGAGGGTTCATCTTCAAGTTGTATTTCCGAAGGCGCTGAATACGATCTTCAGATGCTCTAAATGTTCCTTGTATGATTTGCTTTTAATTACGAGGTCGTCGATATAGCATTCGACGATTTCATGTATGAGGTCATCGAAGATTTTCGTCATGGCCCTCTGATAGGTGGCACCGGCGTTTTTTAGACCGAAAGGCATCACCTTGTAAAAAAATATGCCCAAAGGGGTCCGAAAAGAAGTATGTTTCTGGTCCTTAGGATGCATCTTTATCTGATTGTATCCTGATGAGCCGTCCATGAAGGAGAAGACTTCGTGAGTGGATGTTTTATCTATTATCAGCTCGGTGACCTGTACTGGGAAGTCGTCCTTCGGGCAGGCTTTATTGAGATCCCAAAAGTCCATACATATGCGCACTGTCCCGTTTTTCTTCATTACTGGGACAATGTTGGCGATCCAATCAGGATACTGAACCTCTTGGATGAAGCCGGAGTCGATTAGCTTCTTGACCTCGGCGTTGATGCTCATTTCAAGCTCGAGCCGCATTCTTCTCGGCGCTTGTTTGATCGGTTTGACATCTGGAGAAATCGCCAATCTGTGGACATGAATCTCTGGATCAAGTCCCGGCATCTCTGAATAGTTCCATGCAAAACAATCTCTATGCTGTATGAGCACGTCCTCTAGCATAGTCACCCTTTCTTCAGACAACAGCTCACTGATGAACGTCGGCCGCGGGTCACTTGCCGTCCCCAAATCAATTTTCTTGAGGTTATTTGCAGTAATATGTATTCCATCTTCCAGCTCTTTTGGCGCCGGTGGAAACTCTGAGATTACCTCGTCATCATCATTTTCGAAGCACCAGGGGAGGTCATCCGTATTCTCAGGCTCTTCTTCTGACAGCGTTATCACGTGGCAGGTACGAGATTGTTTCCAAGATCGATGTTGATCTGGTTTTACTCTCGTTATACACGTCGCTTTTGGTTCATGCTTCTGTGGCGGGCTTACCTTCCAGCTGCTGGATAGAGCGAACCAGCCTTGTTGATATTGGTCTTCGACCCAGTTCTTGAAGGTGAAGCAGTCTTCGAGAGGATGTCCTATTGCTCGGTGATAGGAGCAATAGTCTGGGTGAGAGACCTCGTTCACTTGCTCGGGGTGCTTGGACTCCGGGAGTGTCATCATCTGATGCTTTATGACGAGATTGAATATCTTCTTTGTCTTGTCTTGAGGAAAAGAATATTCCCGACCCATCTTCTTTATAAGGGACGGATCCCGGCCGCTCAACTCTTGCTCACGTGGCTTCTTGGACCCGCTTGGCTGCTGTCGAACGTTTTTTTCTGTTCTTCGGTTTATTTTTACCTCTGCGTCGGGCCTTTTGTATGATGGGTTGACAAGGAAGAGCATTTTCATTTTTCGCAACCTGCTGAAGGAGGCGCTACGTTTTGGCTTTCTCGTAGATGGCCATTTCATGATTATGATCGTCTCAAACCTTTTGACCCGCTTCCTTTATAAGCTTGTCCATCTGTTTTTCAAATGACGGACTTGGCATTTTCACGGCGATAGCTCGTTCTAGTTTAGGATTAGCATCTTCCCACAGAGTATCTCCTTCTTCATCAAAGTCATGTATGACGTAGCAGTCGCGGAATAGCTCCCATTTCTTGGATCAGACATATCCAAGCCCAATCGTTTCCATTCTCCCATTGGGCAACTTTCATTGAGTTCCGGGAATGTTCCAGATCCTGTTATAGAACCGTGCTTGTCGCGCAGTTTGCTTAAGGGGTACACCTTGGCGTTTCAAGAGTCTTTTTAGCCCGTCTGTGTAATATCTGGGCAAACGGATGGGCTGGAACCTGTCAAGTGTAGAATCCGCACCATGCCAAATTTCTTTCTCCACTTTGGTTTCCTCGGATTGGTAGAATAAGATCGTCTTTTCACCTTTTCTCCTGGGAGGGACGTAAGATGTTTGCAGTTCTTCCACACTGTAAGTATCAAGCGCGTCTAGCTCTTTATGATGTTTTGGCGGAACCATGGCAAACTTGCAAACTTTGATCTTCATCAGCGAAGGCTTGTATTGATGGCCGAACAGAAAATACGGTATTGATTTCATCTTCCGAGTCGCTGCCGAAGATCAACATAGGGGTGGACGGTCCCGGCTTGTTGCATTGGGGAGGACCTGAATAAACTATTTCTTCTCCCTCCTCGGTATCACTCCCGAAGACTGGAATAGTGATGATAGCTTTGTTCTTGTCCTCCGATTTGCGACATCTTTCTGTATCTTCGAAATCTGGCAGGAAGTATTTTGCATCCTCGTATTTTCAGACTTTGTTTACGGAGAATGGGTTAAGCTCCCCTGTCACAGTATACTCGAGACCATCCTTGAAATACTTCATACACTGATGTTGTGTAGAAGGGATGATGTTGTACTCGTGTAACCAAGACCGGCCGAGCAAAGCATTGTAGCATGTCTTGGCGTCAATGACATGAAACTTAATTTCCGTGACAAGCAGCCCAAAGCGTAGTGTCAATATTACAGACCCAAGCGTTCGTGATGATTGAGAGTCAAACCCGGAGATGGTGATTTTATCACGAGTGAGGTGTTGAACGCTCATGCATATTTCTTTCAACACCCTTACATTGAGGAGGTTAACGGAAGACCCATTGTCAACCAGGATTTTGCCTATCTTGATATCATGACAGTATCCGGAGACATAAAGGGGACGGTTATGCTCACACGTTCCGAGGAGAAGATCTTCATCGCCGAAGGTGATATCTGCGGTGTGCACTTCTTCCAGCTTGTCCTTCATCTTTTCTCCGGTAAGGAAAGCTTGAAATTGCTCGGGCTCTTGTAGTGCCTTGATCAAAGACTCTCTTGCCTCTTTTGATAACAGAAGGGCGTCGAGAATGCTTAACTGTGAAGGTAGCTTTCTCAAGTGTGCCAAAACGTTGTAATCCACCTTACCTATCTTTGGCGGGTCCTTGGCTATTAGCTTTTCGACAGCTTGGTCATCAAGGATGATATCCTCAGGGACCTTTTCTTTCCCCTTGTCTTTTCTATTTGACCCACTGTTCGAGGGCCCAAGATTCTTTTCGGCCAGCGTACGATTGCGCAGCTGAATATTTTCACAGGTTTTCGGTTCTTCCTCTTTTCCTGAGGTGGATTCTTTGAAGAGAGGGCCGAGAGTCATTTCTTCGTCAGAGTCGCTCTCGAAGGTGAGAACTTCCGGTCCCCCAGCGTCGACTATGTGACAGCTGCCGGTAGTTCTTTTACGCTCCTCGGTCGTATTTCTTTGCTCCCAATGAGTTTTGCGTTTTATCCACTTGAAATGTTGTCGGTGAGCAACATATCCCTGCCACCAGCTTCTAAAAGCGTTGCACTCTTCGGTGGGGTGCATAATCTTTCGATGATATAAGCAGTAATTAGGATGTATTTCCGCTCAACCAAGAGTGTTTCCTTCGGAGGGCGGCAGCTTCATTCCCATCGATATGGCTTTGGCGAACCTTTTCCTCGTGTTGAACCTGCTTTTATTTACGGCGGATGTACTTTGATCTGGTAAGAGTGTTTTAACCCTTTCGTCCAGACGCCGGCATTTGGCTTTTTCAAATATGGCCATCTCACGCTCTCGAGCAGCTTTGCTTTCAAGAAGAGCCTCGTCCAGGAATGTATCAATCATTTCGTCTGATGACCCTAGAAGTTCCGGCTCAGGATTTGCCCACAGTTTCTTTGTGTAAGGAGCTTCTTCATCGTCTATCGACGAGTGAGAGATCACATGGCAACTTGCCACATAACCTTCAGATTCATCCGACGAGTCTTCTTCATTGTCATCATCTCCATCCTCAAGGACGTGGCTGAGAAATTCTTGGAGTGTGACTAGAGTCTGCGCTTTTTGATTATATTCTTCCAACGCGTCAATCTGTTTTTGCAGGTCCATGCGCTTGTCACCAGGCTTCACGGGCTTTTTGGTCTTCTTCTTCTTCTTCTTCGAAGACTTTGACGGCTGGGTGTGAGTGCTTTGGCTATCGCCACCAATCTTTGGAGTTAGGCGCGGTTTCAGCATTCCTTCGATGATCTCGGGTTCCAGTAGATTTTTCCACCCGATCGCCGGGTATGTTTGGAGATCCTTCAGCATCCTTTTTGTCTTGGCTGAAAGAGCGATCTCCCACGGAACTTCTTCTATGAAAGAACATGATGCTCCCGGTGTGTCCGTCTTCTTGGAGCGTATGGCTGTGGTGAGTTCACCTTCCAATTCTCGGACAGGGCAAATTTGTCCTGTTGGTTGTTGGGGTAAAAATTTACACCTCGGTTGACCGAGTCAAAGTCAAGGTCAACCCCCAAGCTAGGTGGGCCCAAGCCCAGGTCAAGCGGGCCCATGCCCAAGTCGAGCCTACGGCTAGCCTCCCCATGCCAACAACAAAATCATGTAATAAATGATTTTTATGTAATTTTTATACATGAATGTATGCAAAATGGGCATAAAGCCAATATTTTGTAAGCCCATGGCTTATGTGCAAAAATGAAATGGCACATGAGCCATGGGATAGGAAAAACGCCATTTTGTGAAGCTCAAGGGGTTATATGTAAATATGTAAGCCTATATAAGGCAAAATGATGATGAATAAAAAGGAATACATTTTCATTCTCTCAAAAACCTAGGGTTTGTACATCTTTCCCTTTTCTGAAGATTTCAAACCATCTTCTTTCTTTTGAATTAAATCAAGAGATTTACTCTTCCTTTTCCAAAACTAAATAGTTTTTCACCACAAAACCCATAAAGGGGAACTCAGATCTTCAATTAGATTTCAAAAAGAAGAGATTTTTTTTAAAAATCCCACATCTCTTGATCTTCACGATCCAGCCAACAGAAGAGGAAGAAGAAGAACCCCCTTCATCAACCCAAAACATCTTAGGAGTTTAACTCCACCATATTTTTTCTTTAGAGAATTTCTGGGGCTAAAAGCCCTCTCTTTTTCGCCGGCGCCCAAGCTCTCAAGCGCCGAGCGCCCACGTGCCGACACGTGACGCGCTAGCGCTCGAGCGCAAAGCGCCCACGTGCCGCACCACGCTCGAGCGCAAAGCGCCCACGTGCCGACACGTGGCGCGCTTGCGCTCAAGCGCCCAGCGCTCAAGCGCAAAGCGCCCACGTGCCGACACGTGGCGCGCTAGTGCCTAAGCGCACAGCGCTGGCGCAGGCCCCACGCATCCTTTGGATGTCTTTTCCCCTTTATTTTATATATATACACATATGTATACATATGTACACATACACATACTCCACGACACTGTCTCTGTTAGAAAAAAATTTCTAACGGGGCGCTGCCCCGCACCCCGCAAGGGGGCTACTAGCCCCCTTGACCCCCAGCCCGCTATCCGGGGAGCGGGACCCCCGTAAAAAACTCTGCGTGGCTCCCGATATATCCAAAACCCCCTTTTCAAAACACAACACACTTACACTGCATATTGAGTTCGCATGACCAGTTTAACCCGTTAATTGGAGGTTCTCTCGCTCCAAAGGCGAGGAGTAATTAACGGCAGCTTAGTCCGCGGCTGCCGGAGATTCGGATCCCCACAATCATTAAACCCTGGCCTACCCTGGGCAGGGGGAATCTATAGTACGTCTGACAAGCGTGCGCGTATTGCCATCTCAATGGGGTGACGAAAAACACCCTACAGATTCTGGCACGCCCGGTGGGACCATCTCTCCTCCCATATTTCGGGTTAAACGTTCATGCGAACTCAATCAATATACATATCTATATTTATACTAAAATAATGTTCTTTCATACAGGTTTTCAAGCAATCACTTCTCAACGATGTCTCCAAGAACCTGCTCAGCTCTCAACACGGCTCCCATCTCATACACGATGAGGATAGACTCTAGGACGGTCCTCCCGGCCAGTCTCGGGCGACAATGGGAGGAGCCGCTGCTACCATTCGGTTCTATTATGTTCATGCCAGTTGGCGCCATCCCAGCTCCTCAAGCCCCGGTGGCAGACAGACCGGTCTCGAAAGGCAGGAGACCAAATGTGGTGATCTCAAGGGCGCCCCAACCCAAACGCAAGTCGGTGTCTGAACGACTTTCCTTGGCCCCAGCTGGGGGCAAGGCCATCAACACCAACAAAGCTACAACGTATCTTGAGCAAGCTCCAGCGGCGCCTCTGACAACTGCTCGATTGGGTGTCTTCTCAAGTCTCCCCATCACTTAGCCCATTGCGGCTTCCCGAAGAGCAGAAGCCTGCCAAGCGCTCAAGGCAGAGAAGCTGAGGCAGAAGCGGCTTAAATACAGAGCCAACAAAAGGGCTAAGGCTCTGGCCATGTTAAAATTTATGAATTTCCAAAGCCCGGACCGCTCCACGAAATCAGCCGCCAAAGATAAAGAGATGGTTGGGTATGTGGTTCGCACTGTCTACATGGTCGGACATGAAGAAACGAATCCTCCTCTTCTTCACAGCCATGGTGATGATATAATTGACACTACCCAGCATCGGCTCGATCTAATTGATGAAGAGCCCGCTCAGGCCGATAAGCCAGAGGAGCCCGTGGTTCCTGCGGAATTGAGCTCAGGCAATAAAGATGACCCGGTTGTCATGGCCGGAGCTACAGAATAAGCGTTATTCCGATGGCTTCAGAGGCAGCTTCAGGACAGGGATGAGAAGTTAGCCAGGGTACAGTCCAAGGTCGACGAATTGGCAAACGTCGTGGCAGATCTCACGACCCAAGTCGCCCGATTGCAATTACAGCAGAATCAAATTTTGGCTCATGAGCCAGGGATTGATACCCGGAGACAGCCAACTAATATCCCCTTCAACCTAACAGCGGAGCGCTTTCGCGAAAAACGGCCGCAATCAGCCTCCAGTCCCTCCGATACATACGCCGGGGGGGAATCGCCTCTGAAAGAGAAACTGGAAAAAGTCTATTCCTTCAAAAGGGAATGTTCCCCTCCGAAGGACGGCCAAGACTGAACGTCTTGCCTGAGATTCGGGGCAGATGCTATTTGGTGCTATCTGTCTACCTCTCCGAAGATGCCAAGTTGATTTATGGCACCATGTATCGAAGGTTTAGATGGATGCGCCCGATGTAGCAGACTTCGTCAGATTCCCCCTTGCTTGAGGGGTTTTTGATTGTGGGGACGCTCTTCCCTACAGGCGTAAGCTCCTGCAGTTAATTACGCTACCGCATTGCGGTAACAACTTTCTCTTTCTCCAGATGGTCACTTCGTGTCGTGTGTGTTTGATTTGTGTTTGGTTGCCCGTGGATTGTATACGGAGACTGAGTTATGTCGTCGCCTGTAGGGCGTGGACTAGTCCAAATCCGTATCTTTCTTAGATTTGGGTTTGGGGGTTGTGTTTAAGGATACGTTAAGCTCATTTGAGACTAAGATCGACTTAAACGTTGGTTAAGGATACGTTAGTCTAGTTTTAGACTAAGATCGACTTAACGGGATCGTTTAGATCCGACAAGAGAGCGATTAGGGGAGCCCTGTTGTATAGTTTAGTGACATTGCGGTCAATAGTGTAAGTGCACGGCGGCGCCCCGGCCGTCAATCCGAGGCCAAAATGCGGAAACGATGATTTACTTTAACTTTATAACCGGCACCACCGCGCACAAAAGTTCCCGGATCGGGCCATTAATATAATTCTAGCTAACTAAAGAACGAGTAGAGAAATATACCGAGCGATCCGTGTCCTCCGATCTTCTCGTCGTCGTCCCGATCTCCCCGCGGAATCTCCGGTCTTCAACTCCTCGCCGGAAAGGCACCACGTCGCCGGCTTCTTTTACGGGCTCCCACCTCTGGACCGAGGCAACTCGGGCATGAAGTTGGCGAGTCGACGTGCCCAAGATTTGCTGTAGAATAAGTGTAGTGCTATGTCTCATTTGGGGTTACTAGAAGTTGCCCATTTAGTGGAGGAATTGAACTAAACTTTTTGGAGATGAACTTGGGAATTTTTGTAGCATGAAAAGAAAAAAAATTCCCCACTCAAATTTTTGGACAGCCCCTACAAGGGAATGGCCGGCCATTGCAAGGAGAGAATGAGAATGGAGAGTGTGTATCAAAATGAGGGGAGCCACACAATAATGCAAGTGAGAGGAATGATATGTGATCATGAGAAGAAAAATGATCACCAACAATTCCACACTCCATCAACTAATCAACAACCATGATTACTCCAAAAAGTCAAGCAATCATGAGAAGAAGAAGTCAAATGGTGGTGCAACCATCATGAAGCAATAATATGCAAAGACCACCCTCCAAAATGCTTATTTGCACAAATGCAAATAAGCCCTACTCCACCAATCTTCAGCCAATGAAAGATACAAAGAAATATGGCCGAAACGGAAAACAAACTGGCAACTCCAAAAACTGATCCCGTAATAAATCACAGGAAAACCCCGCTAGTGTATATACATACCCGCATTTGTATTCCGACCGAATACAAATGCAAAGAGACAAAATCTACACTGTACTATACTAGGATCCGGCTTAAACCAAAGCCCACTAGTATTATCCGTCCGATCATGGTCCGTGCAATACCGCACGTACCTGATCGAACCCTGCCATATCTCCATACGGCCTCTACAGCGTTTCGCCCGAAACTTGAGAAACTGGTCTGTGGGGGACTCTAAAGACTCGTCAACACCTTGGTTGTGGATTTAACCACTAGCACGTCAGAGGTATTAGCCTATACGTAACGGGCTACCAGGTATTGACCAAAAGGGACGTCGATGAGCGAACTCATCCTGACACCCTACTGAGCCTGTCAGTGACAATATCCGTACAGTCCGGTCCGTTCGCTATGAGCATCGCATGGCGGGCCTAGGGTGTTGGTAAAAGTCAGACCCCCAAAAGCGGTACAAGTCGTGTCGGAGTGTAGCTAAGAACACCCTGAGATACTACTGGAATACCTACCAGTAAATCTCCTGCCTCGGCCGAGGGCTTTGTGTAATGGCTCTCCTAGACACAGCGCGACCTCACCCCCAATACAGGGAGAGACGAACCCCTGAAGATCCGCTCACTGCCTCCATGTGGCTCGGGACTGTACCCAACTAAAACCTGTTTGCACGTCTCCTTTGAGCGTGGTAGGGTAGTAATCAAAGTACAGTGGGAACTCACACGAGACAAATGACGATCCTCAGGTCGATGAACTAACTTGTACATATGTCACCAGGGAACTGCTATCTGACGTCAGGTATAAGACCAACTAGCATGTTCCCGGCGAGTCCTGTCCGGTGTACTCATAACCCAATGAGCACCTGTATACATCTTAGGTGAACAAACTGACACCAGTGGCTTGTGAGACCGGCCACCGCCCCTCGTCGGGGTCTCGACTGTATACACTAGTCTACTCTGGAGTATCGATGCCCTGTCTCGAAACTCCCACGACTAGGGACCTTTTAAGGATGTGTTTATAGACTACCAGCTCCCACGTATATGATCGCCCTCATATTGCTGGCAGTCAAGCAAGAATCCTAAGGGCTCTATCAACGTGTCATAGCGACCTGTCAGGTCACCTAAAGCAGTACACGATGATAAAGATAAACCAGATAGCATACTATCATCTTGAGTAAGATTGTCCTACTGGAATAGGTCCTCCCTCAATCATTGCAATCACGTGCCTGTGATCCAATAATTGACTCTGAGGGCACTATCTCCAACAAATAGGTAGTTTAAGGACATTGCGGTCCAATGTTAGTTTTAAGATGTTGCGGTTAAGGTTAAGGACATCATAGTCCGAGGATTTAAGGACTCCACATTCCGGCGTTAGTTTTAAGACATCACGGTCAAGGTTAAGGACGTCATAGTCCGTTGTTAGTTTTAAGACATTCCGGTCAAGGTTAAGGACATCATAGTCCGTGGATTTAAGGACTCCACAGTCCGGCGTTAGTTTTAAGACATCTCGGTCAAGGTTAAGGACCTCATAGTCCATGAGTTTAAGAACCCCACAGTCCGTATCAATGTGTGGTCATCGGGACCCGTCACCTCTTTGAAGACGTTGAGGAATTACAACGCCAAGTATCAAAGGAGTGAAGAGTGGTACCCTTAACCCGAGGTAGATTAAGTGATCTATAGTCCAATTTGGATACTAGGATCAATTATTATATTATGAGCCCATTGGCCCAGTTAAGCTTGCATTGAGGACTTATGGCCAGCTTGGGCTAAGTCCAATCATTTTTGGGATATTGACCCTCTGTTGATTCATTGGAGGAGAGGCTTTGCCTCTGGAAACTTAGCCAATTGGGCTAAAGCTAGTGTTAAACACTAGAGACCAACAGTGTTGAACACTGGAAAAAGATTGACAAGTTGGTGTTAAACACTAAGGAGAATCAGTATTAAACACTGGATACAAAGTTTCCAATTTAGTGTTAAACACTAAGGCAAGAGGGGTCACGTGGTAGCACGCGAGAGCGCCCTTCTTCTCTTTGTTTTGTTCTATAGATAAGTGTTTAACACTTTTAGCTCTGAAAGCCATCACGTGCGGGCATGTGATGGGGGCCCATACTCTGGTTTATTAGAATATTCATTAGGGGTAACGTGGTGACACGTGATGGCGCCTTAGAGCTCTTTTCTGTTTTTTTTTCTTTTGTGTACTTTAGAGATCACGTGGGGCACGTGAGGCATTGCCTCACAGTTCTCTTTTATATATCTTCGCAGGAGTCACGCGGTAACACGTGAGATGTCTGCTTCAGAGTTCTATTCTGTGGGTCTTTGTAGGGGTCACGTGGTAGCACGTGACTCTGCATATTTTTAAAGTTCTGTTCATTGGGTTAAACCCTAAACTTTAGAGGAATTAAATTCCCGTTTTCTTCTGAAGAATTATATTCTTAATAGGGTTAAACCCTAATTTCTTTTCTTAAGAGAATTAAATTCCTGTGAGTTTGAGAGAATTATATTCTCAATTAGGGTTAAACCCTAGTTCCGTTCATTTTGAAGGAATTAAATTCCCATAATATAGGGTTAAGCCCTAAATTTATCTCAAAGGAATTGAATTCCTATCATTTTGTGAGAATTAAATTCTCTGAACTCAGTTCCTCTTCTGTGTTTTGGATCTGCATGGCAGGATCTCAACCCAATGAGAATTAAATTCTCAATTCATGGGGAGATGTGCACTTTGCAGATCCTCGACCAGAGAAAGAACTAAGTTCTTTTCTTTTTATAAGAGTTAAACTCTTTTGAGAATTAAATTCTCTTTTTAAGCCTCCCTTTCTTTCTCTTACCTAGGGTTTTCCTTTTGCAGAGAATCAAAGGCTTTGTATCTCTCTCTTTGTGTATCAAAAGAAAAGGTCCAAAGGTCTCCAAAAAAGGTCCCCTCTCTTCTTTTCTTGGCTCCTATTTATAGGAGAAGGAAAAGAATCAATCTGCTAAGTAAATTTCTCATTGAGAGATTTGATTTATATTTATCATTAATCTGGGCCTTTAGATTGTTAAGTGAATTTTATTCACCATTGGATTTTAAATCCAAAGATATCTCTTTGTTATTTCGGTCAGATTTAGGGGGAAATCTTTCCAAGTTCGAGATTTTTCCATAAATTGGTGATATTTAATCACCTTTAGATTCTTAATTCAACGGTTCCAAATAATGCTTCTCTATTTTGGAAAGATTTGAGTGATCTCCTCTCAGAATTTAATTCTGTTAAAGAATAAGGCTTTTAAAGCCGGTCACGTGTGGCCACGTGACCCCTGGTCACGTGTAGGAACGTGACCCCTGGAATGGGCTTCTCTTCTTCTGCGCTCTGTTCTCTGGCCTCTGTTCAGCCGTCACGTGCCAACACGTGACCACTGGTCACGTGTTGGCACGTGACGGCTGAACAGAGGCCAGAGAACAGAGCGCAAAAGAAGAGAAGCTGTTCTCTGGCCTTTGTTCACGTGTGAGCACGTGACCTTTTCTGGAGCTTTTTCTTAAATGCGCTTTGTGCTGCTGCTTTAAACGTCACGTGCCAACACGTGACCACTGGTCACGTGTGAGCACGTGATGCCTCTTCTAAGTCCTTTCCTGATTTTTAATCAGGGAACAAATGCCCTCACAGCGTTGTTCTCACGTGTCTGCACGTGAGTGCAACGCTGTCTCTTTTGTGACCGTTGGATCCATCTAGGGAATTGGGGAGATGAAGCGTCTCCATCACATCCTATAAATATAGAGGTCACTTCAAAAGCGCCTCCACTTTTCTCATCTTCCTCCTTGCATACTTTTCTTTCTAAGAATTTAATTCTCCTTTCCAGAGCTTAGTTCTCTGCCTTGAACAATTTTCAGAGTTTAACTCTGTTCAAAAAGAATTCTTTTTTTCAGGTAAAGGTCTTTGAACGATCGGAGAACTTTCCCATGTCCTTGTGGATTTTAAATCAATAGCAAGGGTTTCACCCCTTTTGAATATGAACCCATTTTTCTGTTAGTTGTATGTATGACCTAGAGGCCAGTATTGTACAGATGATGTATATTATATTGGATGCTTGGACATATATAGAGATGACTTTCTTGCTCGATATGATAGTATGCTATCTGGTTACTCTTTATCTTAACATGTACACTAGTCTCTTTATGCTGTCTTATAGTTACATGTTGGTAAAGCCCTTAGGATTTGTACTTGACTACCTGGACTATGATGCAGATCATACTAGTGGGGACATGGTAGTCCATAAGTACATCCTTCAAGGTCCCTAGTCGTGGGTGTATCGAGACGGGGCATCGATATACCAGAGTAGACTAGCGTATACGCTTCTCGACCCATGTGATGGACGATGGATGATCCCATATCCATTGGTGTTTGACATCAGAGATGGTATACGGGTGCTCAGTGGAGACTGAGTACACTGGACGGACTCACCGAGAACTCCCAGATGGTATTATACCTCACGTCAGATGGCAGTTCTCAGGTGACACTTGTACAGGTTAGTCTGTAGACCCGAGATCGTCATAGAGTCTTGTGTGATTCCCACTGTGCTTTGATCTCCACCTTACCACGTCCATGAGGGCGTGCAAAACGGTGGTCTTTAGGCACAGTCCCGAGTCACATGGAGGCAATGAGCGATAGGAGGGGTTTCGTCTCTCCCGGTATTGGGGGTTGATGTTGCGCAGTGCTCGATTGGCCGTAGCAGGGAAGTCCCTGGCCAGGGCTGATTAGAGATTTGCTGGTAAGTGTTACCAGTAGTTTCTCGACCCGTTATGAGCCTCACATCGGCACGACTTATCGGGTTATTGGGGTCTGACGTTTACCACCCCTAGACTTGATATGCGACATATCAGACGAAGAGACCGGACTGTACGGTAAGTGTTACTGGTCGGATTCATAGGAGTGTGAGCGGGCTAGCTCGTCGATCTTCTGATCGCTCAATACCCGGGTGGCCGTTACGTTTAGCAGACCGCTTGCGGCTTGTGGGTGCATAATATGATCATCATCTGCTACCGGCGTATTGACGAGTCTTTAGAGTCCTACACAGAGGTTTCCTGGTTCAAGCGAAACGAAATAGGAGCGCATATGAGATATGTGCGGGACCGAGAATAATGCGTGTATGTGATACCGTATTTGATTCTCGCGATTAATGTTTCGAATGGTTGTATGCGATATAACCTAGTTATCGAATCGAAGATCGATTCGATAAGTCGATACATTGAATACTAGTCGGTCATGTGCGACATGACCGGATCATTGAATCAAGTGTTGATTTAATGATTTAATGTATAATTATATATTTGATATATTACTTTGCATTAACTAGTATTGGTTCACTTTAAACAGATTTTTCTCACTTGGATTGCACATTGTATATGTGATATACTTTTGTGCACTTTTTTGTATCATGTTTGATGATACTTGATCATATGGTTAAGTGAATAGAATTAAACCATGGTTATTATGATAATTAGGGTTTTGCATATTTATTTATTCATTTATTTGTTTATTCATTTATTTGGATAAGTTTAAAGAGAATGGTGGCTTTCTTTTGTCATTAGTTGAAGCTTCATGAAGCTTTGACTTCTTTGACCATTCTTGTCTTCTTGCTTAACCCTAACCCACTTAATTCACCATGGTTTATTCTCTACACTTAACCCTAGTTTAAGTTATGATAAGTATTGATTTTCTATTTCTTTTTAATAGAACTTATCATAATCATCTTCATCTTCTTCTTCTTCTTCAAGCTTGGTACTTTAATGGCAACTTGAGATCTAGTGAGAGAAATCCAAATCTAAAGTGAACCCACCTCCTATTTCTTCACCCTCTACCTCTTGCCAAGTTGTTTTGGGTGTTTTCTTCACAAGTTTCACAACTTTGTGAAGTCGGAGCTTGAGCTTGTGCAATCTCGACGTAGATCGTCTTTGACACGAAGCCGACGACCTATTCCGCACGTTTCTCCGATGAAGCCGTCACGAGAGTCCAAGGTTCAAGATAGACAGCGAGAGGACGCCCTCGTGGAGCTAAGGAAGTGGGTATCTGGATCTACAAAGGTTGTAGCATCCTAACTTTTAGTTAATTTGTTAACTAGATTATCATTTCGCCTAAACATCTAGTCTAAGATCCGTAGTCTAGGGTTTCTCGGCACCATTTTTTTAAATTGGCATGTTCGATGCCTTGTGAGACCTTACTGAGTGCCTAGGAACCCTACAGTGGTATCAGAGCCTAGCTAGAGCCTTAGGCGAAGTCTAGACGGAGTTTGAAACCCGGACGAACCGAAAAACCAACCCCAAAATAGCTCTCTGGATATTTTTCAAATTTGTGGTTTTTTGTCAATTAAAAATGCTTAAAAAATTCAGCAATGAAATCTAAGAATTACGATGCAAAAAGTTTCCCATGAACAATGTTTTGTGCGGCGGAACCGCGGCAGAAGCATGGCTTCTGCGGCGGTTCCGCGGCGCTTTGATGACGTCAGCCATATTTCTTTGCACAGTAATTCCTGATAAATTGTTCTGAGTTTTCTGGGAATTTTAAATTGACTTCAGAGTAGAGTGTTCTGGGGTTGTTTAGGGAATCGACGATTCGATCGGATTATCGAACTTTGTCTAAGTGTTTTCCGGATATTTTTTTTTTGAATATGTTAAAAAGTTCGACCGGATATAAATACCCAATCTTTCCCCTGCCAATAATATCCAAGTGTTGGATTATTGTGTGGTTTAAGGACGTTCTGAGTAGTGCAAGTAACGCGATGGTCCCTCTAGAAGACAACAAACCTTAACTCGATTATGTGACCGTCTTGAACTGCCCTTTGAACCTTCGGGTTTGGGACAGTACGGCGTGCCACATGTGAGGCGTTGGCTTGACCCTTCTACGGCTGGACCGTTGGTACTGAGGCATGAAATGAATGTCTTTGAACCTATTTCATGTGTTGATCGGTGTCGGGAAAACTTGGGTGTTCGAATGTTCGATCGGAAAGTTTAATATATTCTTTTTGTCCGGAATTGGATACAATAATTGGAATTCACAAACAGTTATGAGATAACTGGATGCATGTTATAAATCTAGCAGTTTAGTCCCATATCATATTGAAAAGAGTTTTCGATAATGAGACTAAAATGCGGGGTTTGTAACTGTTAGGCATGTGATGTCTAAAGAGGTTGCGGATTCCAACTGTTGTAGTTTTACACTTTCTTTTCTGTGACCGTAAGTGTAATATGTGAATCGCCGGTTTCGTTGCTATATGTCAACGACAATTGGGATGCGCATATTTACTTACGTTGATGACATGTGATGTTATGTGTTGCTGGATATGTTATATTGGATTGTCGTGTTTGAATAGCCGGGGGTTTTTATGTGAGATGAGTGTTTTTCATTTTCATTCATGTAAAAACTTGTATGTAATATTCTTTTATTTGGGGCACTTCCAGGTAGCGGAAGTTGTCACCTTTTGTATATTATTTACTTTTCCGCATTAGGATAGACCCAAGGAGGGGAGCACAAGTAACCGGGTTCTGGGGTCCAGTGGGAGACCAACTCGAGGAGTCGAGTCCGGGTCTCCTAACCCTAGAATTGGCAGGGTTGCTTGCCGCTCTCGTAGGGGTCTAGGGGTGTGGGATTGGCTATTCATCACGACCGTGGAATCCGTGTTTTATACTGGCTCGTATTGAAAACACGGACGTCCTAGTATATCCAATATTTCATATGTTTATTCTGCTGCGATATCTGTGATGTGATTCTGTGATGGATATATTATATAGTATATATGATATATTATATAGACGTTACTTATGTTTTACACCCGTGCTAGCCCTGCCCTGCTCTGTCATTAGTTACCTAACCTAACGGTGCACGAGGGGACATCGAGGCGAATGCGGATGGCATAAGTGTACGTCATATCTATCTGTGATGTTTAGGTATTTAAATGATGGGACTTCATTAATGTGATTAATGAAAGATAAGAAACCTAAGATGTTGTGGAATCGAATTTTAAAATAAAACAGGTAGCTACAGTTCTTGCTTTGCACAGCGGTATATATGATATACCCTGCACCTTATTCGATGAGGAAAGGACCGAGATCCCTTCACCGGGAGTGACTCCTTTAGCAATAACTGGCAGATGCTACACACTCGGTTTGCTTTTGACTGCTTTTGGGTTTTTGCTTTGCACAGTGATATATATGATATATCCCGCACCTCATTCAACGAGGAAAGGGCCGACGATCCCTTCACCGGGAGTGACCCCCTTAGCAAAACTACAAAAGCCTCAAAATCACTCCATTTTAAAACTTCATTTGATTCTACAACGACATCAAGTTCATTACGCTCATGGTTTTCAGAAAAACCTGGCGTAGCCCTCCGTCATTTCAGATAGATCCTACTTAGTATTCGTGCTACGTTTGTTGACCTCCGTCAAGGCGTAGTGTGCGGTAGCTAACTAGTATTTGTCTGCTTATGCATATGATGCAGATTGGATTAGGGTAGTCGTACGACCTTGTTGACCTCCGTCAAGGGTCGTGCGGGTGGGTTTGATTCAATCAAGAAATGACGGGTTGAACTTGACTTGCATCCTGTGGTTTGTTGACCTCCGTCAAGGTCATAAGATGCTTGGGGCAAAATATTATCGGGAATTTCAAGTGTTGA
The DNA here is from genome assembly GCA_030015575.1 of Agapanthus africanus. Classification (NCBI taxonomy): domain Eukaryota; kingdom Viridiplantae; phylum Streptophyta; class Magnoliopsida; order Asparagales; family Amaryllidaceae; genus Agapanthus; species Agapanthus africanus. The sequence goes on along the minus strand of JASDDO010000022.1, from coordinate 828,225,304 downwards.
AATTTGCAATGAGATTGCATACCTTCTATGAGATAGTTGGATCCCGATACCCACTGCGAGTAAGAGTTACTCCTGGGAAAGTTTTACACATTACAATTAGCCGATCAAGTAGGTGTCTAGAAAGGTGTTAACGAGGTTACGCCTCTGGGAAAATGAGGTTTACAGTAATTAGGTTCGTGCGAAAGCACGGGGGACCTCCCTCAAAGTACCGACACTGGCCTGGCTGAAAGATTGGCGAACTTATAGTGTGTAATTAATCCCGGCTAGTCTTTCCTTTTAGGGTTTGGAGGAAGATTTGATAAAAAGCAGTGGGAGCCATCCTGATTAGATAAGATAATAACCAATCTGATCTTGCACGAGCATACGCTAAAGTGTTTTCTTCTCTCTCTCTCCAGGTAGCGACCATTTCATGCCCTAATGAAGATAATAATATGGATGTATTGACCGAACCCGCATGTTATACTGTGCTGGGGAACGTTGGTTCCGTTCTTTCCTATAAGAGTTATAGGAATGAACAGGATATAGGGGAATACCAGGATTCCCATGCCACCCGAATGAAGAAAGTACATGTTGATGCATTTTCTTCGGGTGTGTTCGTTACTGAGAACTGTTTCTCTATTTGCTCTACGTCCTGGGTATTGGATACCGGGTCAGGATCCCATATATGTAATCAGTTACATGGGCTCAGGAAAGGTAGAGAACTTGGAGAAGGTGATAAAGACATTAGAGTTGGAAATGGTGCAATTGTTGCAGCTAAGACTGTCGGGGAATATCACCTTGTATTACCAACTGGTAATACATTGGTTCTGAACGAATGCTACTACATGCCGAACCTGATATGCAACATTATATCGGTTTCTTTATTAAGTAAAGAGGGATATAATTTTGTATTACAGGACAATGTTATGAACATTTTCCGTAACCAAAAGTTGGTTGGATCAGGCACGTTGTGCAATGGCATTTATGTTCTAAACCAATCAACAGTTCTGAGCATAACAAACACACACAAGAGGAAGAGTTCTGAACTGAACGAATCCTTCTTGTGGCATTGTAGACTGGGTCACATCAATGCGACATGACTGGCTAAGTTGCATAAGGATGGATATTTAAATCCGTTTGAATTTTCATCCTATGACACTTGCCAGTCATGTCTCAAAGGCAAGATGACCAAAGCTCCGTTTACGGGACACGGAGAAAGAGTTACCGAACTCTTGGGACTGATACATAGTGATGTATGCGGTCCCATGTCTACACATGCCAGGGATGGTTCTTCGTACTTCATTACATTCACTGACGATCTCTCTAGATTCGGATATGTGTTCCTGATGAAACACAAATCAGAAGCTTTTGAGAAATTTAGAGAATATAAACAAGAAGTCGAGAACCAAACCGGAAAAAGTATTAAAATCCTTCGATCAGATCGAGGAGGTGAATACTTGAGCAATGAATTCCTGGACTTCCTAAAAGAGAATGGGATTCTCTCTCAGCTAACTCCTCCATATACACCACAGCACAACGGTGTATCGGAGCGGAGAAACCGCACCCTATTAGATATGGTGCGCTCTATGATGAGTGTAGCTGAGTTACCTGTTTCCTTCTGGGGATATGCACTGGAAACAGCAGCATACCCACTGAACAGGGTTCCCACCAAATCTGTGCCTACCACACCATATGAGATATGGGAAGGGAAGAGACAATATCTTAATTTTATAAAGATATGGGGTTGCCCGGCCTATGTCAAAAGACAAAAACCGGACAAACTCGAGGCAAGATCTGTTTTGTGTAAGTTTGTTGGATATCCCAAACATTCGCGAGGGTATATCTTCTACCACAGTGAGGAACAAAGAGTATTTGTTACTCAACATGCCACCTTTTTAGAAAAGGAATTTCTTGCAAAAGAGATTAGTGGCTCTGAGGTAGAACTGGAAGAGGTTCCAGCTGAACAAAACACAACAGAAGATTTAGTGGAACGAGAGGATTCAGTAGCTCCCAATGAACCTCAGCCACTCCGCCGATCTAGTAGGGTTCCTCGCCAACCTGAGAGATACTACGGTTTTCTCATGGATGGTGGGAGCGAGGATTGCATCATGGAGGATGATGACCCAACTAGCTTCGAGCAGGCCATCACGAGTAGGGACTCAGTGAAATGGCTGGATGCTATGCGGTCCGAGATGGAATCCATGTACACCAACAAAGTATGGACTTTGGAAGTTGCTCCTGAAGGGGTAAAACCCATTGGGAGCAAGTGGATCTTCAAGAAGAAACTTGGTGTAGATGGGAAAGTGGAGACTTTCAAAGCTAGACTTGTAGCAAAGGGTTTTCGTCAAAGACCATGTGTGGACTATGACGAAACCTTTTCTCCAGTGGCTATGCTTAAATCCATCCGAATCATGCTTGCCATTGCTGCCTTTCATGACTACGAAATCTGGCAAATGGATGTTAAGACCGCCTTTCTAAATGGTGATTTAGAAGAGTGCGTGTACATGACTCAGCCAGAGGGCTTCGTAGACAGTGGGAGCAGCGGGAAGGTGTGCAAGCTGCTTAAATCCATTTATGGATTAAAGCAAGCATCGCGGAGTTGGAACATCTGCTTTGACGTCGTTATCAAAGAGTTTGATTTCGTCAAAAATCCAGATGAACCTTGTATCTACAAGAAGGTGGCAGAGAGTAAGGTTGTCTTCCTCGTATTGTACGTGGACGACATACTCTTGATAGGAAATGATATTCCTATGCTGCAAGCGGTCAAGCTCTTCTTATCACAAAGATTCTCTATGAAAGATCTTGGTGATGCCTCCTGCATATTGGGAATTAGGATCTATAGAGATAGATCCAAACGGATTTTGGGATTGTCCCAATCCAGGTACATTGACACCATACTAAAGAGGTTTAGTATGGAAGAGTCCAAGCGTGGGAACTTGCCCACGATCTCTGGAGTCACTCTCTCCAAAGAGATGTCTCCCAAGACTGATTTGGAGAGAGCTCGCATGCAAGGGATACCCTATGCTTCGGCAGTAGGCTCTATTATGTATGCGATGCTATGTACTAGACCCGATGTTGCATACTCACTAAGTATAGTGAGCAGGTATCAAGCTGATCCTGGAGAGAGTCACTGGACAGCTGTGAAGAGCATTCTCAAGTACTTGCGAAGGACTAGAGATATGTTCTTGGTGTATGGTAACGGAGAACTCCAAGTGGAGTCCTTTACCGATTCGAGCTTCCAGAGTGATAAGGACGACTCTAAGTCGCAGTCGGGCTTTGTCTTTACCCTTTACGGAGGGGCGGTTAGTTGGAAGAGTTCCAAGCAGGAAACCGTGGCAGACTCGACGATGGAGGCTGAATACATCGCTGCCAACGATGCTGCCAAAGAGGCTGTCTGGATCAAGAAGTTCATTACTGAACTTGGTGTGGTTCCATCCATTGAGCATCCAATACCTTTGTATTGCGATAACAATGGAGCAGTGGCTTTGGCCAAGGAACCCAGGTCCCATCAGCGATCCAGGCATATTCTGAGGCGGTATCACCTGATCCGGGAGATAGTTGATCGCCGGGAGATCGAGGTCAGGAGGGTTGACACGAAGAACAACACCGCGGATCCACTCACGAAGGCCATTCCCCAGATACAGTTTGAGAGACTCTTCGGGATGCTCGGTATGCGATACTACAGCAGCTGGCCCTAGTGCAAGTGGGAGATTGTTAGTTGTATGTATGCCCTAGAGGCCAGTATTGTACAGATGATGTATATTATATTGGATGCTTGGACATATATAGAGATGACTTTCTTGCTCGATATGATAGTATGCTATCTGGTTACTCTTTATCTTAACATATACACTAGTCTCTTTATACTGTCTTATAGTTACATGTTGGTAAAGCCCTTAGGATTTGTACTTGACTACCTGGACTATGATGCAGATCATACTAGTGGGGACATGGTAGTCCATAAGTACATCCTTCAAGGTCCCTAGTCGTGGGTGTATCGAGACGGGGCATCGATATACCAGAGTAGACTAGCGTATACGCTTCTCGACCCATGTGATGGGCGATGGATGATCCCATATCCATTGGTGTTTGACATCAGAGATGGTATACGGGTGCTCAGTGGAGACTGAGTACACTGGACGGACTCACCGAGAACTCCCAGATGGTATTATACCTCACGTCAGATGGCAGTTCTCAGGTGACACTTGTACAGGTTAGTCTGTAGACCCGAGATCGTCATAGAGTCTTGTGTGATTCCCACTGTGCTTTGATCTCCACCTTACCACGTCCATGAGGGCGTGCAAAACGGTGGTCTTTGGGCACAGTCCCGAGTCACATGGAGGCAATGAGCGATAGGAGGGGTTTCGTCTCTCCCGGTATTGGGGGTTGATGTTGCGCAGTGCTCGATTGGCCGTAGCAGGGAAGTCCCTGGCCAGGGCTGATTAGAGATTTGCTGGTAAGTGTTACCAGTAGTTTCTCGACCCGTTATGAGCCTCACATCGGCACGACTTATCGGGTTATTGGGGTCTGACGTTTACCACCCCTAGACTTGATATGCGACATATCAGACGAAGAGACCGGACTGTACGGTAAGTGTTACTGGTCGGATTAGCAGGAGTGTGAGCGGGCTAGCTCGTCGATCTTCTGATCGCTCAATACCCGGGTGGCCGTTACGTTTAGCAGACCGCTTGCGGCTTGTGGGTGCATGATATGATCATCATCTGCTACCGGCGTATTGACGAGTCTTTAGAGTCCTACACAGAGGTTTCCTGGTTCAAGCGAAACGAAATAGGAGCGCATATGAGATATGTGCGGGACAGAGAATAATGCGTGTATGTGATACCGTATTTGATTCTCGCGATTAATGTTTCGAATGGTTGTATGCGATATAACCTAGTTATCGAATCGAAGATCGATTCGATAAGTCGATACATTGAATACTAGTCGGTCATGTGCGACATGACCGGATCATTGAATCAAGTGTTGATTTAATGATTTAATGTATAATTATATATTTGATATATTACTTTGCATTAACTAGTATTGGTTCACTTTAAACGGATTTTTCTCACTTGGATTGCACATTGTATATGTGATATACTTTTGTGCACTTTTTTGTATCATGTTTGATGATACTTGATCATATGGTTAAGTGAATAGAATTAAACCATGGTTATTATGATAATTAGGGTTTTGCATATTTATTTATTCATTTATTTGTTTATTCATTTATTTGGATAAGTTTAAAGAGAATGGTGGCTTTCTTTTGTCATTAGTTGAAGCTTCATGAAGCTTTGACTTCTTTGACCATTCTTGTCTTCTTGCTTAACCCTAACCCACTTAATTCACCATGGTTTATTCTCTACACTTAACCCTAGTTTAAGTTATGATAAGTATTGATTTTCTATTTCTTTTTAATAGAACTTATCATAACCATCTTCATCTTCTTCTTCTTCTTCAAACTTGCTACTTTAATAGCAACTTGAGATCTAGTGAGAGAAATCCAAATCTAAAGTGAACCCACCTCCTATTTCTTCTCCCTCTACCTCTTGCCAAGTTGTTTTGGGTGTTTTCTTCACAAGTTTCACAACTTTGTGAAGTCGGAGCTTGAGCTTGTGCAATCTCGACGTAGATCGTCTTTGACACGAAGCCGACGACCTATTCCGCACGTTTCTCCGATGAAGCCGTCACGAGAGTCCAAGGTTCAAGATGGACAGCGAGAGGACGCCCTCGTGGAGCTAAGGAAGTGGGTATCCGGATCTACAAAGGTTGTAGCATCCTAACTTTTAGTTAATTTGTTAACTAGATTATCATTTCGCCTAAACATCTAGTCTAAGATCCGTAGTCTAGGGTTTCTCGGCACCTTTTTTTTAAATTGGTATGTTCGATGCCTTGTGAGACCTTACTAGAGTGCCTAGGAACCCTACATTTTCCTTTAAGTTTTTCAACCGAAATATGAAACCATTTAATCTTCAGCAGTAAATCTCTTTAGGGTTCATCTGATCCTTCAGGGAGATGATGGGGACAGTTGTCCCTTCCATGAAATTTAAATCCATCCTCAAGGAGCTCTGGCTCTGGAAAAACAAACTTTTTGGGAATTTTATTCCTTTTTTAAGAAGGAATTTAATTCCTATGAGGAACTAAATTCTTCCCATGGAGGCTTCTTAGAGTTTTCTTGCCCTGGGTTGTCTCCTTCACATCCGAGAGGAACAAGTTTGTAATGAATTTTTCATGATCGTCATTTCAGGTGTCATGGATGCCCATTTGTATGATCTTGACGAAATTATTTCTTACGGGAATATTCGCGCGCTGGGCCGCAGCCAGAATCAGGAGTTCACCAACGCTCAATGCGCTGAGATCATGAGTCGTTTTGACGAGTACAACCATCGGCTACTCCCCCGTCGCTCTTCTCTTCTGAGACTCATCGTGCTGGCGATCTGGGAGGCGCTTCCTCTCTTCTGCACCGGTGTACCGCTCGGGGCATTGGATGCTGCCGAGGATAAGATACATTCGGTGTATCTGATGAGCCTAATCTCGAAGAGAAGGCGCGACAACCTCATCGATCTCTTGCACCAGGCTTTTCAGCAGTCGGCTATACTTGCTGCCTATCGGAGGGTGGAGAACATTCGCGAGGACCCCGATGCTTGCGACCGCGTGAGGAAACATACTAGGATGGTTCGAAATGCTTGGAAGATCTTGGACAAAGTTACGTTCGAGTTTCTCAATCCATGCCTCGCGTCCGAGGTCTTACCGTTGTAAACGTTTTCTTTTTATTTTGTATGAACCTTTTAAAGCAAGAATGATAAATCTTATCGTGTCTTTCTGTGTTTTCATGCCTCCCTTTTTTTGGGGATTTTGTCATTTTGCTATTGTTGTTGTTGATGTTTTTAACGTGCAGGGCACTATTTCACTTTCTAATACACACCAAGCATGGTGCTCACGCGCTCCACACGTGAGGGGCCTTTTATGGGGCTATTCAATTTTTCATGCCATATTTCTGTGCATGGCATTAGATGCAGAGAAGGCGCCTTGGAAATCGCTCCTTTTCCTGATTTCCAATGTCTTCCCTTTTTTGGGCCTTGGAATGGGTTCCATCATGCAATTTTTTCCGCGCGCAGCATTTAATGCTCTCCTTTATAGTCTTGAGGCCATAGCCTATTTCCTATTCACAGAGAAATTTATTCCCATTTTGACGTGATTTAATTTGAAAAACAACTGAGTGCCATGGCCTGCAACCGTCCACACGCTCGTCGACAGCCATGGGAAGTGCCTATCGAGGAGATGATTCCTCGCTTTGCTGCACGATTGGTGGACCCTCTCCTTACTGACGACGAATGCAACTCAGCGATATATGAACTCTCGACTCGTAGGGGTTCCCCCCTCCCAATGGGCTCCCTCTGGCTCCGGATGATTCTTGCTGCCGTACTTTCCGACGTCCCTCCTCACCCGGCAGAGATGACCCCGGCGATGCTTGACGTGGCTGAAGAAAAGCTCGAGGGTTTTCACGAAGCGTGCCTGATTACTCAGGCTTTGAAAGATCGCTCAGTTCACCTCTTGGGCGAGATAAGAGCTCGGCGGGCGGTTATGTCTGCTTTTGCGGACGAACATGGCGCCAATCGGTGGGGAGCGACTCCTTGCGAAAACCGTCGGTTTGATGTGTTGGAGAAAGCAGAGAGAGAGAGAGAGAATTTTGTTCTTTGTTTTGTTAACCCTTATGCTACCGATCCTTTGTTTGGCGACCTTTTCCCGTTAGCGTAGTGTATTAGTTTTCGCATGCTTTATGTTGAACTTTCATGTATGCTGGGTACTCGTATGTATGTTTTTGCTTGCATAAATGAACTTTGTGTTTTTCTTATGATAACTTTCTTTAATTGCGAACACTATCACCATGTTGCATGCACATCAGAGCTTCGGGTATTATTTCTTTTCGGATATTCATATAGTTGCGAATGCATGCTTGATAGGATATACGTCGAGAATTTTTTGTTGCTTCCCATACCAGATGATGTGCGCGTGTTTTAGATCGACTATTGCTATCGACTGGAGGCTTGTTTATACGATCTTGATCGTATATGTCTTGTTTCAGAGGTTGCGGTCGCGAAAGCGGGCTTGCGTGGTATGATAGAGCGACGTGTGGTGAACACATTGTTGTGCGAGAAGAGGCTCGGCTGCAAATCCTCGGAGAGGGAACTGGCTTCTAAGGCGCTGAGCGAGCTTCAAGCTAATCTTACCGCTAAGGCCCACAAAGCATATGAACTCTGGCGGGTGCTTCAAGAGTCTATCAAAGAGGTGGTGGCTCTTGATAAAGCTGTCACGTTCACTCGTGAAAGGGTCGAGGCTCACAAGGCCACCGAGGCCACCGAAAAAGAGCTTGAAGGCCGGCTTGCTTCGTACCAGGCCCAGCAGGCTCAGGCGGAGGCCCGTCTTCTGGCGATCCTGAATAATGAAGCCGTGACCCAGCAAAAGCAGGATGAGCTAGCAAAATTACTAAATCGCCCGCTGGCTTGAAAACTTGTATCTTTTCCTTTCTTCTTGTACATACTCCTGAATGAGAGTATTTTCTTTTTGTTCTTTCATGAATTGTACTTTGTACCCTTTTATGAATGAAGACATATTTTTCTTCTCGATGGTGTGCCTCCTTTTTATTGAATGTGTTCTGCGGACAATTCATCTTGGTCTCCTTACAGGGTAGCGATTGCTTAGGATTCAGGGTTAAGATCTGCCTCCTAAGACTTTTGAGCTTTATGAGCCGTGAGGGTCTCATAACGAGTTTTTCTCCCTACAGGTCGAGGGGATCCCGTAGGTGTAAGTTCTTCTTAAGAATCGTGAGGATTCTTAAGCGGGTTTTCCCTTTGGAGTTGTAAGGATCTCACAAGAGAGTTTTCTTCCTTACGGGTCGTGAGGACCCGCAAGTGTTGTGTGCGGTCGCCCTTATCCGTATTTCACGGGGTTAGGGGTTGCTTCGGGACGTTCTCCGGGATACCGTAGTTTAAAGACATCACGGTCAAGGTTAAGGACCTCATAGTCCGTGGATTTAAGGACTCCACAGTCCAACGTTAGTTTTAAGACATCACGGTCAAGGTTAAGGACTTCATAGTCCGTGGATTTAAGGACCCCACAGTCCAATGTTAGTTTTAAGACATCACGGTCAAGGTTAAGGACCTCATAGTCCGGGGATTTAAGGACTCCACAGTCCAATGTTAGTTTTAAGACATCACGGTCAAGGTTAAGGACCTCATAGTCCGTGGATTTAAAGACCCCACATTCCAATGTTAGTTTTAAGACATCACGGTCAAGGTTAAGGACCTCATAGTCCGTGGATTTAAGGACCCCATAGTCCAATGTTAGTTTTAAGACATCACGGTCAAGGTTAAGGACCTCATAGTCCGGGGATTTAAGGGCTCCACAGTCCAATGTTAGTTTTAAGACATCACGGTCAAGGTTAAGGACCTCATAGTCCGTGGATTTAAGGACTCCACAGTCCAATGTTAGTTTTAAGACATCACGGTCAAGGTTAAGGACCTCATAGTCCGTGGATTTAAAGACTCCACAATCCAATGTTAGTTTTAAGACATCACGGTCAAGGTTAAGGACCTCATAGTCCGTGGATTTAAAGACTCCACAGTCCGATGTTAGTTTTAAGATATCACGGTCAAGGTTAAGGAGCTCATAGTCCATGGATTTAAGGACTCCACAGTCCGATATTAGTTTTAAGACATCACGGTCAAGGTTAAGGACCTCATAGTCTGTGGATTTAAAGACTCCACAGTCCGATGTTAGTTTTAAGATATCACGGTCAAGGTTAAGGACCTCATACTCCGTGGATTTATGGACTCCACAGTCCGATGTTAGTTATCGGGACCCTGTTAGTGTATATGCCCTAGAGGCTATTACTGTATCATACTGGTTTGTATATTACTTAATGGAAGCTTGGGATATTCACCTTGTATATACAATCTTGCTCAAAATAGTAGTATGCTACTTGGTTTGTTTCTACTTCAATGTGTACATGTGTTTATTTTATCATATCACCTATACGCATTAGTGGAGCCCTTAGGATCTTTGCTTGATTACCAGCGTTGTGATGGCAGTCACACTAGTGGGGGCTGGGTAATCTATAAGCACATCTTTATACAGGTCCCTAGTCGCAGGACTATCGAGACAGGGCATCGATACTTCGGAGTAGACTGGCGCATGCGCTTCTCATCCCAGTGTGGGAGACGGTCTGTCCCACAGCCGTCAGTACGTCGTACTTGAGATAGTATGCGGGTGCTCGTTAGGTTACGAGTACACTGGACAGGACTCGTCGGGAACTGACAAGTTGGTATTATACCTATCGTCAGTTATCAGTTCCCAGGTGACATGAGTACAGCTTCGTCCGCTGACTTGACACTGGCACTTCGCCTCGAGTGTGTTCCCACTGCACTTTGATCACTACCCTACCACGGCTTAAAGGAGTCGTGCAAACAGGTAGTGGTTAGGTGCAGTCCCGAAGCGCTTGGAGGCAGTGACGGTTAGACAGGATTCATCTCTCCCGGTATTGGGGGTTGACATCGCGCTGTGTCTAGGAGCGCCATTACACGAGTAGTCCCTGGGCAGGGCAAGCGAGATATACTGGTAGGCTTCCAGTGTTATCTCAGGGTGTTTTGGGCTTCACTCCGACACGACTTGTACCGCTATTAGGGGACTGACGTTTGCCGCCCCCCAGGCCTGACATGCGATGTATCAGACGAACAGACCGGACTGTACGGAGACTGTCACATTCAGACTCAGTAGGAGTTTAGATGGGGTTCACCTCGTCAGTCTTCTTATCGGCATCTACCTGGGGACCGTTACGCACAGCTAATGCCGCTTGCGGTCTGTGGTTAAATCCACTGCCAGCGTAGTGTCGAGCCTTTAGAGTCCCACACAGAGGGCTATTCGCCTCTGGGCAAAACAGAGTAGAGGTCGCATGGTTTTGCGACAGGGTTCGTTCTCATCCGCGCACTTGTGCACGTTTGGAGTCCGGACAGATATTACTAGCAGGCTCTGGTTTGAGCCAGATACTGGTATATGTTTTGGGGTTGATTTTATCTCATAGTATTCATGTTCCTCGGAACAAGAATGCGGGTGTGTATGCACAGTTGTTTGAGGCGGAGGAAGAGGATTTTCATTAGGGTTTTGGAACGGGTGCGTATGCACAGTTGACAGTCGTCTTTTTCCAAACCCTAATGGATTTATGATATATCAATTAATAATATTAATTAAATGAAATTATTTCATGGTTGGGTTTGTTTACTTGTTGACCAAGGTTGACTAGTTGACCATAGTTGAAAGTTTGACCATCATCATTACATATCAAAGATGCTCTTTGATTCTAGCAAAATCATTTAATGTGTGTAATGATAATGGTCATTCCAAACCATCCATCAACTATTTCATTTACATTATTATTATTATTTTGATAATTCATTTGATATTATGTTATGGTTGTAAAAAGCTTTTCATTCTATCATAACACTTCTCTCTCCTCTCTTCTTCTTCCTCCTCCTCTAGTTCAAGGAGCTCCCTTCTCATGTGTTGAGAATCCATCTCCTTTAGATAAAAACACCCCAAAGCCACTCTCTACTCACTCTAGGGTTAGAGGTTTAGCAAGCCAAAGATCCTAGTTCACTCAAAGTTCGAGAAAGAGCCCGAAGGTTGAACCCTCAGGTGGATCCATCTTTGACGGAAGAAGGCGATGAGGAAAGCACCATCAAACCCCTACAAAGGTTTCAAGAAGAAGGAGTTCAAGTTAGGTATAACCTCTTTTCTGAGTAGCTAACTCTCTTTAGCTTTCTTGCTAGTTTAGTTTAGAAAAGATCCCGACTTTGTTAGTCCATGTTGCCCCATGCGCTAAAAATTTGATTTTTATACCGTTTCCGCCTCCCCGCAAGAACCGGGGTTGGCAACGTGGACTTACAGTGGTATCAGAGACTAACTAAACTTAAACTAGCTTAGTAGTAAAGTGTATGGAAGTTCCATCGGAAAAATCGCAAAAACCTAAACATCAAAACCCTAACTTTCTGTTGAAATTTTTTGTGCTCTAAAAATAAAAAGTTTTACTCCAAAATTCGGCTCAGGGTTTTGTGAAGACACCCTCCAAAAACGGTCGCATGAACCCATCAAAGCGCCGCGGTTCCGCGGCAGAACCATGCTCATTGCCGCGGAACCGCGGCCGTCTTGTCACTGTTGTCGACCGGGTTTGCTGCAGTGTTCTTCTGGTTGGGTTTTGGGATTTTTCAGATGGTTTATATGTGCCCAGGTTTTCCAGAAAAGAAATTTATTTTTGGGGGCCTATAAATCCGTATTTTTTATCGAACTTCAGTACACTTTGACTATAATGGTTATATCTGTGATGTTTATATGTATTGAACGTCGGCTAATCGCTATATGTCGATTAGTCGGGGTTATACATATCTGTGATCTGTGTTTGATGATGGTTTGTGTATATGAATGCGTTGGACTGTCGCGGGTGAATAGCCGGGGTGGATGTGAGATGAGTGTTTCTTTTTCTTTCATTCATTGTAAAATGTAAATTGATGTAATATTATTATTTGTATGGCCGCACAACCGGGTCGGGGTTGTAGCCGTCATTGTATAATTCTTTTTTCTGTTTTTGCTCCTAGGATAGACCCATGGAGAGGGTGCACAAACTACCGGATATCTCGAAGTGCCGAGTGGCCTACTCACGGCGTTGAGGGAGGTTGCTCCACTTCGGGGTACTTGGCGGGTAGTTTGCCACACCCGTAGGGGTCTTGGGTAGGGTATTGGCTATTCACCGCGACCGTGTAATCCGCTTTTCGTTGCAGGCTCGAATGGATTGCGGATTCCTAGTATATCCAATGTATTCATCTGTGATCTGTAATGTCTATCATTGCTATATATTTATAACTATTTAGGCGTTGCTTATGTTTTACAGCCGCGCTTCCCAGCCCCCGCTCTGTCGTTAGTTAAGTAACCTAACGGGTGATGACCGGGCCCCGTGGCGAATGCGAATGGCATAAGTGTACGTCATATTTTGGTTGTTTTCTGCAATGGTAGGATTAAATGATGGGACGCATTAAAAGAACTAATGCAAGAATATCACGCATTAAAAGAACTAATGCAAGATAATAAACCAAGCTAAAGTCGTTGGAACACTTTCGAAAAACCACTCGGTTCTTTTCAAAACTAACTTTTAAATGCGGAGCTTGAGCCACTCTTTTTAAAAGCTATCTTGTTCCATCGATCATATCAAGTTCACTAAGTTCACGGTTTAGCCAAAACCATTCGTAGCCCTCCGTCGTTTCACATGAATAGTCAATAGTATTCAAACTGTGTTTGTTGGCCAAAGTCAAGGCATAGTGATTGGTAGCTATTGGGTATTCATGTGCAGCATAGATAGATGCGTTGATTTGGAACAGTCGTACTGCCTTGTTGGTCAAAGTCAAGGGTGGGTACGGATGGATTCAAATTAACCTGGAGAACGACGGGTAGAACTTGACATGTGACTTATGATTTGTTGGCCAAAGTCAAGGTCATAAGAGCATGGGGCAAAAATCACATCGGGAGTTTCATAAGTACTGAAACTTGCTAGATTTGCATACCATTTGGAGTGTGATGATTCTGGTAGGATTCCTTCAGTTTCGTCACGCAATGATATTTGGATCCCGATCCTACTGTGAGTATATGCTACTCCTCGGGAAATTTTTCACTAAACGATCAATGCTATAAACCTAGTAGGTGTCTAGAAAGGTGTTAGCGGGGCTACGCCCCCAGGGAAAAGAGGTTCTTAAATTAAGGAACTTCGCGAAAGCGTTGGAAAACCTCCCTCGAAGTACCAACACTGGCCTGGCTGAACGGTTAAGCAAGTATTGTGCGGTGGAATTGATCCCGACTAATTCTTCCTTTATGGTTTGAGGAGGGATTCGAGAGACAGTGGGAGCCATCCTGTTTAGACAAATTAAAAACCATTCTAAACTTGCAAGAGCATCGTGCTGAGTGTTTCTTCTCTCTCTCCTAATTGCAGCGACCAATCAACATGACTGGACTTAAGTTACTTCTAGATAAAAACATACTGACAGGGCCAAACTACAAAGATTGGCTCAGGAATGTCAAAATGGCAATCACTTACGACAAGCTGGGGTATCTTCTTACCACCAAAGCTCCCCCCGTCCCAGGTCCCACCTCCAGCGTCGCGGATAAGGAAATCCGTAAGACTTGGGAGATTGATTGTGCGAAGGCCAAGTGCCTCGTGCTTGCCTCTATGGATAACGAACATCAGAGGAGGCACGAGAATATGGACCTGGAATCCATATTTCTCCATACAAAAGAACTGTATGGAGAGCAGTCTCGTATCGCAAGATACGAAGTGTCGAAGAAGTTGTTTTCGGCAAGATTGGCCGTCGGATCATCGGTAGCGGACCACGTGCTTAAGATGATTGGCTACATTAAGGAGCTCGCAGAACTTGGGACCAGGTTGGAGAGTGAGCTCTATACGGACTTGGTTCTTCAGTCCCTTCCTTCCACTTACACCCAGTTTATACTGAACTTCAACTTACAAGAAAAAGAAGTTGAACTTTCAGAACTCCTCAACATGCTGAGGAGCGCAGAGGGCACCCTACAGAAAGGTAGGGAAACACCCACTTTGTTTGTAGGAGGATCTTCTTCTTCTAGGTCCAAGGCGAAAGCCAAGGGAAAGAAGAAGAAAGCCCCCGCCAAACCAAGAGGCGGTGTTAGTAAAGTGGATACGAAGGGAAAGGCAAAAGCAACAAAGATAGCGGGGAAGCTTGTGGGTAAAGAAGAATGCTTCTATTGTCATAAGAGTGGACACTGGAAGAAAGATTGCAGGGCTTGGAAGGCCAGGACACAGGAACTGAAGCAGGTTGCGGCTTCAGCTTCAGGTGTGTATGTTATTGAAAAATGTCTTTCGATAAACTCTACTTCCTGGGTATTGGATACCGGATCAGGATCTCATATCTGTAATTCTTTGCAGGCGTTGAGAAACCGTAGGGTTTTGAAGGCAGGTGACATGACCCTCAGAGTTGCGAACGGAGCTAGCATGGATGCTAAAGCCGTGGGGGACTATCACCTGGGAATGTCAGATGGACATGTTTTGGTTTTGCGTAATTGCTTTTTTGTACCCAACGCAACTTGTAATATCATTTCTGTATCTTTGGTTTCAAAAGAAGATTATGAATTTGCGTTTGTAAGTAATGTTGTAAACATTCACCTTAATCAAGTTCTGATTGGGTCAGGTACACTGAGCAATGGTATATACGTATTAAACCAACCACAGATTTTCAATGTCCAGAATACACACAAAAGAAAGTCTCCAGATATAAATCAGCCTTTCTTATGGCATTGTAGACTAGGTCACATCAATGAGAGAAGGTTGACTAAGTTACATACAGAAGGATATTTGGATCCGTTCGAATATCAATCGTATGCCACTTGTCAATCCTGTCTCAAAGGAAAGATGACAAAGACTCCGTTCACTGGACATGGAGTAAGAGCGAGCGAGCTCTTGGGACTCAAACACAGCGACGTGTGCGGTCCAATGTCTACACATGCGCGAAGCGGTTATTCTTACTTCATTACTTTTACGGATGACTTCTCAAGGTACGGTTATGTCTTCTTGATGAAACATAAGTCCGAAGCCTTTGAAAAGTTCCAGGAATATAAGAATGAAGTAGAAAAACAAACCGGCAAAAGTATCAAGATTCTAAGATCGGATCGAGGTGGAGAATACTTGAGTGCCGAGTTCCTGAATTACTTAAAAGAGAATGGAATTCTCTTTCAGCTTACTCCTCCATACACTCCGCAATATAACGGTGTATCGGAGAGACGGAACCGGACCCTATTGGATATGGTACGGTCCATGATGAGTAACGCTGAGTTACCGCGATCATTCTGGGGGTATGCACTAGAATCAGCTGCATACCTTTAGAACCGAGTTCCCACTAAGACTGTGTCTACCACACCATATGAACTGTGGTGTGGTAAGAGGCCCCATCTCAGTCACATTAAGACATGGGAAAGTCCGGCTTTTGTCAAAAAGCAGCATGCGGACAAGCTCGAGGCACGCTCAGTACAGTGCAAGTTCGTGGGATATCCAAAGAACTCCAAGGGATATTTCTTCTACTGAGAAGAGGAACAAAAGGTTTTTGTTTCTCGTCATGCCTACTTCTTGGAAACTGAGTTTTTGGAAAACCAGATAAGTTGGAGCACAGTAGAACTGGAAGAAATTCCAGAACCACGAGCTATTACTGAAAGCTTAGAGGAACCAGAGGGTTCAAAAGAACAGGACATTCCTATGCCGCTCCGCAAAAGTAGTAGGCAGTCTCATCCGCCCGAGAGATACTACGGTTTTCTCATAGACGGGGATAGAGAGGATTGCATCATAGATTATGATGAGCCTACTAGCTTCCAGCAGGCCGTTCAGAGCATTGACTCGGTAAAATGGCTGGATGCAATGCGGACCGAAATGGAGTCCATGTACACCAACAAAGTATGGACGTTGGACATTGCTCCAGACGGGGTAAAACCCGTAGGATGCAAGTGGATCTTCAAAAGGAAGATTGGTGTAGATGGACAGGTTGAGACCTATAAAGCTAGACTTGTTGCAAAGGGTTTTCGTCAAAGACCTGGTTTGGACTATGACGAAACCTTTTGTCCAGTGGCTATGCTGAAATCCATTCGGATCCTTCTTGCCATTGCTGCCTTCCACGATTATGAGATTTGGCAGATGGATGTAAAAACTGCTTTTCTAAATGGAAATTTAGAGGAGTGTGTCTATATGGACCAGCCAGAGGGTTTCATTCAGAGTGGGAGCAGCAGAAAGGTGTGCAAGTTGCTTAAGTCCATCTATGGACTAAAGCAGGCATCGCGGAGTTGGAACATCTGTTTTGATGAGACGGTCAAGGAATTTGACTTTATCAAAAATCCAGATGAACCATGCATCTATAGTAGATTTGTAGCGAGAACTGTAGTATTCCTCGTTTTATACGTGGATGACATTCTCTTAATAGGAAATGACATTCCTATGCTACAATCTGTCAAGGGGTTCTTGTCGCACAGGTTCTCCATGAAAGACCTGGGTGATGCCTCATACATCCTGGGGATCCGGATCCATCGTGATAGATCCAAGAGGATATTAGGACTTTCACAGTCCAGGTACATCGACACCATACTGAAAAGATTCAGTATGGAAGATTCCAAGCGCGGTAACCTACCAGCTTGTCACGGGATCACCCTCTCTAAAGAGATGTCTCCCAAGACTGATTTGGAGAGGGATCGCATGTCTATTATACCCTACGCTTTTGCGGTAGGCTCTATAATGTATGCGATGTTGTGTACCAGACCGGATGTAGCTTATGCACTGAGTGTGGTAAGCCGGTATCAGTCAAACCCTGGGGAGAAACACTGGATAGCGGTAAAGAACATTCTCAAGTACCTGAGAAGGACTAAGGAGATGTTCTTGGTGTATGGCGGAAAAGACTTCCAGATCGAGGCCTTCGCTGACTCCAGCTTCCAGAATGACAAGGATAATTCCAAGTCCATGTCGGGTTTTGTCTTTACCCTCAATGGAGGGGCGGAGTGTTGGAAGAGTTCCAAACAGGAAACCGTTGCAGACTCGACGATGGAAGCGGAATACATCACTGCATCTGATGCCGCAAAAGAAGCTGTCTGGATGAGGAAGTTCTTGAAAGAACTTCAGGTGGTTCCGTCCATTGTTGATCCAATACCTCTGTATTGCGACAACAACGGGGCTATAGCTTTAGCGAAGGAACCCAGGTCCCATCAGAGATCCAGACACATCTTGAGGCGGTATCACCTGATCAGAGAGATTGTGGATCGCAAGGAGATCGAGGTTCGGAGAGTTGCTTCAGAAGAAAACACTGCAGATCCATTCACCAAGGCCCTGCCCCAGACACAGTTCGAGCGGCTGATCGAGATGATAGGTCTTCGATACGCCAGTACATGGCCTTAGTGCAAGTGGGAGATTGTTAGTGTATATGCCCTAGAGGCCATTACTGTATCATACTGGTTTGTATATTACTTAATGGAAGCTTGGGATATTCACCTTGTATATACAATCTTGCTCAAAATAGTAGTATGCTACTTGGTTTGTTTCTACTTCAATGTGTACATGTGTTTATTTTATCATATCACCTATACGCATTAGTGGAGCCCTTAGGATCTTTGCTTGATTACCAGCGTTGTGATGGCACTCACACTAGTGGAGGCTGGGTAATCTATAAGCACATCCTTATACAGGTCCCTAGTCGCAGGACTATCGAGACAGGGCATCGATACTCCGGAGTAGACTGGCGCATGCGCTTCTCATCCCAGTGTGGGAGACGGTCTGTCCCACAGCCGTCAGTACGTCGTACTTGAGATAGTATGCGGGTGCTCGTTAGGTTACGAGTACACTGGACAGGACTCGTCGGGAACTGACAAGTTGGTATTATACCTATCGTCAGTTATTAGTTCCCAGGTGACATGAGTACAGCTTCGTCCGCTGACTTGACACTGGCACTTCGCCTCGAGTGTGTTCCCACTGCACTTTGATCACTACCCTACCACGGCTCAAAGGAGTCGTGCAAACAGGTAGTGGTTGGGTGCAGTCCCGAAGCACTTGGAGGCTGTGACGGTTAGACAGGATTCGTCTCTCCCGGTATTGGGGGTTGACATCGCGCTGTGTCTAGGAGAGCCATTACATGAGTAGTCCCTGGCCAGGGCAAGCGAGATATACTGGTAGGCTTCCAGTGTTATCTCAGGGTGTTTTGGGCTTCACTCCGACACGACTTGTACCGCTATTAGGGGACTGACGGTTACCGCCCCCTAGGCCCGACATGCGATGTATCAGACGAACAGACCGGACTGTACGGAGACTGTCATATTCAGACTCAGTAGGAGTTCAGATGGGGTTCACCTCGTCGGTCTTCTTATCGGCATCTACCTGGGGACCGTTACGTACAGCTAGTGCCGCTTGCGGTCTGTGGTTAAACCCACTGCCAGCGTAGTGTCGAGTCTTTAGAGTCCCACACAGAGGGCTATCCGCCTCTGGGCAAAACAGAGTAGAGGTCGCATGGTTTTGCGACAGGGTTCGTTCTCATCCGCGCACTTATGCACGTTTGGAGTCCGGACAGATATTACTAGCAGGCTTTGGTTTGAGCCAGATACTGGTATATGTTTTGGGGTTGATTTTATCTCATAGTATTCATGTTCCTCGGAACAAGAATGCGGGTGTGTATGCACAGTTGTTTTAGGCGGAGGAAGAGGATTTTCATTAGGGTTTTGGAACGGGTGCGTATACACAGTTGACAGTCGTCTTTTTCCAAACCCTAATGGATTTATGATATATCAATTAATAATATTAATTAAATGAAATTGTGTCATGGTTGGGTTTGTTGACTTGTTGACCAAGGTTGACTAGTTGACCATAGTTGAAAGTTTGACCATCATCATTACATATCAAAGATGCTCTTTGATTCTAGCAAAATCATTTAATGTGTGTAATGATAATGGTCATTCCAAACCATCCATCAACTATTTCATTTACATTATTATTATTATTTTGATAATTCATTTGATATTATGTTATGGTTGTAAAAAGCTTTTCATTCTATCATAACACTTCTCTCTCCTCTCTTCTTCTTCCTCCTCCTCTAGTTCAACGAGCTCCGTTCTCATGTGTTGAGAATCCATCTCCTTTAGATAAAAACACCCCAAAGCCACTCTCTACTCACTCTAGGGTTAGAGGTTTAGCAAGCCAAAGATCCTAGTTCACTCAAAGTTCGAGAAAGAGCCCGAAGGTTGAACCCTCAGGTGGATCCATCTTTGACGGAAGAAGGCGATGAGGAAAGCACCATCAAACCCCTACAAAGGTTTCAAGAAGGAGTTCAAGTTAGGTATAACCTCTTTTCCGAGTAGCTAACTCTCTTTAGCTTTCTTTCTAGTTTAGTTTAGAAAAGATCCCGACTTTGTTAGTCCATGTTGCCCCATGCGCTAAAAATTTGATTTTTATACCGTTTCCGCCTCCCCGCAAGAACCGGGGTTGGCAACGTGGACTTACAGACCCGTCACCTCTTTAAAGACGTTGAGGAATTACAACGCCAAATCTCAAAGGAGTGAAGAGATGTACCCTTTAACTAAGGTAAAATCAGTCTAGAATCATCATGGTTGGTCGTTAGTTTTAAGACGTTTCGGTCGAGATTAAAGACATCATAGTCCGTGGATTTTAAGGACTCCACCGTCTGGTGTTTGCTTTGGATGCTTCACACGGGTTCACTGCCGTGCTTGGCGAGGACCAGGCTCCGCTCTGGGCGTTTTCCACGGGGTCAAAGAGTGACGTTATCCGCGTTCCACGTGACCAGGAATTTTGCTCTGGATGCTTCCTACGGGTTCACTGCCGTGTTCGGCGAGGACCAGGCTCCGCTCTGGATGTTTCACACGGGTTCACTGCCGTGCTTTGCGAGGACCAGGATCCGCTCTGGACGTTTTCCACGGGGTCAAAGAGTGACGTTATCCGCGTTCCACGTGACCAGGAATTTTGCACTAGATGCTTCACACGGGTTCACTACCGTGCTCGGCGAGGACTAGGCTCCGCTCTGGATGCTTCACACGGGTTCACTGCCGTGCTCTGCGAAGACCAGGATCCGCTCTGGACGTTTTCCATAGGGTCAAAGAGTGACGTTATCCGCGTTCCATGTGACCAGGAATTTTGCACTAGATGCATCACACGGGTTCACTGCTGTGCTCGGCGAGGACTAGGCTCCGCTCTGGATGCTTCACACGGGTTCACTGCCGTGCTCTGCGAGGACCAGGATCCGCTCTGGATGTTTTCCACGGGGTCAAAGAGTGACGTTATCCGCGTTCCACATGACCAGGAATTTTGCACTAGATGCTTCACACGGGTTCACTGCTGTGCTCGGCGAGGACTAGGCTCTACTCTGGATGCTTCACACGGGTTCACTGCCATGCTCTGCGAGGACCAGGATCCGCTCTGGACGTTTTCCACGGGGTCAAAGAGTGACGTTATCCGCGTTCCACGTGACCAGGAATTTTGCACTAGATGCTTCACACGGGTTCACTGCCGTGCTCGGCGAGGACTAGGCTCCGCTTTGGATGCTTCATACGGGTTCACTGCCGTGCTCTGCGAGGACCAGGATCCGCTCTGGACGTTTTCCACGGGGTCAAAGAGTGACGTTATCCGCGTTCCACGTAACCAGGAATTTTGCACTAAATGCTTCACACGGGTTCACTGCCGTGCTCGGCGAGTACAAGGCTCCGCTCTGGATGCTTTACACGGGTTCACTGCCGTGTTCTGCGAGGACCAGGATCCGCTCTGGACGTTTTTCACCGGGTCAAAGAGTGACGTTATCCGCGTTCCACGTGACCAGGAATTTTGTTGATTATATCTGCATTTCACGGAGTAGGGATTTGACTCTTGGTGATCTGTATATCGCCGAGCCATGGAACTGGGAGTTGCCGATGTTCCACTTCGCTTGATGTTGTGTCCGTTGTGACGAGACGAGTGTTGAGACGATCTCTAGGTCACTTACGGCCCGTCAAGATTTGGCTTCTTCTTATGATGAAACCTGGGGAAGGAGTATGATCCCTTCTTTGTTTATGCCCTTGGATTGTATACATGGATAGATGTAACACCACCTGTAGGGCGGGAATTTCATTTTTATTTTATTTCTTTTCCCGCGACGCTCTATCATTTCAGCTTTTATATCGCGAAGGTCGCGATTGCCCCATCATTTCGACTATTTTTCGCGGTGCCCGATCATTTCGGCTATTTATTTTATTTTTACTCACTGCTTTTTATTGCGAGTTGCCCAATCATTTCGGCTATTTTTCACGCATACATTTTTACTTGCTGCTTTTTATTGCAAGTTGCCCCATCATTTCAGCTATTTCGTATGCATGTGCGACTTGTTGGCTTTTTGCTGCAAGCTTGGATTTAGACCAATTTCGGCATCAGCACCGCTACAACTGGGATGTCGCCAGGAGCGAATCATCATTTGCCTCTGTCGATGTTGAACAAAGGTGGCTTAGTGAACAGGGTTAGGATCCCGTCGACTAAGGCTTTTGACTTCATGAGCCGTAAGGGTCTCACAAAGGTATTTCTCCCTACAAGTCGTGAGGATCTCGTAGGTGTATTTTCTCCTTAGGGATTGTGAGGATTCCTAAGTGTATGTTCCCCTATAAGTCGTAAGGATCTTACAAAAGGGTTTTCTCCTTATAAGTCGAGAGGAATTACAAGGGTTGTTCACCATATGGACATATCCCTAGTCACGGGTGGGACTTGGTTAGGGAAATGTTTATTCGCGCCCGTGGATTGTATACAAGGGTCAGTATGAGCCGCTTGTAGGGCATAAATTGAAGGTTGTGGGGGTTGCTTAAGCACAGGTTTAGGTCTCTGTGACTTAAGACTTTCAAATCCTATGAGCCGTGAGGGTCCCATAAGAGAGTTCTCTCTACGAGTCATGAGGATCTCGCAAGTGTGATTTCTCCTTAGGGGTCGTAAGGACTCCTAAATGTGTTGCTCCTTTATGAGTCGTAAGGATCTCACGCGGGTGGTTTCTCGTTACAAGGTCGTGAGGACCTTGTAAGTGTCCTTTAACGAGGTTGCGCCCTTTCGGGTTTTCACAGACACTCGCCGGTAGTCCTGCCGTTTTTACTCACGGAGCCCTTTCGGGTTTTCATCCGTGCCCATTTTGCTTATGGACATACCGTTTTTTTTAATTCTTTTTATTCTCTTTTTTTTTACGAGGTCGCGCCCTTTCCGGTTTTCACGAACACTCGCCGGTAGCCCTGCTGTTTTTACTCACGGAGCCCTTTCGGGTTTTCATCCGTGCCCATTTTGCTTATGGACATACCGTTTTCTTTTTTTTATTCTTTTTTTTAGTATCAGCTTTGGGATGCTGCAATCCACCGTAGTTTATCGACATCTCGGTCAACAGCTAGTTTTAAGACATAGTGGTCTATTGTTAGTTTAAGGACGTTTCGGTCCGTTGTTAGTTTAAGGACGTTTCGGTCCGCCGATAGTTTAAGGACGTTTCGGTCCGTCGTTAGTTTAAAGACATTTCGGTCCGTCATTAGTTTAAGGACATTTCGGTCCGTCATTGAAGAAGGCCGGTTACTACTTATAGAGTTCGGGCTTAGGAAGATAGCGAGCGGACATGGTCGTCGTCATCTATCATTGACCTAAGCTTTGACCTGTCAAGCATAGTATTTCTTCAGGAAGCGACCGTTTATCGGCCTGAACGGTCCTCACCATGCATGTCCATGAGTAGATAGGCTCTACTCTGGTAGACCTTGTCTACGATGTACGGGCCTTCATAGTTCGGCTCGAATTTTCCCCGCTTGGCGCGATTGGGAATCATGGGTCTCTTGACCACTAGCACGAGTTCGCCTTGGCGGAATGCTCTCGGCCTGGTCAATCTTTCATATGAGCGTGTCATCTTTGCTTTATAAGCCTCTAGATTTTGTTGCGCTATGAGCCGGGTTTCATCAAGGGCATCAAGCTCCTCAAGCCGAAGGTGAGCATTTTCTTCGTCCGTCAGCTCGTAGTGGACCGCCATTCGTAGAGAGGGTAGCTCTATCTCGAGGGGGAGTACTGCTTCCGTACCGAATACCAACGCGTATGGCGTTGTGTTCGTGGCCGTCTTAAACGTAGTTCGATACGCCCAGAGAGCTTCTTGCAGTCTCTCGTGCCAGTCCTTTTTGTTTCGGGACACCGTCTTCTTCACGATCTTTGTCAAGGTTTTGTTGAAAGCCTCAGCTAGACCGTTAGCTCGCGGATTATAAACTGAGGAATATCTCCAGTCTATGTTGTGTTGCTGCGCGAAGCGACTAATCTTGTGGCTTCCGTAGGCTGGACCGTTATCGGAGATGATCCGTCGCGGAGTTCCAAACCGATAAATGATGTGCGTCTTGAAGAAATGGAGAATATTCTCCGTCTTCACTTCCCTTAACGGTACTGCTTCTGTCCATTTGGAGAAGTAATCAGTCGTCGCCAGGATGAAGCGATGTTCCCTGGATGATGCTGGTTCGATGGGGCCGACTATGTCAGTTCCCCACATTTCGAACGACCAGCTAGCCACCGTTGGATGGAGCGGATTTGGATGCTGGTGGATGAATTCCCCATGAATTTGGCATGAGTGGCATTGCTTCGCATACTCGAGGCAGTCCTGGATCATTGTGGGCCAATAATAACCCATTTGTTTGATCTTCAGCTTCATCTTTGGGCCTGCTTGGTGAGAACCGCAGAGTCCGTCGTGAACTTCTTGAACGACTCTTTTCGCTTCGTTAGGTCCCAGGCATCTCAACCACAGAGAGTCAAATGACCTCTTGTACAGAGTATTATTGACGAAGGCGAAGGATAGAGCTCGTTTCACAAGCTGATGTCTTGAGGACGCATCTTCAGGCGTTCGACGGGATTTGAAGTAGTTTATGAAGACTTCCCTCCAATCTCCAACCTTCTCTTGGTCATTTATTTGCAGGGTTGTCTGCTCAATTGCTCCCTTTTCTTCAGGTGATCCCGGAGATATTTCTGCAGGCGCAAGTACTTTACGGCTTTGTACCACGATCCTGACGTCATCGAGGTTCTCATCAGCCAGTTCTTTAGCGAGCTTGGCTAATGCATCCGCTTTGCTATTTTCGGCACGCGGTATGCTTTCCAAGGTGTAGGAGGGGATTTGAGTTAGTAGTTGCTGTACTATCTCGCTATACTTCACCAACTCCGGTTTGCATGTTTGGTAGTCGCCATTTACTTGACTGACGACCAGCTGGGAATCTCTGTATATGAGGAGGTTCTCAATTCCCATGTTGATGGCGATCTCGAGACCTGCTATCAAAGCTTCGTATTCGGCTTCGTTGCTCGTCCTCGGCTCCGTCAAGGAGAACGCAAAGCGCATTATCCCCCCTTGTGGAGTTACGAAGATGAGACCTACCCCCGATTTGATTATAGGTGTGTTTTGTTTGCGCTTCTTTATGGAAGACGCTCCATCGAAATAAAGCTCCCATCGGGTATCACCGCCGTCGATCGCGTCAAAAGCATGTTCGTCTGGCAGATCGCAATTCAGAGGAGAATCAGCAGGTATCGGATGTTCAGCGAGGAAGTCGGCAATGGCCTGGCCTTTCACTGCCCTGAGAGGCTGATATGTTATCGAGAACTCCATCAAGAGCAGGGCCCATTTAGCGAGTCGTCCAGTCAGTATGGCCTTCGACATTAAATACTTAAGGGGGTCCACCTTCGATATGAGACGGACTTCATGCGCCAACGCATGGTGCTTGAGCTTGGTTATCGCAAAGATCAACGCCAGGCAGTACTTTTCAATGGGGGAGTAGTTATCTTCTGCCCCCAGTAGAACTCGACTTAGATAGTAGAGTGCTCTTTCTTTTCCTTGATCGTTCTCTTGCGCCCATAATGCGCCTAAGGAACCTTCGAGGGCGGTCGTATAAAGAATGAGGGGCTTTCCCTTGACCGGAGCAGCCAGCACCGGCGGGTTTTGCAGGTATTGCTTGATCTCGTCTTGCGCGCTTTGGCATTTTTGATCCCAGATGAACGGGGTTCCCTTCTTCATCAGGTGACTGTAAAGGCGGCACTTGCCTGAGAGGTTGGCTATAAATCGCCGGATGTATGCGAGCTTCCCTTGGAGAGACCGCAATTGTTTGAGAGTCCTTGGCGGGGGCATCTCCATAATCGCCTTGATCTTTGACGGATCTATCTTGATACCTCGGTGTCGGACGATGAATCCTAGGAATTTACCCGAGGACACCCCGAACGCGCACTTAAGAGGGTTCATCTTCAAGTTGTATTGCCGAAGGCGTTGAAATACAGTCTTCAGATGCTCGAGATGTTCCTCGTATGATTTGCTTTTCATGACGAGGTCGTCGATATAGCATTCGACGATTTCATGTATGAGGTCATCAAAGATCTTCGTCATGGCCCTTTGATAGGTGGCACCGGCGTTCTTTAGACCGAATGGCATAACTCTGGAGCAGAATATTCCCAAAGGGGTCCGGAAAGCGGTATGTTTCTGGTCCTCGGGATGCATCTTTATCTGATTATATCCTGATGAGCCGTCCATGAAGGAGAAGACTTCGTGAGTGGACATGTTGTCTGTCATCAGCTCAGCGACCGGTACTGGGAAATCGTCCTTCGAGCAGGCTTTATTGAGATCCCGAAAGTCCATACAGATGCGCACCGTCCCATTTTTCTTCATCACCGGGACGATGTTGGCGATCCAGTCAGGATACCGAACTTCCTGGATGAAGCCAGAGTCGATCAGCTTCTTGACCTCGGCGTTAATGCTCATCTCAAGCTCGAGCCGCATTCTTCTCGGCGCCTGTTTGACTGGCTTAATGTCTGGGGATATCGCCAATTTGTGGACAGCTATTTTTGGATCTAGTCCTGGCATTTCAGAATAGTTCCATGCGAAGCAATCTCTATGCTGCATAAGCACGTCTTTTAACGCGGCCACCCTTTCTTCAGATAGCAACTCGCTGACGAATGTCGGTCGCGGGTCGTTCATCGTTCCTAGCTCAATTTTCCTGAGGTTATCTGCAGTAGTATGTATGCTATCTTCCAGTTCTTTCGGCGCTGGCGGAAATTCCGAGATTACCTCGTCATCGCTGTTTTCGAAGCACCAGGGAAAGTCATCCATATTCTCGGGCTCTCCTTTTGATACTGTTATCATACGACAGGTACGAGCTCGTTTCCAAGACCGATGTGGACCTGGTTCTGCTCTTGTGGCTTTGGGTTCGTGCTTTTGTGGCGGCGTTACCCTCCAGCTGTCGGATAGACCAAATCTGCCTTGCGGTATTGGTCTTCGACCCAGTTCTTGAAGGTGAAGCAGTCTTCGATAGGGTGTCCTATGGCTCGGTGATAATAGCAATAGCCCGGATGAGAGACCTCATTAGCTTGCTCAGGGTGTTTAGACTTCGGAAGTGTAATCATTCGATATTTAAAGCGAGGTCAAGTATCTTTCGTGTTTTATTCTGAGGAAAAGAGTATGCCTGACTCATCTTTTTCATAAGGGACAAGTTTGGACCGCTCGATTTCCGATCGCGTGACTTCTCGGTCCCGCTTTATCACTGTCGAACTCCTTTTCTGCTCTTTGACTTGTTTCTACCTCTGCGTCGGGCCTTTTGCACAACAGGTTGACAGGGAGGAGTATTTTCGTCTTTGGCAGCCTGTTGAAGAAGACGTTGCGTCCTAGCTTTCTCGTAGATGGCCATTTCGCGGTTATGGTCGTCCCGAGCTTTTTGACCCGCTTTCCTGATAAGCTTGTCCATTCGCTCTTCAAATGACGGACTCGGCACTTCGGGTGCGGGATCTAGTCTTGATAAAGGATCGGCGTTTTCTGACAGGGCATCCTCTTCTTCATCGAAGTTATATATGGTGTAGCTACCGTGGACTCGTTCCTGTTTCCCAGATCTTACATACCCAAACCCAAGCGTTTCCATCCTCCCGCTGGGCAATTTGTGCTGAGTCCCAGGGACATCCCAAATCCTGTTATAGAATCGAGCTTGTCGGGTAGTCTGTTTTAAGGGTACCCCTTGGCGCTTCAATAGCCTTTTCAATCCGTTTGTGTAATATCTGGGCAAACGGATGGGTCGAAGCTTATCAAGTGTAGAATCCGCGCCATGCCAGATCTCTTTCTCTACTCTTATTTCCGAGGATCGATAGAATATGATCGCCTTTTCGTCTTTTCGCCTGGGAGGGACGTAAAATGTCCGCAGCTCCTGCACGCTGTGAGCTTCAAGCACGTCAAGATCTTTGTAGTGCTCCCGCGGAATCATAGTGACTTGCAAATTCTGATCATCACCAGGGAATTCTTGTATTGGCGGCCGACGGGAGAACACAACATTCACCTCATCTTCCGAGTCACTTCCGAAGATCAATATGGGGGCGGACGGTCCTGGGTTGTTGCGTCGAGACGGCCCAGTGTAAACTATCTCTTCTTCTTCTTCGGTATCACTCCCGAAGACAGGAATGGTGGCGGCGGCTTCACTCTCCGGTTTTCGACACCTCTCTATATCCTCGAAATCTGGCAAAAGGTACTTTGCATCTTCGTACTTGCGGACCTCGTTTACGGAGAACGGGTTCAGCTCTCCTGTTATGGTGTACTCGAGACCATCCTTGAAATACTTCATACACTGATGTTGCATAGAAGGGATGATGTTGTACTCGTATAACCAAGGTCGGCCGAGCAGAGCATTGTAGCATGTCTTGGCGTCTATGACGTGAAACTTATTGTCCGTGACGAGTAGCCCATAGTGTAGCGTCAATATCACAGACCCAAGAGTTCTTGATGATTGGGAGTCGAACCCGGAGATGGTGATCTTGTCCCGAGCAAGGTGCTGGACGCTCATGCAGATTTCTTTTAACACCCGCACATTGAGGAGATTAACGGAGGATCCATTGTCGACCAGAATTTTGCCTATCTTTATATCGTGGCAGTATCCTGAGACATAAAGGGGGCGATTGTGTTTGCACGTCCCAAGGAGAAGGTCATCATCGCCAAAAGTGACATCGGCCGTGTGCACTTCCTCCAATTCATCCTTCATCTTTTCTTCGGCCAGGAAAGCTTGGAATTGTTCCGGCTCCTGTAGCGCCTTGATTAATGAATCTCTTGCTTCCTTTGATAACAGGAGGGCATCAAGAATGCTGAGCTGCGAGGGTAGCTTTCTCAGGTGCGCTAGGATGTTGTAGTCCACCTTACTTTTCTTAGACGGGTCCTTGGCAGTCAGCTCTTTCATAACTTGGTCATCTAAGGTGATATCCTCAGCGACCTTTTCCTTTCCCTTATCTTTTCTAATTGAGGGTCCGAGATTCTTCTCCGGAAGTGTGCGATTGCGCAGCTGAATGTTTTCGCAGGCTCTTAATTCTTCCTCTTTTCCCGAGGTGGACTCTTTAAAGAGGGGGCTAAGAGCCAGCTCCTCATCAGAATCGCTCCCGAATGTGAGCACTTGCGGTCCCCCGGCGTTGACCGTGTAACAGTTACCAGTAGTTCTTTCATATCCTTCGGCCGTACTTCTCTGCTCCTGACGAGTTCTGCATTTCATTCGCTTAAAATGTTGCCGATAAGCAACATATCCCTGCCACTATGTTTTAAAAGCATCGCACTCCTCGGTGGGGTGTGAAATCTTCCGATGATGTGAGCAGTAATTAGGGTGCCTTTCCGCCCCATCGAGCGTGTTTTCTTCCGAGGGTGGTAGTTTCATTCCCATTGACATGGCTTTGGCAAACCTTTTCCTCGTCTTGAATATGTTTTTATCCGCGTCGGGTGTCTTTCGATCTGGCGGAAGTGCTTCGACTTTTTCACTTAGCCGCTCGCGTTTGGTTCCTTCGGATGCGGCCGTCTCACGCTCTCGATCGGCTTTACTTTTCAAACGAATCTCGTCTAGAATGGCGTCGATCATTTCGTCTGTCGGCCACACAAGTTCTGGTTCGGCTGTGCCCCCAGTTTCTCAGTGCCAGGAGTTTTTTCATCGTCTGTAAACGAGCGGGAGATCACATGACAACTCAACTCATATTCCTCGGATTCATCCGACAAGCTCTCTCCGTTATCTTTCTCTTGAAAGAAGTGGTTGAGGAACTCTTGGAGTGTGATGGGAGTTCGTGCCTTCTGATTGTATTCCTCCAGCGCGTCAATCTGTTTCTGCAAGTCCGTACGCTTGTTGCCAGGCTTCACGGGCTTCTTAGATTTCTTCTTCTTTTCCTTTGAAGATTTCGACGGCTGGTTGTGAGTACTGGGGCCATTACCACTGATCTTCGGAGTTGGGCGCGGCTTCAGTATCCCTTCAATGATTTGAGGTTCTAGCGGGTTCTTCCACCTGATCGCCTGGCATGTTTTAAGATCGTTCAACATCCTCTTGGTTTTTGCTGAAAGCACGATTTCCCATGGAGCTTCTTCAATGAAAGAACAAGTTGTCCCCGGTGTGTCCGTCTTCTTAGCAGTGTGAGGTTGTGGCGGGTTCACCTTCCACTTCTCGGACAGCGCAAACTTACCCTGTAGATATTGATCCTCAATCCATCCTTTGAAGACGAAGCAATCCTCAATCGGATGGCTTACCGTTTGTTGGTAAGGGCAGTAGTTGGGGTTATTCACCTCACTGGGTTGCGGCGGTCGCCTTGGGTTTGGCAAGTTGATAAGCCTGTTGCGTATTGCCAGCTCGAATAGCCTCTTCGTCTTATTCCACGGAAATGAGTAGGGGCACTTCATTTTCTCATTGTAATACCGCCGTCTTTCTTCCAGTTGATCCGCGAGCTTTGGGGCACTGGGTTGCTGCTGAGCGTTCACAACAAAGGTTGCCTTCCCTTTACCCTTGTCATTCCGAGGTTCTGGCTTCGGGGGAGACGGTCTGTGACCCATCTGGTCCATCTGGGCCAACTTGTCAATCAAATCCTGAAACATGGTTGGCTTAAAAAATATCATGAACTGTGAGATAGTTGCATGAGGATCTAGGGTACCCACGAACATGCCCACCGTGGGCGCCTCCTCAATGCGTTGTTCGCATCTCGACCACAAGTTTTGCCAGCGTATAGCATACTGGACCCATGTCTCAGCTGGTTTCACCCTGGCATTAATTAATGCCGTTATCGGAGTGCGTTCGCTGGCACTTGCGAAACGTTGGGTGAATAGCAACTCCATTTCAGCGAACGTCTTGATAGAATCGTTCGGGAGCTTAGAATACCATTTGAACGCTGTTTCTGACAAGCTGCCAATGAATTGGCGAAGCAAGAGCTTATCGTCGCCACCAGTGTTGCCACAAAGCGCCCTGAACTGGGCCACATGTTGATGGGGATTGCCTGTCCTCTTATAGACATGGAATTTCGGTATTGTGTAGCCCGGCGGGTATTTGATTTGGTCATACCAGCTCGGATATGGTCGCCTCGTCCTGACAACTTGACCGGCTGCTTCAGTCGCCTGGTGAACGCGTATCTGTTGGGCTATGTATTTGTCCAGGTCAGCCTTGGAGATTGTTTCCTCCTTGGCTGTTGACAGAGCGGGTGGAGGATTTGACGTTTCTCCCCTGTCGTCTTCAAGATCGATTGGAGGGTCTTCAGCAGGAGACTCTTGTTGGATCATCATCCCCACCATGTCCTGGAACAGGAGGGCCATTCGTTGTATATTGGCTGCTTGTTCTGCAGCCTCTTTATCCTTCTTCTCCAATATCCTACGAAGGAATTCAGCGTCAGTTTCTTGCTCCTGGCGTTGATCAGATGACGCTTCGGGGCTTTCTTTTGGCCCAGTGAGTGCGGCCATCGCGTTCATCATTTCTTAGAGCTTTTGCTGTTGCTCCTGAGCTTTGGTCACTGACCGTGTAAGTGGCCTATGACCCGTGGATGCACGGCTGTCCTCTTTTCCCAGCGCCATGTATACCGTATGCACCGTCATGCCCCCAGACTTAGGGCGTTTAGGCTTATTGTCCTTGACATTTGCTGCAGGAGTGGGGACTCTATCCGGCCTTCTTCTCTTTTGTGTAGTCGACGTGGAGGGAGCCGTTGCAGCGGGCACCCAAGCGGTTGTCGTCCTTTGTTGTTTGACGTGACGGTTCTGTCCTTCCTGAACCCTCACCCTCTTCTGCCGGCGAGAGTGATTTTGAATGATTACCGAGTCCTGAACCCGTCGCCAGACCTTATAAATTTTGGAGGACAGCCGTTGAGGAGGCTGCTCTGGCTTTGTCTCTATAACATTCTCTGCAGGTAGAGGGGCTCTTTTGAGAACCGGAGTTGGCGAATTTCTGCGTACCCTGTTCACCAGCTCGAAGCTGTTCCCGGTTGGAATAGCAACCTCAATTTCCACCGTTGAAGCTGGTGGAGTTAGTCCGGAGGGGGAATTGCCCCCAGTTTTCCTTATCCGGCGCCAATGGCGACGTCGGGCATGGCGGGTTGTTGGGATTGATTCAGCGACGGCTTCATCTTGCCCCCTGTTCTGGGGAGGGGATGCTGCTGGTGTCAGCCTTTCGAAGACTGACGTTCGTTGAGAAGCTACAGATCTCTGAGCGGGAGCGAGAACGGGGGTAGTCAATCTCGCGAAGACCGACCCTCTGGGAGGAGAAGACGCCTTGATGACTCTGGGAGCAGCTGTCCTCTTTGGGATGGCCTTCTCAGGTATCACGGGCTTCTTGGCGGGCCCTTTGGAGTTCAGGCTCAGTCTAGTGAAGACCAAGGAGTTGGATGACCCGCTGAGAGGGGCAGAAGGAGTAGCAAGTCGATCAAAGACCGATTTCTTCGAAGTTTCCGGTACTGGCACTGGGATGTTAACGTTCACCGGCGGGAGCATGGTCCCAAAGAACAGACCAGTGGTAGCTTGAGTCACTTGCTCCACAGGCATAGTGAATAGGGAAGCAGCCTGCGGTCCATATGCTACACCTCCAGGTGAGGCGGAGCGTCGGTTGCATTTGCAGTTGGAGCAGTTCGAGCAGTTGTCAGCCATTGATCCTTTTGCTTTCTGCAGCAAACGAAACACCAAGTCTTAGTACTTCGAAACCCGAGGGCAACCATTAGCGAACCGCGATTGGTTTGCGAATCACGACACACGAAGTGTGGAGTGGAAAGAGGAAAAGGTCCCACCGGGTGTGCCAGAATCTGTTCCCCTCCGAAGGACGGCTAAGATTGAACGTCTTGCCTGAGATTCGGGGCAGATGCTATTTGGTGCTATCCGTCTACCTCTCCGAAGATGCCAAGTTGATTTATGGCACCATGTATCGAAGGTTTAGACGGATGCGTCCGATATAGCAGACTTCGTCAGATTCCCCCTCGCTTGAGAGGTTTTTGATTGTGGGGGCGCTCTTCCCTGCAGGCGCAAGCCCCTGCAGTTAATTACGCTACCGCATTGCGGTAACAACTTTCTCCTTCTCCAGATGGTCACTTCGTGTCGTGTGTGTTTGATTTGTGTTTGGTTACCCGTGGATTGTATACGGAGACTGAGTTATGTCGTCGCCTGTAGGGCGTGAACTAGTCCAAATCCGTATCTTTCTTAGATTTGGGTTTGGGGGTTGTGTTTAAAGATACGTTAACCTCATTTGAGACTAATATCGACTTAAACGTTGGTTAAGGATACCTTGCTCTAGTTTTAGACTAAAATCGACTTAACGGGATCGTTTAGATCCGACAAGAGAGCGATTAGGGGAGCCCTGTTGTTTAGTTTAGTGACATTGCGGTCAATAGATAGTTTAAGGACATTGCGGTCCAATGTTAGTTTTAAGACGTTGCGGTCAAGGTTAAGGACATCATAGTCCGAGGATTTAAGGACTCCACAATCCGGCGTTAGTTTTAAGACATCACGGTCAAGGTTAAGGACGTCATAGTCCGTTGTTAGTTTTAAGACATTCCGGTCAAGGTTAAGGACATCATAGTCCGTGGATTTAAGGACTCCATAGTCCGGCGTTAGTTTTAAGACATCTCGGTCAAGGTTAAGGACCTCATAGTCCATGAGTTTAAGGACCCCACAGTCCGTATCAATGTGTGGTCATCGGGACCCGTCACCTCTTTGAAGACGTTGAGGAATTACAACGCCAAATATCAAAGGAGTGAAGAGATGTACCCTTAACCTGAGGTAGATTAAGTGATCTGTAGTCCAATTTGGATACTAGGATCAATTATTATATTATGAGCCCATTGGCCCAGTTAAGCTTGCATTGAGGACTTATGGCCAGCTTGGGCTAAGTCCAATCATTTTTAGGATGTTGGCCCTTGTTGATTCATTGGAGGAGAGGCTTTGCCTCTGGAAACTTAGCCAATTGGGCTAAAGCTAGTGTTAAATACTAGAGACCAACAGTGTTGAACACTGGGAAAAGATTGACAAGTTGGTATTAAACACTAAGGAGAATCAGTGTTAAACACTGGATACAGAGTTTCCAATTTAGTGTTAAACACTAAGGCAAGAGGGGTCACGTGGTAGCACGTGAGAGCGCCTTCTTCTCTTTGTTTTTTTCTACAGATAAGTGTTTTAACACTTTTAGCTCTGAAAGCCATCACGTGCGGGCATGTGATGGGGGCCCATGCTCTGGTTTATTAGAATACTCATTAGGGGTCACGTGGTGACACGTGATGGCGCCTTAGAGCTCTTTTCTGTTTCTTTTTCTTTTGTGTGCTTTAGAGATCACGTGGGGCACGCGAGGCATTGCCTCACAGTTCTTTTTTATATATCTTCGCAGGAGTCACGTGGTAACACGTGAGATGTCTGCTTCAGAGTTCTATTCTGTGGGTCTTTGCAGGGGTCACGTGGTAGCACGTGAATCTGCAAGTTTTTAAAGTTCTGTTCATAGGGTTAAACCCTAAAATTTAGAGGAATTAAATTCCCGTTTTCTTCTGAAGAATTATATTCTTAATAGGGCTAAACCCTAATTTCTTTTCTTAAGGGAATTAAATTCCTGTGAGTTTGAGAGAATTATATTCTCAATTAGGGTTAAACCCTAGTTCCGTTCATTTTGAAGGAATTAAATTCCCATAACATAGGGTTAAGCCCTAATTTTATCTCAAAGGAATTGAATTTCTATCATTTTGTGAGAATTAAATTCTCTGAACTCAGTTCCTCCTCTGTGTTTTGGATCTGCATGGCAGGATCTCAACCCAATGAGAATTAAATTCTCAATTCATGGGGAGATGTGCACTTTGCAGATCCTCGACCAGAGAAAGAACTAAGTTCTTTTCTTTTTATAAGAGTTAAACTCTTTTGAGAATTAAATTCTCTTTTTAAGCCTCCCTTTCTTTCTCTTACCTAGGGTTTTCCTTTTGCAGAGAATCAAAGGCTCTGTATCTCTCTCTCTGTGTATCAAAAGAAAAGGTCCAAAGGTCTCCAAAAAAGGTCCCCTCTCTTCTTTTCTTGGCTCCTATTTATAGGAGAAGGAAAAGAATCAATCTGCTAAGTAAATCTCTCATTGAGAGATTTGATTTATATTTATCATTAATCTGGGCCTTTAGATTGTTAAGTGAATTTTATTCACCATTGGATTTTAAATCCAAAGATATCTCTTTGTTATTTCGGTCAGATTTAGGGGGAAATCTTTCCAAGTTCGAGATTTTCCATAAATTGGTGATATTTAATCACCTTTAGATTCTTAATTCAACGGTTCCAAATAATCCTTCTCTATTTTGGAAAGATTTGAGTGATCTCCTCTCAGAATTTAATTCTGTTAAAGAATAAGGTTTTTAAAGCCGGTCACGTGTGGCCACGTGACCCCTGGTCACGTGTAGGCACGTGACCCCTGGAATGGGCTTCTCTTCTTCTGCGCTCTGTTCTCTGGCCTCTGTTCAGCCGTCACGTGCCAACACGTGACCTTTTCTGGAGCTTTTTCTTGAATGCGCTTTGTGCCGCTGCTTTAAACGTTACGTGCCAACACGTGACCACTGGTCACGTCTGAGCACGTGATGCCTCTTCTGAGTCCTTTCCTGATTTTTAATCAGGGAACAGGGAAAAAGTCCCTAAGATATTCAGGGACGCCCTAAGAAACGGTCTACAACTGCCAGAATCAAAGAGACCGCAAGAAGAGAATATGACCGCCGGCCCAAAATATTGCCCCTATCACAGGGTGATAGGTCATGCCATTGAGGACTGTTTAGAACTGTCTAAAGGCGTGTTAGCAAACAGTCAAGCTACGACCGCCGATTTCATGCAAATGGAGACCGAAGCCTTTCGGGAACCTAATCCTCCCAGACATGTGCAGGGCGAACCAAAGACTGATTGGCCTCAAGGACCAGCTTCAGTGAGGGCACCTACTCTAATGGAGAGAAAGAAGAAGGTGTACTCCTTCAGGAGGGATGAGGTCCGCAGTATATTCGAGGAAGCCTCGAACAATGGTCTGCAATTGCCTATTCCGAAGAGGCCACATGAAATGAATATGACCGGCAATCCCGCATACTGCCCATACCATAGAGTGCTGAGTCATACCATTGAAGACTGCCGTGTTTTCAAAGATTGGGCAGAGGACCAATATAAGCTTGTAAAAACCTCTCAATCCTCGGATGTATCGGCAAGCCACAGAGCTAGGTCATCAACACAGCTCCGCCAAGATCAAAGTTCAAGGAGCTGGGATAAGCAAAGAGGACCACCACGTCATTAAACTGGGAACAATCGACCACCATGTCATTAAACTGGGAACAATCGACCTCTAAGTCGTTAAACTAGGAATGTAAAAAAAAATATATATAAATAAATAAATAAAAGTGTGTATATAAACAAAAAAAATGTGTAAATAAAAGAAAAATAAAAGCCGAAATGATGGGGCAACCGCGAATAAAAAGCCGAAACGATAGGGCAATCGCGACATTCGTGATAAGGAAAGCTGAAATGATAAAGCAATCGCGGTAAAAAAACGGCAAATGATGAGTCGCTCCTGGTACCATATTCTAGTGCAGCGATGCAGACGCCAACCATAATCAAATTTTCCAAAATTATCCTGGCCCTACGGTTAGTCCCCAAATTGACTACCGTATACAATTCACGGGCTCAAATAATTCTCATCACACTCATGCCCCACCGCAGTCACCAGTCCAACGGTTGGTCTCCGCCCTCGGAATTGTGCTCCATTGGGAAGACCCACTCATGTGTCCTGGCACCCCTGCTTCAGTGTTAGCAACGCTGATGCCGGCCCCTACCCCAAAATTCTAAGCTCGCCATCCGTAGACCTCTAAGTCTTTAAACTGGAAACAGATGACCTCTAAGTCGTTAAACTGGAAACAGTAGACCTCTAAGTCTTTAAACTGGAAACAGATGACCTCTAAGTCGGAAACAGATGACTTCTAAGTCGTTAAACTGGAAACAGTAGACCTCTAAGTCTTTAAACTGGAAACTGATGACCACTAAGTCGTTAAACTGGGCACAATAGACCCCTAAGTCTTTAAACTGGAAACAGATGACCATTACGTCGTTAAACTGGAAACAGTAGACCTCTAAGTCTTTAAACTGGAAACAGATGACCTCTAAGTCGTTAAACTGGAAACAGTAGACCTCTAAGTCTTTAAACTGGAAAAAGATGACCTCTAAGTCGTTAAACTGGAAACAATAGACCTCTAAGTTTTTAAACTGGAAATAGATGACCACTAAGTCGTTAAACTGGAAAAAGATGACCTCTAAGTCGTTAAACTGGAGACAGTAGACCTCCAAGTCTTTAAACTGGAAACAGATGACCTCTAAGTCGTTAAACTGGAAATAGTAGACCTCTAAGTCGTTAAACTGGAAATAGTAGACCTCTAAGTCGTTAAACTGGAAAAAGATGATCTCTAAGTCGTTAAACTGGAAACAGTAGACCTCTAAGTCTTTAAACTGGAAATAGATGACCACTAAGTCGTTAAACTGGAAAAAGATGACCTCTAAGTCGTTAAACTGGAGACAGTAGACCTCTAAGTCGTTAAACTAGAAACAGATGACCACTAAGTCGTTAAACTGGAAAAAGATGACCTCTAAGTCGTTAAACTGGAGACAATGGACCTCTAAGTCGTTAAACTAGAAACAGATGACTGCTAAGTCGTTAAACTGGGCACAACAGACCCCTAAGTCTTTAAACTGGAAACAGATGACCACTAAGTCGTTAAACTGGAAAAAGATGATCTCTAAGTCGTTAAACTGGAGACAGTAGATCTCTAAGTCGTTAAACTAGAAACAGATGACCGCTAAGTCGTTAAACTGGGCACAATAGACCTCTAAGTCTTTAAACTATAAACAGATGACCTCTAAGTCGTTAAACTGGAAACAATAGACCTCTAAGTCTTTAAACTGGAAATAGATGACCACTAAGTCGTTAAACTGGAAAAAGATGACCTCTAAGTCGTTAAACTGGAGACAGTAGACCTCTAAGTCGTTAAACTAGAAAAAGATGACCACTAAGTCGTTAAACTGGAAAAAGATGACCTCTAAGTCGTTAAACTGGAGACATTGGACCTCTAAGTCGTTAAACTAGAAACAAATGACTGCTAAGTCGTTAAACTGGGCACAACAGACCCCTAAGTCTTTAAACTGGAAACAGATGACCTCTAAGTCGTTAAACTGGAAACAGTCGACCTCTAAGTCATTAAACTGGGAACGAGGGAAATCCGCTCATGTGTCCTCACGATACATGAGGTGAACAAACCTTTGTGGGATCCTTACGACTCATAAAGGAAAAACACACTTAGGAGTCCTCACGACTCCTAAGGAGAAAATACACCTGCGGGATCCTTACGACTCGTAGGGAAAAAATGCTTTTATGGGACCCTCAAGGCCCATAAAATTGAAAAGTCTTTGGTAACAGGGATCTAAACCTGTCTCCTAAGCCATTGCTCTCCAACCCCCAAGTGGCGAATGATGAGTCGCTCCTGGTATCATATTCCAGTGCAGCGATGCAGACGCCATCCAAATTCCAATCCTTAAAGGGCGAATGATGAGTCGCTCCTGGTACCATATTCCAGTGTAGCGATGCAGACGCCGACCAAATTCCAAATCCTATACCCCAACGGCGAATGATGAGTCGCTCTTGGTACCATATTCCAGTGCAGCGATGCAAACGCCAACAAAGTCCCAAAATTTTTCCGGCCCTACGGTCTGGATCATACATCCTGCAAAACCGTATACAATCCACGGGCGTAAAACGAACCCAATCTCTCCCAAGTCCTACTGGTGAGACCGCATTCAAAGTCCAAAAAATGAAAAATGAAATGAAAAATGAAAAAAAAGAAAAATAAAATAAAATAAATAAAATGGTATGTCCACAAGCAAAATGGGCACGGATGAAAACCCGAAAGGGCTCCGTGAGTAAAAACAGCAGGACTACCGGCGAGTTTGTGAAAACCCGAAAGGGCGCAAACTCGTAAAAAAGAGATGAAATGCACTCGCAAAGTCCTCTCGACTTTGTGAGGAGAAAATTCCCGCGTGAGATCCTTACGACTCAAAAAGGAGCAACACACTTGGGAGTCCCCACGACTCCTAAGGAGAAAATACACCTACGAGATCCTTTCGACTCGTAGGGAGAAAATGCTTTTATGGGACCCTTACGGCCCATAAAATTGAAAAGCCTTAGGTGACAGCGATCTAAACCTATCTCCTAAGCCACCAATTCCCAAATCCTCCCGGGGCAATTGATGAGTTGCTCCTGGCATTATTCTAGTGCAGCAATGCAGATGCCAAACAAAAACCAATTCCCAAATCCTTCCGGGGCAAATGATGAGTTGCTCCTGACATTATTCCAGTGCAGCAATGCAGATGCCAAACAAAAAAAACCAAAATTCCTAAATCCTCCCGGGGCAAATGATGAGTTGCTCCTGGCATTATTCCAGTGCAGCAATGCAGATGCCGACAAAAAAATAATAATCTCCAAATCCTCTCAAAGACAAATGATGATTCGCTCTTGGTACCATATTCCAGTATGGCGATGCTAATGTCAACCCAAATCATAATCAACAAGTCAACTTCAACTTCGACACCGCAGAAAGCGGAGCAAGTCAGAATCCAATCTCGACACCGCAAGAAGCGGAGCAAGTCAAGTTCACCCCTGACACTGCAAGAAGCAGAGCAAGTCAAATCAAGCTTCCCACAAATCGGGAACCAGATTGCTTCGGATCAGAGCGTCAACCGTCCATGTCGCAAAACGGGCAGTGCAGGCTTCCTACAAAGCAAGGAACCCAAATCGCTCCGGATCAGAGCGTCGACCGTCCAGGTCGTAAAAAGGGCAGTGCAGGCTTCCCATAAATCGGGAACTAAATCGCTCCGGATCAGAGTATCGACCGTCCATGTCGCAAAACGGGCAGTGCAGGCTTCCTACAAAGCAGGGAACCCAAATCGCTCTAGATCAGAGCGTCGACCGTCCAGGTCGTAAAAAGGGCGGTGCGGGCTTCCTACAAAGCAGGGAACCCAAATCGCTCTGGATCAGAGCGTCGACCGTCCAGCTCATAAAAAGGGTAGTGCGGGCTTCCTACAAAGCAGGGAACCCAAATCGCTCCGGATCAGAGCGTCGACCGTCCAGGTCGTAAAAAGGGCAGTGCAGGCTCCCCACAAATCGGGAACCCAAATCACTCCGGATCAGAGCGTCGACCGTCCAAGTCGTAAAAAGGGCAGTGCAGGCTTCCTATAAAGCAGGGAACCCAAATCGCTCCGGATCAGAGCGTCGACCGTCCAGGTCGTAAAAAGGGCAGTGCAGGCTTCCCACAAATCGGGAACCCAAATCGCTCCAGGTCAGGGCGTCGACCGTCCACGTCGCAAAACGGGCAGTGCAGGCTTCCCATAAATCGGGAACCAAATCGCTCCGGATCTGAGCGTCGACCGTCCATGTCATAAAACGGGCAGTGCAGGCTTCCCACAAATCGGGAACCAAATCGCTCCGGATCAGAGCGTCGACCGTCCATGTCGCAAAAATGGCAGTGCAGGCTTCCCATAAATCGGGAACCAAATCGCTTCGGATCAGAGCGTCGACCGTCCACGTCGCAAAACGGGCAGTGCAGGCTTCCCACAAGTCGGGAACCAAATCGCTCCGGACCTGCGCGTCGACCGTCGATGTTGCAAAACTGGCAGTGAAGGCTTCCCACAAATTGGGAACCAAATCACTCCAGGTCAGAGCGTCGACCGTCCATGTCGCAAAAAGGGCAGTGCGGGCTTCCTACAAAGCAGGAACCAGATCACTTCGGGCCAAGGAAACGTCTACCACGGACACTCCGTCTCGGAGACGCGTCAAGTGTCGACCGTCCATGTCGCAAAAAGGGCAGTGTGGGCTTCCTACAAAGCAGGAACCAGATCACTCCGGGCCAAGGAAACGTTTACCAC
The DNA here is from genome assembly GCA_030015575.1 of Agapanthus africanus. Lineage (NCBI taxonomy): Eukaryota > Viridiplantae > Streptophyta > Magnoliopsida > Asparagales > Amaryllidaceae > Agapanthus > Agapanthus africanus. Next base: position 828,184,565 of record JASDDO010000022.1, on the reverse strand, counting down.
GGACACTCCGTCTCGGAGACGCGTCAAGCGTCGACCGTCCATGTCGTAAAAAGGGCAGTGCATCCCAAAAAGTGGGAACCAAAGCAAGTCGTCTCCACACAAAAGAAGATCCATCAATTTCATGCACACGACCCATATGTGCGGTGTGCATTCATTGATGGGGGGCAATTTGTTGGGGTAAAAATTTACACCCCGGTTGACCGAGTCAAAGTCAAGGTCAACCCCTAAGCTAGGTGGGCCCAAGCCCAGGTCAAGCGGGCCCATGCCCAAGTCGAGCCTACGGCCAGCCTCCCCATGCCAACAACAAAATCATGTAATAAATGATTTTTATGTAATTTTTATACATGAATGTATGCAAAATGGGCATAAAGCCAATATTTTGTAAGCCCATGGCTTATGTGCAAAAATGAAATGGCACATGAGCCATGGGATAAGCAAAACGCCATTTTGTGAAGCTCAAGGGGCTATATGTAAATATGTAAGCCTATATAAGGCAACATGATGATGAATAAAAAGGAATACTTTTTCATTCTCTCAAAAACCTAGGATTTGTACATCTTTCCCTTTTCTGAAGATTTCAAACCTTCTTCTTTCTTTTGAATTAAATCAAGAGATTTACTCTTCCTTTTCCAAAACTAAATAGTTTTTCACCATAAAACCCATAAAGGGGAACTCAGATCTTCCATTAGATCTCAAAAAGAAGAGATTTTTTTTTAAATCCCACATCTCTTGATCTTCACGATCCAGCCAACAGAAGAGGAAAAAGAAGAACCCCCTTTATCAACCCAAAACATCTTAGGAGTTTAACTCCACCCTATTTTCTCTTTAGAGAATTTCTGGGGCTAAAAGCCCTCTCTTTCTCGCCGGCGTCCAAGCGCTCAAGCGCTGAGCGCCCACATGCCGACATGTGGCGCGCTAGCGCTCGAGCGCAAAGTGCCCACGTGCCGACACGTGGCGTGCTTACGCTCCAGCGCCCCGCGCTCGAGCGCAAAGTGCCCACGTGCCGACACGTGGCGCGCTTGCGCTCCAGCGCCCCGTGCTTGAGCGCAAAGCGCCCACGTGCCGACACGTGGCGCGCTTGCGCTCGAGCGCACCGCGCTCAAGCGCAAAGCGCCGATGTGCCGACACGTGGCACGCTAGCGCCTAAGCGCACAGCGCTGGCGCTGCCCCCACGCATCCTTTGGATGTCTTTTCCCCTTTATTTTATATATATACATATATATACACATATGTATACATATGTACACACACACATACTCCACGACACTGTCCCTGTTAGAAAAAAATTTCTAACGGGGCGCTGCCCCGCATCCCGCAAGGGGGTTGCTAGCCCCCTTGATCCCCAGCCCGCTATCCGGGTAGCGGGACCCCCGTAAAAAACTCTACGTGGCTCCCGATATATCCAAAACCCCCTTTTCAAAACACAACACACGTACACTGCATATTGAGTTCGCATGACCAGTTTAACCCGTCAATCGGAGGTTCCCTCGCTCCAAAGGCGAGGGGTAATTAACGGCAGCTTAGTCCGTGGCTGCCGGAGATTCGGATCCCCACAATCATTAAACCCCGGCCTACCCTGAGCAGGGGGAATCTGTAGTACGCCTGACAAGCGTGCGCGTATTCCCATCTCAATGGGGTGACGAAAAACACCCTACATTGGTATTGATCTTCGATCCAGCCCTTGATGACGAAGTAATTTTCAATTAGATGGCTTACCGTTTGATGGTAGGGGCAATAATTAGGACTAGTAGCCTCGCCGGGTTGCAACGGTCGTTTTGGTTTCGGCAGATTGATGAGCCTGTTGCGCACCGCCAGTTCGAACAGTCTCTTCATTTTGTCCCGAGGGAACAAATAAGGACGCTTCATTTTCTCATTATAGTATCGCCGTCTCTTTTCTAGTTGATCCGTTAGTTTTGGGGCACTGGGCTGCTGTTGAGCATTTGCGATGAAGGTCGCCTTCCCTTTAGCCTTTTTCATTTCGCGGCTCCGGCTTTGGGGGTGATGGTCTATGACCCATCTGGTCCATTTGGGCCAGTTTGTCGATCAAGGCCTGGAACGTAGTCGGCTTGAAGAACATCATGAATTGGGAAATAGTTGCCTGAGGGTCCAGAGTGCCTACGAACATGCCTACTGCCGGCGCTTCCTCAATGCGCTGCTCACATTTTGACCCTAAATTTTGCCACCGTATTGCGTATTGTACCCAAGTTTTGCTTGGCTTCACCCGGGCGTTAATTAATGCGGTAATCGGGGTACGCTTGCTAGCGTTCACAAATCTCTGCGTAAACAGAAGTTCCATCTCTACAAACGTCTTGACAGAGTCGTTTGGAAGTTCAGAATACCACTCGAATGCCGTCTCCGACAAGCTACCAACAAACTGGCGGAGCAGAAGTTTATCATCACTCCCAGTGTTGCCGCACAAGGCTATGAATTGAGCGACGTGCTGATGCGGATTTCCCGTCCCTTTATATACGTGAAATTTAGGGATCGTATTTCCCGGCGGGTACTTTATTTGGTCATACCAGCCTGGATATGGTCGTCCAGTTTTAACAATTTGCCCAGCCGCTTCATTTGCCTGGTGAGCTCGTATTTGCTGGGCAATGTAGTCATCCAGAGCGGCTTTGGAGATGGTTTCCTCTTTGGCTGCTGAAAGAGCCGGAGGAGGGTTCGATGTCTCCCCTCTGTCGTCTTCAATGATGATCGGGGGGTCTTCAGCTGGAGGTTCCGGCTGTAACATCACCCCAACCATGTCTTGAAACAAAAGAGCCATTCGTTTTATATTGGCTGCCTGCTCCGCAACCTCTTTTTATTTCCTCTTGAGCATTCTTCGGAGGAATTCAGTATCAGTTTCTTGTTCCCGACGCTGCTCTGAGGTCTCTGGATTTTCTTTCGGCCCAGTGAGTGCGGCCATTGTAGTCAGCATCTCCTGAAGTTTCTGCTGCTGTTGTTCTTGAGCCTTCGTTATCGATCGGGTAAGCAGTCGATAACCCGTGGAAGCACGGCTTTCCTCTTTTCCGGAAGCTATATAAACGGTATGCACCATCATGCCCCAGACTTGGGGCGTTTTGATTCAGCGTCTTTCCGGTTCGCGACGGTCACAGGGGCTTTCTTTGGCCTTCTTCTCTTGTGAGCAGTTGAAGTCGAGGGAGCCGTTGCAGCGGGCACCCAGACAGATGACGTCTTCTGTGGTACCACAAGATGGCTCTTTTCTTGCCGAGCTTTGAACTTCTTTGGCCGGCGACAGTAGTCCTGGTTAATCACCGATTCCTGGACCTGTCGCCAGACTCTATAAATTTTAGAGGACAGCCACTGAGGGGGCTGCTCCAGCTTCTTTTCTGTAGTAATCTCCATAGGTGGAGGAGATGTCTTCAGCACGGCGGTCGGAGCGTTCTTGCGAACCCTCCTAAGTGGTTCAAAGGTATTCCCAGTTGGAACAGCAGCATTGATTTCCACCATGGGAGCTGGCGGAGTTAGCCCAGAGGGGGAGTTTCCCCCGGCTTTCCTTACTCGGCGTCAGTGACGACGTCGAGTATTTCGTGTGGATGGGATTATCTCAGCTGTAGGGGTGACTTCGTCATGCCCCCTGTCTTGACGGAGGGTTGTCGCCGGTGCCAGCCTTTTGAAGACTGACGTCCGCTGAGAAGTAATATCCAACCTATCGAATACAGATCTCTGGGCAGAGGTGACTTCGCCTGGAGTGGAAGCCGGGATGGCCAGCCTTGTAAAGACTGACTTCTTGGCAGAAGAAGTCTCTCCGATGATTTCGTCCGCTTGAGCCGGGATGGCTATCCGCTTAGGGATGGCTGCTTCAGGTATCGCGGGCTTGTTAGCGTTCTAGCCCATTCTGTTGAAAACTGAGGCGTTAGACTTGGGCGACCCGTTGAGAGGGGCCGCGGCAGTGGTAAGTTGATCAAAGACCGACTTCTTTGGGGCATCTTGCGGCAGCATCGGGGCATTGAAGCTCATGGGTGGGATCATAGTCCCAAAGAACAGCCCAGTGGTGGCCTGAGTTATTTGGTCCACTGGCATTGTGAACAGGGAGGCCGCCTGGGGACCGTAAGTTACACCTCCAGATGAGGCGGAACGGGAGTTGCAGTTGCAGCTGGAACATTTTGTGCAGGTAGATGCCATTGATCTTTCGTTTTCTGCACCGAGCAAGACACCAAATCTTAGTATCTCGAACCCAAGGGCAACCATAGGAAACCGCGCTTCGTTCGCGAACACGACACATGAAGTGTAGAGTGGAAAGAGGAAAAGGTCCCACCGGGCGTGCCAGAATCTGTTCCCCGCCGAAAACACGGAGATGCAACCGTGCGGGTCCGTCTCGCCTGAATTTCGGGGAAGATGCTAATTGGTGCTATCCGTCCACCTCTCCGAAGATGCCAAGTTGATTTATGGCACCATGTATCGAAGGTTTAAATGGATGCGTCCGATGTAGCAGACTTCGTCAGATTCCCCCTCGTTTGAGGGGTTTTTGATTGTGGGGACGCTCTTCCCTGTAGGCGCAAGCCCCTGCAGTTAATTATGCTACCGCATCGCGGTAACAACTTTCTCCTTCTCCAGATGGTCACTTCGTATTATGTGTGTTTGTTTTTGTTAGTGTATATGCCCTAGAGGCCATTACTGTATCATACTAGTTTGTATATTACTTAATGGAAGCTTGGGATATTCACAGTTGTATATACAATCTTGCTCGAAATGGTAGTATGCTACTTGGTTTGTCTCTGCTTTAATATGTGCATGTGTTTCTTTTAACATATTGCTGGTATACATATTAGTAGAGCCCTTAGGATCTTTGCTTGATTACCAGCGTTGTGATGGCGCTCGCACTCGTGGGAGCTGGGTAATCTATAAGCACATCCTTATACAGGTCCCTGGTCGTTGGACTATCGAGACAGGGCATCGATACTCCGGAGTAGACTAGCGTATGCGCTTCTCATCCCAGTGTGGGAGACGGTCTGTCCCACAGCCGTTAGTACGTCGTACTTGGGATAGTATGCGGGTGCTCGTTAGGTTACGAGTACACTGGACAGGACTCGTCGGGAACTGTTGGTTGGTAATATACCTATCGTCAGTTATCAGTTCCCAGGTGACATGAGTACAGCTTAGTCCGCTGACTTGACACTGTCACTTCGCCTCGAGTGTGTTCCCACTGCACTTTGATTACTACCCTACCACGGCTCAAAGGAGCTGTGCAAACAGGTAGTTTTTGGGTGCAGTCCCGAAGCACTTGGAGGCAGTGACGGTTAGACAGGATTCGTCTCTCCCGGTATTGGGGGTTGACATCGCGCTGTGTCTAGGAGAGCCATTACACGAGTAGTCCCTGGCCAGGGCAAGCGAGATATACTGGTAGGCTTCCAGTGTTATCTCAGGGTGTTTTGGGCTACACTCCGACACGACTTGTACCGCTATTAGGGGACTGACGTTCACCGCCCCCCTAGGCCCGCCATGCGATGTATCAGACGAACAGACCGGACTGTACGGAGACTGTCACATACAGGCTCAGTAGGAGTGCAGATGGGGTTCACCTCGTCAGTCTTCTTATCGACATCTACCTGGGGACCGTTACGTACAGCTAGTGCCGCTTGCGGTCTGTGGTTAAACCCACTGCCAGCGTAGTGTCGAGTCTTTAGAGTCCCACACAGAGAGCTATTCGCCTTTAGGCAAAATGAGTAGAGGTCGCATGGTTTTGCGACAGGGTTCGTTCACATTCGCGCACTTGTGCACGTTTGCTGTCCGGACAGTTTATACTAGCGGGCTTTGGTTTAAGCCGAATCCTAGTATATGATTTGAGATTGGTTTTTCTCATTGTGTTCGTGTTCCTCGGATCACGAATGCGGGTGCGTATGCACAGTTGCTTGAGATTGAGGGAGAGGACCTTGATTAGGGTTAATGGCTATTGTCATTTTATTAACCCTAATATTTATGTGTGTGTTATTGTTAATTAGTAATTAGTTTAATAATTATCCATGGTTGTGGTTGTTGACCATTTGACTTCTTTGACTTGTTGACCTAGGTTGACACTTTGACCATCATAATTTCTTTTGGAAGATGCTTTTTGATCTTTGCAATTTGAAATGATAATGGTCATGTCATGATTTACCATGATAATTATCTAGCTAATTATTCAATTAAATTAATTCACACATATTAGTGAGAAGAGCTCTATTATTTTCTCATTCTCTCATATCATTTCTCTCTCTTGTTCATCCTCTCCCTCAAGCTCTCTCCCTCTCATGTGTTGAGAAACAAAAAGCTTGAGAAAAACCTTCACTTGATCCTCTCTACTCTCTTCTAGGGTTCAAGTCTTAGCATTTCTTGCACTCTAGTTACTCCTAGCTTGGAGTTGAAGCTAAAGGTGGTGGCTTTCAAGTGGATCTTTCTTTGACGGAAGAAGACAAGCAAGGTGAGGCCTTTCTACCATTCCAACGAGCAAGGAGAGAAGGACTAAAGACCAAAGGTATAACCTTTCTACAACTTAGTTAGTTGTTAGTTTACTTTAGCTAGTTTTCGTTTAGCAAAGATCCTCACAAGCAAAGTCCATGTTGCCTAAGTCATTAAAAATCCGTTTTTTATTATGTTTTCCGCCACCCGTAAGCACCGGGATGGGCAACACGGACTTACAGTGGTATCAGAGACTAACTAAACTCAAACTAGCTAGGTAGTTAAGTGTAACGAAGTTTCGAAACCGGAAAATCGAAAAACCAAACTTGCAAAACCCTAGTTTCTGTTAAAATTTTTTCTGCTCAAAATGAAAATATTTATACTTGTAAAATCGTCTCAGGGTTTTCTGAATACACCCAAGAAAAACGATACCCTAATTCCATCAAGCCGCCGCCCTTCCGCCGCACGAGGTAGGCATATGCGGCGGAAGCGCTGCGGTTTGTCGTTATCGGCGCATCGTTTTTCGTGCAGTGTGTGTTGTTGTTGGTTTTGGGATTTTTAGGATATATTATATGTGCCCAGATTTTCCAGAACTAAAATTTACTTTTGGGGGCCTATAAATCCGTATTTTTCGGAACTTCACTACACTTTAACTACATCGGTTATATCTGTAATGCTTGCATGTATTGAACGTCGGCTAATCGCTATAAGACGATTAGTCGGGGTTATACATGATCTGTGATTGTTATTGGTTTGTGGATATGAATGGATTGGATTGTCGCGGGTGAATGGCCGGGGTGGATGTGAGATGAGCGTTGTTTTTCTTTCATTCATTTGTAACATGTAAATTGATGTAATAATATTCTTTGTATGGCCGCACAACCGGGTCGGGGTTGTAGCCGTCATTGTATAATTCTTTTTACTGTTTTTTTCTCCTAGGATAGACCCATGGAGGGGGTGCACAAACTACCGGGTATCTCTAAGTGCCGAGTGGCCTACTCACGGTGGTGAGGGAGGTTGCTTCGCTTCGGGTGCTTGGCGGGTAGTTTGCCGCACCCGTAGGGGTCTTGGGTGGGGTATTGGCTATTCACCGCGACCGTGTAATCCGCTTTGCGTTGCAGGCTCGAACGCATTGCGGATTCCTAGTATATCCAATGTATTCATCTGTGATCTGTAATGTCTATCATTGCTATATATTTATATATAATAACTATTTAGGCGTTGCTTATGTTTTACAGCCGCGCTAGCCCAGCCCCCGCTCTGTCGTTAGTTAAGTAACCTAACGGGTGATGACGGGGCCCCGTGGCGAATGCGAATGGCATAAGCGTACGTCATATTTTGGTTGTTTTCTGCAATGGTAGGATTAAATGATGGGACGCATTAAAAGAACTAATGCAAGAAATAAACCAAGTAAAAGTCGATTGGAACACTTTGAAAACCACTCGGTTCTTTTCAAAACTAAACTTTTAAACGCGGAGCTTGAACCACTCCTTTTAAAAGCTATCTCGTTCCATCGATTATATCAAGTTCACTACGTTCACGGTTTCGAACCATCCGTAGCCCTCCATCATTTCGGTTAAATATTCGGTAGTATTCAAGCTATGTATTTTGACCTCACGCCAAGGCATAGTGATTGGTAGCTACCGGATATTTATCCGTTGCATAGATAGAATGCGTTGATTTGAGACAGTCGTACTGCCGTTTTGGCCTACGTCAAGGGTAGGTACGGGTGGGTTCAAATTAACCAGGATAATGATGGGAAGAACTTGACATGTGACTTATGACATTTTGACCTCACGCCAAGGTCATAAGAGCATGGGGCAAAAATCCACATCGGGAGTTTCATAAGTACTGAAACTTGCTAGCGTTGCATACCATTTGGAGTGTGATAATTCTGGTAGGATTCCTTCGGCTTTATCACGCGATGATATTTGGATCCCGATCCTACTGTGAGTATATGCTACTCCTCGGGAAAACTCTCACTTAACGATCAATGCTATAAACCTAGTAGGTGCCTAGAAAGGTGTTAGCGGGGCTACGCCCACAGGGAAAAGAGGTTACTTAATTAAGGAACTTCGCGAAAGCGTTGGAAAACCTCCCTCGAAGTACCGACACTGGCCTGGCTGAACGGTTAAGCAAGTATTGTACGGTGAGAATGATCCCGGCTAATCCTTTTCTTTACGGTTTGAGAAGGGATTCGAGAGACAGTGGGAGCCATCCAGTTTAGACAAACTAAAAACCACTCTAAACTTGCAAGAGCATCATGCTAAAGTGTTTCTTTTCTCTCTCCTAATTGCAGCGACCATTCAAGATGACCGGACTTAAGTTACTATTAGATAAAAACATACTGACAGGGCCAAACTACAAAGATTGGCTCAGGAATGTCAAGATGGCTATCACTTATGACAAGCTGGGGTATATACTTACCACCAAAGCTCCCCCTGTCCCAGGTCCCACCTCCAGCGTCGCGGATGTTGAAATCCGTAAGACATGGGAGATAGATTGCACGAGGGCCAGATGCCTCGTACTAGCCTCGATGGACAACGACCATCAGAGGAGGCACGAGAATATGGACCTAGAGTCCATATTTCTCCATACAAAAGAACTGTATGGAGAGCAGTCTCGTATCGCAAGATATGAAGTGTCGAAGAAGCTCTTTTCGGCAAGGTTGGCCGTCGGATCATCGGTAGCGGACCACGTGCTTAAGATGATCGGCTACATAGAGGAGCTCGCAGACCTTGGGACCACGTTGGAGAATGAACTCTATACCGATTTGATTCTCCAGTCCCTTCCTTCCACTTACGCACAGTTCATTCTTAACTTCAACATGCAAGGAAAGGAGGTTGAACTTGCCGAGCTTCTGAACATGTTGAGGACTGCTGAGGGCACCCTACAGAAGGGTAGGGAGACATCCACTTTGTTTGTAGGAGGATCTTCCTCTTCTAGGTCCAGGGCGAAAGCCAAGGGCAAGAAGAAGAAAGCCCCCGCCAAACCAAGAGGCGGTGTCGGTAAAGTGGATACGAAGGGAAAGGGTAAAGCAACAAAGGTAGCGGGGAAGCTGGTGGGGAAGGAAGAATGGTTCTATTGTCACAAAAGTGGTCACTGGAAACAAGATTGCAAGGCTTGGAAAGCCAGAACACAGGATTTGAAGCGAGTTGCAGCTTCAGCTTCAGGTGTGTATGTTATTGAAAATTGTCTATCAATAAACTCTACTTCCTGGGTATTGGATACCGGATCAGGATCTCATATCTGTAATTCTTTGCAGGCGTTGAGAAAGCGTAGAGTTTTGAAGGCAGGTGACATGACCCTCAGAGTTGCGAACGGTGCTAGCATGGATGCTGAGGCCGTGGGGGACTATTACCTGGGATTATCAGATGGACACTTTTTGGTTTTGCGTAGTTGTTATTATGTACCAAATGCAACCTGTAATATCATTTCTGTATCTTTATTATCTAAAGAAGGTTATGAATTTGCATTTGTAAGTAATGTAGTGAACATTCACCTTAATCAAGTGTTGATTGGGTCAGGTACATTGAACAACGGTATATACGTTTTAAACCAACCACAGATTTTCAATATCCAGAATACACACAAAAGAAAGTCTCCAGAAATTAATAAAACTTTCTTATGGCATTGTAGACTGGGTCACATCAACGAGAGAAGATTGACTAAGTTACATACTGAAGGATATTTAGATTCGTTCGAATATCAATCATATGCAACTTGTCAATCCTGTCTCAAAGGAAAGATGACAAAGGCTCCGTTTTCTGGACACGGAGAAAGAGCGAGCGAGCTCTTGGGACTCGTACACAGCGACGTGTGCGGTCCAATGTCTACAAATGCGCGAAGCGGTTTTTCTTACTTCATAACTTTTACGGATGATTTCTCAAGATTCGGACATGTCTTCTTAATGAAGCATAAATCCGAAGCTTTTGATAAGTTCCAGGAATATAAGAATGAAGTAGAAAAACAAACAGGCAAAAGTATCAAGATCCTAAGATCGGATCGAGGAGGAGAATACTTAAGTGCCGAATTCCTGAATTACTTAAAAGAGAATGGAATTCTCTCTCAGCTTACTCCTCCATACACTCCGCAACATAACGGTGTATCGGAGAGACGGAACCGAACCCTATTGGATATGGTACGGTCCATGATGAGTAACGCTGAGTTACCGCGATCATTCTGGGGATATGCGCTAGAAACAGCTGCATATCTTTTGAACCGTGTTCCCACTAAGACTGTGCCTACCACACCATATGAGTTATGGAGTGGGAAGAAACCCTATCTTCAATACTTGAAGATTTGGGGATGTCCAGCTTATGTCAAAAAGCAGCATGTGGACAAGCTCGAGGCACGCTCAGTACTGTACAAGTTTGTGGGATACCCAAAGAACTCCAGGGGGTATCTTTTCTATTACGCAGAGGAACAAAAAGTCCTTGTTTCTCGCAATGCCCACTTTCTAGAACATCAGTTCATAAAAAAGAAATAAGTGGGAGCGCAATAGAACTGGAAGAAATTCCAGAACCACAAACTACTACTGAAAGTTTAGTGGAACCAGAAGGTTCAAAAGAACAGGACATTCCTATGCCACTCCGCAGGAGTAGTAGGCAGTCTCATCCGCCCGAGAGGTACTACGGTTTTCTCATTGACGGGGATAGAGAAGACTGCATCCTGGATTGTGATGAGCCTACTAGCTTCCAGCAAGCCATTCAGAGCGTCGACTCGGTAAAATGGCTGGATGCAATGCGGACCGAAATGGAGTCCATGTACACTAACAAAGTATGGACGTTGGACATTGCTCCAGACGGGGTAAAACCCGTAGGATGCAAGTGGATCTTCAAAAGGAAGATTGGTGTAGATGGACAGGTTGAGACCTATAAAGCTAGACTGGTAGCAAAGGGTTTTCGTCAGCGACCTGGTTTGGACTATGACGAAACCTTTTCTCCAGTAGCTATGCTGAAATCCATTCGGATCCTTCTTGCCATCGCTGCTTTCCACGATTATGAGATTTGGCAGATGGACGTAAAGACAGCTTTTCTAAATGGTCATTTAGAGGAGTGTGTCTATATGGACCAGCCAGAGGGTTTCATTCAGGGTGGGAGCAGCGGAAAGGTGTGCAAGTTGCTCAAGTCCATTTATGGACTCAAGCAGGCATCGCGGAGTTGGAACATCTGTTTTGATGAGACGGTCAAAGAATTTGGCTTTATCAAAAATCCAGATGAACCATGCATCTATTGTAGATTTGTAGCGAGAACTGTAGTATTCCTCGTTTTATACGTGGATGACATTCTCTTAATAGGAAATGACATTCCTATGCTACAATCTGTCAAGGGGTTCTTGTCACACAGGTTCTCCATGAAAGACCTGGGTGATGCCTCCTACATTCTGGATATCCGGATCTACCGTGACAGATCCAAGAGGATATTAGGACTCTCGCAGTCCAGGTACATCGACACCATACTGAAGAGATTCAGTATGGAAGATTCCAAGCGCGGTAATCTACCGGCTTGTCACGGGATCACCCTCTCCAAAGAGATGTCTCCCAAGACTGATTTGGAGAGGGATCGCATGTCTATTATACCCTACGCTTCTACGGTAGGCTCTATAATGTATGCGATGTTGTGTACCAGACCGGATGTGGCTTATGCACTGAGTGTGGTAAGCAGGTATCAGTCAAACCCTGGGGAGAAACATTGGATAGCAGTAAAGAACATTCTCAAGTACCTGAGAAGGACTAAGGAGATGTTCTTGGTGTATGGCGGAAAAGACCTGCAGGTTGAGGCCTTTGCTGACTCCAGCTTCCAGAGTGACAAGGATGATTCCAAGTCCATGTCGGGTTTTGTCTTTACCCTCAATGGAGGGGCGGTGTGTTGGAAGAGCTCCAAACAGGAAACCGTTGCTGACTCGACTATGGAAGCGGAATACATCGCTGCATCTGATGCCGCAAAAGAAGCTGTCTGGATGAGGAAGTTCTTGAAAGAACTTCAGGTGGTTCCGTCCACTGTTGACCCAATACCTCTGTATTGCGACAACAACGGGGCTATAGCTTTAGCGAAGGAACCCAGGTCCCATCAGAAATCCAGACACATCTTAAGGCGGTATCACCTGATCAGGGAGATCTTAGATCGCCAGGAGATCGAGGTCCGGAGAGTTGCATCAGAGGATAACACAGCAGATCCATTCACGAAGGCCCTACCCCAGACTCAGTTCGAGCGGCTGATCGAGATGATAGGTCTTCGATACGCCAGTACATGGCCTTAGTGCAAGTGGGAGATTGTTAGTGTATATGCCCTAGAGGCCATTACTGTATCATACTAGTTTGTATATTACTTAATGGAAGCTTGGGATATTCACAGTTGTATATACAATCTTGCTCGAAATGGTAGTATGCTACTTGGTTTGTCTCTGCTTTAATATGTGCATGTGTTTCTTTTAACATATTGCTGGTATACATATTAGTAGAGCCCTTAGGATCTTTGCTTGATTACCAGCGTTGTGATGGCGCTCGCACTCGTGGGAGCTGGGTAATCTATAAGCACATCCTTATACAGGTCCCTGGTCGTTGGACTATCGAGACAGGGCATCGATACTCCGGAGTAGACTAGCGTATGCGCTTCTCATCCCAGTGTGGGAGACGGTCTGTCCCACAGCCGTTAGTACGTCGTACTTGGGATAGTATGCGGGTGCTCGTTAGGTTACGAGTACACTGGACAGGACTCGTCGGGAACTGTTGGTTGGTAATATACCTATCGTCAGTTATCAGTTCCCAGGTGACATGAGTACAGCTTAGTCCGCTGACTTGACACTGTCACTTCGCCTCGAGTGTGTTCCTACTGCACTTTGATTACTACCCTACCACGGCTCAAAGGAGCTGTGCAAACAGGTAGTTTTTGGGTGCAGTCCCGAAGCACTTGGAGGCAGTGACGGTTAGACAGGATTCGTCTCTCCCGGTATTGGGGGTTGACATCGCGCTGTGTCTAGGAGAGCCATTACACGAGTAGTCCCTGGCCAGGGCAAGCGAGATATACTGGTAGGCTTCCAGTGTTATCTCAAGGTGTTTTGGGCTACACTCCGACACGACTTGTACCGCTATTAGGGGACAGACGTTCACCGCCCCCCTAGGCCCGCCATGCGATGTATCAGACGAACAGACCGGACTGTACGGAGACTGTCACATACAGGCTCAGTAGGAGTGCAGATGGGGTTCACCTCGTCAGTTTTCTTATCGACATCTACCTGGGGACCGTTACGTACAGCTAGTGCCGCTTGCGGTCTGTGGTTAAACCCACTGCCAGCGTAGTGTCGAGTCTTTAGAGTCCCACACAGAGAGCTATTCGCCTTTAGGCAAAATGAGTAGAGGTCGCATGGTTTTGCGACAGGGTTCGTTCACATTCGCGCACTTGTGCACGTTTGCTGTCCGGACAGTTTATACTAGCGGGCTTTGGTTTAAGCCGGATCCTAGTATATGATTTGAGATTGGTTTTTCTCATTGTGTTCGTGTTTCTCGGATCACGAATGCGGGTGCGTATGCACAGTTGCTTGAGATTGAGGGAGAGGACCTTGATTAGGGTTAATGGCTATTGTCATTTTATTAACCCTAATATTTATGTGTGTGTTATTGTTAATTAGTAATTAGTTTAATAATTATCCATGGTTGTGGTTGTTGACCATTTGACTTCTTTGACTTGTTGACCTAGGTTGACACTTTGACCATCATAATTTCTTTTGGAAGATGCTTTTTGATCTTTGCAATTTGAAATGATAATGGTCATGTCATGATTTACCATGATAATTATCTAGCTAATTATTCAATTAAATTAATTCACACATATTAGTGAGAAGAGCTCTATTATTTTCTCATTCTCTCATATCATTTCTCTCTCTTGTTCATCCTCTCCCTCAAGCTCTCTCCCTCTCATGTGTTGAGAAACAAAAAGCTTGAGAAAAACCTTCACTTGATCCTCTCTACTCTCTTCTAGGGTTCAAGTCTTAGCATTTCTTGCACTCTAGTTACTCCTACCTTGGAGTTGAAGCTAAAGGTGGTGGCTTTCAAGTGGATCTTTCTTTGACGGAAGAAGACAAGCAAGGTGAGGCCTTTCTACCATTCCAACGAGCAAGGAGAGAAGGACTAAAGACCAAAGGTATAACCTTTCTACAACTTAGTTAGTTGTTAGTTTACTTTAGCTAGTTTTCGTTTAGCAAAGATCCTCACAAGCAAAGTCCATGTTGCCTAAGTCATTAAAAATCCGTTTTTTATTATGTTTTCCGCCTCCCGTAAGCACCGGGATGGGCAACACGGACTTACAGTTTTGTTTTTGGTTGCCCGTGGATTGTAAACGGAGACTAATGTATGTTGTCGCCCGTAGGGCGTGGATTAGTCCAAATCTGTATTTTTCTTAGATTTGGGTTTGGGGATTGGGTTTAAGGATACGTTAGCCTCATTTGAGACTAAGATCAACTTAAACGTTTGTTAAGGATACGTTAGTCTCATTTTAGACTAAGATCAACCTAACGGGATCATTTAGATCCAAAAAAAGAGCATTTGGGCTCTATTGTTAGTTTAGGGAAATTGCGGTCGATTAGTTTAAGGACATTACGGTCCAAGCTTAAGGACATCATCGTCCGTGAGTGTAAAGACCTCACAGTCAAGGTTAAGAACATCATAGTCCGTGAGTTTAAAGACCTCACAGTCAAGGTTAAGGACATCATAGTCCGTGAGTTTAAAGACCTCACAGTCAAGGTTAAGGACATCATAGTCCGTGAGTTTAAAGACCTCACAGTCAAGGTTAAGGACATCATAGTCCATGGGTTTTAAAGGACCCCACAGTCCGTAGAATGTTTGGTTATCGGGACCCGTCACCTCTCTGAAGACGTTGAAGGATTACAACGACAAATACTAGAGGAGTAAAGAGATGTACCCTCGAACCGACGTGAGTTGGTTAAAAGATCTGTAGTCCAATTTGGGGCTAAGATCTGTTAAAATATTTATGAGCAGATGAGCTCAATTAATATGGGTTGAGGACTTATGGCCAATATTGGGCTAAGTCCAATCAGGTTAAAATGTTTAACAGTTTATTTTGGGCTGTTGACCCTTTATTTGGGCTTGACCCTTTTAACATTGTTGAGCATTATATCTTGACAATGTTTTTTGTCTTGTATTGAATGCTGAGCATTCATTAGAGCTCTGGCTTATTAGAGAACAATTTATGTTCTGTCAGCGCAACACATGGCGCGCTGGACGTTTTGCGCCAATCAAAAAGCGCAGTGCGCTTCTGCCAAGTAGCGCACATGTAAGGGACACGTGTCGCACTCAGCGCTAGGCACCAGATGATGAGCGCATGATGCCGGTTTATGAGCGCTGAGCGCTAATCCATGAGCGCATTACGCTTTCAATTTAGTGGCGCACACGTGAGTGACACGTGGTGCGCTTGGCGCTGAGCGCCAGCCCATGAGCGCAGTGCGCTATTTCGGAAGCGCAAAGCGCAAGTTGTTAATTGGCGCATACGTGATTGACACGTGGCGCATTTGGTGCTGAGCATCAGTCCAGAGAGCGCAGAAGCGCAGTTCACGAGCGCAAAGCGCAGTTCAAGAGCGCAAAGCGCATCTGATCAATTTTATGATCTGGAAAACAAATTTATGTTCTTTAAAAAGAGATTTTGTCTCAAGATCTAAGAACAACAGTTCTTATTTTTGCAGGAGATATTTCCAATCTCTCATTTTGATGAAAGGCTTTGCCTTTATAGATCCATGATCTGTGAGAAGAATTTTGTTCTTCTTTTATTTTAGGATGAGATCTTTTGATCTCTTTGTGAAAGACTTTTTGTCTTGTAGATCTATGATATGTTTAAAGAAATTAATTTTTCTATCTTAATCATGAGATGATTTCATCTCTGTGTTCATCATCATCATTTTTATCTTGAAGAAAAATCTTCTTGCAAGAGCTTACTCTTTATCTTTGAGTTTCTCAAAATTTATGGGTTTTTTTTCTATGTAAGACTTGAAGTCTTGAGGCCTTTATATAGGGCAAGCTGATTAGTTCGATCAGTTAAAGAGATCTTTCTTTGATTGATTTGGGGATGTTTCCCCACCATTGGATCTTTGATCCTAGGGCTTCTGTTTTACAGAAGGCAATCTTCTTGTTTTTAACAAGATTGGAAAATCTTTCCATAACAGAATTTAATTCTGATTAATTAATGATTTATCATTATTATTAGATCTTTGATCTAACGGTGGGGAGTTTTCTTAATTCCGGCACTAGCGCACCCGTGCTTTGCACGTGGTACGCTGCTTAGAGCGCAACGCATCTAGCGCTAGCGCACCTGTGTCTTACACGTGGTGCGCTGCGCTCTAAGCAGCACACCTAGCGCTAGCGCACCTGTGTCTTACACGTGGTGCGCTGCTCGGAGCGCAGCGCACCCGTGTTTGACACGTGGTGCGTTGCTTAAAGCGCAGCGCACCTAGCGTTAGCGCACACATGGTGCGCTGCTTAGGGCGCAGCGCACTTGGCGCTGCATCTGAAGCGTTGCTTCAATTTGAAATTTAAATTTCAAACAGAGCTTTACTCTGATTGGGGGAAACAGGGTCCAATATGCGATCCGGTGGTGGAACCTGTGGTCTAAGTGCGAACAACGCATCGAAGAATCTCCTGCAGTAGGCATGTTCATCGGGACCCTAGATCCGCAAACGACTATGTCCCAGTTCATGACGTTCTTCAAGCCGACTACCTTCCAGGCCCTGATTGATAAGCTGGCCCAAATGGACCAGATGGGCCACAGGCCTTCCTCCTAAAAAATGGACCCTCGAAATGCCAATGGTAAAGGGAAAGCAGCCTTCGTTGCCAACACTCAACAGCAACTGCGTGACCCAAAACCGGTTGCTCGCCAAAACAACATGCGTTCGTGCCTATCCCTAGAAGAAGGCTAGGACGTGCTTACTCGTTTCCCCATGACAAGATGAGGAGACTGTTCGAGCTGACAGTGCACAACAAACTCATCACATTGCCAGATCCACGGCGTCCACCGCAACCCGGCGATGTCAACAACCCTAACTACTATTCTTATCACAGAATGGTGAGCCACCCAATTGAGGATTGCTACGTCTTCAAGAATTGGTCGAGGACCAGTATTAACAGGAGAATTTCGTGCTGTCTGAGAATTGGAGGGTGAACCTGCCACAGAAGCACACTCCCAAAAAGGTGGATGCACCGGGGGCATCATGCTCGCTCGTGGAAGAAACTCCATGGGAAGTCGTTCTCTCAGCTAAAACCAAAAGAATGCTGAAAGATCTCCAGGCATGTCCGGCAATCAGGTGGAGAAGCCCACTTGAACCGGAAATCATTGAAGGGATGCTGAAACCATATCCTGTACCGAAAACATGTTAGTGTATATGCCCTAGAGGCCATTACTGTATCATACTAGTTTGTATATTACTTAATGGAAGCTTGGGATATTCACAGTTGTATATAAAATCTTGCTCGAAATGGTAGTATGCTACTTGGTTTGTCTCTGCTTTAATATGTGCATGTGTTTCTTTTAGCATATTGCTGGTATACATATTAGTAGAGCCCTTAGGATCTTTGCTTGATTACCAGCGTTGTGATGGCGCTCGCACTCGTGGGAGCTGGGTAATCTATAAGCACATCCTTATACAGATCCCTGGTCGTTGGACTATCGAGACAGGGCATCGATACTCCGGAGTAGACTAGCGTATGCGCTTCTCATCCCAGTGTGGGAGACGGTCTGTCCCACAGCCGTTAGTACGTCGTACTTGGGATAGTATGCGGGTGCTCGTTAGGTTACGAGTACACTGGACAGGACTCGTCGGGAACTGTTGGTTGGTAATATACCTATCGTCAGTTATCAGTTCCCAGGTGACATGAGTACAGCTTAGTCCGCTGACTTGACACTGTCACTTCGCCTCGAGTGTGTTCCCACTGCACTTTGATTACTACCCTACCACGGCTCAAAGGAGCTGTGCAAACAGGTAGTTTTTGGGTGCAGTCCCGAAACACTTGGAGGCAGTGACGGTTAGACAGGATTCGTCTCTCCCGGTATTGGGGGTTGACATCGCGCTGTGTCCAGGAGAGCCATTACACGAGTAGTCCCTGGCCAGGGCAAGCGAGATATACTGGTAGGTTTCCAGTGTTATCTCAGGGTGTTCTGGGCTACACTCCGACACGACTTGTACCGCTATTAGGGGACTGACGTTCACCGCCCCCCTAGGCCCGCCATGCGATGTATCAGACGAACAGACCGGACTGTACGGAGATTGTCACATACAGGCTCAGTAGGAGTGCAGATGGGGTTCACCTCGTCAGTCTTCTTATCGACATCTACCTGGGGACCGTTACGTACAGCTAGTGCCGCTTGCGGTCTGTGGTTAAACCCACTGCCAGCGTAGTGTCGAGTCTTTAGAGTCCCACACAGAGAGCTATTCGCCTTTAGGCAAAATGAGTAGAGGTCGCATGGTTTTGCGACAGGGTTCGTTCACATTCGCGCACTTGTGCACGTTTGCTGTCCGGACAGTTTATACTAGCGGGCTTTGGTTTAAGCCGGATCCTAGTATATGTTTTGAGATTGGTTTTTCTCATTGTGTTCGTGTTCCTCGGATCACGAATGCGGGTGCGTATGCACAGTTGCTTGAGATTGAGAGAGAGGACCTTGATTAGGGTTAATGGCTATTGTCATTTTATTAACCCTAATATTTATGTGTGTGTTATTGTTAATTAGTAATTAGTTTGATAATTATACATGGTTGTGGTTATTGACCTTTTGACTTCTTTGACTTGTTGACCAAGGTTGACACTTTGACCATCATAATTTCTTTTGGAAGATGCTTTTTGATCTTTGCAATTTGAAATGATAATGGTCATGTTATGATTTACCATGATAATTATCTAGCTAATTATTCAATTAAATTAATTCACACATATTAGTGAGAAGAGCTCTATTATTTTCTCATTCTCTCATATCATTTCTCTCTCTTGTTCATCCTCTCCCTCAAGCTCTCTCCCTCTCATGTGTTGAGAAACAAAAAGCTTGAGAAAAACCTTCACTTGATCCTCTCTACTCTCTTCTAGGGTTCTAGTCTTAGCATTTCTTGCACTCTAGTTACTCCTAGCTTGGAGTTGAAGCTAAAGGTGGTGGCTTTCAAGTGGATCCTTCTTTGACGGAAGAAGACAAGCAAGGTGAGGCCTTTCTACCATTCCGACGAGCAAGGAGAGAAGGACTAAAGACCAAAGGTATAACCTTTCTACAACTTAGTTAGTTGTTAGTTTACTTTAGCTAGTTTTCGTTTAGCAAAGATCCTCACAAGCAAAGTCCATGTTGCCTAAGTCATTAAAAATCCGTTTTTTATTATGTTTTCCGCCTCCCGTAAGCACCGGGATGGGCAACACGGACTTACAGTGGTATCAGAGCCTAACTAAACCTAAACTAGCTAAGTAGTTAAGTGTAACGAAGTTTCGAAACCGGAAAATCGAAAAACCAAACTCGAAAAACCCTAGTTTCTGTTAATTTTTTTTCTGGTCAAAATGAAAAACTTTATACTTCAAAAATTATCTCAGGGTTTTGTGTGAAACACCACCAAAGACGAACCAGAGAGGAGTCTAGAGGACCGCGCTTCCGCGGCATAAGGAAGCTCTTGCCGCGGAAGCGCGGCCATCTTGTCCCCTCTCTGTATCGTTTTTGGTGCAGTATGTTTCTGGGTTGGTTTTAGGATTTTTAGGATATATTATATGTGCCCAGATTTTCCAGAACTAAAATTTACTTTTGGGGGCCTATAAATCCGTATTTTTCGGAACTTCACTACACTTTAACTACATCGGTTATATCTGTAATGCTTGCATGTATTGAACGTCGGCTAATCGCTATAAGACGATTAGTCGGGGTTATACATGATCTGTGATTGTTATTGGTTTGTGGATATGAATGGATTGGATTGTCGCGGGTGAATGGCCGGGGTGGATGTGAGATGAGCGTTGTTTTTCTTTCATTCATTTGTAACATGTAAATTGATGTAATAATATTCTTTGTATGGCCGCACAACCGGGTCGGGGTTGTAGCCGTCATTGTATAATTCTTTTTACTGTTTTTGCTCCTAGGATAGACCCATGGAGGGGGTGCACAAACTACCGGGTATCTCGAAGTGCCGAGTGGCCTACTCACGGTGGTGAGGGAGGTTGCTTCGCTTCGGGTGCTTGGCGGGTAGTTTGCCGCACCCGTAGGGGTCTTGGGTGGGGTATTGGCTATTCACCGCGACCGTGTAATCCGCTTTGCGTTGCAGGCTCGAACGCATTGCGGATTCCTAGTATATCCAATGTATTCATCTGTGATCTGTAATGTCTATCATTGCTATATATTTATATATAATAACTATTTAGGCGTTGCTTATGTTTTACAGCCGCGCTAGCCCAGCCCCCGCTCTGTCGTTAGTTAAGTAACCTAACGGGTGATGACGGGGCCCCGTGGCGAATGCGAATGGCATAAGCGTACGTCATATTTTGGTTGTTTTCTGCAATGGTAGGATTAAATGATGGGACGCATTAAAAGAACTAATGCAAGAAATAAACCAAGTAAAAGTCGATTGGAACACTTTGAAAACCACTCGGTTCTTTTCAAAACTAAACTTTTAAACGCGGAGCTTGAACCACTCCTTTTAAAAGCTATCTCGTTCCATCGATTATATCAAGTTCACTACGTTCACGGTTTCGCCAAAACCATCCGTAGCCCTCCATCATTTCGGTTAAATATTCGGTAGTATTCAAGCTATGTATTTTGACCTCACGCCAAGGCATAGTGATTGGTAGCTACCGGATATTTATCCGTTGCATAGATAGAATGCGTTGATTTGAGACAGTCGTACTGCCGTTTTGGCCTACGTCAAGGGTAGGTACGGGTGGGTTCAAATTAACCAGGATAATGATGGGAAGAACTTGACATGTGACTTATGACATTTTGACCTCACGCCAAGGTCATAAGAGCATGGGGCAAAAATCCACATCGGGAGTTTCATAAGTACTGAAACTTGCTAGCGTTGCATACCATTTGGAGTGTGATAATTCTGGTAGGATTCCTTCGGCTTTATCACGCGATGATATTTGGATCCCGATCCTACTGTGAGTATATGCTACTCCTCGGGAAAAACTCTCACTTAACGATCAATGCTATAAACCTAGTAGGTGCCTAGAAAGGTGTTAGCGGGGCTACGCCCACAGGGAAAAGAGGTTACTTAATTAAGGAACTTCGCGAAAGCGTTGGAAAACCTCCCTCGAAGTACCGACACAGGCCTGGCTGAACGGTTAAGCAAGTATTGTACGGTGAGAATGATCCCGGCTAATCCTTTTCTTTACGGTTTGAGAAGGGATTCGAGAGACAGTGGGAGCCATCCAGTTTAGACAAACTAAAAACCACTCTAAACTTGCAAGAGCATCATGCTAAAGTGTTTCTTTTCTCTCTCCTAATTGCAGCGACCATTCAAGATGACCGGACTTAAGTTACTATTAGATAAAAACATATTGACAGGGCCAAACTACAAAGATTGGCTCAGGAATGTCAAGATGGCTATCACTTATGACAAGCTGGGGTATATACTTACCACCAAAGCTCCCCCTGTCCCAGGTCCCACCTCCAGCGTCGCGGATGTTGAAATCCGTAAGACATGGGAGATAGATTGCGCGAGGGCCAGATGCCTCGTACTAGCCTCGATGGACAACGACCATCAGAGGAGGCACGAGAATATGGACCTAGAGTCCATATTTCTCCATACAAAAGAACTGTATGGAGAGCAGTCTCGTATCGCAAGATACGAAGTGTCGAAGAAGCTCTTTTCGGCAAGGTTGGCCGTCGGATCATCGGTAGCGGACCACGTGCTTAAGATGATCGGCTACATAGAGGAGCTCGCGGACCTTGGGACCACGTTGGAGAATGAACTCTATACCGATTTGATTCTCCAGTCCCTTCCTTCCACTTACGCCCAGTTCATTCTTAACTTCAACATGCAAGGAAAGGAGGTTGAACTTGCCGAACTTCTGAACATGTTGAGGACTGCTGAGGGCACCCTACAGAAGGGTAGGGAGACATCCACTTTGTTTGTAGGAGGATCTTCCTCTTCTAGGTCCAGGGCGAAAGCCAAGGGCAAGAAGAAGAAAGCCCCCGCCAAACCAAGAGGCGGTGTCGGTAAAGTGGATACGAAGGGAAAGGGTAAAGCAACAAAGGTAGCGGGGAAGCTGGTGGGGAAGGAAGAATGCTTCTATTGTCACAAAAGTGGTCACTGGAAACAAGATTGCAAGGCTTGGAAAGCCAGAACACAGGATTTGAAGCGAGTTGCAGCTTCAGCTTCAGGTGTGTATGTTATTGAAAATTGTCTATCAATAAACTCTAATTCCTGGGTATTGGATACCGGATCAGGATCTCATATCTGTAATTCTTTGCAGGCGTTGAGAAAGCGTAGAGTTTTGAAGGCTGGTGACATGACCCTCAGAGTTAAGAACGGTGCTAGCATGGATGCTGAGGCCGTGGGGGACTATCACCTGGGATTATCAGATGGACACTTTTTGGTTTTGCGTAGTTGTTATTATGTACCAAATGCAACCTGTAATATCATTTCTGTATCTTTATTATCTAAAGAAGGTTATGAATTTGCATTTGTAAGTAATGTAGTGAACATTCACCTTAATCAAGTGTTGATTGGGTCAGGTACATTGAACAACGGTATATACGTTTTAAACCAACCACAGGTTTTCAATATCCAGAATACACACAAAAGAAAGTCTCCAGAAATTAATAAAACTTTCTTATGGCATTGTAGACTGGGTCACATCAATGAGAGAAGATTGACTAAGTTACATACTGAAGGATACTTAGATTCGTTCGAATATCAATCGTATGCAACTTGTCAATCCTGTCTCAAAGGAAAGATGACAAAGGCTCCGTTTTCTGGACACGGAGAAAGAGCGAGCGAGCTCTTGGGACTCGTACACAGCGACGTGTGCGGTCCAATGTCTACACATGCGCGAAGCGGTTTTTCTTACTTCATAACTTTTACGGATGATTTCTCAAGATTCGGATATGTCTTCTTAATGAAGCATAAATCCGAAGCTTTTGATAAGTTCCAGAAATATAAGAATGAAGTAGAAAAACAAACAGGCAAAAGTATCAAGATCCTAAGATCGGATCGAGGAGGAGAATACTTAAGTGCCGAATTCCTGAATTACTTAAAAGAGAATGGAATTCTCTCTCAGCTTACTCCTCCATACACTCCGCAACATAACGGTGTATCGGAGAGACGGAACCGAACCCTGTTGGATATGGTACGGTCCATGATGAGTAACGCTGAGTTACCGCGATCATTCTGGGGATATGCGCTAGAAACAGCTGCATATCTTTTGAACCGTGTTCCCACTAAAACTGTGCCTACCACACCATATGAGTTATGGAGTGGGAAGAAACCCTATCTTCAATACTTGAAGATTTGGGGATGTCCAGCTTATGTCAAAAAGCAGCATGTGGACAAGCTCGAGGCGCGCTCAGTACTGTGCAAGTTTGTGGGATACCCAAAGAACTCCAGGGGGTATCTTTTCTATTACGCAGAGGAACAAAAAGTCCTTGTTTCTCGCAATGCCCACTTTCTAGAACATCAGTTCATAGAAAAAGAAATAAGTGGGAGCGCAATAGAACTGGAAGAAATTCCAGAACCACAAACTACTACTGAAAGTTTAGTGGAACCAGAAGGTTCAAAAGAACAGGACATTCCTATGCCACTCCGCAGGAGTAGTAGGCAGTCTCATCCGCCCGAGAGATACTACGGTTTTCTCATTGACGGGGATAGAGAAGACTGCATCCTGGATTGTGATGAGCCTACTAGCTTCCAGCAAGCCATTCAGAGCGTCGACTCGGTAAAATGGCTGGATGCAATGCGGACCGAGATGGAGTCCATGTACACCAACAAGGTATGGACGTTGGACATTGCTCCAGACGGGGTAAAACCCGTAGGATGCAAGTGGATCTTCAAAAGGAAGATTGGTGTAGATGGACAGGTTGAGACCTATAAAGCTAGACTGGTAGCAAAGGGTTTTCGTCAGCGACCTGGTTTGGACTATGACGAAACCTTTTCTCCAGTAGCTATGCTGAAATCCATTCGGATCCTTCTTGCCATCGCTGCTTTCCACGATTATGAGATTTGGCAGATGGACGTAAAGACAGCTTTTCTAAATGGTCATTTAGAGGAGTGTGTCTATATGGACCAGCCAGAGGGTTTCATTCAGGGTGGGAGCAGCGGAAAGGTGTGCAAGTTGCTCAAGTCCATTTATGGACTCAAGCAGGCATCGCGGAGTTGGAACATCTGTTTTGATGAGACGGTCAAAGAATTTGGCTTTATCAAAAATCCAGATGAACCATGCATCTATTGTAGATTTGTAGCGAGAACTGTAGTATTCCTCGTTTTATACGTGGATGACATTCTCTTAATAGGAAATGACATTCCTATGCTACAATCTGTCAAGGGGTTCTTGTCACACAGGTTCTCCATGAAAGACCTGGGTGATGCCTCCTACATTCTGGGTATCCGGATCTACCGTGACAGATCCAAGAGGATATTAGGACTCTCGCAGTCCAGGTACATCGACACCATACTGAAGAGATTCAGTATGGAAGATTCCAAGCGCGGTAATCTACCGGCTTGTCACGGGATCACCCTCTCCAAAGAGATGTCTCCCAAGACTGATTTGGAGAGGGATCGCATGTCTATTATACCCTACGCTTCTGCGGTAGGCTCTATAATGTATGCGATGTTGTGTACCAGACCGGATGTGGCTTATGCACTGAGTGTGGTAAGCAGGTATCAGTCAAACCCTGGGGAGAAACATTGGATAGCAGTAAAGAACATTCTCAAGTACCTGAGAAGGACTAAGGAGATGTTCTTGGTGTATGGCGGAAAAGACCTGCAGGTTGAGGCCTTTGCTGACTCCAGCTTCCAGAGTGACAAGGATGATTCCAAGTCCATGTCGGGTTTTGTCTTTACCCTCAATGGAGGGGCGGTGTGTTGGAAGAGCTCCAAACAGGAAACCGTTGCTGACTCGACTATGGAAGCGGAATACATCGCTGCATCTGATGCCGCAAAAGAAGCTGTCTGGATGAGGAAGTTCTTGAAAGAACTTCAGGTGGTTCCGTCCATTGTTGACCCAATACCTCTGTATTGCGACAACAACGGGGCTATAGCTTTAGCGAAGGAACCCAGGTCCCATCAGAAATCCAGACACATCTTAAGGCGGTATCACCTGATCAGGGAGATCGTAGATCGCCAGGAGATCGAGGTCCGGAGAGTTGCATCAGAGGATAACACAGCAGATCCATTCACGAAGGCCCTACCCCAGACTCAGTTCGAGTGGCTGATCGAGATGATAGGTCTTCGATACGCCAGTACATGGCCTTAGTGCAGGTGGGAGATTGTTAGTGTATATGCCCTAGAGGCCATTACTGTATCATACTAGTTTGTATATTACTTAATGGAAGCTTGGGATATTCACAGTTGTATATAAAATCTTGCTCGAAATGGTAGTATGCTACTTGGTTTGTCTCTGCTTTAATATGTGCATGTGTTTCTTTTAGCATATTGCTGGTATACATATTAGTAGAGCCCTTAGGATCTTTGCTTGATTACCAGCGTTGTGATGGCGCTCGCACTCGTGGGAGCTGGGTAATCTATAAGCACATCCTTATACAGGTCCCTGGTCGTTGGACTATCGAGACAGGGCATCGATACTCCGGAGTAGACTAGCGTATGCGCTTCTCATCCCAGTGTAGGAGACGGTTTGTCCCACAGCCGTTAGTACGTCGTACTTGGGATAGTATGCGGGTGCTCGTTAGGTTACGAGTACACTGGACAGGACTCGTCGGGAACTGTTGGTTGGTAATATACCTATCGTCAGTTATCAGTTCCCAGGTGACATGAGTACAGCTTAGTCCGCTGACTTGACACTGTCACTTCGCCTCGAGTGTGTTCCCACTGCACTTTGATTACTACCCTACCACGGCTCAAAGGAGCTGTGCAAACAGGTAGTTTTTGGGTGCAGTCCCGAAACACTTGGAGGCAGTGACGGTTAGACAGGATTCGTCTCTCCCGGTATTGGGGGTTGACATCGCGCTGTGTCCAGGAGAGCCATTACACGAGTAGTCCCTGGCCAGGGCAAGCGAGATATACTGGTAGGTTTCCAGTGTTATCTCAGGGTGTTCTGGGCTACACTCCGACACGACTTGTACCGCTATTAGGGGACTGACGTTCACCGCCCCCCTAGGCCCGCCATGCGATGTATCAGACGAACAGACCGGACTGTACGGAGATTGTCACATACAGGCTCAGTAGGAGTGCAGATGGGGTTCACCTCGTCAGTCTTCTTATCGACATCTACCTGGGGACCGTTACGTACAGCTAGTGCCGCTTGCGGTCTGTGGTTAAACCCACTGCCAGCGTAGTGTCGAGTCTTTAGAGTCCCACACAGAGAGCTATTCGCCTTTAGGCAAAATGAGTAGAGGTCGCATGGTTTTGCGACAGGGTTCGTTCACATTCGCGCACTTGTGCACGTTTGCTGTCCGGACAGTTTATACTAGCGGGCTTTGGTTTAAGCCGGATCCTAGTATATGTTTTGAGATTGGTTTTTCTCATTGTGTTCGTGTTCCTCGGATCACGAATGCGGGTGCGTATGCACAGTTGCTTGAGATTGAGAGAGAGGACCTTGATTAGGGTTAATGGCTATTGTCATTTTATTAACCCTAATATTTATGTGTGTGTTATTGTTAATTAGTAATTAGTTTGATAATTA
Organism: Agapanthus africanus; assembly: GCA_030015575.1. Lineage (NCBI taxonomy): Eukaryota > Viridiplantae > Streptophyta > Magnoliopsida > Asparagales > Amaryllidaceae > Agapanthus > Agapanthus africanus. The sequence continues at coordinate 828,157,369 of JASDDO010000022.1, read as the reverse complement.
TACATGGTTGTGGTTATTGACCTTTTGACTTCTTTGACTTGTTGACCAAGGTTGACACTTTGACCATCATAATTTCTTTTGGAAGATGCTTTTTGATCTTTGCAATTTGAAATGATAATGGTCATGTCATGATTTACCATGATAATTATCTAGCTAATTATTCAATTAAATTAATTCACACATATTAGTGAGAAGAGCTCTATTATTTTCTCATTCTCTCATATCATTTCTCTCTCTTGTTCATCCTCTCCCTCAAGCTTTCTCCCTCTCATGTGTTGAGAAACAAAAAGCTTAAGAAAAACCTTCACTTGATCCTCTCTACTCTCTTCTAGGGTTCTAGTCTTAGCATTTCTTGCACTCTAGTTACTCCTAGCTTGGAGTTGAAGCTAAAGGTGGTGGCTTTCAAGTGGATCCTTCTTTGACGGAAGAAGACAAGCAAGGTGAGGCCTTTCTACCATTCCGACGAGCAAGGAGAGAAGGACTAAAGACCAAAGGTATAACCTTTCTACAACTTAGTTAGTTGTTAGTTTACTTTAGCTAGTTTTCGTTTAGCAAAGATCCTCACAAGCAAAGTCCATGTTGCCTAAGTCATTAAAAATCCGTTTTTTATTATGTTTTCCGCCTCCCGTAAGCACCGGGATGGGCAACACGGACTTACAAAACAGTCGTCAAAGGGCAAAATCCCCAAGTCAAGCCTTCAGAGTCTTCGAAGAAAAAGAAGAAGACCAAGAAGCCTGTGCAGCCTGCCGAGTATAACGACAAGCGCACAAACATACAAAAGTACATTGATGCACTGGAGGAGTACAACCAGAAGGCGCGGACACCAGTTACCCTTGAAGAGTTTCTCAAGCATATTATTGAGAACGAAGAGAGTGACAACGATAAGGATAATGACTCATTAGAAACCGAAGACTATGTAGAAAGTTGCCACATGGTTTTCCATTCGTCGTTAAATGACAAAGAAGCCTCCTCAGCATCAAAAAACAACGTAGAGGAACTAGGGACAGGATCAGCGCCAAAATCTCCATAACTGTCGGAAGACCTAATCGATAGGCTGTTAAACAAAGCTTTTCGAAAAGGCAAAGCTGACCGAGAACGCGAAACAGCCATATACGAAAAGGCTAAGCGTCAGCGTTAGGATGAAGAAGCTGCGGCGAGGATGAGTCGTAAAGTACTCCAACCAAACTGAAGCACACCTGTTACAAATAAGAGCAGGATCAAAGCAGAGAAGCGGTTCGCCAAAGCCCTGTCAAGGGGAATGAAGCTGCCACCTCTTGTGAGAAGCTCTCCCGGGGTCATATGTCTCGACGGAGAGGATTCACATCCAAACTACTGCTTATATCATCGAAGGGTCACTCATCCCTCCGAAAAATGCAGTGCCTTCAAGAAGTGGTGGTAAGGATATGTTGCCCATCGAAAACACTTCAAGAGGATGAAGCGTGAAACTCGTCGACAACAAAAAAGTTCGACAAGTGCGCGCGAGAAAATGACTAGCAACTGTCATATGGTTGATACTAGTTTGGAAAAGGAAAAACTCCAAGTTCTTATCTTCGGGAGCGATTCTAAGAAAGAAACAACCATTAGCCCTCTCTTCAAGGACCCCACCTCTAAAAAAGAAGAGGAGGAGAAGAACCGTGAGAACATTCAGCTGCGTAACCGTACGTTGCCTGAGAAGAGTCTCGGACCTATAAATAAGGGTTCGAGCAAAATACACAAAGGGAAAGAAAAAATCCCTGAGGAAATTACCATCGACGAAACTCTTCTTATAGCGCAGCAAAACCTGGAGGCTTATAAGGCAAGGATAACATGGTCATACGAAAAACTGATTAGGCCAAGAACATTCCGCCAAGGCGAGCTCATGCTAGTCATCAAAAGACTGATGATCCCTAATCATGCAAAATGGGGGAAATTCGAGCCGAACTATGAATTCCCGTACATCATAGATAAAGTCTACCAAGGTGGAGCCTACCTGCTCATGGATATGCATGGTGGAAAACCCTTCAGGCCAATAAACGGCCGATTCCTCAAAAAAGACTATGCTTGACGAGTCATGACTTAGGTCAATGATAGATGACGACGCTCGTGTCCGCTTGCTACCTTCCTAAGTCAAAAACTCTAAGAGTAGTATGCAAAGAATCTCCGCCGCCTCAAAATTGGTGATTACGGACCGAGATGTCCTTAAACTAAACGGTGCCTCAAACATGGCGATGACGGACCGAAATGTCCTTAAACTAAAAATTTGCCTCAAACATGGCGACATCGGACCGAAATGTTCTTAAACTAAAAATTCACCTCAAAAAAGGCGACAACGGACTGAGATGTCCTTAAACTAAAAATCTGCCTCAAACATGGCGACATTGGACCGAGAAGTCCTTAAACTAGAAATTATTTGCCTCAAACATGGCGATAATGGACCGAGATGTCCCTAAACTAGTATGTCGCCTCCAAAACGGTGATATGCTTTCTTGAGATCTATATTTCAATCGAAGCCCCAATGGCAAAGACTGCAACTCAAGTCCTACTGGCTACACAGCTACTCCAGCGGTGAAGTCACCCCTAAGTCTCATTGGCAATCAGATGGGTCAAAAAAGGGTATGTCCACAAGCAAAATGGGCACAGATGAAAACCCGAAAGGGCGCTATGAGTAAAAATAGCAGGGCTACTGGTGAGTTTGTGAAAATCCGAAAGGGCGCGATCTCGTTAAAAAAACGGTATGTCCACAAACAAAATGGGCATGGATGAAAACCCGAAAGGGCGCCGTGAGTAAAAACAGCAGGGCTACCGGCAAGTTTGTGAAAACCCGGAAGAGCGTGATCTCGTTAAAAAAACGGTATGTACATAAGCAAAATGAGCACGGATGAAAACCCGAAAGGGCGCCGTGAGTAAAAATAGGAGGGCTGCCGGCGAGTTTGTGAAAACCCAAAAGGACGCAATCTCGTAAAATTTTCACTTATGAGATCCTCTCGACTCATAAGGAGAACTCCCTATATGAGACCCTCATGGCTCATAGGATTCAAAAGCCTTAAACTACATGGATCCAAACCTATTCTTAAGCCATCATATTCCCCAAGTTGCCTTACAGGTGGTCCAATGTTGACCATTGTATACAATCTATGGGCACAAATAAATATAGCCCTCACCTAGTTCCACCAATGGCGCGAAATGTCCCCATATGGTGAACGACACTTATAAGTCCTTTCGACTTATAAGGAGAAAACACTCTTGCAAGATTCTTACAACTTGCAAGGGATAACACACACTTAGAAATCCTCATGATTCCTAAGGAGAAAATACACCTACGAGATCCTCACGACTCGTAGGGGAAATAACTTTATGAGACCCTTGCGGCGTATAAAGTCAAAAAGTCTTAGTCGACAGAATTCTAACCCTATTTACTAAACCATCTTTGTTCAAATTGACAAAGGCACATGATGATTCGCTCTTAGCAATATTTCAGTTGTAATTGTCACGTCCCGAAAGTACGGAACATGACCGGCACTTAAACTACGAAACGTCTCGAGGCGTACGTAATCCAAGTAAGCCGAAAACCCAGAAATGCAAACCAAGAAAAATAGTAGAGTGAAGGAAAACCAATTTAAACAAGTAGTTTTAATAGCATAAGCCGAATTAAGCGGTTTTTTAAAAAAACATCAATATTTCCCGAAAATTTCGGCAGAGTCTCCTTTGTAAATATTGGCTCCCAAACGGGATACAACATGAATAGTATACGAAATCAATAAAAGGAATCCCCAAGCGGGAGCTAGCTCTTCGTCAATCGACGGTCACAACCACACAAGCAATAAAATATACAACGCCAACGGCGAGGATTAAAAACTCAAAACCACAAGAAAACCACAGAAATAAAACGCGCGACTCTAAGGTCGAAAGAATAATATCACTGGTCTCTATCTCTGAAAAATACATGTTTGGTTGATGGAACTTCTAGATACAACAGAATAATGATATACAAGATATAATGATGAGTGCGATACAAATAAACCCACCTACTAGCAAGTCACCCGGAAATGGAAAGAGTGCCAGCAAGCCGTAATGAAACCTGTACGGCGAAACCTGTAAGAACTGTGGCACAACGGGGGTGAGTTGCCAACTCGTGAGTAGAAAAACATCTACGCACAGAAATCGCATAAATAACGCAACCTAGGTCAATGATCATAATATATCCTCAAATATATGAATATCATGCAGCCTATAACAATGGCTAGGGTAATATCTAACCCGAGTGTGATCTCATGTGCCCGTGTCAGTGCCTCAGGTAGCAATATATCATATGAATGAGATATGAATGCATGAAAACAGAATACATGTAAATGAAGAAACTGTTTTCATAAATTAGTGAGATTTCCTTTGTATTTTTAAAATGAGGTATCATAAATGAAATCAGCATCAACAGTGTCTAGCATCGACACAAAACATAACTCTCAATGTCTCAAACCTCAGGCTCCGGCTATCCGGACTGGCCTGTATCATCAAATCTCAGTACCTCGATATCTCGAAATCTCAATGTCTCAAACTCAATATCTAGGGCGCCGTCAGTCCAGACCGGCCCCTACCATCCATCTCAAGACCACGACGGTATCCTCCGGATATCCGACGCGTCGGGTAAAATCACCGGTAGGTAGTCTCCCCCTGCCAGGCTCATCGTCATCACCACGAGCTTCTTGCCCCGGGGTACCTTACCGGGTCCACCATGTACCCGAAACGGTTCATCCAACTCCTCGAATCGGGTCTCGAAATCCATCAGCAAACTCATGGTGGACGACTCATACATCATGGGATAAACCGCGCTTTTAATTTAAAAAGAGAAAGAAGAAGTTTGTATATGTTTTGCGGTTTTCCCCAAATCCAGAAAATCTCATGGAAATCCGAATCCAAAACCTCAATAGCACGTAAAAAGTGAATATATGCATGAGAATCCATGAATGCGGCATAACAATGAATAACAGTATGCATGAAGTAGCAGGTAATAACTACAATATCTAAACTAACATATAAGGCAAGTACACTAATATCATGTCTAAACTATTAGCTAACAGGCTATGTCAAGCAATAATATTTTCTAAGGTGTACGTGACATGGCAATTACCGATGAAAATGTGTGTGAGCCGGCAAGTAAGTGTACGTGGTACATACGCATCATCGGTAATGGTGCTGGTGTCCTAACAACATGATATCAATAATGGAGTATGAAATATAATATAAGCATGCGATGCGAAGCGAACCACAATAATGAGCGGGAGCTGAATACTAAACGCAACTATAACTAATCTGCATTAATCTAATATAAGTCCTACAAATGGTGCCTTTTGAAATAACACGAATCATGGGGTTTTGAAAATAGGGGCTACGGTGTTTTATGAAAAGATACGTCTTTTGAAATATCCGTAGGATCCCTTGGGCTGTCTTTTAAAATACCCACAATTCGTTAGTTTTTGAAATAGGTAAGAATCGAATCTAATCTAACAACTAAACTAAACTAAAGGGCTAAGCTAACAAGCTGGACTACAGGTAAGGAAACCGCCTAACATCTGAGTCGATATATATACCTACCTGTATATGTATAGTCGGTGATCCCGCCTCAATAATATCATAGCCGATACCATATCTATAATCAGGCATCCCAAGTCAAGAGTGCGGATCAATCATCAATATAGCTCGTACGTAAATCCGTCGTACGGCATCCCAAATCTGGGTACGGGTCAATATCACATTCATCATACTATTCACCTGGTATCCTCTTTATAAATTATCATGATCGGGGTACTGATCTACGTCTAGTACCATACGGATACCGCCTACGCATGCATGCCGGTGTAAGAATCACTACGCCAAAAGACCCGCTAAAACATCATGTCGTATATCAATACGAACCAAATCACATCACCGATCTCCTGGCCTCAAGCCCAATCTCATCGACTCATCTCAAATTCCAAATACTATTCTCAAATCCAGTATATGAACATATAGTCCCATACCTATGTGAACACATAAATAAATATTCCCATATACGCACATATAAAAGAAAGAATGTATGCAAGTATGTGTGTGCGTGCGAGTGTGAGTGCGACCACTACTCTAGGGTTTCGCAACTACACTAAACCAATCCAAAACATACCAAATATCCATCTTTATCATCGTTATTAATCCCAAATAACATATAATACTTGTTGGTGTGATACGCATCCGTATACACCACCACGGACTGCGGGGGTGCTATACGCCATCCACCCGACTTCTCCCCGTAGATATAAATCTACTCACCTGGTCCTCGCTAGCCGGTGCCGACGTCGCCACGCGCTTGCTTGTCGTCTCGAAGTCCACATGGGGGTACCTACATATCATAACGCACCATATCACATTAAAACTAAATTCGAAATCGAAACGGCATACGAAAATCAAATCGGCACGCGTATCACGCATAGGTCCAAACCTATCGCCTACGCATGCAAGAATAGTCAAACCAACCCTCGATGTCGACGTACAAACGTCAAACCATCGAGAAAAATCCAATCATACTCATTTGCACATTCACGAACACTAATTTTAATATAAACTAGGTTAAAACTCACAAAAACCCCAATTTTACTTAAAAAGTCATTTTTCCGAAAATCTAGCAAGCACAATTCGCCGTTTTTGTACAAAACAGGATGTTTAAATGAATGTAGCGGCCAATATATTTATTAAATATCTTAAATAAGTCATATAAACAATTCCCGGAATTTAATCTCATTAAATTCCAAAACCCTAATATTCTAGTTTACAAAATACCTAAAATTTAACAATTTCAAAGCAAAAATGCACAAACTACAATCTAGCTTAGATTTGCATGATCTAAAGCATTAAACCACACTTAATAAAGTTAATGAAGTCATGAAAAACCTAAACACATTTTTAATCCCAAGTATTTAACCAATTTCAAAAACCTAGTAAGCAAATTAGCAAATTAACACAATTTTTAAACTAACCATTAGCACAAGCTACAAATCTTGTATTAACATGACAAAAAAGCCTAAATATAACACACAACCATACACCAATTTTATAAAACCCTAACTTGCATTCAAATTCATAACTTGAATTCCAAAACTTGCAACTTAAGCCTAATTAACACTTAAGTAGTTTAGCTTTAAGAAATTAGTAACAAATTAAGCAAAAAATGGTTTAGAATTATACCCAAAAACATTTGAAGATCCACAATCATCCATGGCCCTCCAAAATGCTCTCTTTTCATAAAGATCCATGCTATACGGGCTAAGCTAAAATGGGTAGGAGTCGGATTTGGGTTTTGGGATTTTTTTTGATGGATTTGAGGCAATTTTTGATGAAGTTTGAAGGGAAAAGAGAAGGGAAATGGGGGGGGGCTGCTGCTGCTGTAGGAGGGGAAGGCTGCTGGAATGGGAGTGGGAGAAGAGAGAGAGGGAGGTAGAGAAAGTGGGGGGAGAAGTCAAAGTCAATTCAAGGTCAAAGGTCCACCTCATTTCTCCATTTTCTTTTCTTTTCTTTCATTTCTTTTCCTTTGAAATTCAAGTGGGGGGAAAAGATGGGGGCTGCTGAATTCTTCAAGGGGAGAAGTAAATGGGAGTGTGTGGATGTGGGTACGGGTGTGGGGTGATGAAAAATGATAAATATAATACCCCAAACATCCATTTACGCTAAAAAAAAAGCCTTTTTTCTTCAACAATTTCTAAACCATTTTGGCAAATGATTTCGTTCCAAAAACCATATGATAAAATTTTATTTAATGTTTTATGATGCACAAAATTTGTTTCAACTCATTTCAATTTTTAATTTTCCTTAATTAAATGTATTAGTGACGGCTTAAATAATAATAAAATAATATTTTTTTCAGAAAATTTGAAATTTCACCAGCGGCTCAATAAACACCAAATAATAGCAATTACATAGCTAGAATATGTATATTTAATTTTTATAATAAGATATTTGTATTTTGACTTTTTACAGAAAACCCCCTTATTTTACCGATTTTTCGAAATTTCACTGAAACGATTTTCAAAACGTTACAGTAATGATGCTGATACCAAAGTTGGTATCAGATTCCAAACTCGCAATAAAAAAATTAGCGAGCAAAAAAAATACATATGAAATAGCCGAAATGATGAGGCAACTCACAATAAAAATCAGCGAGCAAAAAAATTATGCATATGAAACGGTCGAAATGTTTGGGTAACTCACAATAATAAAATAGCGAGTAATAATATTTTTAAAAAACCGATATAGCTGAATTGATTGGGCACCGCGAATAAAAAACCGAAATGATTGGGCAATCGCGACTTTTGCTATATGAAAAGCTGAAAACATAGTGTATCGCGGAAATAAAAAATAAAGTAAAATAAAAGAAAATTTTCTTTGCCCTGCAGGTGAGTCTACACCAAGCCCTGTATACAATCCATGTGCACAAATGAAAAAGGGAACCATGTTTTCTCACCAGGCTCCTTTAAAGGGAGAGCCAGATCTTGATGGAAATTTCTACAGCCTAGAGATCAGCCTGACGTTTTTTCTCAGTGTAGACGCGACGTCAACAAAGACTCAATGGTCGAACAAAAAAGGAGCCATAGCAAATTCCTAGCTCCAAATCTTGACGGTTCATATACAACCTAGAGACAATCCTGGCGTTCCTTCTCATTCTATCAGGATGCAGACGCAACATCGATAAAGGCCCAAAGGTCAAAACAAAACGGAGCCATGGCAAATTCCTAGCTCCAAGTATTGTGGTTCATATACAACCTAGAGACAATCCCGACGTTTCTTCTCATTCCATCAGGATGCAGACACGACGTTGACAAAGACTCAAGGGTCAAATCAAAAGTGGAGTCACGACAAAACCCTAGCTCTAAGTCTTGACGGTCTATACACAACCTAAAGACTACCCGGCGTACCTTCTCATTCTATCAGGGTGCAGATGCGACGTCAACAAAGGCTCCAATGAGCCAAATCAAAAAGGAGTGACGGCAAAATCCCAGCTCTAGCTCGACATTCTTCTCGTTACAGCAGACGCAATATCAACAAAGGCTCCAAATAGCCAAATCAAAAAGGAGTGACGACAAAATCTCAGCTCCAGCTTAACATCCTTCTCGTAACAGCAGACGCAATATCAACAAAGGCTCCAAATAGCTAAATCAAAAAGGAGTGACGGCAAAATCCCAGCTCCAGCTCGACATCCTTCTCGTTACAGCAGACGCAATGTCAACAAAGGCTCCAAATAGCCAAATCAAAAAGGAATGACGGCAAAATCCCAGCTCCAGCTCGACATCCTTCTCGTTACAGAAGACGCAATGTCAATAAAGGCTCCAAATAGCCAAAATCAAAAAGGAGTGACGGCAAAATCCCAGCTCCAGCTCGACATTCTTCTCGTTATAGCAGACGCAATGTCAACAAAGGCTCCAAATAGCCAAATCAAAAAGGAGTGACGGTAAAATCCCAGCTGCAGCTCGACATTCTTCTCATTATAGATGACGCAATGTCAACAAAGGCTTCAAATAGTCAAAATCAAAAAGGAGTGACGGCAAAATCCCAGCTCCAACTTGACATTCTTCTCGTTATAGCAGACACAATGTTAACAAAGGCTCCAAATAGCCAACTCAAAAAGGAGTGACGGCAAAATCCCAGCTCCATCTTGACATTCTTCTCATTACAGCAGACGCAATGTCAACAAAGGCTCCAAATAGACAAATCAAAAAGGGGTGACGGCAAAATCCCAGCTCCAGCTTGACATTCTTCTCGTTACAGCAAACGCAATGTCAACAAAGGCTCTAAATAGCCAAATCAAATTGGAGCAAAGGCATATTCCTTGCTCCGGACTTCAACTACAATACATACAACATAAAGGTCCTACAGATATCTACCCTACTTCAGCTAAGAAACGGCATGGTATCGTCAAACAAAAATGAAGCAACGGCATATTCCAAGCTTCAAGGTCTTGAAGGCAACTCATATAAAACCTAAAAGACTATCGGAGATCATCCCACATCAGCGCGGAGTGGTTATGACTCATTGGGGATCCAAATTGAGCCTAACCTCAAGTAAAAAGTGACATGGAAAATTCCTAATGCTTGCTCTCACGACGGTAATATGACCTAAGGAGATTACTTGAAAACGTCTTGTCCAGCCCCCGAAGTGATCAGATATACGACAGTCGCGGGGCTACTCGAACAACGGCTTAAAGACCGCATATCGAGGAATATATCAGCCAACGCGACGGTACCACGGACTAAAACCCTAGTACCACAAACCTAACAGACCCTTGTCGTAAAGAATAGGGGTTATCTATATTTCACGTTAGGATACACCTGCGAGAACCTCTGGACTCATCTTGACTCGTAGGGAAAAACACCTCCGTGAAACCCTTACGACTCATGAAGGTGAAAAGCTTTAGACGACGGGGATATCAACATGTTTCCTGAGCAATGTGGCCTTACAAGTAGGTCCAAATTGACTCTTGTATACTATCCACGGGTCATATTCTCTAAAGTCGCATACCGACGAGGAGGAATAACCACTTGCGAGTCTTCTTGGCTCGTAAGGAGAAAATTCTCTTGTGAGATCTTTACGACTCTTAAGAGAAAACACACTTAGGAGCCATCACGACTCTTAAAGAGAAAATACACCTATTTGATCCTCTCGACTTATAGGGAGAAACATCTTTATGAGACCCTCATGGCTTATAAAATTGAAAAGCCTCAGGCGACAGATCTAAAACCTGTTTCCTAAGCCATCGCGGCCCTACAACTAGGTCCAAAATGACTCTTGTATACTATCCACGAGCCACATTCTCCAAATACGCATACCAACGAGGAGAAAAAACCACTTGCGAGTCCTCTCAATTCGTAAAGAGAAAATTCTTTTGTGAGATCCTTACGACTCTCAAGAGAAAATACACTTAGAAGCCCTCACGACTTCTAAGGAGAAAATACACCTACGAGATCCTCTCGACTCGTAGAGAGAAAAATCTTTTTGAGACCCTCACGGCTCATAAAATTGAAAAGCCTTAGACATCAGATCTAAAACCTGTTTTCTAAGCCATCGCGGTCCTACAAGTAGGTCCAAAATGACTCTTGTTTACTATCTATAGGCCACATTCTCCAAAGTCGCATACCGATGAGGAGGAAAAACCACTTACAGGTCTTCACGACGTGTAAGGAAAAAATACCCGAGTGAGATCTGATCGCATGCCAAAAGCGTGTCGGATATTTAAGAGTTCTAAAGTTTAACCGCGATCAGGACGGTGTCGCTTTGCAGCTAACCGCGATGAGCATGGGTCGATCCACAGGGAGATAGTAAGTTTTACGTTCTTATTTTAACGAGTTAACAACGTGGCGGATTTGTTCGTTATCTAACCTATGTGTTATATTCAAGTATAAGGCTTGTTAGGAAACGATAGGATAGTGTAAGTTAATGGATTCCGTATTCAAGTACTTTGAACCGAACTCAACCAATGAAGCTAGAGCAATCGGCAACAACGTGGATTAGGGTATTTAAGCACGGTATTCGTGGAATCCGGCTTATTGACCCTTGTCCGTCCGTTCTTGTCTCTTGCTTTCGCCTCCGGCCAAACCGAATGCAACCGGTCACGGTTAGGAATCACCTTTACCTTGGTAGGGTAGGGTGCCTAACGGAGCGCTTGCGTAGGGTTTGGGTGGAGTTTCAAATGGAAAAGACGGGAAAAGGAAACGAGGAACGAAATGTTAACTTACAAAATCTTTCTCTTTTCCTAACAACAATATTCACACCATTCACAAAACAAACCAAAAAGAGAAGAACAAAGAGAAGAAAAGATTACAAGTAAGTAATTAAAGTGCATGGAATTTAAGTGCGAGAATTAAAAGTGCAAGAATAAAATGCAAGTAAGTAAAAGATTAGGAACCAAAGAACATATTGCAAGACATGGGTTCAATAACCCAAACTTAAACTTGCAAGCTCAATAAAGAGGTTGCAAGATCAAGAGAGGGCAAAAAACTCATGGTGAAGGAAGCACAAAAGAACACTTTATTAAACTTCAAGAATGATACAACCCCTTGAGATCAATAACCAACCCTTAAACTTTCAAGCTCAATGAAGAGGTTGAAGGATCAAGAGAAGGTTAAGAACTCAAGGGGACTAAGCTATTTACATGAAAGGAGAATAGAAAACTTGGACAAAGAATGACAATCCAAGACTAAAGAATGACCTTTGAACCTTTGCCCCATGGTCTGTATTTATAGTCTCCAAAGAATGGCGGGAAATTCGAATTTTTAAATCAACACAAAATCTTTAGCATTGAATGCTCATTACTTCATGTCCATTTGTGACTTGATTCATGGCTGTCCCTATTATGGTCCATGTTGATTTGTCTAGTTGATTTTGGTTTGTACTTATTATTGGAGGGAAATTTGAATCTTTAAATCAACACATAATCTTTAGCATTAAATGCACATTACTTCATGTCCATTTGTGCCTTGATTCTTGTCTTCCCCATCATGGTCCATGCTGATTTGTTTATTTGAATTTGATTTGCACTCAGTTTTGGAAGGAAATTTGAATCTTTAAATCACACACATAATCTTCACCATTAAATGCTCATTACTCCATTCCCACATGTGGCTTGATTCATGGCTGCCCCATTATGGCTCATGCTGATTTGTTTGATTCCTTTTGATTTGAACACATACTTTTTAGTCTTGAATGCATATAAAATCATATGCATATAAAATCATCTCCTTGAATGCATATAAAATCATATCCACATGTGCTTAAAAGTCTTGTGTACACACTTGTTGTGTTGGACCATTTAGATAAAAAAATGTGTACACAACTTGTTGCGTAAAGGAACTCCTGAAGTATTGGTCGGTTTGCGTTTCTGGTCGCAGTGTCTTCCCTCAAGTGATATATCCGTGCTTTTGGATGCAATTCCAGTATTTTGTCATGGATACCTGTAATCTGTAATACTGAGTAGACACTGGTTAATAATACTGATAAATACAACAAATAGATAATGAATGGGCGGTATTAGAATGCAGTTTTCTGATATGAACAAGATCCTTATGACTCACGGAGGCGATGAACACTAAGAAATCCTTATGATTTCTAGGGAGAATATGCACATATAAGATCCTCACGACTCATAGGGAGAAAAAACTTTCTTGAGACCCTTACAGCTCAAGAAAATGAAAAAAGCCTTAGGCTACAAGGATCCTAAACTTGTCTCCTAAGCCATTAATTTTATGCCCATGTATAATTTTGCACTACTTCACCCACGTACATACTTACGTGGGCAAAGTAGTGGGGGGCATTTGTTTCCCCAATATTTAGCCTAATAAAGAGCAAAGCACTGTTGGAACTCAATGAGGCAGCACCTCACATGTTCTCCACGAGGGCGCCAGCGCCAGAGCCAGTCTTATAGGATAAAACCTATAAGAGTGCCGCATGCGTATCTCACGTAGGCGCCAATGTGGAAAGCACAGAAGCATTCTCTGAATAAAGAGTCAAACTCTTAGAAGGCACCGCACGCGTTACTCACGCCGGTGCCAATGTGCAAAGCACAGAAGTACTCATCTTAAGAATTAAATGCTTAAGCGGCGCCCACGTGCACAGCACGTGAGCGCCAGCGCCCAAGTTAATATCTGTAGAATTAAATTCTAAATTTCCCTAACGAAGATTGGGATTTTCTCTGTTAAACAGAGTCATTGGATCTAAGATCTAATGAAGGAACATCTCCCAAATCTTTCTAAGTAAGAAGGATACTCTCGGTTGGATCAATGATCCAACAGTAGAATAAAATTCTATATTTTGGGAATATATGCCTTCAATCTTTCTAAACAAAAAAGATTGCCTTCTGTAAAAAAGAGAACTCTTAGATTAAAAATCCAATGATGATTAAAAATCACCATTTCACAGAGTAAAACTCCGCATATGAAAAATATTTCCCCAATCTTATAAAAAACAAGGAAATATATTCTGTAAAAACAGAAACCTTTGGATCAAAGATTCAATGGTGGGTAAAATTCCCCAAATCAATTGGGATCTCTTAATGAGAGATTTCTTCAAAACTAATTAACAAACTTGCCTCCACTATATAAAGGACCGAAGGCTTCAAGTCTGATAGGGAGGAACTCCCCATAAGCTTCCAAAAACAAAAACAGAAAGCTTCAAAAAGGAACAGATAATTAAATTCTTAAGGAAGAAGATCTCCCTCCTTAAAAACTCTAGGTAAACAAAAAAATATATAGAGATAAAACCATTTCATTTACATATCTAAAGGGTTTAACCCTTCTCAAAGAACTTAGTTCTTTCTCTGGATCTAAGATCCACAAGACAAGTCTCCCATAAGTTGAGAATTTAATTCTCATCGGGAGGAATTTGTTCTTGAGAATCAAAGAATCAGAAAGAACTAGGAATTGAATTCCTCAAAACAAAGCATATAAGGGAAACCTAGTTCTCGTAAAAGAACTTGGTTCTTAAAAATGAAGCTGGATCCTAGATCTACAAAACAAAAATCCTATTGATCATTAATAAGCAAAAATGCTATCAGCAGAGGAGAAAAGCGCCCAGCGCCCAGCGCCCAGCACCGCACATATTCTTCATATGGGCGCCATAGAAGGGAAGAGTGCTTAGCACTCACTGGGCAACGCCCAGCGTCCAGCGTCGCACGTGTTCCTCACGTGAGCGCCACAGAAGAGAAGAGTGCTTAGCACTCGCTGGGCAGCGCCCAGCGCCACACGTGTTCTTCACGTGGGCGCCACAGAAGGGAAGGGTGCTTAGCACTCACTAGGCAGCGCCCAGCGCCGCACGTGTTCCTCACGTGGACGCCACAAAAGGAAAGAGTGCTTAGCACTCACTAGGTAGTGCCCAGCGTCTCACGTGCTCCCCACGTGTGCGCCGCAAAAGAAAAGAAAAGAGTGCTTAGCACTCTATAAATAGCCTAAAACGGCTGAGTGTTCAGCACTTATTGGGCAGCATCCAGCGCCTCACGTGTTCCCTATGTGGACGCCATAAAGAGTGCCTATCACTCTATATAAAGAAAAAATGAGTAAAGTGTTCAACACTTATTGGGCAATTCCCATGACTGAAAACTCCACATGATCATATGTGGGTGTCAGAACTCATATAAGTTCTCAGCACTTGTCGTTGTAATTCCTTAACGTCTGATATATGTCGTTGTAATTCCTCAACGTCTTCAGAGAGGTGGTGGGTCCCGACAATCAACAACACCTCTTAATGCACTTCCAAATTAACGTGCACACCTCAAATCAGATCGCACTCCAAATTAGGTGCATTCCATATCACCATTATTCGCTTCGTCACGTAACAAATACACGTGTGTGCAAGATGGATAAAGGACCGAGAAGTCCCTAAACTAATATTCACCTCCAAAATGGCAATAATAGGCCGAGATTTCCCTAAACTAACAATGGACCGAAATGTTTCCAAACTAAATAATCGCCCCCAATACGGAGATAATGGACCGAAAAGTCATAAAACTAAATATTCGCCTCAAACATGGCAACCCAATCCTAGCCTAAATTGGCTAAGCTTATATTTGTGATGTCTCAAATATGACTAACGATTCTTAGGTCCATCACAAATTTTTCCCTCAAATACGGGATTCGGTTTAAGGGTGCATCTCTTCACACCTCAGATATATGTCGTTGTAATTCCTCAACATCTTCAGAGAGGTGGTAGGTCCCGATGACCAACAACTTCTTTTAATGTAATTCCAAATTGAAGTGCATGCCTCAAATCGAATCGTGCCCCAAATTGGGCACATTCCATATCAACAGCGTTCACTTCGTCACGTAACAAATACATGTGCGCGCAAGTTGAATGATGGACCGAAATATCCCTAAACTAAATATTCACCCCCAATACGGAGATAATGGACCAAAAAGTCCTAAAACTAAATATTCACCTCAAACATGGCAACCCAATCCTAGCCCAAATTGGCTAAGCTTATGTTTGTGACATCCAAACTGATATCGAAACCGATCTTCATTCATATGTTCTAAGTTAATCGTAGTCTCAAATATGACTAATGTTCATATCAGATTTTTGCATTTTTATACCGCCCAATTTTTATCATATTGCTTATCGGTAGGTACTCTTGAGCCGTGTTTGCTAGTCAATTGCAGGATACAGGTTCTCGGCTCCAAACGGTGAAATTCATGGAAAAGCACGACAAATTCCGGATTTCTGCCAACCACAGATAAAACACGTGTCTCCGCTCTCTATCCGTATGTTGCCACACATTAGTTTAAGAAGACAAAAGGGCAAATCGATTGTCATCTTCATGCACAAAACACAATGGCAACACAAAGTCCAAGAAATCTAGGCGGAGCTCAAGAAAATCATGACAAAAGATCCACATCCAATCACCTTTGGATCTACTAAAATTCTGGAAGAAATGTGAAAAGATTATCAGAAACAACATATGCCAAACTACAGACAAAAGAAGACCAGGGAAGCACAAAAAACTGGAGGACCCAACTCCCCTATAGGGACGTGGATCCGCGGCCAATAGGGGGTCTAGGCCGCGGATCCGCGGCCGTACAGGCTCCTCAGAAGGAGACTTTTTGGGGGCAGATTGGTCATTTCATTTTTGTTCAGAATGTTGCCCTAGGTTTCCAGCTCCCTGCCTATAAATAGTCCAGAACTTGCTAAAGCCAAGGGTGCTTAATCTTGTATTTAGATTTAGGTTACATGTGTTGTTCTTCTTCCTCCTCTCATCTCTTCTCCATTAAAAAATTGTAGTGAGCTTTTGTGAGTGAAGAATGAATAAAGGAGTTCTTGTTCTTACCATGCTTATCTTGTTGTAATAGTTAATTATATTTGCTTGTAATTTTCCTTTGCTAATCTAGTTGTTGTTATTTGTTGTTTGTTTCTTTCTTGTTCTCTTTTTCTTTATCCTTAAACAACAATGATGCTTACGCTTGATCCTTTCCGAGGTGAGGTCGCAAATAGCTAGTTGTAATCTTCTAACCTTTTTCTTTCTATCTTCCTCCTTTGTTTTATTTTCTTTTCCTTATAATGGGTGAGTAGTTTTCGTACTTGTTAGGGTAGGATAAGGGAAGTTTGAGAGAAGGAAATCTCTCTCACTCTTTCCTTGCCCAACATCTTAATTCGGACTCCCGTTAATTGAACCACAATCCGCTCCCTACGGCACCCTATCCTACATGATAGCGGTGATTCCTTAGTGAGACCGGTTGTGGTTGAATTAACTGGAGGTTAAGGCTAAAAGCCAAGAACGGACAGACAAGCACCAAAAGGAAGAACTTATGCGTTGGAAAGCCTAGCTTATACTCGCAAGTTCCTTCCTAGTCGTGCTAATCCCCGTTGTTGCCGATTACCGTAACACCGATATTAAGAGTGGCAACGAAAGAAGTGAGCGACTCCTAACTCAAACTAACCTAATCCTAACCCTAACAAGCTCTCTTTACATATCATTTTAGCACATAGTTAATCACGAACAAATCTGGACATTTGGACTTAACTCGTTAAAATACATAGAAAAAGATTCCCATCTCCCTGCGGACGACCCATACTCAACCGGCTAGCTACAAGCGAAACCGTCTTGATTGCGGTAATAAACTTAAGCACGCAAAACGCTAACAATCAAATGGCGCCGTTGCCGGGGAGACGGTAGTTTATTTCTTTGTGTAGTTTCGGGTTAATTTGTGAATATAAATATAACCGAAAAACAAAACAAAAAAATATACATTGTAAAAAAACCATCTTGTTATTTTTGATTAGTTTTTCTGCAAGTGTGCAGGAGAAAAGGAAAGGTCGAGTTCAGTGCCAAAGACGTGGGAAGTTAGACCCATATCTCGCGGCTACCCCGCGACGGATCAAGATAAGAGCCAACGGTCTACTGTAAAAATCTGGAGCAGATACAGTGAGCAAATCAAGATTCAGGAAATCCAGAAAAGCAGAGGACTCCCAGACCAGCACCTGTAAGAAATTTGAATGCCCAACTCACCCATCTTGCCGCGGAACCGCGGCATAAGCAAGCTTAGGCCGCGGAACCGCGGCCGTTTGGTGCCCTCAGGATGCCAAATTCCCTGTAAGTGTCTCTTGTCTCTCCCCCACTCCTCTGGACTCCACTGAACTGTGTTTTCTGCAGCATTCTTTGCGCAAATTCTCTTCCCCCTTCTAATAAATTGTTTTTGTGCAGGATTCTTTTCGCCGATCTAAAAAACTAAAAATTGATTGCAGTTGATTTGTTACTGCTTTGCATATATTAATACGAACTTTAAGGGGCTTGAAACCAATTCAGATTGGGTGGGGGATTTCATCACCCTTCCCAGGACCCCAGAAATCACAAAAAGCATATGCATTGACCATTGTTTAATTAAAAAATACTAGACTCGCCCCTAAGGACTTCGCGCTCAATAGGACAGAGGACTAGTTACAGGCATCGGCCGTTTATCCTATCCTAACTTTGCGGTGTCTGGGCAAGTGTGTCCAAGGCAAGTGGTTACTTAATTAGGACCACTACTTATGTAGTGGGGAGCCTCCCACTTACCTGGCACTTACCTAGCCGCAATTGGCGGAGAAGAGGCAGTTTGAGGTCCTATTTCTAGCCCTTTGGAACAGTTTGGAGCTGTCTAGCTGACCTAGGTGACCCTAGATCTAGGTGTGATTGTGCATATCTTGTTTGTGATTGCTTAAAGCCGTAAGTCCATACATATTTCTGTAAAGCTCTTTCTAAAAAAAAGGAAAAAACCAAAAACTTTTATAAAAACTTGCCCTTTGTCGCCAAAATCTCATTTTTTCACCCACCACCCATCGTATTTCTCCATTGACGTTTTCTTACCCTCACCTTCACCGCTTTGACTATACTAAACTCGTTTAGTGTATGTCCGCTTGGACTCGGGACACTAGCGCCCGCCTAGTTCGCGTTACGTTACCGACTACGCGATCGACTCAGACGTCGAAACTCCGTCCATGCCTCATTCACCCTTACCTTTGCCGGCCAACTCCGACGTTGACCGGAATTCTGTTCATACATCTTCACCTTCACCATCACCAACCTCTTCTTCCGCGATGTCAGGATTTAATCCAAACATCCCTACAACTCCCCCGGGATTGATTCGACCTCCTATAGATGCGAATAACCCACCACCACCGCCTGTTGTAGTGCCACAGCGAATCGCGCTCCAGGATCGTTTCTATCCCACCCGCTCCGCACTTCCCACCTGTCTTTCTCTTCCACCGGCCAATGGGGATAATTTTGAAATTAAGCCCCACTTCATTAACATGCTTCCGAAATTTCATGGGCTTGAATCTGAAGATGCCTATATCTTCATCAACAAGTTTCAAAATGTTTGTGCCATGATGAAAACCACCCAGCTGTCGGACGATGCTATACGGCTACGAGTCATTCCGTTCACTTTATGCGATCTTGCTGAAAAATGGCTGTATAGCACCGCCTCCCACTCCATAACCAGTTGGGACGAGTTTGTGAAAGCGTTTCTCAAGAAATTCTATCCGAATCATAAAACCGCAAGGATCCATAACGAAATCAACCAATTCTCCTAGCTTCCTACTGAACCCTTCTGGAAGTGTTTTGACCGGTATAAAGACCTTCTTGTTCAGTGCCCTCACCATGGTATTGAGAAATGGCAACTTTGCCAAGCCTTATACGAGGGCCTGAACCCAGCAACCAAGCAGTTGTTGGAAACCATTTGTCAGGGCCACTTCCTATCGAAATCTGACGAGGAAGCGTGGCAATTCTTCGACGACCTTGCGGAACAAAAGCTACAATGGGAGAGCACCAGACCGACTTCTTATTCTTCTACCTCCGCTTCTATCTGTCAGTCTAGGGTAGGAATTCACCAACTTGATGTCTCTATTGCGATGAAAGCTGAAATGGCTGCAATAACGAGAAAACTCGAAGCGATAGAGAGAAAATTTTCATCTCCTGCTCCTGCCCCTGTTCTTCCCCTTCGTACCATTTGTGCTTGTTGTTTCGATCCTTCTCACTTAACCGAAGAGTGTCCTTATAATCCACCATCTCAAGGACAGGATCAGGTTAATGCTGCATTTCAGCAAAGACCAAGAAATGATCCATACTCTTCCACCTACAATCCCGGTTGGAGGAACCACCCCAATTTCGCCTGGAATCAGAATCAGCATCAATTCCAAGGCAACAATTTCCAGAGGCCCCCTCCTCCGCAACAACAAGCGCAACAACAAACTCAACATCAGTTTCAGCAGCCCTTCCAACCCCAACCTTTTCAAAATCAGACGAACAATTTTGCACCCAACAATTCTTTTCCCCAAAACAACTTTGTTCCGTCAAACAACGATAAGGTTTCCTCGCTAGAATGAAGTCTGGAGGCGTTCGTTAAACAATCGACATAATCCACCATCAACATCCAGTCGTCTATTCAGTCTTTGGTGCAACACACTGCTGCACACGGGCAAAGCATCAAGACCATCGAAGCCCAGATTGCACAGCTGAATGCGGCGTTAAGCGAGCAAGAAAAGGGGAAGCTTCCATCTCAACCACTCCCAAATCCCGGTCACCCACATAATGTACATATTGCTCTTGAACAACAGAACCATAATGTAAGTGCCGTGACTACATTGAGACCGGGAAGGATGCTGCACAACAACATTGGCACACGGAACGACGATGACACCCCGGCCGCTTCTTCTTCTTCTTCTTCGTCTTCGTCTTCTCCTTCGTCTTCTGAGCCTATTCTCCATTCTTCAAAAGGCTCTTCCTCTTCTTCTGCTCTAAACGGACCCATTTCTCACTCTACGAAAACACCAGCTCTGGGCTCCGCTCCAACTCCACAATCTCCTCCATAAGCATTGGACTCAACCAATTTTAAAAATGTTCCATTTCCAAACCGGTTGAAGTCTAATAAACAAAATCCACAAATGGAGAAGATTCTGGAGTTGTTTAAGCAGGTTAACATCAACATTCCCCTTTTAGATGCTGTCCAACAAGTCCCGTCCTACGCGAAAATCTTAAAGGACTTGTGCACGAAAAAGAGGAAATCTCAGGTACCCAAGAAAGTTTTCTTAGCTAGTGCTGTGAGTGATGCTCTTACCCAATCTTTACCTCAAAAACGGAAGGACCCTGGCTGTCCTACGATTTCTATTACCATTGGGGATAAGAACATCAACCGCGCACTATTAGATCTTGGTGCCAGTGTTAACCTGCTTCCGTACTCAGTATATGAGCAACTAAGTGTAGGAGAGCTGAAACCCATACACTGCACTCTCCAAATGGCCGACCGATCAATCACCCATCCTAGGGGTGAGCTAGAGGATGTGTTAATCAAGGTTGGGGACTTCATATTCCCCGTTGACTTCATTGTTTTAGACACACAGCCTGTAGCTAACCCCCGGAATCAAATTCCGGTGATACTCAGTCGCCCATTCCTTGCAACCTCAAATGCTGTGATCAATTGTCGAAATGGTTCGATGAACCTATCTTTTTGAAACATGACAATTGAACTCAACATTTTTAGGTTGGGGAATCAGCCCACCGAACCTAATGCTCATATACTATACGTCTGCTCGATCGAGGAGATCACCCCAGAAGAGTGTGAATTCGAGGAGTTTTTGTTTGATCACGATAACCTTAACACCACTAGTGCGTTCCTCTTCGAACCTGCTGCTGCTTCTGCGTCCGACAATGACTACGAGTGTTTCACTTTCTCGAACAATCTTAGCCACTCACCACCCGAGTTTGAATCCTTCGAATTTCCGGATGAGTTACCTGAACCATCCAACTCGGTCGCTTACACTCGTTTTGAACCTTTGCTGGAATCTTTTGAGTTCGAGACCTTTTCACCAATCTTGCCTTCAATCGTTTCACCTCCAACGCTCGAACTCAAGCCTTTGCCGTCTCACCTTAAGTACGCTTACTTGGGTGAGAATAAGACCTGCCTGTTATCTCTAGCTCCCGAGCAAGAGAGAGCCCTTCTCGCGGTCTTGCACAGCAATAGGCAAGCTTTTGGCTGGTCCATGGCGGACATCAAGGGGATTAGTCCCCTGATCGTTGAACATCACATTCATTTGATGGATAATGCCAAACCAGCCAGGGATCCACAAAGACGACTCAACCTAGTCATGAAGGAGGCTGTGAAAAAGGAAATCGTAAAGTGTCTGGATAGTGGTATCATCTACCCTATCTCTGATAGCCAGTGGGTTAGCCCCATTCACGTTGTCCCTAAGAAATCAGGCATAACGGTCATCACTAACGAGACGAACGAGTTAATCCCTACTCGCACCCAAACTGGATGGCGAGTATGCATCGATTACAGAAAACTCAACGCCGCAACGCGGAAGGACCACTTTCCGCTACTTTTCATTGACCAAATGCTTGAACGATTGGCCGGACACGAGTACTACTGCTTTCTTGATGGCTACTCCGGCTACAATCAGATTCCCATCGCCGAAAAAGACCAGGACAAGACCACATTCACTTGTCCTTTCGGCACGTTCGCATATCGTCGCATGCCCTTTGGGTTATGCAATGCGCCCGCTACCTTCCAGCGGTGTATGATAGGAATCTTCTCAGACATGGTGGAAAAATTCCTGGAGATCTTCATGGACGATTTCTCCATCTTCGGCGATTCCTTCAACGAGTGTTTGCTGCATCTTGACACTGTCCTTACCCGATGTAAGGACAAGAACCTCACTTTGAATTGGGAGAAGTGCTACTTCATGGTGCGCGAAGGTATTGTCTTAGGACATATCATTTCGCAAAATGGCATAGAGGTTGACAAAGCGAAGAATGAGGTCATTTCCAATCTCCCTCCTCCCAGATGCGTCAGAGACATCCGAGCCTTCCTTGGCCATGCCGGTTTCTATAGACGGTTCATCAAGGACTTTAGCAAGATTGCTAGGCCCTTGACTCTTCTACTGGTCAAGGAAACGCCATTCGACTTCAACTCGAGCTGTGTGACTGCGTTCGAGTCATTAAAAAGCTCACTCACTTCTGCTCCCATTCTTTCTTCACCTGACTGGACGCACCCATTTGAGATTATGTGCGATGCATCCGACTTTGCCATCGGTGCTGTCCTTGGACAACACATCAATAAGATGCCGCACGTAATCTATTATGCTAGCCGAACCCTGAACGACGCCCAACTCAATTATACAACAACCGAGAAGGAATTCTTGGCTGTTGTATTTGCTTTAGAAAAGTTCAGGCCCTACCTCATCGGCTCTCCAGTCATTGTCTACACAGACCATTCTGCTCTGCGCCATCTTTTTGCGAAGAAAGATGCAAAATCTCAGCTGATACGTTGGATCCTCTTGCTTCAAGAGTTTAACCTTGTCATCAAGGACAAAAGAGGATGTGAAAACGTAGTCGCCGACCATCTCTCACGACTTCCTTCTTCGCCTTCGCTTCATATCCTGATCAACGACGTTTTCCCAGATGAACAGCTCTTGACAGTATCTCGCGAACCCTGGTTCGCAGATATTGTGAATTATTTGGCCACATGATTACTACCGACTGAATGGTCAAGTCAGGACAGACTTCGATTCTTATCCCAAGTAAAACACTTTTACTGGGACGAACCCTATCTGTTCAAGTACTGTCCCGACCAGATTATTCGTCGGTGTGTCCCTGACGATGAATTCAAGAGTGTGCTGTCATTTTGCCACGATCAAGCATGTGGCGGGCATTTTGGTCCCAGAAAGACAGCTGAGAAGATCTTGCAATGTGGTTTCTACTGGCCACAACTCTTCAAAGACGCTCATGACTATTGCAAGACTTGCTCCCGGTGCCAACACTTGGGCCGGATATCCCGGAGGAACGAGATGCCGCTCCAACCAATCTTGGTTGTGGAGATTTTCGACATTTGGGGGATAGATTTCATGGGGCCGTTTCCCGGCTCTTTTGGGAACTTGTACATCCTTCTCGCTGTTGATTACGTCTCTAAGTGGGTCGAGGCTGTGTCCAGCCGGACTAACGACAACAAGGTTGTCGTTAGGTTTCTTAAAGAAAACATTTTCTCCCGTTTTGGGCACCCCCGAGTGATCATTAGCGACAATGGAACTCATTTCTGCAATAAGACTTTCGAGGCCTTGATGTGGAAATATTCCATTAATCATAAGCTATCTATGCCTTACCACCCCCAAACTTGTGGGCAAGCCGAAGTTTCAAATCGGCAAATCAAGCAGATACTGGAGAAGACGGTTTCCAAGAACCGTAAGGATTGGTCGTTGAAACTCACTGATGCCCTTTGGGCACTTCGAACCGCTTATAAGACCGATCTTGGCATGTCTCCCAATCGGCTTGTGTACGGAAAGGCTTGCCACTTCCCTGTCGAAATAGAGCATCGCGCATTTTGGGCGATAAAGGAGCTGAATCTGTCTCTCGAAGATGCGGGCAGCCATCGGAAGCTGCAGTTGAACGAATTAAGCGAGCTTAGGGATGAGGCTTACGACAACGCGGTTGCCGTTAAAAACCGAACGAAGGTGTTTCACGATAAACACCTTTTGCGCAAGACATTCGTACCTGGTCAACAGGTACTGCTTTACGACACCCGGCTACACTTCCATCCAGGGAAGCTCAGATCTCGCTGGAAAGGGCCGTATTTTGTGCGGAATGTGTATCCGCATGGCGCTGTGGATTTGGAGAATCCAAAGGATGGTTCATTTTTCAAAGTAAACGGACACCGACTTAAACCGTACCTTAGTGCCGAAACAACAGAGGAACTCCTGGTCTTACAGGAGCCGGTTTACCCTGCATAATCTTCCTCTGCCTACCACCAAACTTCGGTTATCCAGCCAAGAATAGTGGACACTGTTCCAAATAAGTTTGGGGGTATGTATATACCATTTTGTATATATTTGTGGAAATTCTTTTCCATTTTTTTTACTATTCTTCTTTTCTTTAAAAACAAAAACATAAACAAAAAAAATTGTGTATATCTAACCGACAATTTTGACCCTTCAAATGATCTCTTCATGCAACGACAGTGAGGACACTGTCCAGTTTAAGTTTGGGGGTACACTCGGTACGCATTTCTAATCTTCTCATTCATATGTATATTGTGCATCTGCATACTAAAATCCATAAAAATCAGAAAATTTTCTAAAAACATAAAAACTTTTTCGTCAAGTTAGCTAGTGGGAAAAATCAGATTCAACATTTCGACGGTTTTGTTTGATAAGATAAGAATAACTAAATCTTATTTTTTAGATTTTGAAAACCTGAAAGATAACTCTCCTTTGAACTTAACTATAACTGATATACGTCTTTACATCACACTATACATGTCGCGAGTTTTGGAAATTAGATGACAAGTCTTTTATGTCTAAAAACTTTTAAATGGATAAATGATTTCTGAGGATCAAATAGGTTTGTTCTGAAATAAGTAATATCAAGAATTGTTTATGAAGTGAAGCGAATATGAAGGAATGTTATTGATGCCTTAATTGGAACTAAATCTGAAAAATAACCCATCTGAAACTTGATTGGAATGATTACACACCTAACCCACTAAACACATCTTTTATTCAAAAAAATTATTGAACTGCCGGTTATATCTCCGTTCGCATTAAATCATCATGATTTTCACGCTAAATTGTCTTTTGTTTTTGGGCCTAGGTAACTTGAGTAATTAAGTCCGCTGGGGTGTCTCCACACCTAATACCCTAAAACCAACTGGTTTAGGTGCATTGGCCCAAAGCTCGTTAAGAAGCCTAGAAAGTCCAGATTAAAACAAAGTCAAGCAAGTGTTCTCTCCGAGTTAAAATTCCTAACGGTTCTTTGTGTGAGAATAATCTTGACAAAAGACAAGTTTTTATAAAAAAATATTTCTAGCGGAGATATGAAGGTTTTATTCTATGATAAAGACTATTGCACGTTCACAGAGGTGTGTATGAAATGAAAACAAGAAAAAGGTGGAGTGAAAAATAAGACCTAGTTTCCTGTTAGGGAAGATAGAAATTCTGAAGTTGAAACTTTACTGGAAAACGAAACTTGAAAAATACTTAACTCTTTATAAAACTTATGTGATCCTTTTAAAAATTTTATCCGGGCTTTATTGTGTGACATGATGACTTTAATCGATCCTTCTGGAACTTAACGACACTATTTGCACTGCACGTAAAGACATATAAAATCTTTAGTTAAATAAGAAGCGAGGTGTGAAAAATAAGGGTTCGATAGTCTAGACTTAGGATCATAGAATTGTTATATTTTGAAAAAAAACTTTAGGATTTGAATCATAGTTATTTTGCAAAACTAGCTTAACCGGATTTTGTGGGTAGTATCTGCTGAAAACCCTCAGGAGACAACACTCCTCCCATTAGGGACACCTAGAGGTTTAACGGCTTGTTGCACATGCTCAGTGCAATCGCGTTCCCTGCGAAAGTGAGGTTAGGAATTTTTGTGAATAAATTGGCTTTGCTCGGGACGAGCAAATGATAAGTTTGGGGGTATTTGTTCATATCAGATTTTTGCATTTTTATACCGCCCAATTTTTATCATATTGCTTATCGGTAGGTACTCTTGAGCCGTGTTTGCTAGTCAATTGCAAGATACAGGTTCTCGGCTCCAAACGGTGAAATTCATGGAAAAGCACGACAAATTCCGGATTTCTGCCAACCACAGATAAAACACGGGTCTCCGCTCTCTATCCGTATATTGCCACACACCAGTTTAAGAAGACAAAAGGGCAAATCGATTGTCATCTTCATGTACAAAGCACAATGGCAACACAAAGTCCAAGAAATTTACATGGAGCTCAAGAAAATCATGACAAAAGATCCACATCCAATCACCTTTGGATCTACTAAAATTCTGGAAGAAATGTGAAAAGATTATCAGAAACAACATATGCCAAACTACAGACAAAAGAAGACCAGGGAAGCACAAAAAACCGGAGGACCCAACTCCCATATAGGGCCGCGGATCCGCGGCCAATAGGGGGTTTAGGCCGCGGATCCGCGGCCATACAGGCTCCTCAGAAGGAGACGTTTTGGGGGCAGATTGGTCATTTCATTTTTGTTCAAAATGTTGCCCTAGGTTTCCAGCTCCCTGCCTATAAATAGTCCAGAACTTGCCAAAGCCAAGGGTGCTTAATCTTGTATTTAGATTTAGGTTACATGTGTTGTTCTTCTTCCTCCTCTCATCTCTTCTCCATTAAAAACTTGTAGTGAGCTTTTGTGAGTGAAGAATGAATAAAGGAGTTCTTGTTCTTACCATGCTTATCTTGTTGTAATAGTTAATTATATTTGCTTGTAATTTTCCTTTGCTAATCTAGTTGTTTTTATTTGTTGTTTGTTTCTTTCTTGTTCTCTTTTTCTTTATCCTTAAACAACAATGATGCTTACGCTTGATCCTTGCCGAGGTGAGGTCGCAAATAGCTAGTTGTAATCTTCTAACCTCTTTCTTTCTACCTTCCTCCTTTGTTTTATTTTCTTTTCCTTATAATGGGTGAGTAGTTTTCATACTTGTTAGGGTAGGATAAGGGAAGTTTGAGAGAAGGAAATCTCTCTCACTCTTTCCTTACCCAACATCTTAATTCGGACTCCCGTTAATTGAACCACAATCCGCTCCCTACGGCACCCTATCCTATATGATAGCGGTGATTCCTTAGTGAGACCGGTTGTGGTTGAATTAACCGGAGGTTAAGGCTAAGAGCCAAGAACGGACGGACAATCACCAAAAGGAAGAACTTATGCGTTGGAAAGCCTAGCTTATACTCGCAAGTTCCTTCCTAGTCGTGCTAATCCCCGTTATTGTCGATTACCGTAAAACCGATATTAAGAGTGGCAACGAAAGAAGTGAGCGACTCCTAACTCAAACTAACCTAATCCTAACCCTAACAAGCTCTCTTTACATATCATTTTAGCACATAGTTAATCACGAACAAATCTGGACATTTGGACTTAACTCGTTAAAACACATAGAAAAAGATTCCCATCTCCCTGCGAACGACCCGTACTCAACCGGCTAGCTACAAGCGAAACCGTCTTGATTGCGGTAATTAACTAAACTTAGCACGCAAAAACTCTAACAATCAACTAACAATTCTTGGTTTAACGGTACATCTTTTCACATCTCTGATATATGTCGTTATAATTTTTCAACGTCTTCAGAGAGGTGGCGGGTCCCAACGACCAAAAACTTCTCTTAATGCACTTCCAAATTGATGTGCATGCTTCAAATCGAATCGTGCCCCAAATTGGGCACATACCATATCAACATCGTTCAATTCGTCACGTAACAAATACACGTGCGCGCAAGTTGAATGATGGACCAAAATATCCCTAAAATAATATTTGCCTCCAAAATGGCGATAATAGATCGAAACGTTCTTAAACTAAAATAGTAGAGTCCAAACACTTTTTTGTTTGGATCCTAAATAAAAATGATCCTAAAATCTCGTTAAGTGGATCTTAGTCTCAAATTGGACTAATATATCCTTAACAAAAACAAATCGAGCCTCAAATGCTCACATACATTTAAGTCGATCTTAATCTCAAAATAGATTAACGGTCCTTAAATAAAATCCGCAAATGTAAAATATACGTATTTGGACTAATCCACGCCCTATGGGTGACAACATAAATTAGTTTCTGTATACAATCCACGAGCAACCTAAATAAACAAAAACACACACGACACGAAGTGAACTTTCGGAGCAGAAGAAAGTGGTTATCGCGATACGGTAACGTAATTAACTGCAGGGGCTTGCGTCTGCAGGGAAGAGCGTCCCCACAATCAAAAACCCCTCGCAAATAAGGGAGAATCTGATGAAGTCTGCTACAACGATCGCATTCGTTCAAAACTCCAATATATGGTGCCATAAATCAACTTGGAATCTTCGAAGATGTGGACAGATAAATCCAAATAGTATCTACCCCCAAATTCATGCAATATGATCCATCCCGGTTCATCTCTGTTTTCGGCGGTGAACAGGTACTTTTCCGCTGGTTCTCCATGTACAAAGATAGATTATATGTTCATTTCAATATTGTTTCATTGCATTGAAATGATTATCTATTCTATTACAGTGTACTCGGAGAACAGCGGGGAGGTGCTGCCAAAATTTACTCGAAATGAATGAAAGCAGAAGCGAATGAGTGTCTGCTCTATACATTCTTAATGGGATATAAGCCTTACCCCCGACAGGCGAAACACACACATACAATACGAATACACAACAAATGCACACATAAAGCACATACACACTAACAACCCTATACCTAAGCGAAATCATAAATGGAAACACATTTACACAGAATACAACTCATACTTGGGTATCTTCAAATCTAACTTTGTTAATCGATAATTTATTTTTTTCAACGACAAATTTGGCTCTACAGATTTTTTTTCTTTGTCAATAACCATCTCATTCTTAGATTTCTCAATATAGTCACCATAACCTACAATTTATATGTTATACAGTCTAACATGGTCCATGAGTACATCAGAGTTAAGGACTGGATATACGTGAATTGGCAACAATGCATGTAATCTAAGTTTGTCACAGGAGTTGCTGCTTTCATTGAATTTGCATGCGCACATAATAAGATCATATTAGAGAAGATTCTCTGTCCGTGCGATAGATGCGGGAGTAAGTTCTAGCAGAAGGTAGAAATTGTAGAGCTTCACATCGTTAAACACGGTTTTACTAGACTTTATACAACTTGGCTATATCACGGGGAAGGACAAGAAGAAGGCGGTAATACAGCAGAAGAAGAAGGAGAAGACGGTAATGCAGCAGAAGAAGAAGGAGAAGATAACTTCTTTTCAGGAGAAGAAATGGATGATATGTTAAAGGCTGCCATTGGTGGTAGTATTCCTACCGAAAATGACATTCCTTCCGATCAAGGACCGTGTGCGGATAAGTATGAAAAGTTCATAAATGATGCTAGAAGACCAATTTATGATAATGTAAAGTATTCTACCCTATCATGATTCGTACAACTTTTCCAGATTAAGTGCCTAAATGGATGGAGCAACAAGTCATTAACGATACTTCTGAAGTTCCTGAAAGATTCTATGCCCCCGAGAAATAACGTGCCGACAGCTGGTACGAAGCCCAGAAGATGATGTCTGATTTGGGTCTGAAGTGTGAGAAGATTCATGTATGTCCCAAAAATTGCGTGTTGTACCGGAAAGAATGCAGATTTAAAAGAGTGTCTAACATGCGGAGATGCCAGGTATAAACCGAAAGAATCTGATAAGAAACTCGATATGCCTGTCAAGATAGCACGATACTTTTCCATAACCC
The DNA here is from genome assembly GCA_030015575.1 of Agapanthus africanus. Lineage (NCBI taxonomy): Eukaryota > Viridiplantae > Streptophyta > Magnoliopsida > Asparagales > Amaryllidaceae > Agapanthus > Agapanthus africanus. The sequence goes on along the minus strand of JASDDO010000022.1, from coordinate 828,127,139 downwards.
AAAGGCTGCAGAAACTATTCAGGTGCAAGAAAATAGCCGAGGTAATGATTTGGCATCACCTTGCTGCTCCAAGCGAAGATGGAAAAATGAGCCATCCAAAAGATTCACCGGTATAGAATGATTTCCATAGGAGGCACCAAATATTCTGTAGTGATCCTCGCAATGTCAGGATCGGACTGGCTAGTGATGGTTTCTGCCCATTCAACTATATGGCTAGAAGTCATAGCACATGGCCCGTTATAATGATAGTTTATAATCTGTCGTCTTGATTGGTTATGGATCAATCCTACTTTATGATACCTCTTCTTATTGATGGACCAAACTCACCGGGAAACAATTCGACGTCTATTTCCGACCTCTGATCAATGATTTAAAATCTTTATTCATTGATGGTGTAAAGACTTACGATGAAAACATAGATACAATCTTCACAATGCATGCGGTTTTAATGTGGACAATTAATGACTTTCCTGCGTATGGAATGCTATCAGGTTGGTCTGTACATGGTCACAAAGCATGCTTTTATTGCCATCAAGATACAATATCAAAATGGTTGAATTTTAGCAGGATGGTTTATTATTGCGGTCATCGGCGTTTTCTGCCACTAGACCATCCCTATAGATTAGATGCTGCTTACTTTAATAGTCATCAGGAGCTTCTTGTGTCTCCATCCTCTTTGTCCGGAGAGGACGTGATTACTCAGTAGGATGGTTACAATAATGTAACCTTCGGGATAGATTCGACAAAACAGGTCAAACCACCCTACTGGAACAAGTTAAGCATTTTCTACGAGCTTCTGTACTGGTCAATAAATTTAGTGCGTCATTGTCTGAACGTCATGCACATAGAGAATGGAGTATCCGAGCACGTACTCAACTTGCTTTTTTATAAAGACGGAAAATCGAAAGACAACCTTCGTGCTCGGATGGATCTTCAAGACTGGAAAATTAGGAGTGAATTGCATCCTAAACCAATAGCGGGTAAACCGAACAAGTTTGTACTTCCCAATGCTACGTATCATATGGCACAACCGGAGAAGAAAAGGTTCCTGCAGTTATTGCATGATTTGAAAGTTCTCATAGGTTTCTCAAGATTATTTAGTAAGAAGATAAAAATTATGAAAGACAAGATCGTTGGGCTGAAAAGTCATGATCACCATATTATTGTGGAGCACCTTCTCCCATCAGCCCTCAGGACTTCCCTTCCCGAATCGGTTGGTTTAATAATCAATGAACTTTGTTGCTTTTTTAGAGAATTGTGCGCTAAAACTTTGGATGTTGTGACGCTGGAGAATCTAGAAAATTATGTTTCATCGATACTTTGCAAGCTTGAGCGTATTTTCCTACCGTCGTTCTTCGATATCATAATACACCTGACGGTTCATCTTGCAACCGATGCTAAATTTGCCGGACCGGTACAATATCGATGGATGTATCCCGTCGAAAGGTACGTTAAATTTTTCGTTTCACGTATTTTGTAAAATTATTATTGTCCTATATGCCCGTATTTATTTATGTAACATATTTTTCTTTAGGTACCTCTACACTCTAAAAAAGTATATACGCAATAGAAATCGACCAGAAGGTTCTATCATGCAAGGTTATCTTCTAGATGATGTAACCATATTTTGTTCCTGCTATCTGGACGAGAACATTGAGACGAAACTTAACCGATCTTAGAGAATTCAGGATGGGCAATATGGTAAAGCTGATTATAAAAGAGTAGACACTATGTTTATCAACAAGATATATCGGTTTATCCTTCTCAATAGCGTATGTCTTGAAGAAATTAGAAAGTAAGTTTTTTTGGATTAATTGTTATATTTGTGTTTGTGTGTGTATGAAATGATATAATATTAATGTCATAATTTATTGTTGAGAACAGAATTCATATTGATGAGGTACGTGAGGGGAGTCCTGATTGGAATGATGAATGATTGGAAAAATATTATCAGGATAATTTTTGCGATTGGGTTTCAGATCATATAAGTTATTTGAATAATATGTTATTGCTGGCAGTCTTAATCTAAACTTATATTGTTATGTATTTGCCGTAAAATTTGTTTTGTCAGATTCAGGATCCGAACTTGTTTGCATCGTTAGAGAGAGATTCAAGATATTTAGCTCAGTTTCGTAGTACGGAGGTTGCATGTTATAAAGAATTTGGTGTTCTTGGATACAAATTTGAAGTTAAGGATATGTAAACAACTCTATTCGTCGCCGAAAGACGCGGCCGGGACGTTGGGACGTCCGACCTAAATTTTGGGGGCAGATTGTAATTCTACGGTAGCGTCCCGGCCGTCAATCCGAGGCCAAATGCGGAAACAAAAACATTTTAGGAAACCGACGCTATCGTAGTCTTTCACCCGGATCGAACCATTAACGCTAAACTAGCAAACTACTAAGAAGTGAGAATGGCTATATCGATCGATCCGTGTCCTTCGGTCTTTGGCCACCATCTCAAGCTCCTTGCGGCATCTCCGATCTCCGGTCTCCTCGTCGGAAAGGGCACCACATCAATGAGTCCTTTTACGGGCTCCCGCTTCATCCGAAGCAACTCGGACACGAAGTTTGCTAGCCGACGTGTCCAAGGTGATGTAGAGAATGTGTGTGATAACTTTGTCTCAAGCATCCATTGATTCTCAACACATGAGAGTGTATGGATGGAGGTTGAAGATGATGCCATTAGTGGAAATGGTGAGCTAGAGGAAGAAGAAGAAGAGGCTTTCTTTTGTTATTGTGTGAGATAAAAGATGAGAGCACTAGAATGATAATCCAAGAGCCAACCCCAAGCCTATGGCTGCCCCCTCTCTCTCCATCCATCATTTCACACCCTTAATCAAACACTAATGTGACATTTGCACAATAAAAGAGACCATGAGTCACTAAACATGTCCATGTCACATTTAATGCACCTCATCATGAACTAAGCTCATAATTTCCACCAAAATAAACATTAACCCAAATGTTTACAACAATAAAAAGATATGGCAACATCTAAAGTAAACTCGTGACGGATCACAAGGATACCCCTCACTTGTATATACATACCTGCATCCGCATTCCGACTGAATGCGAATGCGATGAGACTAAAGTAATCCAACAAATCTAATACTAGGATCCGGCTTAAACCAAAGCCCACTAGTATGATCCGTCCGATCATGATCCGTGCACGACTGTACGTATATGATCGAACCCTGCCATAATACCATACGGCCTCTACAACGTTTCGCCCGAAACTTGAGAAACTGTCTGTGAGGGACTCTAAAGACTCATCAATACTTTGGCTGTGGATTTAACCACTAGCATGTCAGTGGTACTAGCTGTACGTAACGGGCTACCAGGTATTGACCAAAAGGGAGGTCGATGAGCGAACTCATCCTGATACCCTACAGAGCCTGTCAGTGACAATATCCGTACAGTCCGGTCCATTCGTCTATGAGTATCGTATGTCGGGCCTAGGGGTTGGTAAAAGTCAGACCCCCAAAAGCGGTACAAGTCGTGTCGGAGTGTAGCCCAGAACACCCTGAAATACTATTGGAATACCTACTAGTAAATCTCCTGCCTTGGGCAAGGACTTCGTGTAATGGCTCTCCTAGATACAGCGCGATCTCAACCCCAATACCGGGAGAGACGAAACCCCTACCGATCCGCTCACTGCCTCCATGTGGCTCGGGATTGTACCCAACTAAAACCTGTTTGCACGACTCCTTTGAGCCGTGGTAGGGTAGTAATCAAAGCACAGTGGGAACTCACACGAGACAAATGACGATCTCAGGTCGATGAACTAACATGTACATATGTCACCAGGGAACTGCTATCTGACATCAGGTATAATACCAACTAGCATGTTCCAGATGAGTCCTGTCCGGTGTACTCATAACCCAATGAGCACCTGTATACATCTTAGGTGAACCAACTGACACCAATGGCTTGTGAGACCGGCCACCTCCCCTCGTCGGGGTCTCGAATGTATACACTAGTCTACTAATGGAGTATCGATACCCAATCTCGAAACTCCCACGACTAGGGACCACTTTAAGGATGTGCTTATAGACTACCCAACTCTCACGTATATGATCGCCATCATACTGCTGGTAGTCAAGCAAGAATCCTAAGGGTTCTATCAATGTGTAATAGTGATCTGTAAGGTCACCTAAAGCTGTACACGATGATAAAGATAAACCAGATAGCATACTATCATCTTGAGCAAGACTGTCCTACCGGTATAGGTCCTCCCTCAATCATTGCAATCACGTGCCTGCGATCCAATAATTGACTTTGAGGGCACTATATCCAACAATCTCCCACTTGCACTCAAGGATACTCATTGTGATGTCGCATACTCACAGCCCCGTGTGATACCGAACACCCAACTCCTCTACTGATCAGTCTTACAAAGTCCGTTTGTAAAACTATTGAGTTCGAGGAATAGCCTCAGTGAGTGAATCTGCCCTGATGTTTCTTTCTATATCTCTCTTTATTTCAAGTTCGCGGAGAAAGCCATCTTCCGAAATGAGCAATATCTGTCTTAGAATATGTCTGAATATCTGATGGGACCTAGTTCATAAATGAACTCCAAATCCAAACTTCTTAGACTGTATCGTCAACTGAACCTAATCAGTATCTTGCGCCATGCCTCCCTCAGTATCCGCTTGGATCTCCTGTCCAAACTACTGCCCCTCGTCAGAGGGAAAACTATATCTCTGACAGTCACTCTGTCATCCAGGTCACCTTGGAAGCCTGGAATGATAACCGTCTCCCGAAGGAGGCTGTCGTTATCATATCCCTAGAACATCCACTTATGTTCTAAACTGCTTCCGAATGTTTCTCCAGGATTGGATTAATATCTGAACTTATTGCAGCTAGTGCAAAAACAACATCTGGTGTGGTACTTGACATCTCATGATTGACTCAATTGCCTAAGCGAGTGATATGTCAATCATGCACATCCCTCTCCCCTTTAGTCTGTAAGACACCTTTAGAGAGGGTGACTCCATCACCTGCGGGTATAGTACCGTGCCAGCAGTCGTCCATTCTAAAACACCTTTAGAATGCTGTCTAAGTACCCAGATTGGGACATTACCCAAATCCAGATCTAAAACCATAGATCTAGTAAGCAGAATGTCTGATATTATATCTATATCCTATGTGGAGAAACCACTGTGTGACAACCAAAATATAACCGATAGTAGTATAGGAATTTTACTTCCTACTCTGTGTATGTCATCCAAATACTAGGACATCACACCCTTCTACCTTCTTAACAGATCTATCCGCTATTCTGATGAAGTCAAACCTATGACTGTCACATCAGAAATAGATAATCTATCTCCGCTATATCTGCTTTAGTCTATAAATAGACATAAGCTACTTTCCCACTATGCTTCCACTTCTCCCACTGACTACGACAATCCTCTGGCAGAGTCATATACACATGCACTTCTAAAGCCAATTTAGAACGATGCTATATTCATCCTCTTGTCGGGTCTCATAGTTTGGAACAACAGTAGTGTCAAGTCTGGGTAAACAAGAACCTCCCTGTCACCGTCCTTGAGGATACCGGAATACCTCTCGGGTGCTTGAGCTTACCTTCCATATCTGTGGAGTGGCCAATGGAATGTCAAACCTGATTGAATCTTTAGGTTCTCATCAAATTTCCAGTAATCGTTTGTGGTTCTGGAATCATTTCCAGTTCTACCATACTCCCACTACTGTTTTCTGAAAAAATCCATTTTTATCAAAACTGTGGCGAGTCTAGAGCAATATCACTATTGATCTTCCAGATGGTAGAAAGTCAACCCACGTCATAGCCCGAGTCAACCCACAAACAGCCATTACAGAAACGTGTCTTGAGTTATCCAGAGTCTGGTTTTAAGCATAAGCCGGACAACTCCATATACCTTAACATCGTTAAGATATGATCCATTCTATATACAATATAGAAACAGAGGCACTGATTTAATTGGAACCAGATTCAAATCATGCAGCTATCTCCAATGCATGTCAACTAAATGGAGAGAGGCCGATCAGCATTACTCAACTTAGGAATGCATCCAAATATGAGTAACCTGAAAGAGAAACAAGTTTCTCAAAAACCATTACTATCAACTGAATGCCGGATACAAGTATCTACATCTTCGAACACCTTGAAGAATCCTGATACTTGCAACACCTGGTTCTCTACTTTATTCTTATACCTATAACTTCTCAAAATTTGGACCTTTTGTTTCTACGAACACTTGTCTAAGAACTAGAGAAGTCACAAATAAACAGAATATAGTACGAGTACCAACCCCTCTGTCCTAATGGAAACTGGACAACATACATTACTTTGTATAAGTCCGCTGAGTTGAATAACTCAAATCCTGTGCGTCGTAGGTTGAAAACTATACTATGGTTATGAAGAATTACACCGCTGTTGAATGCTCCTTACCTAACCATCAACTGATATAGGTAAATGTTATGGACATAATTTCAAAAAGTTATATCTCACTTTATAAAAATAAACGTACAGATATATCAGTTTGAAATTGGTGCATAACAACGGATATTCAAAACCAAATATTTGCCATCCGACAAAAACCCAAGTGATTTTCTCAAATATCACCAATTACAACGAATCCCGATATAATGAGGATGATCACCTAATTCTCAATAACTTTTGTTAGTGTATATGCCCTAGGGGCCATTATTGTATCATACTAGCGTGTATATTACTTAATGGAAGCTTGGGATATTCACAGATGTATATATAACAGTCTTGCTAAAAATGGTAGTATGCTACTTGGTTTGTGTCTACTTTAATATGTGCATATGTTTCTTGTAACGTATCACTTATACATATTAGTAGAGCCCTCAGGATCTTTGCTTGATTACCAACGTTGTGATGGCAGTCACACTAGTGGGGGCTGGGTAGTCTATAAACAACATCCTATACTTGTCCCTAGTCGTAGGATTATCGAGACAGGGCATCGATATTCCGAAGTAGACTAGTGTGTACGCTTCTCATCCCAATTGGGGAGATGGTCTGTCCCACAGCCATCAGTACGTCGTACTGGAGATAGTATACAGGTGCTCGTTAGGTTATGGGTACACCGGACAGGACTCGCAGGGGAACTGTTGGTTGGTATTATACCCGTCGTCAGTTAACAGTTCCCAGGTGACATGAGTACAGCATAGTCCACAGACTTGACACTGCTACTTCGCCTCGAGTGTGTCCTACTGTTCTTAGATTGCTACCCTACCACGGCTCAAAAGAGTCATGCAAACAGGTAGCGGTTGGGTGCAGTCCTGAGCACTTGGAGGCAGTAGTGGTTAGACAGGATTCATCTCTCCCGGTATTGGGAGATGATATCGCGCTGTGTCAGAGAGCCATTACGCAAAGTCCCTAGCCAGGGCAAGCGAGATTTACTGGTAGGTTCCAATAGTTTCTCAAGGTGTAATGGGCTACGCTCCGACACGACTTATACTGCTATTAGGGGACTGACGCTTGCCGCCCCCTAGGCTCGATATGTGATAGTCTTAGATGAACAGACCGGACTGTACGAAGATTGTCACATCAGACTCAGTAGGAGTTCGGATGGGTTTCCTCATCGGCCTTCTTATCGACATCTACCTGGGGACCGTTACGTACAGCTAGTGCCGCTTGCGGTCTGTGGTTAAACCCATTACCAGCGTAGTGTCGAGTCTTTAAAGTCACACACAGAGAGTTTCCCTGCTCCAGGCGAAATGATATAGAGGTCTTATGGTTTTACGACAAGGGTTCGGACGCATACGTGTTTAAATGCACGTACGACGTTCGGACAGTTTTTTACTAGCCGGCTTTGGTTTAAGCCAGATTCTAGTATCAGGTTATTGGATTTATACAGTCTAAAGTTTTTCCGTGTTTTCACGGATTGGAGGGGCATTCTCGTAATTTTCCGGGAAGCTTCTAGAAGCATGGTGACTTGGGGGTTAAGGTGGCATAAGCATTTATTGCTTAATGACTCATTTGTGTGATTCATTCTTAGAGTTAATGCTTCATTTATTGAGCTTATGACTCATGTGATGAATCACACAAGGTGAATGCATCAACCATGATGATTAATCATTTATATTATTTATTTGATAAATTGTTATGGTTGTTATATTCTAATGAGTTCATTTTTCAATATCATTCTTATCATCACATTCTCTCTCCTCAAGCTCTCTCATTCTTGAAACCCTCACCCTAACCTCTCATGTGTTGAGATCAAGGGTTAGCTAGACTAATACATCCATAACCTCACTCTATATCCCCTAGGTAGCTTAGATTAGCACTTTGAGCAACCTAGTTATCTCAAATTAGAGATCAAGCTTGGCGTAGGAGCTCTCGGGTGGATCGCCTTTGACTTGAGGAGGCCGTTGAGGTGCCGATGTTCCAAGGAACCTACGAGGAGTGGAGGACAACGATGAAGACCCGAAGGACAAGCAACGTGAGGTATAACTTCGAATCCGAGTAGTTAAACCTCTCGTAGTTTGCTAGTAACGGTTTAGATACGATTCATACGCTCAAGTCCGTGTTACGAAGCTTTGATAATCGTTCTTCATATATTCCGCCTCCCCGCAAGTTAGTGGGGTGCGTGATATGGACTTACAGTGGTATCAGAGCCAACTAAACCATTACTAGCTTGTTAGCAACTAATTAGGACTTCGATCGTCGGAAAACACGAAAACAACACCCCGAACACCCTGACAGTTTCTGATAATTTTAAACTTGTCAAAAAAAATATTTGATATACCTTAAAATTCACGGCAGGGAAATATAAGAAAACTGGGAAAATACGAGCTCTCAACTCGGTTAGATAGCCGCGGATCCGCCGCCGAGTCAACTCGGAGTTGACTCGGATTTGCGCAGTAATTCATATATTTTGGTGTTTTGTTTTCCTGTATATTCTGTTTCTGCCTAGGTTACTTTTGTGCTGGCTTGCTTTTGGGGTAGACACGGAAAGAGGTTGTCGATCGATGTTCTAAATTATTTGCTAATCGGGATTTTATCTGTAATGTTTAATGTGTTCGTAAACCTCCCCTAACTGCTAGTATGTCGGTTGGCAGGGGGTTGCACATTTCTGTAATATTTACTGTTTGTGTATATGGACTTGATTGGAATGTTGTGATGATTAGCCGGGGTTTGAGATGTGTTTTATATTCATTCATTCGATGTAAATGTAATATGATGTAATATTCTTTTGCGGGGCGCATCCAGGTTGCGATTGTAGCCACCGTTATATTATTTCTTTTTTACTGTTTTTGCTCTTAGGATAGACCCAAGGTGGGGTGCACAAACTACCGGGTACTTTGAAGTGTTTAGTGGCCTACTCACGTTGTTGAGGGAGACCGCTTCACTTCGGGTACTTGGCGGGTAGTTTGCCGTACCCATAGGGGTCTAGGGTGGGGTAATGGCTATTCATCACAACTGTGTAATCCGTCTTTTGTTGCAGGCTCAAAGCAAACGCGGATTGCTAGTATATCCAATAAAGTTCATCTGTGATCTGGAATGCCTATTATTGCGTCTGACGAATGTTCAATATCTATATATGATAGCTATTAGACGTCACTTATGTTTTACACCCGCGCTAGCCCAGCCCCCGCTCTGTCGTTAGTTAAGTAACCTAACGGGTGATGACGGGACCCCGTGGCGAATGCAGATGGCATAAGAGGACGTGGTATTTTCGTTGTTTTCTGCAATGATAGGATAAATGATGGGACACATTATTATAATGCAAAGAAAATAAACCAAAGTTCAATCGTTGGAACAAATTTAAAAGAAATCACTCGGTTATTTTAAAAAGATCAGAATTTTTAATTGCGGAGCTTTAACCACTCCTTTTAAAAAGTATCAGGTTCTTTCGATTATATCAAGTTCACTACGTTCATGGTTTTGCCAAAACCATTCGTAGCCCTCCGTCATTTCATTTGGGTATTCAGTAGTATTCAAGCTATGTATTTTGACCTAACGCCAAGGTATAGTGTTTGGTAGCTGCTGGGTATTCATTTGTTGCATAGATAGATGTGTTAGTTTGGGACAGTCGTATTATCATTTTGGCCTAACGTCAAGGATATGTACGGATGGGTTCAAATTAATAAGGATAATGATGGGTAGAACTTGACATGTGACTTATGACATTTTGACCTAACGCCAAGGTTATAAGAGCATGGGGCAAAAATTTATATTGGGAATTTCTAAAGAAACTGAAATTTGCAGACAGAGCATACCATTTTGGAGTTTGATGAATGTTGGTAGGATTCCTTCAACATTACACGATGATATTTTGGATCCCGATCCTACTGTGAGTATATACTACTTATCAGGAGATTCGTCACTTAACGATCAATGCTATAAACCAAGTAGGTGCCTAGAAAGGTGTCAGCGGGGCTACGCCCCCAGAGAAAAGAGGTTCTTTAATTAAGAAACTTCGCGAAAGTGTTGGAAAACCTCCCTCGAAGTATCGACACTAGCCTGGCTGAACGGTTAAGCAAGTATTGTACGGTGAGAATAAATCCTGGCTAATTCTTCTTTTATGGTTTGAGGAAGGATTCGAGAAACAGTGGGAGCCATCCTATTTAGATAAATTAAAAAACCACTCTAAACTTGCAAGAGCATCATGCTAAAGTGTTTTTCTTCTCTCTCTCTTAATTGCAGCGACCTTGTGACCACGACTAGGTTACATCTAGATAACAAATTGACTGAATCTGACGTATATGACTGGCAAAGGTCTGTCCAGATGTCCATTGCCTATGACAAGTTGGACCACCCTATTACTACTCAAGATCCCGCCGTCCCAGGTCCAGTTTCCACCATCGCGGATAAGGATATCCGTAAGACAAGGGAAAAGGATAAAGCGAAAGCCAAGTGCCTCGTGTTTGCTTCAGTTGATGGTGTATACCAGAAGCAGCACGAGAAGATGGACCCAGTTTCCATCTTTCTCCATAACAAAGATTTATATGGAGAGCAATCTCATATCACAAGATATGAGACCTCGAACGAATTAATTCAAGCGAGGTTGGATTTCGGGTCATCTGTAGGGGACAACGTCCTTACAATGACTAGCTATATTGATGAGCTCCAGGACCTAGAGACCACGTTGGGAAACGAGTCAGATACTGACTTGATCCTACAGTCTCTGCCTTCTACCCTAAAGAAAACCAGGGAAGTAGAAGGAAAGAGAAGGGCAAAAGTTTCGGGACTGAATGTAGTAAAAGAGGAACGTTCCTAATGTTATGGGATTGGGCATTGGCAGAAAGATTGCAGGGCTTTAGAAGCCAGTAGCCAGGATACGAAGTATGTTGTGGCTTCAGCCTCAAATGTGTTTGTAATTGAGAACTGTTTGTCAATTAACTCTATTTCCTGGGTACTAGATACCGGAGCAGGATCTCATATCTGTAATTCATTACATGCTTTAAGAAACCGTAGAGTTATGAAGGTAGGTGATTTGTCTCTCAGAGTTGCAAACGGAATGAGCATGGACGCTGAATCCGTGGGAGAATATCGCCTAGGTTTGACAAGTGGGCATATATTGATTTTACGTAACTGTTTGTATATACCTAGTATGACTTGTAATATCATATCAGTGTCCTCACTTTCGAGAGAGGGATATGATTTTTCATTCATAAGCGATGTAGTTAATATCCACCTAAATCAAGTTCTGATTGAATCAGGTACATTAGATAACGGTATATACGTATTAAGTCAAGATCAGTTTTTCAATGTCCAGAACACACTTAAAAGAAAGTCTCCGGAATTAAATCAGGCTTTCTTATGGCATTGTAGACTAGGTCACATCAATGAGAGAAGGTTAACTAAGTTACATAGAGAAGGATATTTGAATCCGTTCGAATATCAATCTTATGCTACTTGTGAATCTTGTCTCATAGGAAAGATGACAAAGACTCCGTTTACTGGACACGGAGTAAAAGCAAGCGAGCTCTTGGGACTCGTACACAGTGATGTGTGCGGTCCAATGTCTACACATGCGAGAGGAGGTTATTCCTACTTCATTACTTTTACGGATGATTTTTCTAGGTATGGATATGTCTTCTTGATGAAGCATAAATCCGAGGCCTTTGAAAAATTCCAGGAATACAAAAATGAAGTGGAAAACCAAATAAGCAAAAGTATCAAGACACTGAGATCTGATCGAGGTGGTGAATACTTAAGTGCCGAGTTCCTAGGTTACTTAAAAGAGAATGGAATTCTCTCTCAGCTTACTCCTCCATACACACCACAACATAACGGTGTATTAGAGAGACGGAACTGAACCCTATTAGATATGGTACGTTCCATGATGAGTAACGCTGAGTTACCGCGATCTTTCTGGGGTTATGCGCTAGAATCAAAAGCATATCTTTTGAACATAGTTCCTACCAAAACTGTCCCTACCACACCATATCAGATGTGGAGTGGGAAGAAACCCTATCTTCAGTATCTGAAGATTTGGGGATGTCCAGCTTTTGTTAAAAAGCAGCATGCGGACAAGCTCGAGGCACGATCAGTACAGTGTAAGTTTGTGGGATATCCAAAGAACTCCAGGGGATATCTATTCTATTACGCAGAGGAACAAAAGGTTTTTGTTTCTCATAATGCCCATTTTCTAGAACATCAGTTTTTAGAAAAGGAAATAAGTGGGAGCGAAATATAACTGGAAGAAATTCCAGAACCACAAACTTGTTAGGTCCACGTTACCTCTCCCGGTACTTTCGGGGTTGCGGAAACGGTAAAACAAAATTTTTTCTGGACTTGGCAACATGGACCGTAAAAGCCGGATCTTTACTAAACAATACACTAGCATCCTAACTAGAGATTTATCTACTCGGTTAGGGGTTATACCTCAACTTGAACTCCTTCTCTTCTTGTTGTTCTTCTCTTCTTGTTGTTCTTCTCTTTGCTTGCTCGATGGTTGATCCAGACTTTGGTCACCTCCGCGGCCTCCTTGAGTCGAAGACGATCCACCCGAGAGATGTACACCGAGCTCCACCTCGAGCCGAGGTAACTAAGGCAAGGAGATTGCTAATCTAGAAGCCCTAGGTTGTATAGAAGTGGTAGATGAATGGTTTTGTCTTTGTGGGATCTTTATCTCTCAACACATGAGATCAAAAGATAAATCAAGAGGAGAAAGAAGGAGGAGCTAGCTAACAACCATGGAGCTTCTCATTCCAAGAGAGAGAATGAGAATGAACAAATGAAAAACTTAACCAAGAGAAAACACAACCATGGTTGCAATAATGCAAAAACATTATCATTACTAATCCCATCAAGATAAAGTTGATGGCTACAAATGACATGACCATTATCATCACAAAAGAAAAAGAAAACCAAAGAATACTTTAGATCTTTCAAGAAGATCCTAGTCAACTTTGGTCAAATGGTCAACAAAGTCAAGATGGTCAAATGGTCAATGTAATTAGCCATAACATAATTATCAATAAAAGGATTAGTAAATAATGTCCCCGGCTCATAATGGTTTTGACCAAACGAACTGTCAAAACCCTAATGAGCCTGCCACATAACGGTTTTGGCCGAACCAACTGCCTAAACCCTAATGAGGCACCTCCTCCTTCATCGCTCCGGAAAACTGTGCATACACACCTGCATCCGTATTCCGTAGAATGCGGATGCACAGAAGACAAAACAAATCCATCCGTGCAATACTAGGATCCGGCTTAAACCAAAGCCCACTAGTATTGCCTGCCCGAACACCACACGCACACAAGTGTACGTAAGTGATCGCAGCCCTGCCGTAAAACCATACGGCCTCTACACGTTTCGCTCAGTGCAGGGAAACTCTCTGTGTGGGACTCTAAAGACTCGACACTACGCTGGCAGTGGGTTTAAACACAGACCGCAAGCGGCACTGGCTGTACGTAACGGTCCCCAGGTAGATGTCGATAAGAAGGCCGATGAGGTAAACCCATCCGAACTCCTACTGAGCCTGTATATGACAATCTCCGTATAGTCTGGTCTGTTCGTCTGATACATCGCATGTCGGGCCTAGGGGGCGGTAAACGTCAGTCCCCTAAAAGCGGTACAAGTCGTGTCGGAGTGAAGCCCAATACACCCTGAGATAACACTGGAAACCCACCAGTATATCTCGCTTGCCCTGGCCAGGGACTACTCGTGTAATGGCTCTCCTAGACACAGCGCGATGTCAACCCCCAATACCGGGAGAGACGAATCCTGTCTAACCGTCACTGCCTCCAAGTGCTTCGGGACTGCACCCAACTACTACCTGTTTGCACGAATCAGTAGAGCCGTGGTAGGGTATTAATCAAAGAACAGTGGGAACACACTCGAGGCGAAGTGACAGTGTCAAGTCAGCGGACTAAGCTGTACTCATGTCACCTGGGAACTGATAACTGACGATAGGTATAATACCAACCATCAGTTCCCGACGAGTCCTGTCCAGTGTTCTCGTAACCTAACGAGCACCCATATACTATCTCAAGTACGACGTACTGACGGCTGTGGGACAGACCGTCTCCCATGCTGGGATGAGAAGCGCATACGCTAGTCTACTCCGGAGTATCGATGCCCTATCTCGATACTCCCACGACTAGGGACGTGTATAAGGATGTGCTTGTAGATTACCCAGCTCCCACGAGTGTGATCGCCATCACAACGCCGGTAATCAAGCAAAGATCCTAAGGGCTCTACTAATGCGTATAGGTGATATAATAAATAAACACACATGTACACATTAAAGCAGAGATAAACCAAGTAGCATACTACTATATTGAGCAAGATTGTCTGTACAACTGTGAATATCCCAAGCTTCCATCAAGTAATATACATACTAGTATGATACAGTAATGGCCTCTAGGGCATATACATTAACAATCTCCCACTTGCACTAAGGCCATGTACTGGCGTATCGAAGACCTATCATCTCGATCAGCCGCTCGAACTGAGTCTGGGGTAAGGCCTTCGTGAATGGGTCCGCTGTGTTGTCCTTTGTGTCCACTCTCCGCACCTCGATCTCCTGGCGATCAATGATCTCCCTGATCAGGTGATACCGCCTTAAGATGTGCCTGGATTTCTGATGGGACCTTGGTTCCTTCGCTAAAGCTATAGCCCCATTGTTATCGCAATACAAAGGTATTGGGTCAACAATGGACGGAACCACCTGAAGTTCACTAATGAACTTCTTTATCCAGACCGCCTCTTTTGCGGCATCGCTTGCAGCAATGTATTCAGCCTCCATCGTCGAGTCTGCGACGGTATCTTGTTTGGAACTCCTCCAACATACCGTCCCTCCGTTGAGGGTAAACACAAAACCCGAGACAGACTTGCTGTCATCTTTGTCACTCTAGAAGCTTGAATCGGTAAAGGACTCGACCCTGAGGTCTCCATTACCGTAAACCAGGAACATCTCCTTAGTCCTTCTTAGGTACTTGAGAATGTTCTTTACTGCTGTCCAGTGGTCCTCACCTGGGTCTAACTGATACCGGCTTACCGCGCCCAGCGCTCAAGCTACATCTGGTCTTGTACATAGCATCGCATACATTATAGATCCTACCGCCGAAGCGTAGGGTATAGTGCTCATGCGAACCCTCTCCTCGTCAGTCTTAGGAGACATCTTCTTGGAGAGGGTAATTCCGTGCAATGCGGGTATGTTACCGCGCTTGGAATCCTCCATACTAAATCTCTTTAGTACGGTCTCTATGTACCTGGACTGCGAAAGTCCCAGTAGTCTCTTGGATCTATCTCTATAGATCTTGATCCCCAGAATGTACGAGGCATCACCGAGGTCCTTCATGGAGAACCGTTGTGACAAAAATAGCTTGACCGATTGTAGCATAGGAATGTCATTTCCTATCAAAAGAATGTCGTCCACGTACAAGACTAGGAATACGACAGTTCATCCTACAATCTTCTTATAGACACAAGGTTCATCCTCGTTCTTGATGAAATCAAATTCCTTGATTGCCTCATCAAATAAGTTCCAGCTCCGCAATGCCTGCTTTAATCCATAAATGGATTTAAGCAACTTGCACACCTTCCCGCTGGTCCCACTGTCTACGAAACCTTCTGGTTGATCCATATAAACGCACTCTTCCAAACAACCGTTTAGGAAAGCTGTTTTTACATCCATCTGCCAGATTTCATAGTCATGGAAGGCAGCAATGGCAAGTAGGATCCGAATGGATTTGAGCATAGCCACCGGAGAAAAAGTTTCGTCATAGTCCAAACCAGGTCTTTGACGAAAACCTTTTGCAACGAGTCTAGCTTTATAGGTTTCCACCTGCCCATCTACACCAAGTTTCCTTTTGTAGATCCATTTGCATCCAACGGGTTTTACCCCAGGTGGAGCAATATCCAAGGTCCACACTTTATTGGCGTACATGGACTCCATTTCGGATTGCATTGCTTCCTGCCAATTATCAGAGTCCCTACTGATAATGGCCTGCCTGAAACTGGTAGGGTCATCTTCTTCCAAGATGCAATCCTCTCGATCCCCGTCTATGAGAAAACCGTAGTATCTCTCGGGCGGATGAGAAATCCTACCAGATCTGCGGAGTGGCTGAGGTTCGTTTAGGGTTATTGAATCTAGCGGTTCCTCCAAATTTTCAGTTACATTTTGTGGTTGCTGAATTTCTTCCAGTTCTACCGAACTCCCACTAGTTTCTTTTGCAAGAAACTCCCTTTCTAAAAAGGTAGCGTGGCGAGATACAAACACCTTCTGTTCCTCAGTGTGGTAGAACAGCGGCTCTTCCAGCAGCCAAGGAGGAAACCATTTCCAAGGCTACACTGGATGACTATATAGCTCAGCAAATACGAGCTCATCAGGCGAGTGAAGCGGCCGGGCAAATTGTCAAAACTGGACGGCCCTATCCGAGCTGGTATGACCAAATCAGCTACCTGCCAGGATATACGATCCCTAAGTTCCATGTATATAAGGGGACAGGGAACCCACATCAGCATGTCGCTCAATTCAGGGCCTTATGCGGCAACACTGGAGGCGACGACAGGCTGCTGCTTCGCCAATTCGTCAGCAGCTTAGCGAAACAGCCTATGAATGGTAATCAGAGCTACCTAACAACTCTGTTAAAACATTTGTGGAAATGGAGCTACTGTTTACACAAAGATTCGCGAGTGCTAGTGGTCACACCCCGATAACAGCACTGATTAATGCCAGGATAAGACCAGGCGAAACGTGGGTCAAATACGCAACACGATGGCGAAACCTATGGTCGAAATGTGAACAACATATAGAAGAGGCTCCTGCAGTAGGCATGTTAGTGGGCACTCTTGATCCGCAAGCGACCATCTCGCAATTCATGATGTTCTTCAGGCCGACCACCTTCCAGGCCTTGATTGACAAATTAGCCCAAATGGACCAGATGGGCCATGGACCGTCTCCTCCAAAACCGGACTCTCGAAATGAGAAAGGGAAAGGAAAAACGATCGTCGTCCCCAATGCTCAACAACAGCCAAGCAACTTGAAGCCGGTTGTCCGTCGAAACAATATGCGTCCATGCGTATCCCTCGAGGAGAGGCTAGGACATCCTTACTCGTTTCCTCAAAATAAAACGAGAAGACTGTTCGAGCTGGCACTGCGCAACAGGCTCATCAATCTGCCAGATCCAAGATGCCCGTTGCAGCCAAACGACGTCAATGATCCCAATTACTGTCCCTACCATCGAGTGTTGGGTCATCCGATTAAGGATTGCTACGTCTTCAAAAACTGGATTGAAGACCAATACTTACAAGGCAAGTTTGCGCTATCTGAAAAGTGGAAGGTAAACCCACCACAGCCGCACACTCCAAAGAAGACGGACGCACCGGGGGCAGCTTGTCACGTGATCTCTCACTCATTGATAGACGATAAAGAGGCTCCTTGCGCTGAGAAAACGAGGGCAGATTCTAAACCGGAACTTCTGTGGCCGTCAGACGAGATGATCGATACCTTCCTAAATGAGATTCGTCTGAAAGTTAGAGCCAATTAAGAGCGTGAGATGGCCATATTGGAAGGAGCTAAACGCCGGAAATTAGACGAAAGAGCCAAGGCACTCCCGTCAAATCAAAAGACGTCCGCTGCGGATAAAAACAAATTCAAGACAAGGAAAAGGTTTGCTAAGGCCATATCAATAGGAATGAAGCTACCACCCTCTGAATAAAACACGCTCGGTAGAGTAGAGATGCATCCTGATTACTGCTTATATCATCAGAAGATCGCACATCCTACCGAAGACTGCGACTCCTTTAAGTGTTGGTGGCAAGGGTATGTCGCTCACAGGCAGTACGTCAACAGAACAAAGCGTGAAGCTCGTAGACAGCGGAAGAATGCGACAGATGAGTATAAAAGAGTTGCCGGCAATTGTCATAGGGATGATCCCGGGGGATCATGAGTTCTCACCTTCAGGAGCGACTCCGACGAAAAAGTAGCCCTCAGCCCTCTTTTTAAGGAATCCATCTCTGAAGAATTGAAGAATTACGAGAACAGTCAGCCGTGCAATTGCACGATACCTGGAGAGAATCCCGGACCCGCAAATAACGGAGCAAACAAAAAGGATAAAGGAAAAGAAAAAATGGTCTTTGTCGCCAACACTCAACAGCAATCGAGTGACCTTAGACCGATTACTCGCCAAAGCAACAAGCGGCAACCCCTCTATGAGAGGTTGAAGCGTCCTTACTCATTTCCCCAGGATGAAACAAGGAGGCTGTTCGAAATGGCGGTGCACAACAGGATTATCACTCTACCGGAGCCGAAACAACAGCTACAACTGAATGATGTCAACAATCCTAATTACTGCCCTTACCACCAAGTATTGGGTCATCCGATCGAAAACTGTTACGTTTTCAAAAACTGGGCTGAAGATCAATACCAACAGGGCAAGTTCACGCTGTCCGAAAACTGGAAGGTGAGCCCGCCACAGCCTCATGCTCCTAAGAAGATAGATATGCCGGGGGCATCATGCTCATTCGTAAGGAAAGAAGCCCCATAGACCGAAAAGTCAGTAAACTAGAGATTCGCCTCGAATACGGCGACAGCGGACCGAAACGTCCTTAAACTAATGGTGGACCGAAACGTCCTTAAACTAATGATGGGCCACTATGTCCTAAAACTAGCTATGGATCGAAACGTCCTTAAACTAACAATGGACTACTATGTCCTAAAACTAGATAATGACCGAAATGTCGTTAAACTACTACCAACCCGCGACGTCCCCAGGCTGACGTGGTAAAAAAAACGGTATGTCCATAACCAAAGTGGGCACGGATGAAAACCCGAAAGGGCTCCGTGAGTAAAAGCAGCAGGGCTACCAGCGAGTGTTTGTGAAAACCTGAAAGGGCGCAAACTCGTTAAAAAAAAGGTATGTCCATAAGAAAAATGGGCACGGATGAAAACCCGAAAGGGCTCCGTGAGTAAAAACAACAGGGCTACCGGCGAGTGTTTGTGAAAACCCGAAAGGGCACAATCTCGTTAAAAGACACTTACAGGGTCCTCTCGACCTTCTAAGGGGAAACCACCCGCGTGAGATCCTTACGACTCACAGGGAAGCAACACACTTAGGGATCCTCACGATTCCTAAGGAGAAATTACACTTGCGAGATCCTCACGACTCGTAAGGAGAACTCTCTTATGGGACCCTCACGGTTCATAAGATTTGAAAGTCTTAAGTTGCAAAGACCTGAACCTGTTCTTAAGCAACCCCCACAACCTTCGATATTGCCCTATAAGCGGCTCATACTGACCCTTGTATACAATCCACGGGCGCGAATAAACATTTCCCTAACCAAGTCCCATCAGTGACTGGGGATATGTTCGCACGGTGAACAACCCTTATAAGTCCTCTCGACTTATAAGGAGAAAACCCTTTTGTAAG
This sequence comes from Agapanthus africanus, assembly GCA_030015575.1. Classification (NCBI taxonomy): domain Eukaryota; kingdom Viridiplantae; phylum Streptophyta; class Magnoliopsida; order Asparagales; family Amaryllidaceae; genus Agapanthus; species Agapanthus africanus. Next base: position 828,107,295 of record JASDDO010000022.1, on the reverse strand, counting down.
ATCCTTACGACTTACAGGAGAACATACACTTAGGAATCCTCACGATCCCTAAGGAGAAAACACACCTACGAGATCCTCACGACTTGTAGGGAGAAATACCTTTGTGAGACCTTACGGCTCATGAAGTCAAAAGCCTTAGTCGACGGGATCCTAACCCTGTCCGCTAAGCCACCTTTGTTCGACATCGACAGAGGCAAATGATAATTTGCTCCTGGCAATATCCCAGTTGTAGCGATGCTGATGCCTAAACCGGTATCAAATTCCAAGTCCTGTCATGGCAAATGATGATTCGCTCCTGGCAATATTCCAGTTGTAGCAATGCTGATGCTGAGATTGGCACCAGATTCTAAGTTCCACACTCGCGATAAAAAATCAGCGAGCTAAAAAATGTATATGAAATAACCGAAATACAACTTGCAACAAAATCAGTAAGTAAAAAGATGTATGCGTGCAAAAAAAGCCGAAATGATCGGGCAACTCGCAATAAAAAGCAACGAGTAAAAAATTAAATAAAAAGCCGAAATGATTGGGTACCGCGAAAAATAGCCGAAATGATTTGGCAATCGCGACCTTCGCGATATAAAAGCTGAAATGATAGAGCATCGCGGGAAAAAATAAAAAAAAATTCTGAAAGAATGAAACTTTTGCCTTACAGGTGAGATCACATCGATCCCTGTATACAATCTATGGGCACGAACAAAGAGCGAAACACGCCTTACCTCCTCAGGCTCCATCAGAAAGAGAGCCAAGTCTCGACGGTCACATCTGCATCCCAGAAGACCAACAATAGCGTTCCTCCTTATGCCAAGTCTCGACGGTCACATCTGCATCCCAGAAGACCAACAACGGCGTTCCTTCGCAGTCTAGCAGGATGCAGATACAACGCCAACAAAAGACCTCGCGGTCGGAACAAAGCGGAGTGACAGCAAAATCCCAGCTCCACCTCAGCATTCGTCTCGTTACAGCAGACGCAATGTCAACAACGGCGTTCCTTCGCAGTCTAGCAGGATGCAGATACAACGCCAACAAAAGACCTCGCGGTCGGAACAAAACGGAGCGACGGCAAAATCCCAGCTCCACCTTAGCATTCGTCTCGTTACAGCAGACGCGATGTCAACAAGTGAAGCAAAGGAAGATCCCTAGCTTCAGGGTCTCGACGTCAACATCGACAACTTAGAGATCACCAATGGCGTTTCTCCTCAGTCCAGCAAGATGCAGATACAACGCCAACAAAAGACCTCGCGGTCGGAACAAAGTGGAGTGACGGCAAAATCCCAGCTCCACCTCAGCATTCTTCTCGTTACAGCAGACGCAATATCAACAACGGCGTTCCTTCGCAGTCTAGCAGGATGTAAATGCAACGTCAGCAAAAAGACCCCATGGTTAGTAAACCGGAGTGATGGCAAAATCCCAGTTCCACCTCAGCATTCGTCTCGTTACAGCAGACGCAATGTCAACAACGGCGTTCCTTCGCAGTCTAGCAGGATGTAAATGCAACGTCAGCAAAAAGACCCCATGGTCAGTAAAGCGGAGTGATGGAAAAATCCCAGCTCCACCTCGACGTTCGTCTCGATACAACAGACGAGATGTCACCTCAGCGTTCTTCCTCCAACAGGATTCAGACGCGACAATCAAACAGCGGAGCCACGGCAAAGTCCCTAGTTCCAAACCTCTACGGCTCACCAACAACTTAGAGACAACTGCGACATTCGTCTCGATACAGCAGACGCGATGCCAGCAAATGAAGCAAAGGCCAAATTCCTAGCTTCAATGTCTTAACGGCAAGTCATATAAAGCCTGAAAGACCATCGGAGATCATCTCACACCAGCATGGAGTGATCACCACCTCGACATTCGTCTCGATATAGCAGACGAGATGTCACCTCAGCGTTCTTCCTCCAACAGGATTCAGACGCAACATCATCAAACAGTGGAGCCACGGCAAAATCCCTAGTTCCAAACCTCGACGGTTCACCAGCAACCTAGAGACAACCGCGACATTCGTCTCGATACAGCAGACGAGTTGTCACCCCAACGTTCTTCCTCTAGCAGGGTTCAGACGCAACATCATCAAACAGCGGAGCCACGGTAAAATCCCTAGTTCAAAACCTCGACGGTTCATCAGCAACCTAGAGACAACCGCGACGTTCGTCTCGATACAGCAGACGAGTTGTCACCCCAACGTTCTTCCTCCAGCAGGGTTCAGACGCGACAATCAAACAAACGGAGCCACAGCCAAATCCCTAGTTCCAAACCTCGACGGTTCACCAGCAACCTAGAGACAACCGCGACGTTCGTCTCGATACAGCAGACGATATGTCACCCCAGCGTTCTCCCTCCAGCAGGGTTCAGACGCGACAATCAAACAAATGGAGCCACGGCAAAATCCCTAGTTCCAAACCTCGACGGTTCACCAACAACCTAGAGACAACCGCGACATTCGTCTCGATACAGCAGACGCGATGCCAGCAAACGAAGCAAAGGCCAAATTCCTAGCTTCAGGGTCTTGACGGCAACTCACATAAAACCTGAAAGACTATCGGAGATCATCCCACACCAGCGTGGAGTGGTTATGACTGATCGGGACTCTCCAAAATGAGCCTAACCTTAAGTAAAAAGCGGCATGGCAAAATTCCTAATGCTTGCTCTTCCGACGGTCAAACTGCCAAGGAGGATTGCTTGAAGAAGTCTTGTCCAGCCCCCGAAGGGATCAGAGACACGGCAGTCGCAGGGCTACTCGAACAGCACGATTGCCTATCGAGGAATATATCAGCTGATGCGACGGTACGACGGCCAAAACCCTAAGTACCACAGACCCTAACGGACTTCTGTCGTAAAGAGCAGAGGTTAAATGTGACGTTAGGATATTCTTGCGAGAAATGCTCGATTCGTCTCGACTGGTGAAGAAATTGATGTCTTTGTGAGAACTTCTCGATGCGGCTTGACTCGTAAGATAAAGCCTTAGGCAGTAAGGATTAAAAAACCTGTTTCCTAAGCACTAGGACCCTGCAAGTCGGCCCAAAACGGTCTCTTGCATACTATTCACGGGTCTCACTCTCCGAAGTCAAAACTCGACAAGGAGAGAAACAACCACTTATGGGTCCTCTCGACTCATAAGAGGGAAAATTCTCTTATAGGATCCTTACGACTTATAAGAGAAAACACACTTAGGAATTCTCACGATTCTTAAGGAGAAAATACACCCATGATATCCTCTCGATCCGTAGGGAGAAAAGTCTTTATGAGACCCTCATGGCTCATAAAGTTGAAAGCCTTAGACAACAGACCTGAACCTACGACCTAAGCCATCGTTACCTCTTGAAGAAGCCAAGACAAGATGCTCGCTCTATCATTGGTCAACCGTGTTTACTAAGGCAGCGTATTGATAATAGAAGAAAGAAGAAAGTGACAGAAAGAACATCTGATTTGCATTTGATCAAGCGTTCGAGACACATCCATTCATGCATATGCAAAAGACTCAGAACGAGAAATAAAACAAGCTGAAATTAAAAAAATCCATTCATATGGCAAAGGGTTCTTACAATCATAAAGAAATAAACAAAGACATTGTCCGGATCATTACAATGGCAAAACCTCAGATCTTGGACAGGGATTGAGGAACTCGAAAGTGACCTTGTCCAAGACTTTCCAAGCTTGGCAAACCATCCTGGTGTGCTTCCTTTTGCGAGCACGGGCGTCGGGATCCCCACTGATGTCTTCCACCCTCCGATAGGCAGCAAGAATGGCGGACTGTTGAAAGGCTTCGTGCAAGAGATCGATAAGATTTTCTCGCCGTCTCTTCAAAATTAAGTTCATCAGGTACACTGAGTGCACCTTATCCTCGGGGCTTTCTAATGCTCTAAGCGGCATGCCGGTAAAGAATAGGGAAAGCGCTTCCCAGATGGCTCCCACAATAAGCTTCAGCAGAGGGGAGCGCCGAGGAAGCAGCTGACCGTTGTACGCGTTGAAGCGACTCATGATCTCGGCACACTCAGCGTTGGTAAATTCTCGATTTTGAGAACGGCCAAGTCGGCGGATATCCCCGTAAGAGATAATCTCGTCGAGATCGTACATGTGGGCGTCCATCACTCCTATAAAAGAAGATCGACAAAAATCAGCAACTCTTGAGAGTTCTGCTATATGATTTAAAAGGAGCAAAGCTCCATTAATGAATCAAGAAATTATAAATAAAATCTTTCAGAGAGCAGAACTCTATTGATGGAGTCCTAACAGGGTTCTCTTTAGTTCTCTTTAGATCCCTTTGGACCTACAGAGCAAAGCTCTGCTAAGTGAAACCCTAAATGGGTTTTCTTTAGATCAGGGATCTATTAAAAGCAAGGCTCTATCAATGAAAATTAATTTAATTTAACTTAAAATTTTTACCTAAAAGTTTTAAGAGTTTAACTCTCGGAGTTCTTGAAAATAAAGAGCAGGGCTCTGAGATTCTGAAAGCAGAAATTCTGAAGATGAAAATCATCTAAGGGATCAAAGGTCCTATTTATAGGCATTGAAGAGCCCTTCCAACTTCCAAAAGTTGCCGCAACGATTGGAATTCTGCCACCGTTGTGCTCACGTTTGGGGCCACGTAAGCGCAACGGTGGGGGGGCATTTGTTTACCCCAATCAGAGCAAAGCTCTGTTCAAATTCCAAGGCGGGAAACGAAGCAACGCTTCTGTTTCCCCCAATCAGAGTAAGGCTCTGTTCTGAAAATTAAAATTAAAAAATTAAATTAAAGAAGCAACGCTTCAGCTGACCTGCGCACGTGTCAAGTGCTGGTGCATCTGTGCCAAACAGAATTAAAATTCCAGTAAGATCTTTCTGTTCTTGTTAAAACAAGAAGATTGTCTTCTGTAAAACAGAAGCCCTTGGATCAAAGATCCAACGGTGGGGAAAATTCCCCAAATCACTCAGAGAATGATCTCTTTAACAAATTTAACAAATTAATGGGCACTATATAAAGGGCCCTAGACCCCAATTCCGAAGAAGAAGAGAGAGAAAGAGAGAAACTTAAGAAACAGAGAGAGAACTCTGAAGAATTTTGAGAAGAACTCAAAAAGAAAGAAAGGTAAAACCTTTGAATAAGAAAAGAAGAACTTCTTCTGAATAGATCATTGATCTAAGAACAAGATCAAGGATCTTCAATAAAAAATAAATAAATAACAACAAAGGCATTGCCTATTTTATGAACCATTGGTTCTGGAATCTTAAAGATTCTTTTCTTGGATCAAGAAATTAAAATAGTGCCTTGCACTTGCAAATTTGCACTGTTGCGCTCCTGGTTTGGTGCAAGCCACCAGAGAGCGCCACGTGTCAGCACCTGAATAACTTGCTCTATGCGCTTTTAAGATAGAGCATTGCTCTCTGAAATTGGCGCAACTCACCAGAGCACACCACGTGTCAGCAGCGCAACAGCGCAGCGTCCTGGCGTAGCGCACTGCGCTTGCGCTCACCAGAACGTGATACGTGTCACCTCTACGTGCGCTTGCGCTCAATAATTGGCGCAAAGAGTCTGACAGGCCACGTGGCCACTATCAGTTTGATTAATGCACTGCATTATTTACAGAAGGGCCAAGCCTAATTAAAAAAGGCCTAACAGGCCAAATGAAATGCAATGCATTATTTTAAGAAGGGCAGAGCCCAAACAAAGGTCTGTCAAGACAAAAACAGATGCTGTGCATCATTTAAAAGGGAAAAAGCCAAAATCAAAAAGGCTTAGCAGGCCAAAAGAAAATGCAGTGCATTATTAAACAGGGGAAAAGCCCTAGCACAGGCCTAATAGGCCAAAGATAAAAATGTTGAACATCTTCAACTGGACTTAGCCCAATCATGGCCGTAAGTCCTCAAATTAAATTGACTGAGTAAGACTGCTCTCTTAAATCAATTTACATCCGGTTCAAGGGTACATCTCTGAACTCCTCTGACACCTATCGTTGTAATCCTTCAACGACGTCAGAGAGGTGACGAGTCCCAACAACCACACATCAATATGGACTTAAGCGTCCTTAAACCAACTCATGGACTCAAGCGTCCTTAAACTCCCGGACTCAAGCGTCCTTAAACTCCCGGACTTAAGCGTCCTTAAACCAATGGACCCCCATGTCCCTAAACTGGAACATGGACCACTATGCCCCTAAACTGGAACAATAGAGCCAATTGCTCTCTTGCCGGATCCAACCGATCCCGTTAAGTTGATCTTAGTCTGGAGATTAGGCTAACGTATTCTTAACAAACGTTTAAATTGATTTTAGCCTCAAATATGGCTAACGTGTCCTTAAACTAATATCCATCCCCAAAATGGGAATGTTGGACCCCCATGTCCCTAAACTGGAACATGGACCACTATGTCCCTAAACTGGAACAATATAGCCCAAACACTCTTTTGTCGGATCTAAACGATCCCGTTTAAGTTGATATTAGCCTCAAATATGGCTAACGTATCATTAAACATTCAAACAGACTTTAGTCCCAAATTGGACTATAAGACCCCCAATCAACTTTGGTTCAAGGGTACATCTCCGAACTCCTCTGACACCTGTCGTTGTAATCCTTCAACGTCGTCAGAGAGGTGACGGGTCCCGACGGCCATATATTAAATGGACCACTACGTCCCTAAACTGGAACAATAGAGCTCCTAAATGCTCTTTCCGTTAAGTTGATCTTAGTCTCAAATCAGACTAACGTATCCTTAACGAACGTTTAAGTTGATCTTAGCCTCAATATGGCTAACGTATCCTTAAACTAAAACACCAAACCCAAATCTAAGTAAATACGGATTTGGACTAATCCACGTCCTACGGGCGACGACATAAATTAGTCTCCGTATATAATCCACGGGCAACCACAAACAAAACAAACACCCACGACATGAAGTGAAATTCTGGAGAAGGAGAAAGTTGTTACCGCGATGCGGTAGCGTAATTAACTGCAGAGGCTTGCGCCTGCAGGGAAGAGCGTCCCCACAATAAAAACCCCCTCAAGCGAGGGGGAATCTGACGAAGTCTGCTATATCGGCCGCATCCGTCTAAACCTCCGATACACGGTGCAATAAATCAACTTGGCATATTCGGAGAGGTGGACGGATAAAACCAAAAAGCATCTGCCCCGAATCTCAGGCAAGACGTCCATGTCTTGGCCGCCGTTCGGAGGGGAACAACGGTTAGGGTTAGAATGCGCGAACCTGTATATGGAATACTTATAAATGAAGATCCCCGCAGGCAGGGTGAACAGTCCAATTTGTGGACGACTACTAACCCGATATTCGGGCGAATACTAACCCTACTTTGAGGGCGAATGGTTCAATATGTGGACGACTACTAACCCGATATTCGGGCGAATACTAACCCTACTTTGAAGGCGAATAATCCAAAATGTGAATGACATACAATGTGGAAATTCCATGCCTAGATGATATACGCACTAACTCTAATTCGTCAAAACCTTTACACTGAATAACGGGATTGAGAAGTTTGATTAGGCAAGGATATTGTTTACCACCGAAAACGGAGACGGACCGCGTAGGTCGTCTTGCCCGAATTTGGGGGCAGATGCTATTTGGATTTATCCGTCCACCTCTCCGAAGATGCCAAACTGATTTATGGCACCGTATATCGGAGGTTTGGATGGACGCAGCCGTTGTAGCAGACTTCGTCAGATTCCCCATCGTTTGCGAGGGGTTTTTGATTGTGGGGATGCTCTTCCCTGCAGGCGCAAGCCCCTGCAATTAATTACGTTACCGCATCGCGATAACCACTTTCTCCGGCTCCAGAAGTTCACTTCGTGTCATGTGTGTTTGTTTTATTTTTGGTTGCCCGTGGATTGTATACGGAGACTAATTTATGTTGCCGCCCGTAGGGCGTGGATTAGTCCAAATCCGTATTTCTTAGATTTGGGGTTTTGGTTGATTTAAGGATCGTTGATCTGTTTTGAGATCAAGATCGACTTAAATTTTTTTTAAGGATATGTTAGTCCAATTTGATACTAAGATCTACTTAACAGCGTTTTAGGATCATTCATATTCAACAAAAGAGCATTTGGGCTCTATTGTTTTAGTTTAAGGATGTTACGATCCGTTGTTAGTTTAAGGACATTCCGGTCCGTAGATCACCATTTTTGGGGTGAGGATTTGGTTTAAGATGTGCATGTCAGCTTGGGAAGTCACCCAGAAAGCAGTTGGTTGTGGGGACCCGCCATCTCTCTAAAGATGTTGAGGAATTATAACGACATGCATCAGAGGTATGGAGAGATGTACCCTTGAACCAATTCCCGTGTCTGAGAGAAGAGATCATGGTGGACCATCTAAGAATCATCAGCCTTTTTTTTGGGGACTGAGATTAACTTAGAAAATGTGGGATGAATATCATCTTGGATATCATGGGTCATGTTTGGGAAGAAATGAACCCATGGGCTTTATTGATCTGAATTAGGGACCTAGCCAACTTGGGCTTGACCCACTCAGTTTTCTTTTATTTGAAAGAAGCACTGGTTTAGACTCAGTCCCTTTTATTGTGCAAAAAGTGCTGAACACTTATGTAAGTTCTGACGCTCACACTTTACTCTTTTTTTCTTTATGGAGTGCTGAGCACTCTTTATGGTGCCCACGTGCGTAGCACGTGAGGCGCTAGGCGCTAGGCGCTGAATGATGAGTGTCAAGCACTTTTATGTTCTGTGGCGCCCACATTAGGGTCACGTGAGACGCTGGGTGCTGAGCGCCAGCCACTGAGTGCTAAACACTCCTTATTTTGTAGCGCCCACGTGAGGGGCACGTGAGGCGCTGGACGCCAGCCACTGAGTGCTAAGCACTCCTTATTTTGTAGCGCCCACGTGAGGGCCATGTGATGCGCTGGTTGCCAGCCACTGAGTGCTAAGCACTCCATATTTTGTAGCGCCCATGTAAGGGGCACGTGAGGCGCTGGGCGCTAATTCTTCCTTGTATATTTTATTCTGATGAGTTCAATTTTCTTGTTCTTTTCTGAATCTTTGATTTCCAAGAACAAGTTCGTCCCGATGAGAATTAAATTCTCAACTTGTGGAAGGCTTGTCTTATGGATCTTAGATCCAAAGAAAGAACTAAGTTCTTCTTTTTAAAAGGGTTAAACCCTTCAATAGGTAAACGAGATGCTTTGATCTCTCTTTTTATTTATGTAGAGTTTTTTTCTCTGAGAAAGGAGTTCTTCTTTCTTCCTTTTTGAAGCTTTCTGCTTTGTTTTTTTTATAGCTTATGGGGGGTTCCTCTCCGTCAGACTTGAAGTCGTAGGTCCTTTATATAGTAGAGGCAAGTCAGTTGATTAGTTGAAGAAATCTCTCCTTGAGAGATCCTAAATGATTTGGGGATTTTACCCACCGTTGGATCTTTGATCCAAGAACTTCTGTTTTACAGAAGGTATTTTTCTTGTTTTTAACAAGATTAGGGAAATATTTTCCTACACAGGATTTATAATGTAGATCGGTGATTGTTTAATCACCATTGGATTTTTAATCCAACTATTTCCTGATTTAAAATCAGGAAAGCTTATGGGAAAAGCTTCAGGAAAGGGTCACGTGTGGGCACGTGACGTCTAAAAGCATCATCAAGGCAGATTCAGCTTCCCGACTACATCAAAGAAAAGGGCTTCAAAAAAGGGTCACGTGCTCCCACGTGACCGGGGTCACGTGTTGGCACGTGACATTTTTCAAAGGGCACATCGGTTCCCTGATCAAATCAGGGAAAAAGCCTCAAAAGAGGTCACGTGCTCCCACGTGACCAGGGTCACGTGTCGGCACGTGATGATCAAAAGCAGCAGACTTGTTCTCCAGTGAAATCAAAGAAAGAGGCTTCAGACAGTGGTCACGTGTTGGCACGTGATGACCAAGCAACAACCAAAAGACAGCGTAAGAAGAAAGGAAAAGGCTCATTCCAAAGGGGGTCACGTGTCCACACGTGACCATGAGTCACGTGGTCAGACGTGACCGGCTTTCAAAGCCCATTTTGTCAACAGAATTAAATTCTGAAAGAAATTCAAATCATTCAAAAGGAAAGCGGCTATCTGGAACCAATTGAATTAAAGATTCAGAGGTGGTGAAATATCATCTATCTATGGGAAAATCTCGGGTTTGGAAAGATTTCCCCTTTAAATCTAACCGAAACAACAAAGGAAAAATCCCTGGATTTGAAATCCAATGGTGAATAAAATTCACCTAATAATCTAAAGGTCCAAAACGAATGATGGATGCAAATCAAATCTCTCATGAAGATTCGTCAAAAACTGATTGATTCGGCTGCTTCTCCTATAAATAGGAGCCAAGAGACACAGAGAAAAGATATACAGAGACAGGGAGAGAAAAAGAAAAGGAAGAGAGCTTCGATACTTGGAGAAACTTGGATCTTCTGCAAAAACCCTAGGTAAGAAAGGGAAAAGCTCCTTGAAAGAAAAAGAGAATTTAATTCTCGACAGAGTTTAACTCTGATACATAAAACAGAAGAACATATTTCTTCTCTCTTTGATAGAGGATCTGCAAAGTGCACATCTCCCCTTGAGGTTGAGAATTTAATTCTCAATGGGTTGAGATCCTGCCATGCAGATCCAAAACATAGAGAGGGAATGCAAGCACGAGAATTTAATTCTCACAGAACTATAGGAATTTAATTCCTTTAAAATAAAATTAGGGCTTGACCCTGTATCATGGGAATTTAATTCCTTCAGAACAAAAAGAAACAGGGTTTAACCCTAATTAAGAACCTAGTTCTGTTGAAACAGCGGGAATTTAATTCCTTTAATCATAATTAAACAGAGGATGGAAGTTCAAATTCCCTAAAAAGCTTTTGTTAGGGTTTAACCCTATTTGATTCTTCACATGAACAAGGAATTTAATTCCTGCAGAAAATTCAGAGTCCAACTCTATTCAGAATGTGAACCTTTAAGAGAAAGTAGGAATTTAATTCCTCTGAAATTACTGTCAGGGTTTAACCCTACGAGGAATTTAATTCCTGGAAAAGATTAACAGATCCTCTAAAACAACATACATAGAGGCAGGGTCACGTGTCACCACATGACCCCCCCAGAGATCTACAGGAAGCCCCTTTGAGGCAGCACCCCACGTGACCCACGTGACCCTCGGCAGAAGCTCTAATACATAGGCATTTGAATGCCCATCACGTGATGGCACGTGATGCTCTGAAAGACGCGATAATCTCAGCAGAATAAATGAAGGAAGGGCGCTCTCACGTGCTGCCACGTGACCTCTCTTGCCTTAGTGTTTAACATTAAATTGAACCCAGTGTTAAAACACTGTTGGGCCTTAGTGTTCAACACTGATTAAAAAGCTTTATTTGCAGTGTTCAACACTGATCTGTTTTAGTGTTTAACACTAATTTGAAAAGCCTTGTTGCCGGTGTTAAACACCAATTATCTCTTAGTGTTAAACACTAACTTGTCAACCTCATTCCCAGTGTTCAACACTGACTGCTCTGTAGTGTTTAACACTAGGCTTTGGCCCAATTGGCCTACATGGATAGAGGCAAAGCTTCTCCTGATTGGACTTAGCCCAAGATGGCCATAAGTCCTCAATTTGTGATTAACTGGGCCAATGGGCTCATAACATAACTAATCGGTCTTGATCCCAAATTGGGCCAAGGACTATTTAATCCACTCCGGTTCCAGGGTACATCTCTTCACTCCTTTGATACTTGGCATTGTAATCCCTCAATGTCTTCAAAGAGGTGACGGGTCCCGACGACCACACATCGATACGGACTGTGGGGTCCTTAAACCCGTGTTTAATGCAAAATTCCTGGTTACGTGGAACGCGGATAATGTCACTCTTTGACCCCGTGGAAAACGTCCAGAGCGGAGCCTGGTCCTCGCAGAGCACGGCAGTGAACCCGTGTGAAGCATCCAGAGTACATACCGGACTGTGGGGTCCTTAAACCCATGGACTACGACGTCCTTAACCTTGACCGAGATGTCTTAAAACTAACAATGGACTGTGGGGTCCTTAAACCCATGGACTACGACGTCCTTAACCTTGACCGAGATGTCTTAAAACTAACAATGGACTGTGGGGTCCTTAAACCCATGGACTACGACGTCCTTAACCTTGACCGAGATGTCTTAAAACTAACAATGGACCGCAATGTCCTTAAACTACCCATGGACCGCAATGTCCTTAAACTACCCATGGACCGCAACGTCCTTAAACTACCCATGGACCGCAATGTCCTTAAACTAGAACAATAGAGCCCCGTATGCTCTTTTGTCGGATCTAAATGGTCCCGTTTAAGTTGATCTTAGCCTCAAAGATGGCTAACGTATCCTTAAACCTTCAAACAGACTGGACTATGAATCCCCCCAATTAACTCTGGCTCGAGGGTACATCTCTGAACTCCTCTGACATCCGTCGTTGTAATCCTTCAACGTCGTCAGAGAGGTGATGGGTCCCGACGGCTATACATACGATGGACCACTATGTCCCTAAACTGGAACAATAGAGCCCAAACGCTCCTTTGTCGGATCTAAACGATCCCGTTAAGTTGATCTTAGTCTCAAAGTGAGACTAACGTATCCTTAACAAATGTTTGAGTTGATCTTAGCCTCAAGTATGGCTGACGTATCCTCAAACTAAACCCCCCCAAACCCAAATCTAAGATAATACGGATTTGGACTAATCCACGCCCTACGGGCGACGACATAACTCAGTCTCCGTAAACAATCCACGGGCAACAAAATACAAAACAAACACCCACGACACGAAGTGACCATCTGGAGAAGGAGAAAGTTGTTACCGCAATGCGGTAGCGTAATTAACTGCAGGGGCTTGCGCCTGCAGGGAAGAGCGTCCCCACAATCAAAAACCCCTCAAACGAGGGGGAATCTGACGAAGTCTGCTACATCGGACGCATCCGTCTAAACCTTCGATATACGATGCCATAAATCAACTTGGTATCTTCGGAGAGGTGGACGGATAGCACCAATTAGCATCTGCCCCGAATCTCAGGCAAGACGTCATGTCTCGGCCGTCTTTCGGAGGGGAACACCAACAGTACTCTATTTTACAGAGAGTAATCTTTCTAGTTTAGAATGATTTGAGGAATATTTCCTCAACAGAATTTAATTCTGCCTTCTGATGATTTATCATCTCCATTGGATTTTTGATCCAGCAGCTCTGTTTAACAGAGAGTTGAATTTAATTCTATTAGGCGCCAGCGCTCACGTGCTGTGCACGTGCGGCGCCAATAAGAGTTTTTAACTCTGGCGCTAGCGCCCTCATGGCAGACACATGAGGCGCTCTCTCTTGAGTTTTGAACAGAGCATTACTCTATTAAGAGTTTTTAACTCTGGTGCTGGCGCCCTCGTGGCAGACACGTGAGGCGCCGCCTCTTAAGTTTTGAACAGAGCTTTGCTCTATTAAGAGTTTTTAACTCTGGCGTTGTCGCCCTCGTGGCAGACACGGGAGACGCTCTTTCTTGAGTTTTGAATAGAGCTTTGCTCTATTAAGTGTTTTTAACTCTGGCGCTGGCACTGGTGCCCTCGTGGCAGACATGTGAGGCGTTGCCTCTTGTGTTTTGAACAAAGCTTTGCTCTATTAAGAGTTTTTAATTCTGGCGTTGGCGCCCTCGTGGCAGACACGTGAGGCGCTGCATCTTGAGTTTTGAACAGAGCTTTACTCTTTTATTGGGGAAACAAATTCCCCCCACTACTGCGCTCACGTGGCTCACCCGTGAGTGCAGCGATGGCATCTTTTCCACCGTTGGATCTTTTTGGAAGTGGAACCGTCTCCATGTGCCTATAAGTAGGGCATTTGGACCTTAAGATGACTGCTGTTCATCTTCCCTAAACATCTTCTTTCTGAGAATATAATTCTCTTTTCAGAACTTAGATCTCTGCTAAGGAAACTCTTTTAGAGTTAGAACTCTGCCAAAAACTTGGTAAGGATTATGATCGAACCCATTAACAGGGCTTTGCTCTTCTTAGATCGTATATCTTAAAAACATGTTTTAGGGTTTCTTAACCAGTTAATCAGAGCTTTTCTCATCTTTAATAAAAAACTCTTAGAGTTTTTAGGATTCTTTTTGCAGATCTTAAAGATCTTAGGGTTTTACCTTGTCAAAACGCTTTGCTTTTGAGGGTTCTGGTATATTACCCTATTGTTTTACAGAGCATGGCTCTAAGAAATTTTGGGGAATTTTATTCCCTTCTTAATTTTCCTGACAGATGTGAAATCTGTTTGCAGAGCACAGCTCTCGAGGGAGTTTAACTCCTTCGTCCAATGATATTTCTCATTAAATGAGAATCCTTTTAAGATTCTATTCTTAATAAGTGACTGCCCCATCAATGATGGGGCGTTACCTTAACTTGTAGGACCCCCTTGTCCCTTTCTTTTGCACTGTAATGCAGTACAAAAATTTTAAGTATCAAAAAGTGTTAAAGTTCTGAACATAACGTCAATAGCTGAACCTTCTCCTTTTGTGCAGGTGCTATGGCTTTCGACTGTTCCTTCCCTTTCGTATGTTCAGAGAGCGCCTTTGCTGACGTGCCCGTGGATCGAGAAGTCTTTACGCTTATTAAAGATCATGACCCGGAGCAGAAATCTCTTCCCCTATGGGGGTCGTGGTATAATCATATTATCCGGGGTCGGCGCATTTTTTCTTATGCAGCGCCCTCAGAGCCAATTTCAGCGATTTATTACGCCGATTCGTCTCAAGTGACTTATGTCGTAGAAGAGGTCAACTGGACCTAGGAGGGTCGCCTTCAACCCTCCATGGCATTAATACCCATACAACCACCGATGGCTTTGGACATTTTGGGGCAGTGCATATGCCAAGACGAGTCGCGCCCTTGGGGGAAAGTTTATATGATAGGATTGGCTCCTCGCTATTCAGCCGACTACTTGCAGTGGGCTCGGTATATCTTGTCGGCCAAGAAGTCGCTGCTGCTGAAGCTTGGGTTGTATCCTGCAATCTATGCGTCCCTTTTTCAATATCCCGCGCCTAATGTGCGGTGGGTCAAGGCTTTTCTGGAACAGTGGAACATCTTAACCCACACATTTCTTCTATCGGACCAGGAGGTCTCAATTTCTTTGGAGGAGTTTGCGGAAATTTCCAGTTTACCCGTCAGAGGGGAACATTACGTGGAGATACTTCCCCCTGATGAGTATATCTTTGCTACAAAATCAGTGGTGATGAGCCTTACTCCAGAGAATGCCGTTCAACACCGGTTCCCGAGGCTAATCAAGGTGTTGAACATTTATGAGAGTTTGTTCTTAGAGTCTGGAGGGCACGGAGTCGGCTTTTCAGATTTCATCACCCGCTTTCTTCGTCCAGAAGTCTTGTCAAAACAAGCTGCGAAATTCGCTAAACTTGACGACCCGTTCGGTTTTGGTTTGGATAACTTGCCGACGGCAGAGGCGAATTTAAATAATTTCTTCATTCCAGAAATTCCGGTCATCCCATTTGTAGAGCTCGCTGCTCCAGACGTCGACGAATAGACGTTCTTTCTGGGGTTTATCGGCCTGTAGTTGAATTGGTTCGTGCTTCTGACGCATCCTCGCCATATGAGGCCGTCTGTCTTTTATCCGGCCCACTGCATGATCGCAGGGATGCGTGTAGCCGTTGGGATCGCAGAGCTGGCTTATCTATATCATGGCCTGAGCTTAGCGGCAGACACTACACATCCGGGGGTAAAGCCCGTACATCTTCCGTTGCACTACTTCACATCGTGGATCGAGATGCACGTGATCGGTGCTTTCGGTGTTCACAAACGACCCCGCTTCTATGACGGCTACAACTTTCCTCGGATCATGTATCTGGTTGATGCTTCTGCGTCAGACCCGTCGCAGCGAGAGGCTCGGCGACTGGTCCTCTGCCTACGCATGGTTGGGGACAGCATGACCTTTGTCGATAGAGTCTTGACTATTGGCAAGGAATCTACTAAAGTGGTGCAACCGTTGCGTGACACTTTCAAAGATGGGGCTTCCACGTTGAGGGCTCGGGAAATCTTGCACCCGTATTCCATCAGGCCGGACTTTTTAGTATTCAGACAGAGCACCTCGGTACTGTTTATGAGGTACAACCCGCACCGCTTCGCTCAACAGTCGGGTTATAATCAGGGTGTTCCTCTCGAGGCATTCTCAGCCGAGTCGGCTGCTACAGAGGAGGGTATTTGCAGCGCGTTGCACCATTTTATGCGATTAAATATGGGGTCCCATTTTCTCATTAGCGAGCCGAGCTATGTGCCGAAAGCTTCGAATGCTTACATGGCGTGGTACCAGCATGCGACGGGTGCTGTTATCAGGGAAGAAAGGTGGCTATTTTTCGATCACAAGGATGCAGTCCCAGCTGGTAATCCATCGGTCCCTTTAAAGCGACGGACCACCGTTCGTCCCTCCTTAAGAGAAGCTACTACGGCTGTGGTCTCACGAGCTTTCCCCGAGAAGCTTCAATCGGATGTTCCCGCAACTGCGGTAGCCGTGGCGTCCCCGGAATCTGGCATTGGTTCGGAAATCGGGACCCGCCGCCCGAAGATGCCTGTCAAGCGAAAGCTCTTATCGTCGGCCGCTGGTGTTCGTTCGAAGAAAAAGAAGAAGTCTTTATTCTCTGCCAACGTCGTATTCGGCCAGGAGCCCCATTGTAAATCCCCGTTCTCCATCTACAAGAATTTTCCCGGTATTTTCCAAATTCCTGAGTTTAACCTTGCCTCGTAATTATTCTGTTGAAGGTGGTTGCTTGAATCCCAAAGTTTATATTTTTCCTTAACCCTAAAAAGCCTAAACCCAGGATTTAAATTAAAGCCAGAATAAATCGAAACCATAATTTTATCAATAAAATTCTAACCAATTATTTAAAACCCTAAGTTTATTTAGCCCATTCCCTCACTCAGCCCACTCTTGTTTTTTTTTTATATTAAACCCTTTAAAAATTCAGCCCCGGCCCGCTGCCCACCAGCCCACTCCTTGGGAATTAATTGTTTTTATTTTTATTTTTTTTAACCGGCCCGCTTCGGTCTGAAGCCCACGAGATTTTTTAGGAAAAGGAATTCTTTTAGTCGGCCCACTCCCGTTAACCCAAGCCCGTTTTCCCCCTTCACTGTTCTTCTTCCCTCTTCAATTGAAATCCCAACGGCTACACCCACGTAACGCGCGCAAGACCCGCCTCCTCCACCGTCGCCCACGCCATCGCCCTGCCGTTGCCCCCACGTGGTCAATCTCGTCGCCCTCATCTCTCTTACTCACCAACTCCATCACAAAACAAATTCCTCACCTCTCTCCTCAACTTTCACCGAGCCACAAATCTCCCGTAACCCACTGCGACCTCCACCTCCGACGACGACGACGACAATCCCTCGGCAACCTTCAACCACTCCTCTTCCACCAGCGCCCCCTCCACGACTTCACCATTCTTCTAACCGAGCCCTCTCAATTATCCCCTGCACACTACCATTTCGGCCGAGCTCGAGGCATCACCTATACCCTCGACGCCGGCGAACTCCCCACCACATCGCCGACCTCCCCACAACATCCACACCCTCAACATCACCCTCACCTCTCCAGACCCGACCCCCACATCTCTCCATCTCTCCAAAAAAACTCCAAAAACCCAAATTTCTAACTTGTCCTCACTGTGTGTGCACTGTACACGCCGCCGGAGCGACGCCGTCGACTGTCGGCAACCCCAATACACTCGCAGTGGATCGTCAAACATCCATCAACGTCTAGTGGCTGCGCAAAGGACTCCGGACAACCCGACGCGAGATCCACATCAAGATCGAGGCTCGCGGGAATTCGATACGTGGCGTGTACCGCGCGTTCGCGACGACGCTGTTGCCGTACGACCCCGAGGCATTCTCCAGGCAAGTATTTACTTGCTTCATGCTATAATAATAGGGTTACCCACCTAGATAATGTAGTTTACAACTTACCGATTTCCTATACATGTTAAAACCTAAGTGCTCGATGTTAGTTACTAATAGAAATATTTGTCTAAATTGACGGCAACCTTTACCTTCTGTTGGCCCTTTTAATGATGTATAATGTGTGTGAAGTTCGCTGGAAAACACGATCGTTTGTAACAAAAATCAATACCCCCAAACATGTTGTCTAAAACTGAAAATTCTCTCGTAGCTGAAAACGAATAAATACACCATAAATCATACACATATTGGAAAGATGCGTTCGAGGGCTTAAATCGAAGCTGACTCGACGAATTTTAACCCTATGTAGAATTTTAATGTTTTCTGTTCTGAAACCATGAAGATAATTGGATCGGAACACGACTCTGGACTGCAGTCCAGAGCGTTTCAGATTAGTATGTTCTGTCTAAAGTCCTGCGTCCCCGTGTTTCCTGAAATCGCATGATACGGAACTTTCAGTAGTTATAAGATATACCTGTTAGTGAAAGAAAACAAGTGGTTTCAT
Organism: Agapanthus africanus; assembly: GCA_030015575.1. NCBI lineage: Eukaryota > Viridiplantae > Streptophyta > Magnoliopsida > Asparagales > Amaryllidaceae > Agapanthus > Agapanthus africanus. The sequence goes on along the minus strand of JASDDO010000022.1, from coordinate 828,088,911 downwards.
TCCGATTCATCGCAGTTTGTTATTTTAAACTTATTTTAAAAGAGCAGAACATAAAGCTGTCCAGAACACTTTCTGGAATGACATTTGAGATTAAACTGTATATAACTTTCAACGTACAGATGCGATTGAGGATCCGTCTGTTGCGTTGAATACTTTATCGAAAACCCTAGATTTCATCTAACTGTGTCATCGCTAAATTTTGAGCCCAACTGAGTGCAATTCGTGTTGCGAAACAGGAGTTCAGCTCTGAAATTGAAATTCCAGCCGTGAACACTTAAACTAAAACAGTTATATCTTGAAAACCGAAACCCCGATTGGACTGAAACAAATTTTGATGAATTACTGACTGATTGTTTTATATATCTTACCTACATCATTTCTGCTGAATTTGTAATATATTAATTTGTGCAATTTACTTAAATTCATGACGTGCATGCTAATTCATAACATACCGTGTTTATTGGTAGCATACAATACATATATCATACCCTTGTCATTTACACAGTGTTAGTGCGTGTGGACATTGCATTATCGTGCGTGATAGGTGTTGATTTAGGAGTGACGAGTACACCAATGGAAAGTGAATAATCGTGATAGTGATTGGTACAGTGGACAGTGATTGATATAGTGGACAGTGATGAAACCGTGACATTGGTATACTCGTACACAAATAGATCAATATCTTAAATAGGGTAACCTGGGGAAAAAGGGGAAATCAAAGTGGAAAGAGTATCTTATTTAGCGGGACCGTGTTTAGAGGATGATCATTCGAACTGTGATACTTATTCGTGTAGGACAGGATCTAGCGATCCGGCTGACAGGGTTATGTCCCGGGCGTGTGGGCCGTGGTCTCGGGTATGTACGAGACTCCTGTTAAACATGATCCTCCTTCCACTATGTGATTTCAAACATGACTTAGAGACCGATAGGGACACATAACATATTCTGCATCATACTGTGATATAGTGTTTACTTGCATTATTCTCATACCAGTAATACCTCATTTACCTGTTTCATCTGCTTATAATAATATTATTATTTGTGTCGCTCTGACGACCTGAGTATGCATGCTCAGATTCCGCGCGAGGACCGGCACCGGAGACGGATCTATCCTTCGAGTTCACGGAGATATAGTTGGTGTTCCTTCTTCATTTACTGCTTTCCATAAAAGAGATTGTGAGATCGAACTTGGTTAGTTATTGTTCTTGTTATCTGTAAAATTGTGAACAATGGGATTTTAATGTAATAAATTAGTGATGTGATTCCTTTAATACTGTGCTTTAATTACTGATTACCATGTAGTGCTAGAAGCCGAAGTGTGACTACGGCAGGATGATTCCTTGACCGTAGGAGCATGGCTGGCCTAGTCGTACCTCGTTTTCCGTATTTTGGGAAGCGGGGCGTGACATGGTTTAGTTGGTATCAGAGCCTGTGTTTAGTATCAAGGGATGACATTAACTAAACTGTATTACGTTATTCTTGTTTCACTATTCTTGATTTCTATCCTTGAATCTGAACCTATTCTTTTGAATCTTCCAGTGATATGACGTCCCCGAACGACCCCTCCTCGGACTCCAGCTCTCAGGACCGCACGGAAAGAATACTCAGTGCACTGACCACTCTCGCGGAAGCTCAGGAGAGGAAGACAGATTTGCTTACTGAGGGACTCAGAGCGATTACCGCTGCAGGAGGACCCTCCGCACTTATTACCGCCCCCGAGGGCGCTACTCCACCAGCTTATCAGGCTAGGGCTGGTACTGTGTCAGACTTCCGACGGTTACACCCAGCTGCGTTTACAGGGCTAGCTGAACCACTTGAAGCTGAGCAATGGCTGGTAAACATGGAGAATTTATTGGCAGCCGCCAGGGTTCCAGAGGAAGACAGAGTGAATGTGATAAAGATACAATTAGAAGACGAGGCTCGTACATGGTGGTCGGTAGAAGAAAGCAGACTTGAAGAGCCGATTGAATGGGACAAGTTTAAGGAGTGCTTCTTAGATCACTATTTTCCTCCCACAGCCAAGGCAGAAATGGAGGAAAAGTTTATTCTTCTGAAGCAGAATGGACGCCCAGTGGACGTTTATGCGGCAGAGTTCAACCGTCTGAGCCGCTTTGCTCCATACATGGTCAAATCAGAAGTCACCAGGGCTAGGCGTTTCCTTCAGGGGTTAGATTTTGAGTTGCAGCAGCTGATCGCATCGTTAGATCTACAGACTTTCGCACAGGTACTCAACGCAGCGAGAGTTCAGGAGCAATTGATTAACAAGTTCAGGAGACCCCCAGTCGTTCCAGCACGTACCCACGTGCCTTCTCGAGGAGCCATACCGGTTCACAGAGCAGGGACAACTCTGATGAAGCGCCCGTTTGTACCACAGCATCGCCCCTAGAGAAAGGGCGTAACTTGCGGCTATTGCGGTAGAGGAGGGCATACCCAGAAGGACTGTCGCCGTGCTAAGGGACAGTGTTTGATTTGCGGTTCCAGTCAGCACAGGATTGACAGTTGTCCTGAGCGAGCAGAAATACAGAGAGGTTCTGGACCGTCACAGCAGAGGCCGCAGGAACAGAGACAGCCATTTACAGGTCGCGGTCAGGGACGGGCTTTCACCTTGACCGCCGAGCAGGCAGAGGCATCAGGAGACGTGGTCACAGGTACTCTACTTGTACATTCCTTGCCAGCTAGAGTACTATTTGATTCAGGAGCATCGCATTGTTTCTTGTCTGAGCATTTCACCAATACACACTCAATACCATATGAACGACTAACCAAGGGATGGGAAATTCATACGGGTAATGGCATTATTGTATCTAGTCGGGAATGTAGATTATGCCCGGTTGTAGTATGTGGTAGGGAATTCTATGCGAATTTCCTTCTAATTGGGACAGGCAGTTACGACGCAATTCTCGGGATGGATTGGATGAGCACTTTCCATGCAGTTATCGACTGTCATGCAAGGAAAGTGATCTTCCGCATTCCCAATCACCCGGAGTTTATTTTTGAGGGCGGAAGCGAATCTTTGGAACCAGCTAAATACAGAGCAAAGCCTAAGGAACTGACAGCTATGGAGATTGATAAGAGCCCAGCCCCAGAAATTGTTCGGGACTTTCTAGACGTATTTCCTGAAGATCTACCAGGTCTACCACCCCCTCGAATCTTGGAGTTCTCGATCGATTTGATCCCAGGTACAGCCCCAGTATCCAGGGCCCCATACAGAATGGCACCAGTGGAGTTGGCGGAATTGAAGAAACAGGTTGAAGAATTATTGGAGAAGGGATTTATTCGGCCAAGCGCTTCACCGTGGGGTGCACCAGTTCTATTGGTGAAGAAAAAGGATGGATCGTTGCGAATGTGCATAGATTACCGGGAGCTGAACAAGGTCACAATAAAGAACAAGTACCCAATCCCGCGTATCGATGACCTATTCGATCAGCTAAGTGGAGCCAAGGTTTTCTCGAAGTTGGATCTCCGTTCTGGATATCATCAAATCAGAGTAGCAGCCGAGGATGTATGCAAGACGGCTTTCAGGATCCGATACGGACATTACGAATTCCTTGTGATGCCGTTCGGCGTTACCAATGCCCCAGCAATATTCATGGACTTAATGAACAGGGTGTTTGCAAAATACTTGGACACGTTTGTCGTTGTGTTTATTGACGACATACTTGTCTACTCGAAGACTCGGGAAGAGCACGCTGAACACTTGCGCACAGTTCTACAAATTCTTCGGGAAGAGAAGCTGTATGCGAAGCTAAACAAGTGTGAGTTCTGGCTCGACAAGGTACAGTTTTTGGGACATATTGTTTCAGGCGAAGGCATCTCAGTGGACCCGGCAAAGATAGAATCTGTCAGAGATTGGCCGACGCCGAAATCAGTAGCAGAGATCAGGAGCTTTCTGGGATTGGCAGGTTATTATCGGAGATTCGTTCAAGATTTCTCAAGGATCGCGGAACCATTGACACGGCTGACACGGAAGGACGTGCCGTTTCCATGGACAGAAGAGTGCACTCAGGCATTCGACACTCTGAAGCAGAAGTTAACCACAGCACCTATACTTACAGTACCAGATAATTCCGGTGGTTTGGTGATACACAGTGATGCCTCAGGGAAGGGTTTAGGCTGTGTTTTGATGCAGCACGGCCGAGTGGTTGCTTACGCCTCTCGACAATTGAGGAACCACGAGAAGAACTACCCTACACATGACTTGGAGTTAGCTGCGGTAGTCTTTGCGTTGAAGATTTGGAGGCACTATCTATTAGGAGAAAAAGTGGAGGTTTACACCGATCACAAAAGTTTGAAGTATGTTTTCACTCAGAAGGAACTGAACATGAGGCAGCGCCGATGGCTAGAGCTAATGGCAGATTATGACTTGGACCTTCAGTATCACCCGGGGAAGGTCAATGTTGTACCAGACGCACTCAGTCGCAAACCAGCGGTCATGATGTTGACCGATCAGAGGAGTATTATTGAAGATTTCCAGAGACTTGAACTTGAGGTCATTACTCCGAACGCACTCAGTCAATTTTGGCAACTACAGGTGCAATCTTCCTTGGTGGATCGCATCAAGATTGCACAAGCGGATGATCCTCGATTACAAAAGTTCAGAGAGCAAGTGGAAGCTGGATTGAGAACGGATTTGATTATACATGAAGATGGCTCTCTGAGATTCGGTAGCAGACTCTGCGTACCTAAAGGTGATGTACGAGAAGAAGTTTTGACTGAAGCACACAGTTCAGCTTATTCTGTGCATCCAGGAGGTACGAAAATGTATCAGGACCTAAAGCAGCACTTTTGGTGGAACGGAATGAAGCGGGAGATTGCGAGGTTCGTATCCAGATGCTTAGTATGTCAACAGGTGAAGGCGGAACATCAGAGGACAGCAGGATTGTTACAACCATTGCCGGTACCTGAATGGAAGTGGGAGCACATTACTATGGATTTTGTGACGGCCTTACCACGGAGCCCTAGAGGCGATAACGCTATTTGGGTTATCGTCGATCGCCTCACAAAAGCTGCACACTTTCTACCTTTCCGAGTGGGACAGTCGACAGAATCACTGGCAGAAAGATATATGCAGGAGATTGTACGACTTCACGGTGTTCCAGTCAGCATTGTGTCAGATCGGGACACGAGATTCTTGTCACACTTTTGGAAGAGCTTACAGGAGAGTTTGGGAACCCGCCTCAAATTCAGCACAGCTTATCACCCACAGACGGATGGACAATCCGAGCGTACAATTCAGACGCTCGAGGATATGTTGAGAGCCTGTATGTTGGACTTTCAAGGTTCCTGGGAGGACCATCTGCACCTAGTCGAGTTTTCTTACAACAATAGTTATCAGGCTAGTATTCAGATGGCTCCTTTTGAAGCGCTATATGGGCGGAAGTGTCGATCCCCAGTATGTTGGGATGATGTGGGAGAACGAAGATTACTGGGCCCCGAACTCATTGTTCAGACAGTCGACAAGGTTCAAATGATCAGACAACGTATTAAGACGGCTCAGGATCGACAGAAGAGTTGGGCAGATACCAGCAGAAGGGCACTTGAGTTTGAAGTCGGAGATCATGTGTTCTTAAAGATTTCACCTACTCGTGGAGTTATCAGATTCGGGAGTCGGGGAAAGCTTAGTCCCCGTTTTATCGGACCTTTTGAGGTGCTAGAGCGAGTAGGAGAGGTGGCCTATCGATTGGCCTTGCCTCCATCGCTAGCTGGTGTGCACAATACCTTCCACGTGTCACAGTTGCGGCGTTACGTTCGAGATGAGAACCATGTTCTGGACCATTCAGAATTAGTTTTGGGGACCGATCTGTCATACGAGGAGCAGCTTACTACCATTCTCGACCGCAGAGAGAAAGTGCTGAAAAATAAGGTCATTCCGTTAGTCCGAGTGTCTTGGGGCGGTCGTTCCCCAGGAGAATCCACCTGGGAGCGGGAGGAAGACATCCGTGATCGTTATCCACATCTTTTTGTTTAGTACTTTGTACTCTTGTATCTTTGTTAAATTTCGAGGACGAAATTTTTGTTAAGGGGGGTATGATGTAAATCCCCGTTCTCCATCTACAAGAATTTTCCCGGTATTTTCCAAATTCCTGAGTTTAACCTTGCCTCGTAATTATTCTGTTGAAGGTGGTTGCTTGAATCCCAAAGTTTATATTTTTCCTTAACCCTAAAAAGCCTAAACCCAGGATTTAAATTAAAGCCAGAATAAATCGAAACCATAATTTTATCAATAAAATTCTAACCAATTATTTAAAACCCTAAGTTTATTTAGCCCATTCCCTCACTCAGCCCACTCTTGTTTTTTTTTATATTAAACCCTTTAAAAATTCAGCCCCGGCCCGCTGCCCACCAGCCCACTCCTTGGGAATTAATTGTTTTTATTTTTTTTTTTTTAACCGGCCCGCTTCGGTCTGAAGCCCACGAGATTTTTTAGGAAAAGGAATTCTTTTAGTCGGCCCACTCCCGTTAACCCAAGCCCGTTTTCCCCCTTCACTGTTCTTCTTCCCTCTTCAATTGAAATCCCAACGGCTACACCCACGTAACGCGCGCGAGACCCGCCTCCTCCGCCGTCGCCCACGCCATCGCCCTGCCGTTGCCCCCACGTGGTCAATCTCGTCGCCCTCATCTCTCTTACTCACCAACTCCATCACAAAACAAATTCCTCACCTCTCTCCTCAACTTTCACCGAGCCACAAATCTCCCGTAACCCACTGCGACCTCCACCTCCGACGACGACGACGACAATCCCTCAGCAACCTTCAACCACTCCTCTTCCACCAGCGCCCCCTCCACGACTTCACCATTCTTCTAACCGAGCCCTCTCAATTATCCCCTGCACACTACCATTTCGGCCGAGCTCGAGGCATCACCTATACCCTCGACGCCGGCGAACTCCCCACCACATCGCCGACCTCCCCACAACATCCACACCCTCAACATCACCCTCACCTCTCCAGACCCGACCCCCACATCTCTCCATCTCTCCAAAAAAACTCCAAAAACCCAAATTTCTAACTTGTCCTCACTGTGTGTGCACTGTACACGCCGCCGGAGCGACGCCGTCGACTGTCGGCAACCCCAATACACTCGCAGTGGATCGTCAAACATCCATCAACGTCTAGTGGCTGCGCAAAGGACTCCGGACAACCCGACGCGAGATCCACATCAAGATCGAGGCTCGCGGGAATTCGATACGTGGCGTGTACCGCGCGTTCGCGACGACGCTGTTGCCGTACGACCCCGAGGCATTCTCCAGGCAAGTATTTACTTGCTTCATGCTATAATAATAGGGTTACCCACCTAGATAATGTAGTTTACAACTTACCGATTTCCTATACATGTTAAAACCTAAGTGCTCGATGTTAGTTACTAATAGAAATATTTGTCTAAATTGACGGCAACCTTTACCTTCTGTTGGCCCTTTTAATGATGTATAATGTGTGTGAAGTTCGCTGGAAAACACGATCGTTTGTAACAAAAATCAATACCCCCAAACATGTTGTCTAAAACTGAAAATTCTCTCGTAGCTGAAAACGAATAAATACACCATAAATCATACACATATTGGAAAGATGCGTTCGAGGGCTTAAATCGAAGCTGACTCGACGAATTTTAACCCTATGTAGAATTTTAATGTTTTCTGTTCTGAAACCATGAAGATAATTGGATCGGAACACGACTCTGGACTGCAGTCCAGAGCGTTTCAGATTAGTATGTTCTGTCTAAAGTCCTGCGTCCCCGTGTTTCCTGAAATCGCATGATACGGAACTTTCAGTAGTTATAAGATATACCTGTTAGTGAAAGAAAACAAGTGGTTTCATTCCGATTCATCGCAGTTTGTTATTTTAAACTTATTTTAAAAGAGCAGAACATAAAGCTGTCCAGAACACTTTCTGGAATGACATTTGAGATTAAACTGTATATAACTTTCAACGTACAGATGCGATTGAGGATCCGTCTGTTGCGTTGAATACTTTATCGAAAACCCTAGATTTCATCTAACTGTGTCATCGCTAAATTTTGAGCCCAACTGAGTGCAATTCGTGTTGCGAAACAGGAGTTCAGCTCTGAAATTGAAATTCCAGCCGTGAACACTTAAACTAAAACAGTTATATCTTGAAAACCGAAACCCCGATTGGACTGAAACAAATTTTGATGAATTACTGACTGATTGTTTTATATATCTTACCTACATCATTTCTGCTGAATTTGTAATATATTAATTTGTGCAATTTACTTAAATTCATGACGTGCATGCTAATTCATAACATACCGTGTTTATTGGTAGCATACAATACATATATCATACCCTTGTCATTTACACAGTGTTAGTGCGTGTGGACATTGCATTATCGTGCGTGATAGGTGTTGATTTAGGAGTGACGAGTACACCAATGGAAAGTGAATAATCGTGATAGTGATTGGTACAGTGGACAGTGATTGATATAGTGGACAGTGATGAAACCGTGACATTGGTATACTCGTACACAAATAGATCAATATCTTAAATAGGGTAACCTGGGGAAAAAGGGGAAATCAAAGTGGAAAGAGTATCTTATTTAGCGGGACCGTGTTTAGAGGATGATCATTCGAACTGTGATACTTATTCGTGTAGGACAGGATCTAGCGATCCGGCTGACAGGGTTATGTCCCGGGCGTGTGGGCCGTGGTCTCGGGTATGTACGAGACTCCTGTTAAACATGATCCTCCTTCCACTATGTGATTTCAAACATGACTTAGAGACCGATAGGGACACATAACATATTCTGCATCATACTGTGATATAGTGTTTACTTGCATTATTCTCATACCAGTAATACCTCATTTACCTGTTTCATCTGCTTATAATAATATTATTATTTGTGTCGCTCTGACGACCTGAGTATGCATGCTCAGATTCCGCGCGAGGACCGGCACCGGAGACGGATCTATCCTTCGAGTTCACGGAGATATAGTTGGTGTTCCTTCTTCATTTACTGCTTTCCATAAAAGAGATTGTGAGATCGAACTTGGTTAGTTATTGTTCTTGTTATCTGTAAAATTGTGAACAATGGGATTTTAATGTAATAAATTAGTGATGTGATTCCTTTAATACTGTGCTTTAATTACTGATTACCATGTAGTGCTAGAAGCCGAAGTGTGACTACGGCAGGATGATTCCTTGACCGTAGGAGCATGGCTGGCCTAGTCGTACCTCGTTTTCCGTATTTTGGGAAGCGGGGCGTGACACCCATGCTCCCTACAGTGAAGGCTTGTGCGAATACGGCACCAATGAAAGTTTGTTCGACACGCCTGCGACCGATACTGATCTACAGGCTGCCCTCGCAGCTTCCAACGACCGGCTCGCGAGGAAGCGGTGTTGATCTCCATTGTGGAGTCAGGTATACTTCAGTTATATTCTTCTGCGCCTATCCCTTCTCTCTTTATTATGCTTCTATTAACGCTTTCTTCTTCAACATGTATTTTTGCCGAAGAGGCTCTCGCGGCTTTCCTCAGGACATTCGAGGAGGAAGAGAAGCTCCGCGCTTCTTTGGGCCTTGGTATAATTCGTTTCATTACGCTTTTACTCTTTTTTATTCATGATCTGACCCTTCTCTTCGCCCTATTGCAAGAACTACCGCAACTCAGGTCGTTCCAAGTGTAGTGCCAATCCTAAGTGGTGATGTAGCAAAGCTTCTAAAGCCAGCGACTATAGCCACAGCCATCCTAAAGTCACCACAGGAGGCGTTGCTGAAGCAGCCGATGATGGACGCCGTAGTGGCTCCGGAGGCAGAGCTCGATTCGGACGACGACGTCCCCTTGTCGGAAGTCTTAAGGAGGTCAGTTCTCACTGCTCAGACTGAGAGGAAGCGCAATAAGCACGCAGGGAGGGAACGCGATGCTGTTTTGGACGCAGGTGCAGGCTCAAGAAATATTCCGCCTGCTGACATTCCTTCGGTAGATGTTCCTTCTGCCCTGTCTGCTGCCTATAGACAGGTTGCATGTGCAGCTCGGGAAGAAACTGAAAAGCTACTTCAAGGTAATGTAACGCCCAGTCCTTTATTAGAACTTGGTCCTCGAATTCTGACATACGTATTTTCTTTTAAGTAGGGTCAAGTCCTGACGATGGTATGGCAGGTGAAACGTCGATGATTACAGAGCCCGAAGTGGCCGCTCTTTCTCGGGAATCTGGGACTGTCCAGACTGCTGCTCTTTCTCCTTGTGGCTCCTTGGTATTGGCGGGTGTTGCAAGCATTACGACGGCCCTCGTCGAGTCAGGGGATGAAGCTATGGGTGCAGAATCAATTCCCCCGAGAGAGAATGAGGAAGCCGTTACACTTGGTGACGCTTCCGGCACGGTTTCGGTCCCTGATTTATCAAGTAGTCCGTGGGTTGTTGTTTTTGAGTTTTTCAATCCTGTTAAGCCCTTCTAATGATATTTCGTTTGTCTTGAGCATAGGCGCGGTAAACCCTGAAGCTGTGCCGGCTGAAGAAGTGCCGCCGACCGCCACTTTGACGGTCATTGTCCCTTTGCTTTCTTCTGCGCCTCCTCAAATGTTGGAAGGTATGGGTTTCTTACTTATTTGCTTCACTGTGGATACAATCCTACTTGTTTTGACTGTATATTATCGCGACTCTGTAGGAGTACTTTTCGACCATTTGTACCAGGTGTTAAACCCGCATTTTTCCTTTCAGTCGGAAGTCGTTCCACCTTCTGGTATTGGTCAGTATATTCTTCACCTAATGTCTCTCCCCTTTTTTTATGAGTAGACTTATTGTTGCTAAGCCTTCCTATATTGACCACAGTATCACGGGTCGTAGGAGGAAACGAAAGAATAGCCACGCCTACGGTTCTCCCTATTCTGACGCCTGCAACAGCCGGTACGATAGATTCCATCCCTCGGGTGTTTTCTTTGTCTTCCGAGTCAAAATTTTACCGTAATTCATTTTGCAGCGATTACACCGGCTCCAGCTCCAGCTCCTTTTGAGTCTCGCATTCCCATACCTGTGGGGCCCTTCTCTAAACGTACATCCTCCAGAGGTGCAGCGAATAGCCGGCGAACGTTAAGCGAGTTTATCGAAGATCTCAATGCCGAGGCCTTCACTTTTGCTACAGATTTTGCCGACGAAGTCAATCCAATGCTGGCGACGCTCGTAAACTTCCATAATGAAGATCTCATCGGTTCTTGGGTTGATTATTGCAGGAAGATCGAAGCTTGCCTGCAAGAGATTGAGCTTAAGCGTTTCGCTCCTGAGGTGTTGGCCTCGAACTCTCAGCGGGCTGCGTGGGTCAAGCAAAGTGTCCCTTTCATTCGCTATTTTGAACAAGAGGCGGCCCTGAGGCGAAAGGAACATGAGGCGGCTTCCGGCGAATCCGTCCAATTGCATGCCCAGGTTGAAGCGAATGCTGCGCAGCTAAAACTTATCTTCGACAACTTCTAACGATGTATTTCGGATGGGTTGACGGTAAGGCATAAGCTTGACTTCACCGAGCGAGTCACGCAGGACTGCGAAGCTGCCAAGCAAGAAATCGATGAAAAGATTTCATCCTGTTTGCAGCAACGGACTCAAATCGAAGCGGAGTCGGCCGCTGTAGCTGAACATGAGAAGGAATTGAGGGGAGCGCGCGAGCGACTTGTCAGTTTGTTAAAGACGCTTCCTCCTTAATAACTGCCATTGTACCCCCCTTCTTGTACTTGGTTGTAAACTTCTGATTCATGAATAACATGTATTTATTTTGATTCCTTTATGAAATGTATCTTGTATTCACTTGAATTCATGAATAAAAGACATATTTTATTTCATACTGGCATTTCTTTTTTCTTCGATATCTTGATCTGGTGTGAAGTAGTTTATATACTCATTTTGGAGTTTGTAGTTTATTCAGTCATCCCGGAGCCTCTAGTTTATCGACTCATTTCGGAGTTTGTAGTTTACCTTCCTTGGGCTTGTAGGCAAACCTGTCCTAACGTCACAGTTAACCCCTGCTCTTTACGACAGAGGTCCGTTAGGGTTTGTGATATTAGGGTTTTTGTTCGTCGTACCGTCGCGTTGGCTGATGCATTCCCCGATATGCAGACTTTATGCTGCTGTTCGAGTAGCCCTGCGACTATCGTGTCTCTGATACCTTGGGAGGTTGGACAAGATGTCTTCAAGTAATCTCCTTAGGTCATATTACCATCGAAAGAGCAAACGTTAGGAATTTTCCATAACGCTTTTTACTTGAGGTTAGGCTCAGTTTGGGAGCCCCAATGAGTCATAACCACTCCGCGCTGGTGTGGGATGATCTCCGATAGCCTTTCAGGTTTTATTTGAGTTGCCATCAAGACCCTAAAGCTAGGAATTTGGCCTTCGCTTCCTTTGTTGACACCGCGTCTTCTGTAATGAGACGAATGTCGAGGTGATCTCTAGGTTGTTTGTGAACCGTCGAGGCTTGGAACTAGAGAATTTGCCGTGGCTCCGCTTTGTTGACGTTGCGTCTGCTGTAACAAAACGAATGTCGAGATGGTCTCTAGGTTGTCTGTGAACCGTCGAGATTTGAAACTAGGGACTTTGCCATGGCTCCGTTTTGTTGACATTGCGTCTGTTGTAACGAGACGAATGTCGAGATGGTCTTTAGGTTATCTGTGAACCGTCGAGATTTGGAACTAGGGATTTTGCCATGGCTCCGTTTCGTTGAATTCGTGTCTGCATCCCTGTTGAAGTGAGAAGAAACGCCATTGTTGATCTCTAGTCCATAGATGTTGCCATCGAGATCTGTCTCTCCTTCTATTGGAGCTTAGTGGGAAAATGTGGTTCCCTTTTAATTTGTGCCCATTGATTGTATACAGGGGTCGATGTGGACTCACCTGCAGAACAAAAGTTTCATTTTCATTCATTTTTTTATTTCTTTCCACGACGCTCTATCATTTCAGCTTTTTATATCGCTAAAGTCGCGATTGCCCAATCATTTCGGCTTTTTATCGTGGTGCCCAATCATTCGGCTATTTTTTCTTTTTATCCGCTGCTTTTTATTGCGGGTTGTCCAAACATTTCGGCTGTTTTTATATGCATATTTTTGCTTGCTGATTTTTATTGCGAGTTGCTCTATCTTTTCGGCTATTTTTATATGCATATTTTTTGCTCGCTGATTTTTATTGCGGGTATGGAACTTAAGATTTGATACCAATTTTAGCATCAGTATCGCTGTGACTGGAATATTGCCAGGAGCGAATCATCATTTGCCGTAAAAGGCCTTGGAATTTGATACTGATTTAGGCATCGGTATTGGTACAACTGGGATATTGCCAGGAGTGGATCATCATTTGCCTTTGTCGATTTGAACAAAGGTGGCTTAACAAACAGAGTTAGGATCCTTTCGACTAAGGCTTTTTTACTTCACGGGTCGTAGGGGTCTCATAAAGGTATTTCTTCCTACGAGTCGTGAGGATCTCATAGGTGTATGTTCTCCTTAGAAGTCGTGAGGACTTCTATGTGGTGTTCTTTCTTATAAGTCGTAAGGATCTCATAAGAGTAATTTCTCCTCGTAAGTCGAGATGACTTATAAGTGTCGCTCACCATATGAGGACATTTCTCGTGATTGGTGGAACTTGTTAGGGGAAACGTTTATTTGTACCCGTGGATTGTATTCAAGGGCCAATATCGGACCGTCCGTAGAGCAACTTGGGGAGTATGAAAGCTTAAGGACAGGTTTGGATCCCTGTAAGTTAAGACTTTGAATCCTATGAGCCGTGAGGGTCTCACAGGGGGAGTTCTCCTTGTGAGTCGAGAGGATCTCGTAAGTGAAAATTTTATGAGATTGCGCCCTTTCGGGTTTTCACAAGCTCGCCGGTAGCCCTGCTGTTTTTACCCACGGTGCCTTTTCGGGTTTTCATCCATGCCCATTTCGCTTGTGGATGTACCGTTTTGTTTTTTTACCCCTCCGTTTGCCAATGGAACCTAAGGGGGACTTCGCCACCGAGGCAGCGGTGTAGCCATCGGGGCTTGAGTTGCAGTCCTCGCCGTTGGGACTTATGGACTTGAATTCTATGATCGCCGTGTTTGAGGCGATGTATTAGTTTAAGGACATTATTGTCCATTGTTAGTTTAGGGACATCTTGGTCCAGGGCCAGCTTCGAGGCGAAATTTTGCCAGATACTACTTATAGAGTCTTGACTCAGGAAGACAGCGAGCGAACACGAGCATCGTCATCTATCATTAACCCGAGTCGTGACTCGTCAAGCGTAATATTTCTTAAGGAACCGGCCGTTTATTGGCTGGAAAGGTCTTTCGCCATGCATATCCATGAGCAAGTAGGCCCCACCTTGGTACACTTTGTCTATGATGTACGGGCCCTCATAGTTTGGCTCGAATTTCTCCCGTTTTGCACGATTGGGGATTATGGGTCTTTTTACGACTAACACGAGTTCATCTTGGCGGAATGTTCTCGGTCTGGTTAGTCTTTCGTATGAGCGCGTCATCCTTGCGTTATAATCTTCCACGTTTTGCTGCGCCACGAGACGAGTTTCATCGAGGACATCGAACTCCTCAAGCCGAAGATGGGCATTTTCTTCATTCGTTAGCTCATATCGAGCTGCCACTCGTAGAGAGGGTAGCTCTATCTCCAGAGGAAGTACCGCTTCCATGCCGAATACCAACGCGAATGGCGTTGTATTCGTGGCCATTTTGAACGTGGTTCGATACGCCCAAAGAGCTTCATGCAGTCTCTCGTAACAGTCATTTTTATTTCTGGACACCGTTTTCTTTATGATCTTCGTCAAGGTCTTGTTGAAAGCCTCAGCTAGACCGTTAGCTTGGGGATTATAGACTGAAGAGTATCTCCAGTCTATATTATGCTGCTGTGTGAAGCGACTGATCTTATGGCTTCTGTAGGCCGGTCCATTATCCGAGATGATCCGTCGCGGAGTGCCGAATCGGTAGATGACATGTGTCCTCAAGAAATGGGGGATGTTCTCCATCTTCACTTCCCTTAGCGGTACTGCCTCTTCCCACTTAGAGAAGTAATCGGTCGTTGCCAGTATGAACCGATATCTTTTGGATAATGCTGGTTCGATGGGCCCGATTATATCGGTTCCCCACATTTCGAACGGCCCGCTGGCTACCGTTGGGTGTAGAAGATTTGGATGTTGGTGGATGAAGTCCCCTTGAATTTGGCACGAGTGACACTGCTTCGCATATTCGAGGTAGTCCTGAATCATCGTGGGCCAGTAGTAACCCATTCTTTTGATCTTCAGCTTCATCTTTGGTCTGGCTTGATGAGAACCGCAGAGTCCATCATGGGTTTCTTGGACGACTCTCCTTACTTCTTCCGATCCTAGGCACTTTAGCCACAAACTGTCGAACGATCTCTTATATAGAGTATCATTGACGAAGGCAAAAGATAGAGCTCGTTTCATGAGCTGATATCTTGAAGATGCGTTTTCAGGTGTTCGATGGGATTTGAAGTAGTCTATGAAGACTTCTCTCCAATCCTTAGCCTTTTCTTCGTCCTCTATTTGGAAAACTGCTTGTTCGGTCACTTCTTCTCCTTCAGACGACTCCGAAGGTATTTCTGCTGGCTCGAGAATCCGGCGGCTTTGCGCAATGATACTTACGTTATCGAGGTTTTCGTCGGCCAGTTCTTTAGCGAGCTTGGCTAACGTATCCGCCTTGCTATTTTCCGCACGCGGTATGATTTCCAGAATGCAGGAGGGGATTTGACCCTGCAGTTGCTGCACCCTTTCACCATACCTGATCAATTCTGGCTTGCATGTTTGATAGTCGCCGTTTACTTGGCTAACGACTAGCTGGGAGTTTCCATATATGAGGAGGTTTTCGATTCTCAAGTCGACAGCAATCTCAAGACCCGCTATCAAAGCTTCGTACTCAGCCTCATTATTTGTCCTCGGCTCTGTCAAGGAAAGGGAGAAACTCATTATCCCTCCTTGCGGAGTCACAAAGATAAGGCCCATCCCAGCTTTGATTATAGGGGTGCTTTGCTTTCACTTCTTGAAGGATGATGCTCCGTCGAAGTATAGTTCCCATTGGACATTATTTCCTTCCTTCTCCCCTTCGATTGTGTCGAACGCGTGTTCTTCTGGCAATTCGCAATTTAAGGGAGAATCGGCTGGTATTGGATACTCTGCGAGAAAGTCGGCAATGGCCTGTGTAACAACCCTAAACTTTCTGTACAAATTTTTCAAAAAAATACAGAAAGGGGTATTTTTGCCTGAGCACAAGATATAAGTTTGTTTTGCTTTTTAATAGCAAGAAGGAGCTTATAGCTCATTGGTAAGACCTTGCACCGCTGAACCAAAGCACCAGAGTTCAAATCCCATCACCTACATTATTTTCAATATTGTTTTCTTTTAAATTTTTAGAAGCCCAAGAACCTACACGTGCATAACTCGTAAAAACCCCACTACACATGTAAAACAAACTGACCCAGGGGCTACACCAAGCGACGAGGGACACATGGCGGTGAGCCCCGGCCCGACTCGGTCCGCCGCCGCCGACCGGACTCGGCCGGATCGCCGATTGTCCAACATGAAAGTTCTGCCTCTTGGTCTTCCCTAAACCCCTGTACACTTTAAATTTCCTGCAATTTAACAGAGCTTTTTAAAATCCCATTAAACCATATTTTTAATACAATTTTTATTACATTTTCAATTCACCCTTTCACCTACCCGAACCCTAGCCTTACCCTATAAATATCACCTCTAGACACACACACCCCACTCACAATTCTGCTTAAACTCTCAAGAAATTCCTCTAGAAATTTGTGTACAAGTGGAGTTAGCGAAGGGAAAAACTCCGGCGATCTTCAGACGACGACTCTAAGAGCTTCCGGCGACGAAACGACGCACCGGAAAATCCTACGTCTTCCTCTCCCTCTTCTCTAACCTCTAAGCCAGTAAGTATCACCCCCTCTTCTCTATTCTTTTCTAAAAACTCGTATTACTAAAACCCGACGGAATCGGAGTTAATCCGATTTCCGATTCGGTTCTTCCTAAAAATTCAACCTTTCTTAAATACAAACATACCAAACCCTTACATGTTGACTATTAATCATTAACAAACATATTGAACAAGTTTCATAGCAAAATATTTCTTATTGCAATTTTTATCGTACTTTTTCAGTAAAATACCATGTAGTTTAATTTCGACATTAAAACATCATAATCTTGCTATACTTTTAAGTAGATCACGAGGTAATGACCTACCTCCTCACAACACTCATATGCAACATAGCACAATACCTTTCGAGAACATAGAATACGGGAAAACATGATTTTACATATAAATACCATTTACTAATAAAACCTTTTTCTACAAGAAATATGTATTTATACAAATCTTTGCAAAGCGCCGCTACAACCCATTTGGGGAACCTGTTCGGGATGGTACGGATTATCGCACATTCTCGGGCTTAGTAGTGCGAGATGCAGACCTCCGCAAGGAGCATTCGGTCTCGAGAGATTTAAAATACAAATATCTTAAGAAAATGAGATTTCTAGAAAATAATAATTTAAAATTATTTTTTATAAATATACATACATATATATATATATATATATGTATCATCAAAATATCTATTTTTGATATATTATAAATATTCCAACTTTTCTAAATCAAAAGAATTACTTTACATGAAAATACCATGAAATTCTATATAAGTTCAAGTCTTTACAATTAAATACCATATATTATGAAAATTAGGTTATTTTCAATAGAAATGTCACATATATAAAATCTATGTCTATGAAAACTCTAAAGACGATAATAAAATACTTGAGGTGTATTTTGAAAATTATACAAAATTATTTTTACATAAAACCCCCTCAAGTTTTATAAATTACAATAAGGACCCTAGTAAATATAGGTTTAAGCGGGACAAATCTCTTGAGCCTCAGGGAGCCGAAGAAGTGGGTGCTTGCCTATTTAAGGTAGACAACTTAACAAACGGTGTTATCAACACGATAATCGTCTTTGAAAAATACACAAATCCTGCCGTCCATGTGCAGCGGTTACCGATAATACCAAAACCTAATTCAGGATTCAATTACTTTTCTAATTGTCTGACTCAGACTGAGTCTCATTATAAATAATCTGATTTGAATATGATTCAAGTACAAACTACAATCCAATATGAATCCATGAATCCATATATTCAATATGTTCAAACTATTCAATCAACTTGACCGAACCGAACCATGGATATACATCCATCTACATGATTCTCCAGTTACATCCATTTACTTGATTCTCCAGTTACATCCATTTACTGATATCATGGTTTCGGCAAGTCATCCAATTATACAATCTATATTACAAGACAATACCAGTTGCAAAACAATACAACAATACAATCAAGACATCGCAGGGTTTAAGGGGTAGATTGGTACGGAAGGTGTTAGAAGTGGCACGAGACTGCAAGATTTAAGACACCCAACCTGAATACCACGCCGTTGTTCCGGGCTTTCTAACGGAGCCTTGTACTTCCATTTGCCTCTAGTCTCTGGCATATAGAGACTCCTCTCGTATACACTGGCATCCTTCTGTACCAAGCTACAAACAACAGCGTTAACTCTAAATACAACTTTAAAAGCTACACTCTCTCTTTTACTCTCTGTCTATTCTACTTCTCCCTTATCTTTGGGACTTACCGAGCGATTTGTTCGCTGACGACATTCTCTTTCTTTCTTCTTTGAATGTCGTTTGGTGATTCGGACCTTTCAGAGATCGAGCCTAGCACTAAAGATTTGGGCCGGTTTATTGAAGATCCCGAGTTGTAGTTTCACTTGTACATTTTCTTTACATTCTGTATTTCCTTTTCTGTTATACCATTGTTTATGCATTGCTTTCATTCAGATGTATTTACTTTTCCATGCATTGTACAAAAGAATGTTAATAAATAAAGTTGATGTTCAATATATATCTATTGTCTTTGTCTCTTGTGCATTTTTATTTATATTGCTTAGATACACTTAGCGTATTTACTTCAAAGTAATTACGTAGCGGCCTCGTCGCGTCCTCTGCTCGTATACTGGGAAGCGGGGCGTGACAGCCTGGCCTTTCACTGCCTTGAAGGGTCAATATGTTATCGAGAACTCCATCAAGAGGAGAGCCTATTTGGCAATCCTTCCTGTTAGTATGGCTCGTGACATAAAATATTTGAGAGGATCCACTTTTGATATGAGATGGACCTCATGTGCCAAGGCATAATGTCGAAACTTCGTTATCGCGAAGATCAGTGCCAGGCAATGCTTTTCGATGGGGGAGTAGTTATTTTCTGCCCCCAGAAGAACTCGAATCAAATAGTAGAGAGCTCTCTCCTTACCTTAGTCGTTCTCATATGCCCATAGCATGCCTAAAGAACCTTCAAGAGCTGTTGTGTACAGGATAAGGGGCTTTCCTTTGACCGGAGCGGTCAGTACCGGCGGGTTCTGCAGATATTGCTTGATTTCGTCCAGTGCACTTTGACATTTACGATCCCAAACGAACGGGGTCCCCTTCTTCATTAGATGGCTGTAGGGGCGGCATTTGCCGGAGAGGTTGGCTATGAACCGCCAGATATATGCGAGCTTTCCTTGGAGAGACCGCAATTGTTTAAGAGTTCTTGGCATGGGCATTTCCATAATCGCCTTGATCTTTGATGGGTCTATTTCGATACCTCGGTGTCGTATGATGAATCCTAGGAATTTTTCTGAGGAGACTCCAAAAGCGCATTTCAGAGGATTTATCTTTAGATTGTATTTTCGAAGACGCTGGAACGCTATTTTTAGATTCTCCCAATACTCCTCGTACGATTTGCTCTTCACCACAAGGTCGTCGACATAACATTCGACAACCTCATATATGAGGTCATCGAAGATCTTTGTTATAGCCCTTTGGTAGATAGCGCCTGCGTTCATCAAACCGAAGGGCATCACCTTATAGCAGAATATACCCAACGGAGTCCGGAAGGCGGTGTGCTTTTGGTCTTCGAGATGCATCTTTATTTGATTGTAGCCTGAAAATTCATCCATGAAGGAGAAGACCTCATGGGTATACGTGTTATCGATCATCAGCTCGGTAACGGGTACTAGGAAGTCATCCTTCGGGCAAGCCTTGTTGAGGTCCCGAAAGTCCACGCAGATACGTATCGTCCCATTTTTCTTCATCACTGGAACAATGTTGGCAATCCAGTCGGGATATTGAACTTCATGGATGAAGCCAGAGTCAATTAGTTTCTTGACTTTGGCATTGATACTCATCTCAAGCTCGAGCCGCATTCTCCTTGGCGTTTGCTTGATTGGCTTAACGTCCGGTGATATAGCCAGTTTATGTACCGCTATTTTTGGATCTAATCCCGGCATCTCAGAATAGTTCCATGCGAAGTAGTCTTTAGATTGTATAAGCACGTCCTTTAGTGTGGCCACCTGTGTTTTAGACAACAGCGCACTGACGAACGTTGGCCTTGGATCGTTTTCCGTTCCCAAGCTAATTTTCCTTAGGTTATCCGCCGTGGTGTGTATCCCATCTTCCAGTTCTTTTGGCGCCGGTAGAAACTCTGAGATCACCTCCTCCTCCTCCTCATTTGCAAAGCATTTGAAAAGGTCATCCATAATCTCGTGCTCTCCCTCCTTTGAGAATGTTATCACATGGCAGGTACGAGTTCGTTTCCAAGACTAATGTTGATCTGGTTCTACTCTCGCAATATAGATTGCTTTTGGCCCATTCTTTCATGGTGAGGTTACCCTCCAGCTGTCGGATAGATCAAACCTACCTTGTTGGTATTGGTCTTCGACCCAGTCTTTGAAAGTGAAGCAGTCTTCAAGGGGATGTCCTATTACTCGATGGTAGGAGCGATAATCCGGGTGATGGACCTCATTTACTTGTTCGGGGTACCGAGGCTCCTGGAGCGCCATCATTTGATACTTCATGAAAATGTTGAATATTTTTCTCGTCCTGTCTTGAGGGAAAGAGTATTCCCGATCCATCTTCTTCATAAAAGACGGATTCCAGCTGACTTTCTCTCGATCGCGTGGCTTCTTGGATCCGCTTCGCTGCTTTTGAACGTCATTCTCGTTCTTCACCTTGTTGTTGTCTCTGTATCGAGCTTTTTCCTTGCTACGAGAGCGCACAGCGGGCTGAGGGTGAAGAGCATAGTCTTCTCTTTCCGTAGACTGCTGAGTGAGATGCTGAGTCCTGGCTTTCTCGTAAATGGACATTTCGCGGTTGTGGTCATCCCGAACCTTTTGATCTGCTTCCCTTATTATCTTGTCAATCTGTTCTTCGAATGACGGACTTGGCATTCTTACGGTAGGCTCTCGCTCTGGTTCAATATCAGCGCTATCTGGAAAAGCATTTCCCTATCTATCGGAGTTATTTATGACACGGAAGCCATGAAATCGCTCATGTTTCTTGGACCGAATGTATCTAAGCCCAGTCGTATCCATTCTCCTATTGGACATCTTTCGCTGAGTCCCGGGAACGTCCCAAATCTTTTTGTAGAACTGGGCTTGTCGAGCAGTTTGTTTGAAGGATACGCCTTTGTTTCCCCAATCAGAGCAAAGCACTGTTCAAATTCCAAGGATGGAAATGAAGCGACGCTTCTGCTTCCCCCAATCAGAGCAAAGCTCTGTTTAGAAATTTAAGAGTCAAAAATTGAAGCAACGCCTCAAATCCTGCGCTCTGCGCTGCGCGCCACATGTCTAACACAGGCGCGCTGGCGCAGTTGCGCTGCGTGTTGCGTTGTTCGCCATGAGTCTGACACTGGTGCGCTAGCACAGTTGCGCTGCGCTCTGCGCTGCGCGCCACGTGTCGAGCGCTAGTGCGCTAGCGCAGGGCGCGCTGCGCGCCACGTGTCAAAACACGAATGCGCTAGCGCTAGCGCAATTGCGCTGCGCACCCCAAATTAGAGCAAAGCTCTGTTTCCAAGATTGGAAAGCGAAGCAACGCTTCATGATTATGCAGCGCATAAATATCTTACAAAGGAATAACAAAGAATTAAAAATAAGAGAACACTTAACAGATAATAAAATACTAAATTAAAACATCTTTTTATTATTATTTTTGTTATTACATTTAAAAAAGATCACCAAATATGAGATCAGAAGGACAGGGTTCACAAAGCTAAAGAGAAGATTATCCAGTTCCCTCTCCGTCTTCTCCACCATGTCGAAACGGCGATCCTCCCAAGGGGTAGCCATCCAACGGTCGACGCCGCACTCCTCAGAGAAAGTGGTGATGACAACCCGACGGGCCCGTATCTGGCTCAGCAAGTGGATGGAGCAATTCCTCAGGACTTGAGTGATTAAGTGCGCCTCCAAGAAGCACTCGATCTTGTCTTCGGCAGTATCCAGCATTGCCGAGGACATCTCTGCTGGAGGAGGGGGAAGATTGGCGAGCAAAGACGCAAGGATCATCCGAAGCCAAATAGAGTGCGGGGGAAGAAGGGACCCCACACGAGTCAAAAGATCGTGCAGCGCAACGTCGCACTGCTCATCCGTTAAAGAAGGATCCACCAAGCGCGCAGCAAAGCGAGGGACAAGGTCCTGAATGGGCACTTCCCACGGCTGTCTACGAGCATGAGGGCGTTTACAAGCCATAGTTGAGAAAGTTCTTTGGGGATGATAAAAGGAAGAAGCTTTGCTTCGAGTTATAAAGACGAAGCACATAAAATTTTGTGCACAATGGAACTATTTCCAAGATTGGGAAATGAAAGATCCTCGGGAATATAAGTTTGACTTAAAAAGGAAGGTGAAAAGACACATCTGTTGAAGCAACGCTTCAGATCCAGCGCTCTGCTGAAGCAACGCTTCATATCCAGCGCGCTGCGCGCCACGTGGCAAGCACGAGTGCGCTAGCGTAGTTGCGCTGCGCTCTGCACTGCGCACCACGTATCCAATGTAGGTGCGCCAACGCTGGAATTAAAATTCCCACCGTTAGATCAAAAGATCTAATAATAATGATAAATCATTTATTAACCAGAATTAAATTCTGTTAAGGAAATATTTCTCAAAATCTTTCCAAACAACAAGATTGTGCTTTAAGCACCGCTGGATCAATGATCCAATGGTAAATAATGAATTTCCAAAACAGAACAAATTCTGCATAGAAAGATTTCTCAATCTTATTTAAAACAAGAAGATTATCTTCTGTAAAACAGAAGCCTTAGGATCAAAGATCCAACGGTGGGAAATATTCCCCAATCAATCAAGAGAAAGATCTCTTAAACCGATTTAATAAATCGATTAGCCCTATATAAAAGCCCCAAGACTCCAAGTCTCATATAGAAAAAACTCTCTGAAAACTTTAAGAAAAACTCAAAAGGAAAAGAAAGGTAAAGAATTGATTCTTGAAAAACAGATATGAAAACATCTCGTAAAAAGAAGAAATGTCTTCTAAAAAGATCTTACATCTAATCAAAGACTAAGGTCTTTGATTAAAAAGAAAAGATCAAAAGACCTAATCATAAAAAATATATAAAAAGAAGTATTTTTACTTCACAGATCTTCTGATCTATAAAGGCGGAGCCTTTTAATAAGAATAAGAACTTTGTTCTTGAATCTTAAGGTAAAGCCTCCTTTAAAAAGAACATAAGTTTGTTCTTCGATCTTAAAATCGATCAAATGGGTTTTGCGCTATTAGACAGTGCTTTACACTCATAAATTGCACCCTTGCGCTCCTTGGATCGGCACTCAGCGCCAAAACATGCCACTTGTCAGCCATAGACACGATCTGCGCTTTGCGCTCCTGGAAACAGCGCACTGCGCTCTTGGATTGGCGCTCAGCGCCAAGCGCGCCTCGTGTCACTCACTGGTGCACCCATAAACTAACACAGCATGCTCATAAATTAAAAGCGCAGTGCGCTAAAAAATTAGCGTTTAGCGCTAAGCGACACGTGTCCTCCTCGTGTGCGCTAACCGACAGAAGCGCAATGCGCTCTTTGACAGGCGTAAAGCACCTAGTGCGCCACGTGACGCGCTGTCAGAACGTACCTTGTTCCTGATAAATGCTGTGCATTCAGTATAAGACAAAATGCCAGAGCCCAATGCTTGGCATTATTAAAAGGGCAGAGCCCAAATAAAGGCCTAGCAGGCAGAACAAAAATAAAATGTTAAACATTTTTAACTGGACTTAGCCCAATTCTGGTATAAGTCCTCAATTTAAATTGAACTGAGCACATCTGCTCTCCCAATCAATTTACACCCGGTTCGAGGGTACATCTCTTTACTCCTCTGATATCTGTCGTTGTAATCCTTCAACGTCGTCAGAGAGGTGACAGGTCCCGACAACCACACATTGCTACAGACTGTGGGGTCCTTAAACTCATGGACTATGATGTCCTTAACCTTGACCGTGATGTCTTAAAACTAATATCGGACTGTGGAGTCCTTAAATCCATGGACTATGATGTCCTTAACCTTGACCGTGACGTCTTAAAACTAACACCGGACTGTGAAGTCCTTAAACTCACGGACTATGATGTCCTTAACCTCGACCGCGATGTTTTAAAACTAACAATGGACCGTAATGTTCTTAAACTAATTATCGACCGCAATGTCATTAAATTAAACAATAGAGCCCAATTGCTCTCTTGTCGGATCTAAACGATCCCGTTAAGTTGATCTTAGTCTAAAATTAGACTAACGTGTCCTTAACAAATGTTTAAGTTGATCTTAGCCTCAAATAAGGCTAACGTATCCTTAAACACAACCCCCCAAACCCAAATCTAAGAAAGATACGGATTTGGACTAATCCAGGTCCTACGGGCGACAACACAAATTAGTCTCCGTATACAATCCACGGGCAACCGAACACAAAACAAACACCCACGACACGAAGTGACCATCTGGAGAAGGAGAAAATTGTTACCGCGATGCGGTAGCGTAATTAACTGCAGGGGCTTGTGCCTACAGGGAAGAGCGTCCCCACAATCAAAAACCCCTCAAACGAAGGGGAATCTGACGAAATCTGCTACATTCTGACTAAATCAACTTGGCGAGGACAGTCAGTCTTCTCCGAAACCGCGCCCGGTGGGACCTGTTGAAATCTGACGAAGTCTGCTAATTCGCAGAGCACGGCAGTGAACCCGGTGTGAAGCATCCAGAGCGGAGCCTAGTCCTCGCCGAATACGGCAGTGAACCCGTGGGAAGTATCTAGAGCAAAATTCAGGGTCCTCGCCCGGTCCCCGTAAGCGAATTAGCAGACTTCGTCAGATTTCAACAGGTCCGTGATTTCCTCGTCTGACTAAATCAACTTGGCATCCTCGGAGAGGTGGACGGATAACACCAATTAGCATCTACCCCGAATTTCAGGCAAGACGGACCTGCGCGGTCGCGTCTCCATGATTCGGAGGGGAACAAATTCTGGCACGTCCGGTGGGACCTTTTCCTCTTTCCACTCCACACTTCGTGTGTCGTGTTCGCGAACCAATCGCGGTTTGCTAATGGTTGCCCTTGGGTTTCGAGGTACTAAGATTTGGCGTTTTGCTTGGTGCAGAAAGCGAAGGATCAATGGCGTTCACTTGCTTAAAGTGTTCCATATGCAACTGCAACCCACGTCCTGCCTCAACTGGGGGCATAACCTACGGGCCCCAAGCGGCTTCTCTGTTCACGATGCCCGTAGAACAGGTCATTCAAGCCACCACAGGGTTGTTTTTCGGGACCATGCTCCCGCCAGCGAGCTTCAGCACTCCTCTACCAATACCGGAAGCTCCCAAGAAGTCGGTCTTTGATCGGCTTACACCTACTGCGGCCCCTCTCAACGGATCGTCCAGCACCGGCGCCTCGGTCTTCTCCAGATTGGGCCAAAGTTCAGGTGGGTCCATGATGAAGCCTGCACCTCTAGAGAAGGTTATTCCGAAGAGAGTAACCAACCCTGCACCTGAAGTCATCAAGGCGGCTTCTCCTGCCAAGGGGTCGGTCTTTACAAGACCGACTGTCCCAACTCCCGCTCCTGCTACTCAAAGGACATCAGTCTTCGACAGGCTGACACCAGCAATGACCCCTCACCTGAACTGGGGGAAAGATAAAGCCATCCCCGTCACTGAGCCAACTCCATCAGCTTGACACGCTCGATGTCGCCACTGGCGCCGAGTAAGGAAGGCCAGGGGCAACTCCCCCTCTGGGCTAACTCCACCATCCCCAACGGCGGAAATTAATGCTGATGTTCCAACTAGGAACAGCTTTGAGCTGCTGAATGAGATGCGTAGGAATTCTCCTACCGCCGTACTGAAAAGATCTCCTACTCCGGTGGAGAATGTTGCGGAAGCAAATCTAGAACAGTCCCCTCAGCGGATGTCCTCTAAGATCTACAAAGTCTGGTGGCAGGTTCGGAACTCAGTAGCTGATCAAGATTACCCTCGCCGACATAAAAGGGCGAAGGTTCAACAAGAAGAAAGCCATCCTGCCAAGCCACGAAAAGCTATCTGGGTGCCCACTGCAATGGCCCCCTCAACTTCGACTGCTCATAAGAGGAGAAGGCCGGAGAAAATCCCCATACCTGCGGCAAATGTCAAAGGCACTGAGCCCAAACGCCCTAAGCGTGGGGGCATGGTGGTGCATACCGTCTACATGGCATCCGGGAAAGAGGACAGCCACGCTTCTATGGTCCACCGACCACTCACCCTATCCATCACAAGGGCTCAGGAACAGCAACAGCAGAAGCTCCAGGAGATGCTGACAGCAATGGCCGCACTCACCGGGCCAAAAGAAAGCCCGAAGGCATCATCGGAGCAGCGTTATGAACAAGAAACTGATTCTGACTTCCTTCGCAGAGTCCTCGAAAAGAAGGAAAAAGAAGCCACAGAGCAAGCAGCTAACATAAAGCGAATGTCACTTCTCTTCCAAGACATGGTAGGGATGATGTTACAGCCGGATCCCCCAGCTGAAGACCCTCCGATCATTATTGAAGATGACAAAGGGGAGACGTCGAACCCTCCTCCGACCCTTTCAGCAGCCAAGGAGGAAACCATTTCTAAGGCCGTCCTGGATGATTATATTGCTCAACAAATACGAGTTCACCAGGCAAATGAAGCGGCTGGCCAAGTCGTGAAAACTGGGCGACCATATCCAGGCTGGTATGACCAGATAAAGTACCCGCCGGGCTACACGATCCCCAAATTCCACGTATACAAGGGGACAGGCAATCCCCATCAACACGTCGTCCAGTTCAGAGCTCTGTGCGGCAACACCGGGGGCGAAGATAAGCTTTTGCTCCGCCAATTCGTCGGCAGCTTATCGGAGACGGCGTTTGAGTGGTACTCCGAACTACCAAATGACTCCGTCAAGACTTTCGCAGAAATGGAGTTGTTGGTCACCCAGCGATTTGCAAGTGCTAGTGAACGCACCCCGATAATGGCATTGATCAATGCAAGGGTGAAGCCGGGCGAGACGTGGGTCCAGTACGCAATCCGATGGCGGAATCTGTGGTCAAAGTGCAAACAACGCATCGAAGAGGCACCAGCGGTGAGCATGTTCGTGGGCACCCTAGACCCTCATGCAACTATTTCACAGTTCATGATGTTCTTCAAACCGACCATATTCCAGGCTTTAATCGATAAGCTAGCCCAGATGGATCAGATGGGTCATAGACCGTCTCCTCCGAAACCGGAACCGCGGAACGAAAAGGGTAAAGGGAAGGTGACCTTCGTTGTGAACACCCAACAGCAGCTCAGTGCTCCAAAACTAACGGATCAATTGGAAGAGATACGGCGCTATTACAATGATAAAATGAAGTGTCCTTACTCATTCCCGCAGGATAAAACAAAGAGGCTGTTCGAGCTGGCGGTGCGCAACAGGCTTATCAATTTGCCAAATCCAAGGCGACCACCGCAACCCAGCGAAGTGAATAATCCCAATTATTGCCCTTACCACCAAACGGTAAGCCATCCGATCGAAGATTGCTTCGTTTTTAAGGGATGGATCGAGGATCAGTACCAGCAGGGCAAGTTCGCGCTGTCCGAAAAGTGGAAAGTGAGCCCACTACAACCACACACTCCTAAGAGGATAGACACACCGGGGGCAACGTGCTCTTTTGTTGAAGAAGCTCCATGGAAGGTCGTGCTTTCAGCCAAAACCAAAAGGATGCTGAATGATCTCCAGACATGCCCGGCGATCAGGTAGAAGAACCCGCTGGAACCCAGATCATCGAAGGGATGCTGAAGCCGTGCCCAACTCCAAAGATTGGTGGTGATAGCCAAAGTGCTCACACCCAGCCGCCGAAATCTTCGGAAAAGAAGAAGAAATCCAAGAAGCCCGTGAAGCCTGGCGACAAGCGCACAGACCTACAGAAATAGATTGACGCGCTGGAAGAGCACAACCAGAAGGCGCGAACCCCAATCACGCTTCAAGAGTTGCTCGGCCACGTCCTTGAGGACGAAGATGATGGAGAAGACTCGTCGGATGGATCTGAGGATTACGTAGTAAGTTGTCATGTGATCTCTCACTCGTCTACAGACGATGAAGAAGCTCCTTGCACAGAGAGACCGGGGGCAGGTCCCGAGCCGGAACTCCTATGGCCATCAGACGAAATGATCGATGCCTTCCTGAATGAAATTCATTTGAAAAGTAAAGCCGATCGGGAGTGTGAGATGGCCATGTTTGAAAGAGCCAAACGCCGGCGACTAGACGAAAGAGTCAAGACACTCCCTCCGAATCAAGGGACATCAGTCGCGGATAAAAACAAGTTCAGGACGAGGAAAAGGTTTGCTAAAACCATATCAATGGGAATGAAGCTACCACTCTCTGAAGGAAACACTCCTGGTGAAACGGAAACACATCCTAGCTACTGCTTATATCATCGAAAGATTTCGCACTCTACCGAAGAGTGTGACGCTTTTAAAAGATGGTGGCAGAGATATGTTGCTCACCGGCAACATTTTAAGCGGATGAAACGCAAAACTCGTCGGGAGCAAAGAAGTGCGACTGAGGAGCATAAAAGAAATATCGGTAACTGTCGCATGGTCAACACCGGGGGATCGCAGATTCTCACTTTCGGAAGCGACTCTGACGAAGAGATGGCTCTTGGCCCTCTCTTTAAAGAATCCACATTGGGGAGGGAGGAAGAACCGAAGGCCTGTGAAAACATTCAGCTGCGCAATCGCATGCTTCCAGAAAAGAATTTCAGACCCACGAGTAGAAAAGATAAGGGAAAAGAAAAGGTCTCCGAGGATATCGCCCTGGACGACCAAGTCATGAAAGAACTGACCGCCAAGGACCCGCCAAAGAAGAGTAAGGTGGACTATAACGTTCTGGCGCACTTGAGGAAGTTACCCTCGCAGCTCAGTATTCTTGACGCCCTTCTACTATCTAAAGAAGCGAGAGATTCACTGATCAAGGCGCTACAAGAACCAGAGCAATTCCAAGCTTTTCTCGCCGAAGAAAAGATGAAGGAAGAGCTGGAGGAAGTACACACAGCCGATATCACCTTCGGCGACGAAGACATCCTCCTTGGGACGTGCGAGCATAGCCGTCCCCTCTATGTCTCAGGATACTGCCACGATATAAAGATAGGCAAAATCCTGGTCGACAATGGGTCTTCCGTCAATCTTCTCAACGTACGAGTGTTGAAGGAAATCTGCATGAGCGTCCAGCATCTCGCTCGTGATAAAATCACCATCTCTGGTTTTAACTCTCAGTCATCACGGACTCTCGGGTCTGTGATATTGACATTACAATTCGGGCTACTTGTCACGGATATTAAATTTCATGTCATTGACGCCAAGACATGCTACAATGCTTTACTCGGCCGTTGGTTACACAAGTACAACATCATCCCTTCTACACAACATCAGTGTATGAAATACTTTAAGGATGGTCTTGAGTATACCGTAACAGGAGAGCTGAATCCATTCTCCGTGATCGAAGTCCGCAAGTACGAAGATGCAAAATACTTTTTTCCAGATTTCGAGCACACAGAGAGATGTCGCAAGCCGGAGAACAAAGCTATTACCACCATTCCTGTTTTCGGGAGTGATACTGAGGAAGAGGAAGAGATAGTTTATTCAGGCCCACCCCAGTACAACAAGCCAGGACCGTCCGCTCCCATGTTGATCTTTGGCAGTGACTCGGAAGATGAGGTCCATGCTATATTCTCCGCTCGGCCTTCAATACAAACATTTGCTGATGAAGAGCAAAGTTTGAAAGTTGCCATGGTTCCGCCCAAATATCATAAAGAACTAGACGCGCTTGATACCTACAGTGTGGAAGAGCTGCAGACGTTCTATGTCCCTCCCAGACGAGAAGGCGAAAAGGCGATCCTATTCTACCGCTCCGGGGAAACCAAAGTGGAGAAAGAAATCTGGCACGGCGCGGATTCTACACTTGACGGGCTCCAGCCCATCCGTCTGCCTAGATATTATACAGAAGGTTTGAAAAGGCTATTGAAGTGTCAAGGGATACCCTTCAAACAGACCGCTCGAAAAGCTAAGTTCTATGACAGGATCTGGAACGTTCCCGGAACTCAGCGCAAGTTGCCCAATGGGAGAATGGAAGCGATTGGGCTTGGATATGTTCGGTCCAAGAAATGGGAGCTACTCCGCGACTGCTATGTCGTATATGACTTTGATGAAGAAGGGGATACTCAATGGGAGAATGCTAACCCTGAACCAGAAAGAGCCCCCGACGTGAAAATGCCCAGTCCGTCATTCGAAGAACAAATGGACAAGCTTATAAGGGAAGCAGGTCAGAACGTTCGAGACGACCATAATCGCGAAATGGCCATCTACGAGAAAGCCAGAATGCAGCGCCTTCTTCAACAGGCTGTGAAAGATGAAAATGCCCCTCCCTGTCAACCTGTTGTACAAAAGGCCCGACGCAGAGGCAGAAACAAGTCAAAGAGCGGAAAAGGCGTTCGACAGCGACAAAGCGGAACCAAGAAGTCACGCGATCGGGAATCGAGCGGTCCGGATTTGTCCCTTATGAAGAAGATGAGTCGAGCATACTCTTTTTCTCAAGACAAGACAAAGAAGATACTTGACCTTGCCATAAGACATCAGATGCTTACGCTCCCGGAGTCCAAGCACCCCGATCAAGCTAACGAGGTCTCTCATCCAGACTATTGCTCTTATCACCGAGCAATAGGACACCCTCTCGAAGACTGCTTCACCTTCAAGAACTGGGTCGAAGACCAATATCAGCTCGGCAAGTTCGCTCTATCCAACAGTTGGAGGATAACACCACCGCAGAAGCATGAACCTAAATCCATAAGAGTAGAACCAGATCAACATCGGTCATGGAAGCGAGCTCGTACTTGTCATATGATAACACTATCAAAAGAAGAACCCGAGAATATGGATGACCTCCCCTGGTGCTTCGAAAACAATGATGACGAGGTGATCTCAGAATTTCCACCAGCGCCAAAAGAGCTGGAAGATGGAATACATACCACTGCAGATAACCTCAAGAAAATTGATTTGGAGACGACAAGTGACCCGCGATCGACATTCGTCAGTGAGTTGCTATCTGAAGAGAGGGTGGCTACGCTAAAGGACGTGCTCATGCAGCATAAAGATTGCTTCGCATGGAACTATTCCGAAATGCCAGGACTAGATCCAGAGATTGCTGTGCACAAGTTGGCAATATCTACGGACGTTAAGCCGATCAAACAAGCACCGAGAAGAATGCGGCTTGAGCTTGAGATGAGTATCAACGCCGAGGTCAAGAAGCTAATCGACTCTGGCTTCATCCAAGAAGTTCATTATCCTGATTGGATCGCCAACATCGTCCCAGTGATGAAGAAGAATGGGACGGTGCGCATCTGCGTAGACTTTCGGGATCTCAATAAAGCCTGCCCGAAGGACGATTTCCCAGTACCGGTCACTGAGCTGATGATAGATAACACGTCTGTTCATACCATAATATTGCATTATTATATTCCCCATTCTTATTCGTTTTATAAATAAACAGGTGCTTTTGACGCATGTCTGCTACATGTTACAGGTTACAGGTTCTTGGACAGGAAACAGTGAAAACGATGAAAAGACGACGTAAAAGTGAGACTTTGACCGACAAACAGAGAATCTTGATCAAGCCTACATAAGGAACAATTCACAAAGCAAAATTCAAGACATCGACTCAAAGCGAAGGGTTAAAGTTCACTACAAATTGTTCACTGAAGATCTGGAACTAATGTAGAAGCCCAATTGATAAAAGAACTAAAGAACCAGAAGCCCCAAGAAACCCAGAACATAGCCCAAAAGTTTCAGCACCCAATCTTGTCAAAGGGCCGCGGAACCGCGGCCCAAGCCTGCCATTACCGCGGTTCCGCGGCCGTCTGGTGCCCGTACTCGAAGAAATTTTTACCAAAATACTTTGGCGGCTCTGAAAAGATTTCCTAAGGGCTATTTTTGTAATTTCAGACATGCAAAGCAAATGTAACCTTAGGGTTTCCTATTCTTTATAAATAGGAACTCTAATCATTGTAATTTTTTTATGCCTCCCTTTAAATAATAAATTCAGATCTCTTTATGGAGAGCATCGGTGTTTTCTTTTCAACTCATGAATTCAGATCTGACAAACCTGCGTTGATGATTGGAGAGATGCATCTGTAAGTAGATTTAATTCCTTGCTCTAGTTTAGATTTCAATTCTTTGCCCTAGATAGATTTAAATTCTTGCCGTAGATAAATTATTTAGAGTTAGCTTTGGGGAAGGATTTTGAGAGATGAGATCTCTCATCCCTTTCTTACCCATAATATATTTTCAATAGGACTCCATGCATACACGCACACACCGCGCCCTACGGCATCCTACCCCTCGAGGTAACGATGATACCGTAGTGTAAAAGCCCGGTTGCACGCGTTTTCCATGGAGGTTAGGGTAAGGATCTCTAAAGGAAGGACAAGAACCTAGAGGAAAGAACACCTTCCCGAAAGGATCTAATGTCATGACCCGAAGGAGCACGTGACTGGCCCTTGAACCATATGAAGTCTATAGGACCCCATTTGATCCAAGTAAGCCAAAAGCCCAGAAATCTAAAACCATTTAAAGAGTAAATAAGGAAAACTGGTTTTAAGAAGTAAAGAAATCATGTTTCGAAAATCAAAGTTTTTAAATAACTAAGCCGAATATGTATTTTTAAAATGTGTAACCTTTCCTGAAAATTTCGGCAGAGTTTCCTTTGTAAAAACTGGCCCCGAACGGGGTACAACAAGAATAATATATATGAAATGATAAAAGGCATCCCCAAACGGGAGCTAGCTCTTCGTCAATCGACGGTCACAACCACGCAAGCAATAATAATATACAACGCCAAAGGGCAAGGATCAAAACCCAAAAAGAACTCAAAACAGCCAGAAAACCGTAATACTACAAGCGCGACTCTAAGGTCGAAATAATACAACACTGTTTTCTAAGTCTGAAACAATATACAAGTTTTGGTTGATGGAATGTCTAGATACAATGAATAATATATGAACAATGGCGGTTCTGATACAAAAGAACCCACCTACCCAAGCAAGTCACCCATAAGGAAGCAGTGAGCCAGAAATGCCGCTATGGAATCCGTACGGCAAAACCAGCAAGAACTGTGGCACAACGGGGGTGAGTTGCCAACTCGTGAATAGAAAATATCTACAAGCAGAGATCGAATGCATGACCCATCCTAGGTCAATACGATCAGATATAAATAAACCTCAATATGAATAGGTCTGAAGCATGCTAAACTGGCAATGTAATCTCTATACATGAGTGTAGTGCCAAGTGCTCGTGCCAGTGCCTCAGGTAATAGCATATCATAACTGTGGGGTATGATCAATGTAATCAAATCTGCATGTACGTGGATCCCGTCCACTCGTCACCCAATGACAATAACCATCATGCATGTAAATATCATAAATCATGTGCATGGGAATAATATGAGGATATAAACCATCTGTGTCCCTCGCGACACATCAAAATCATGGAACCGGAGTGCCCAGCATCGACACTCGAAAACATCATGAAAACTGTGCCCAGCATCAGCACGTAAATCCTCATATATCGGGCTCCGTCGGTCCGAATCGGCCCACGGGCTCTGTCTGCGGTATCGGCCCTCGGCCCCGGCAGTACGCCTATATCCATCTATCGACTCTGGTCAGTATCCTCCGGATAACCGCCAGGTCCAACCAATCACCGGTAGGTACTCGCCACCCTGCCAGGCTCATCGTCTACTCCACGAAAAACATTTCTTGCCCCGGGGAACCATACCGGGTCCACCATATACCCGCAATCAACCTCATCCGCCTCCTCGAATCGGGTTTCACATGTCGCTCTCAGCACCGAGAAAACACATGGTGGACGCACTGAAATATCATATCAAGGGTAACCGGGTTTTAAAACAATTACATATTCTCTTTTTGAAACACCCACGGTTCCCAAAAACCAGAAATATCATGGAAACAACATATCTCAATGCGTATAATCAAAAAGCATGATGTATGCGACATGTAAAGAAATGTAAGCAACATACACTGAATGCAACAATACTACAGTGTAGTGACATGGCAATTATCGATGATGAAGTGTGTGAGCCGGCAAACAAGTGTACGTAGAACATACGCATCATCGATAATGGTGCTGGTGTCCTAGCAGCATGACTGAAATATACCAACAATACAAGCGATGCAATGCAAATAGCATGAATATGCGGAATCGAATAATCAACGCAACAGTAAAGAACATGCCTCAATAGATATATCATGCAACCTTGCCTTTTAAAATAAAACGAATCAGGGCTTTTGGTAAAATAAGGGCTACGGTGTTTTAAGAAAAGATGCATCTTTTGAAAATATCCGTATAAACCCTTTTGCCTATCTTTAAAATATCCCCGATTCGTTAGTTTTGAAATAGGTATGACTCGGGTCTAGTCTAACGCCTACTATGCGAACTACGAACCCAACAATCAAGTCAATCGGGAGGGGTATGGAAACCACCTAAATCTGAGTCGATATACATATATATATATAGTCGGTGATCTCGCCTCAATAGTATCACATACGATACAGTATATCATATAACATCCTCGAGTCATGAGTGCGGATCTAACATCAATATAAAGCTCCTACGGTAAATCGTCGTACGGCATCCCAATAGCTGGGTACGGGTCAATATCACATTCATCTCATCACATATCCGGTATCACTACCATCATATCACATCACAATAACGAACTCTGTCATATCGCCGAATCTCACAGCCTCAATCAAACCTCATCGACTCAACTCAATCCCATGTATCATCCTCAATCCCGTATATGAACACATAGTCCCATACCCATGTGTAGATATACACATCTCTATATGCGCACAGATAAATGAAAGAATGCATGCAAGTATATGTGTACGTGTATGTGTGGGTGCAACCACTACTCTAGGGTTTCGCACTATACTAAACCAATACATCCTTATCACCAATAATACCATTATTACCATCAATAATCCTAAACAACACATAATAAATATATGTGTGTATACGTATTCGTATACATCACCACGGACTGCGGGGGTGCTATACGCCATCCACCCGACTTCTCCCCGTAGATATAATATACTCACCTTGCTTTTCATGTGTCGGTGCCGATGTCGCCATATTCATCTTCTTTGCCTCAACATCACGTAGGGTACCTACAAGTATATCACAACGTAAAGCACATGAAAATCACATCGGAAACCAAAATAGCACACGCTACTCGCATAGGTAAAAACCTATCGTCTCGCATGTAAACACGTTCAATATCCACTTGTCGTTAACGTCCAAACGCCACCCGACAAAAACGAATCACCAAATACCAAAATCCATGCTAAAACAAGTCATAAATCATACGCTAACTCAAGTAAATCAACCCAGATTTTACCCTAACTGGAATCAGTCAAAACTAGACATACCCAGGGTCAAGACTAGAGGAAATAGGGCCATGCACCAAAATCGAGACGGTTTCCTCCTGCTCTGGCCGCAAATTGCGGCCAGAAGGAATTAATTGGCGGCCGTACATTTGAGTTGGGGGCTAGGGTTTGGTGTGGTGGTTCCATGGTGCCTGCACATCTCACTGTCAACTCAGTTTTATTTTTGGGGTCTCGGGGTGATAGCAGATTCCACAAAACACTCCCAGATTTACAGTTTTTCTCCGACATCGTCTCATAAATCCATATTCTGGTTCTAGTTCCAGGTTTGGGTCCAAATTAGTATCACACAAGGGGTTCTAAGGTCACCACAATCCTCAATTTCATCTTTAATTTCAGATCCCTCATAAACCCTAACTTAAAGTTTCACAAATCCACCAAACGACAACATATCGATATGAAACTAGAATGGATGCAATAAGAATTGAATTACTAAACTAGGGGTGCAGAAATTACCTCCTTTGGCAACTCAAGAAAATTCTTGAGTTGCTCAAAGTCCTCCAAATCCAATCTTGCTAGGTTCAATGTGTAGCTAGTGAGCTTGGGAGCAAGTTTTGTGAAGTGGGAATGGGGTTTTGGGGTTGATTTCATTGTGGATCTAGGGTTTCATGAAGAGGGAGAGAGAGAGAGAGAGGGAGCAGCAGCAGCTCAGTTGAAGAGGGGAGAGCAAATGAGAAAGGAAATGATGGGGGGGCATGGGTCAAAAGAGATTTGACCTAGACATTCTCTTTCATCCTCATACTTACTTTTCCCTTTTCTTTTCTTTTCCTTTTTATTTTCTTCTCACTCCAATAGCGAACCCAAAAGAACAACCATGGCAATAGAAATGTAACACAAGTGTAACAAGTGTGGAAAAATGATATGTGCACATTTTTGCACAAAAAAGCTAAAAATCCAATTAGCGATTTTTAATCGCGATTAGCACTATATTAGCATATAACTAGTCTTAAAAACTTTAAAATGGCATAATTCCATAAAATACCCTATTTTAGAATTTTCCATAATTTTTCCCCATTTATTTGTATTTAATTATACCAGAATATTAAAATATTCATTAAAATAATATTAAATTATAAAATTTCCCAAAAATCATATTTTATTATTTGGAAAACGTTACATCTAATCCCCTTTATTGATAATTACCATAACTCCTCATAGATCTTCATTCGGGTATGAAAGCGTTGAGATTTACTTGCATTTCCAAACCATCTCTAAACCTAACCCTAACAAGACTAGATCTAGTTAATCTTAGATAGATAGATTTAGATTTTAGATTTAATAATCAATCCGAACACCCTTCGGAATTAACTCGTAAGCGCGATTAGGAGATTCACAACATCCCTGTGGACCGACCCGTACTCACCGGCTAGTTTCATGCGACGCTGTTCTTGATTGCGGTTAATAGATAGTTTTTGAGATCAATCAAATGGCGCCGTTGCCGGGGATGGCGTAGAACTTTCCTTTTTGCGATTTCGGGTTAATCTTAAAATTAAAAAAATCATAAAAATCTGAAAAATCATAAAAAATATAAAAATATTTCATCTGTTATTTTTGGAAGGGATACTTTGTTGTTTGAATTTTGCAGGATATACAAAATCGGATCTGGAAAAATTCAGAGTTCGAAACAGAAAAGGATACATCAAAACAGAGAGGGATTACAAGTACAGAACAACAGAAATTTTTTGGAGCCCTGAAGCCTCCATCCCACCGCTAAACCGCGGCCTAAGCGCACTCCCGCCGTCTTTCCGCGGCCCTCTTGCATCATCATCGCGAAATTTTTGCATGGTTTGTTTCCTATTTCTTTCCTATGCAAATTCCCATATATCTTTTGTCAAATCTTCTGCAGGATTCCTTGCGTTTAAAAAAATCTTCCCTTCCATATAACAATCTTGTGCAGGATTTTTGCGATTTGTTTAAATTAGAAATAGATTGCAAGTAAATTTTCTGTTGCATATTTTTTCTCGAAAATCTTTTGTCAAATCTTCTGCAGGATTCCTTGCGTTTAAAAAAATCTTCCCTTCCATATAACAATCTTGTGCAGGATTTTATGCTCGGTACGTCTTCTTCCTTCGCATTCATTTGTACATATTTTTGCATTTGCATACTTATTTGAAAACCCATAAAAATTTGAAAAAAAAATTTCAAAAATTATAAAAATCATTGTATTCAATTTTGGCTAGTTGACTTAAGTTTGACAGATAGGTTAACTAGCTAGGAACAACTAGATCTTAGACTTAGTAAATTAAAAACCCTAAAGATAACCTTCCTTAAAATTTAACGGTACAAAGTATATACTTTTGTAGTTTATTTAGAAATAGGCAAATTTTGGGTTCAATTCTTGGGTTAAGTCGAAACGAAGGAAGAGTATTGATGTTCTTATTAGAGTATAAGTTTGAAAAATAGTTCCTAACTTAAGTCTACATTCTGAAAATGTATACCCTACAAACTGCACAATCACGCACCTTGAAACTTGAAATAATAGAAGAGACCTTGAAATGCTCTTTTCTAAAGTCCTTAGTACAATGACAATGAAAAAAATATATATATAAAAGTGTGAATAAAGAATAAAAAAAAATGAACACTGGTTTTTATGATTACTTAAGGCTGCAAAAATAGAAAAATATTTAGCGAGGGTGCTTCATCACCTAGTGCCTTAGACCAACTGGTTTGGGAGTCACTGCTAAAAGCCTTAGGTGTTGCAAGACTAGGAATTACGCTTAAATGTGCAAACACATCTTGTAATCGGTTGTTGGTACCTCAAGAAGTATTAACGGTCGCATGAAGGATGTGTAAGCAAAATTCAATTAAAAATTCACCTACTAATAAGTACTTTGGACAACGGACAAGGGCATGATTGCTTGATTTGAATTTCCAAGTGTAGGGGTGATTTAAACACACACGTAGGGGTATGTGATTGGAGTTTAGATGAGAGAAAGGGATGAAGAATAGAACTTGTATCTTTAGTAGAGTTGATAGAAATTCCTAAGTGGAGATGGAACTTTAGAAGGAAAACTTAAGAGATGCCGAAAGCTATGTAAGTCTATAGAGCATATATAATCTTAAGTTAAATAATGAGGAAGTGTGAAGAATATGGGTGGATAATTTGTGGGTCGATGATAATAGAATTCTTAATTAGA
This sequence comes from Agapanthus africanus, assembly GCA_030015575.1. Taxonomy (NCBI): domain Eukaryota; kingdom Viridiplantae; phylum Streptophyta; class Magnoliopsida; order Asparagales; family Amaryllidaceae; genus Agapanthus; species Agapanthus africanus. The sequence goes on along the minus strand of JASDDO010000022.1, from coordinate 828,049,957 downwards.
AAACCTAATTGGAGAACAAAAGTCGAAAGGCCGAATTGATAGGATTTTGTGGGTATAATCCGCTGAAAACCCTCAGGAGACAACACTCCTCCTACTAGGGACACCTAGAGGTTTAACGGCTTGTTGCACGTGCTCAGTGCAATCGTGTTTCCCTGCGAAAGTGTGGTTAGGATTTTAGTGAATAAAAATAAGTTTGCTCGAGGACGAGCAAAAGATAAGTTTGGGGGTATTTGTTCATACCATAATACTGCATTATTATATTTCCCATTTTTATTCGTTTTATAAATAAACAGGTGCTTTTGACGCATGTCTGCTACATGTTACAGGTTACAGGTTCTTGGACAGGAAACAGTGAAAACGATGAAAAGACGACGTAAAAGTGAGACTTTGACCGACAAACAGAGAATCTTGATCAAGCCTACATAAGGAACAATTCATAAAGCAAAATTCAAGACATCGACTCAAAGCGAAGGGTTAAAGTTCACTACAAATTGTTCACTGAAGATCTGGAACTAATGTAGAAGCCCAATTGATAAAAGAACCAAAGAACCAGAAGCCCGAAGAAACCCAAAACGTAGCCCAAAAGTTTCAGCGCCCAATCTTGTCAAAGGGCCGCGGAACCGCGGCCCAAGCCTGCCATTGCCGCGGTTCCGCGGCCGTCTGGTGCCCGTACTCGAAGAAATTTTTACCAAAATACTTTGGCGGCTCTGAAAAGATTTCCTAAGGGCTATTTTTGTAATTTCAGACATGCGAAGCAAATGTAACCTTAGGGTTTCCTATTCTTTATAAATAGGAACTCTAATCATTGTAATTTTTTTATGCCTCCCTTTAAATAATAAATTCAGATCTCTATATGGAGAGCATCGGTGTTTTCTTTTCAACTCATGAATTCAGATCTGACAAACCTGCGTTGATGATTGGAGAGATGCATCTGTAAGTAGATTTAATTCCTTGCTCTAGTTTAGATTTCAATTCTTTGCCCTAGGTAGATTTAAATTCTTGCCGTAGATAAATTGTTTAGAGTTAGCTTTGGGGAAGGATTTTGAGAGATGAGATCTCTCATCCCTTTCTTACCCATAATATATTTTCAATAGGACTCCATGCATACACGCACACACCGCGCCCTACGGCATCCTACACCTCGAGGTAACGATGATACCGTAGTGTAAAAGCCCGGTTGCCCGCGTTTTCCATAGAGGTTAGGGTAAGGATCTCTAAAGGAAGGACAAGAACCTAGAGGAAGGAATACCTTCCCGAATGGATCTAATCCCCTTTATTGATAATTACCATAACTCCTCATAGATCTTCATTCGGGTATGAAAGCGTTGAGATTTACTTGCATTTCCAAACCATCTCTAAACCTAACCCTAGCAAGACTAGATCTAGTTAATCTTAGATAGATAGATTTAGATTTTAGATTTAATAATCAATCCGAACACCCTTCGGAATTAACTCGTAAGCGTGATTAGGAGATTCACAACATCCCTGTGGACCGACCCGTACTCACCGGCTAGCTTCATGCGACGCCGTTCTTGATTGCGGTTAATAGATAGTTTTTGAGATCAATCAATGTCCACTCACGAAGTTTTCTCCTTCATAGACGGCTCATCAGGATATAATCAGATAAAGATGCATCCCGAAGACCAGAAGCACACCGCTTGCCGGACCCCTTTGGGTATATTCTGCTACAAGGTGATGCCCTTCAGTCTAAAGAACGCCGGTGCCACCTATCAGAAGGCCATGATGAAGATCTTTGATGGCCTTATACATGAAATCGTTGAATGCTATATCGACGAGCTCGTGGTTAAAAGCAAATCATATGAGGAACATCTCGAGCATCTGTAGATCGTATTTCAACGCCTTCGGCAATACAACTTGAAGATGAACCCTCTCAAATGCGCGTTCGGGGTGTCCTCAGGTAAATTCCTAGGATTCATCATCCAACACCGAGGCATCGAGATAGATCCGTCAAAGATCAAGGCGAACATGGAAATGCCTCCGCCAAGGACTCTCAAGCAACTGCGTTCTCTCCAAGGAAAGCTTGCGTATATCCGGCGATTCATAGCCAATCTCTCTGGAAAGTGCTGTCCTTATAGTCACCTGACGAAGAAGGGGACCCCGTTCGTTTGGGATCACAAATGCCAAGGCGCGCTGGACGAAATCAAGCAGTATCTGCAGAACCCGCCAGTGCTGGCCGCTCTGGTCAAGGGAAAGCCCCTTACTCTTTATACAACAGCCCTCGAAGGTTCCTTAGGCGCATTATGGGCACAAGAGAACGACCAAGGGAAAGAAAGAGCTCTCTATTACTTGAGTCAAGTTCTCCTGGGGGCAGAAAGCAATTATTCTCCCATAGAAAAACACTGCCTGGTGTTGATCTTCGCGATATCGAAACTCCGGCACTATGCATTAGCGCATGAAGTCTGTCTCATATCGAAGGTGGACCCTCTTAAATATTTGATGTCAAAGGCCATACTGACGGGGCGACTCGCTAAATGGGCCCTGCTCTTGATGGAGTTCTCAATAACCTATCAGCCTCTTAAGGCAGTGAAAGGCCAGGCCATCGCCGACTTCCTCGCTGAGCATCCGATACCTGCCGATTCTCCCTTGAATTGCGAACTGCCAGACGAACATGCGTTTGATGCGATCGACGGTAATGGCACCCGATGGGAACTTTATTTTGATGGAGCGTCTTCCATAAAGAAACGCAAGCAAAGCACCCTTATAATCAAATCAGGGGTAGGCCTTATCTTCGTGACCCCACAAGGAGGGATAATGCGCTTTTCTTTCTCCTTAACAGAGCCGAGGACAAACAATGAAGCCAAGTATGAAGCTTTGATAGCAGGCCTCGAGATCGCTATCGACATGGGAATTGAAAACCTCCTCATATACGGAGACTCCCAACTGGTCGTTAGTCAAGTAAACGACGACTATCAAACGTGCAAACCAGAACTGGTAAAGTACGGCGAGAGGGTACAGCAACGGATGACGGACTCTGCGGTTCTCACCAAGCCGAGCCGAAGATGAAGCTGAAGATCAAACGGATGGGCTACTACTGGCCCACGATGATCCATGACTGCCTCGAATACGCGAAGCAATCACTCATGCCAGATCCATGGGGACTTCATCCACCAGCATCCGAATCCATTACATCCGACAGTGGCTAGCTGGCCGTTCGAAATGTGGGGAAGTGACATAATCGGCCCCATCGAACCAGCATCGTCCAGAGGACATCGATTCATTTTGGCGACAACTGATTACTTCTCCAAATGGGCAGAAGCAGTACCGCTGAGGGAAGAGAAGACGGAGAATATCCTTCACTTCTTCAAGACGCATGTCATTTATCGGTTTGGAACTCTGAGACGGATCATCTCCGATAACGGGCCAGCCTACAGAAGCCACAAGATCAGCCGCTTTGCACAACAGCACAATATAGACTGGAGATACTCCTCAGTTTATAATCCCGAGCTAACGGTCTAGCTGAGGCTTTCAACAAGACCTTGACAAAGATCGTGAAGAAGACGGTGTCCCGAAATAAGAAAGACTGGCACGAGAGACTGCATGAAGCTCTTTGGGCATATCGAACTACGTTCAAGACGGCCACGAACACAATGCCGTATGCGTTGGTATTCGGTACAGAAGCGGTACCCCCCTCGAGATAGAGTTACCCTATCTACGAGTGGCAGTCCATTATGAGCTAACGGACGAAGAGAATGCTCACCTCCGGCTTGAGGAGCTCGATGCCCTTGAGGAAACCCGGCTCATAACGCAACAAAATCTGGAGGCTTATAAAGCAAAGATGACGCGCTCATATGAAAGATTGACCAGGCCGAGGACATTCCGCCAAGGCGAACTCATGTTAGTGGTCAAAAGACCTATGATCCCCAATCGTGCTAAACGAGAGAAGTTCGAGCCTTATGAAGGCCCGTATATCATAGACAAGGTCTACCAGGGTGGATCCTATCTACTCATGGACATGCATGGTGAAAGACCTTTCAGGCCAATAAACGGTCGCTTCCTCAAGAAATACTACGCCTAACGAGTCACGGCCTAGGTCAATGATAGATGACGACGACTATGTCCGCTCGCTATCTTCCTAAGCCCAAACTCTATAAGTAGTAACCGGCTTATTTTACAATGGACTGAGACATCCTTAAACTAACAGCGGACCGAAACGTCCTTAAACTAACAGCGGACCGAAACGTCCTTAAACTAACAACGGACCGAAACGTCTCTAAAACTAACAACGGACCACTATGTCCTAAAAGTAGTTGTTTACCGAGATGTCGATAAACTACGGTGGATTGCAGCATCCCGAAGCTAAAATAAAAAAAAGAATAAAAAAGAATAAAAAAAAAGAAGAAAACGGTATGTCCATAAGCAAAATGGGCACGGATGAAAACCCGAAAGGGCTCCATGAGTAAAAACAGTAGGGCTACCGGCGAGTCTTGTGAAAACCCGAAAGGGCGCAACCTCGTTAGGAAAAAAAATAAAAGAAAAGAATAAAAAAAAGAAAACGGTATGTCCATGAGCAAAATGGGCACGAATGAAAACCCGAAAGGGCTCCGTGAGTAAAAACAGCAGGGCTACCGGCGAGTGTTTGTGAAAACCCGAAAGGGCGCAACCTCGTTAAAAGACACTTACATGGTCCTCTCGACCTTGTGAGGAGGAATCACCCGCATGAGATCGTTACGACTCACAAGGGAGAAACACACTTAGGGATCCCCACGATTCCTAAGGAGAAATTACACTTGCGAGATCCTCACGACTCGTAAGGAGAATCCTCTTATGAGACCCTCACGGCTTATAAGATTTGAAAGTCTTAAGCTACAGAGACCTGAACCTGTTCTTAAGAAACCCCCACAACCTCCGATATTGCCCTACAAGCGGCTCAATACTGACCCTTGTATACAATCTACAGGCGCGAATAAATATTTCCCTAACAAAGTCCCATACGTGACTAGGGATATGTCTACACGGTGAACAGCCCTTGTAAGTCCTCTCGACTTATAAAGAGAAAACTCTCTTGTAAGATCTTTATGACTTACAAGAAGCCATACACTTAGGAGTCCTCACGATTCCTAAGGAGAAAACGCACCTATGAGATCCTCACGACTTGTAGGGAGAAATACCTTTATGAGACCCCTACAGCTCATAAAGTCAAAAGCTTTAGTCGAAAGGATCCTAACCCTGCTCGCTAAGCCACCTTTGTTCGATATCGACAGAGGCAAATGATGATTCGCTCCTGGCAATTTTCCAGTTGTAGCGGTGCCGATGCCCGAAATCGGTGTCTAATCCCAAGCTTGCGGCAAAAAGCTAGCGAGCCACACATGCATACGAAATAGCCGAAATGATGGGGCAACTTGCAACAAAATCGGCAAGTAAAAATGTATGCATGCAAAATAGCCTAAATGATTGGGCAACTCGCAATAAAAAGCAGCGAGTAAAAATAAAATAAATAGCCGAAATGATTGGGCACCGCGAAAAATAGCCGAAATGATGGGGCAATCGCAACCTTCACGATATAAAAGCTGAAATGATAGAGCATCGCGGAAAGAAATAAAAAAAATGATGAATGAATGAAATTTATGCCCTACAGGTGATATTACATCAATCCTTGTATACAATCCAGGGGCGCAAACAAAGAGGGAATCACACCTTTTCTCCCCAGGTTTCATCGGAAGAAGAAGCCAAATCTCAACAGTTCACAGATAGCCTGGAGATCATCTCAACATTCGTCTCATTACAACAGACACAACATCAAGTAAAGCGGAACAGCGGCAACTCCCAGTTCCATGACTCGGTGGTGTACAGATGACCGAGAGTCAAATCCGGACTCCGTGAAATGCGGATGTAATCAACAAAATTCCTGGCTACGTGAAACACGGATAACGTCACTTCTGACCCCGTGGAAAACGTCCAGAGCGGATCCTGGTCCTCGTAGAGCACGGCAGTGAACCCGTGTGAAGCATCCAGAGCGGAGCCTGGTCCTCGCCGAACACGGCAGTGAACCCGTGGGAAGCATCCAGAGCAAAATTCCTGGTCACGTGGAACACGGATAACGTCACTTCTGACCCCGTGGAAAACATCCAGAGCGGATCCTGGTCCTCACAGAGCACGGCAGTGAACCCGTGTGAAGCATCCAGAGCGGAGCCTGGTCCTCGCCGAATATGGCAGTGAACCCGTAGGAAGCATCCAGAGCAAAATTCCTGGTCACATGGAACGTGGATAACGTCACTTCTGATCCCGTGGAAAATGTCCAGAGCAGATCCTGGTCCTCGCAGAGCACGGCAGTGAACCCGTGTGAAGCATCCAGAGCGGAGCCTGGTCCTCGCCGAACACGGCAGTGAACCCGTGGGAAGCATCCAGAGCAAAATTCCTGGCTACGTGGAACACGGATTATGTCACTTCTGACCCCGTGGAAAACGTCCAGAGCTGATCCTGGTCGTCGCAGAGCATGGCAGTGAACCCGTGTGAAGCATCCAGAGCGGAGCCTGGTCCTCGCCAAACAAGGCAGTGAACCCGTGGGAAGCATCCAGAGCAAATATCGAACTGTGGAGTCCTTAAATCCATAGACTATGATGTCCTTAACCTCGACCGTGATGTCTTAAAACTAATATCGGACTGTGAGGTCCTTAAACTCACGGACTATGATGTCCTTAACCTCGACCGTAATATCTTAAAACTAACATCGGACTGTGGAGTCCTTAAATCCACGGACTATGATGTCCTTAACCTCGACCGTGATGTCTTAAAACTAACATCGGACTGTGAGGTCCTTAAACTCACGGACTATGATGTCCTTAATCTCGACCGTGATGTCTTAAAACTAACAATGGACCGTAATGTCCTTAAACTAATTTTACCTTGGTTCAAGGGTACATTTCTTCACTCCTTTGATATTTGTCGTTGTAATTCTTCAACGTCTTCAAAGAGGTGACGGGTCCCGACAACCACACATTTCACGGACTGTGGGGTCCTTAAACCCATGGACTATGATGTCCTTAACCTCGACCGTAATGTCTTAAAACTAACATCGGACTGTGAGGTCCTTAAACTCATGGACTATGATGTCCTTAATCTCGACCGTGATGTCTTAAAACTAACATTGGACAGTGAGGTCCTTAAACTCATGGACTATGATATCCTTAACCTCGACTGTGATGTTTTAAAACTAATATCGGACTGTGGAGTCCTTAAATCCATGGACTATGATGTCCTTAACCTTGACCGTGATGTCTTAAAACTAACGTCGGACTGTGGAGTCTGATTGATCTATTTTATTGTAGTAGTTAACCGCAATCAGAATGGTGTCGCGCGTAGCTAGACCGAGATGAGTATGGGTCGTCCTCTGGGAAACGTGGAACCTTTTACTCTTACTTTAGACGTGTTGAAAAAGAGAGGAGGGATAAAGAATATTGTAGAATGGTTGTAGGATCTAGATCTACGTTAAACACGGATGCAAAATATAGATCTAGATTAACTACGGATGTAAGTTTATATAAGAAGAGGGCTTGTAGGGTTCATTAGGATTTTGTAGTTATGGATGATTAATTAAAGATTACTCTTTTTATCCTTTAATAGATTTAAAACTAGAATGACAGTGATGCATGTAGATTAGGGTTTCTGGAGGGAAAAGGAATCCCACTCTTAACTCCTATCTCGACACGGAACTCCGTTCATATCTAGTTTTTACCAAAACAATCATTAATCTAATCTCTAATCGCGGTCGAGACTAACAATGAATTAGTAGCGTACCCGATTAGGATGTTAATGATTCTTTTGATAAAGTTTATAAACTTTATAGGACGTAAAAAGAGTTTAGGTATTTTCATCATCTATTAACATACCCTAATCCTACGAACCCTAACAAGCGGAGAATTACTCGCTCATGTTGGGAGAAAAAGAGATGGAGAGAGAATTCATAATGAAACTACAAAGAAATAGAATAAGAAAAAGAACTACCTTTATTAATCAACAAAACTCATTACACTTTGTTTCCTTAGAAAATGATTATAAATACTAGTTTGCTTCTCGATCTCTTCTAAGGAGGTAGATGAACCGTTGATGATCATCCTGGATGCGTGAGCCGTCTTGGACTTCGTGATCTCGTCGACTTGATAATTTTTCCAAGGGGCTATCGGTCCATATTTATACTCAAAAGCCAGAAACCTAGCTTCCAAATTTAGAAGCCAGAGGTTAAGATTCTACCAACCAAATCGCAGCTCACAAGGCCTCTGGAACGCGGCGGATCCGCGGCCAACAGGGGGGTTTGGCCGCGGTTCCGTGGCCTTGAGGAATGATCTTTTGATTCTGTCTTCTGTGCTTTTATCTTCATGACACGTGTAGATTTCTGGAACCTCTGGAAATTGGAAATCTTTTCTTTGTTTCTGCCAGAATTGATTTCTTAGTTTGCTTTCTTAATTAGGCAGGTTTGCTCTTAACAACTTTGATTCCCTTGATTTTTAGCCCTGAAAAATTCTGCACAATCTCAACAAATAATATTAGTGGAGTTTTGTTTTATTGAGATATTAATTTCACCATGAAGATTTGGTCAATGGTATCTTTGCATACATTTTCCTACCAAATGTTAATTATAATATATCAACACATGAAAAATAGTATTTTTACAGATAAACCCTCATATGTATCATATATTATAATAAACACCTTTTCTAGTATAGAAATAGTAGGAAAAATGTAATAACAAATATGCAGTTTTATCAACTGAACAAATACCCCCAAACTTATCTTTGATCGTCCCGAGCAAACTAGTTTATTCAAGAGAAGGAGAAAAAGAAAGGAGAAAACTAAGCACACTTTCGTAGGCAAACACGATTGCACTGAGCACGTGCAACAAGCCGTTAAACCTCTAGGTGTCCCTAGTAGGAGGAGTGTTGTCTCCTGAGGGTTTTCAGCGAATTACACCCACAAAATCCAATAATAAAAGAGAGATGGTGAAATTTACATATAAAGATAAGAACCATAAAAGAAATACTTTGAAAATTTAGAGTTTCCAACTACACTAGCTTTTTAGTTGTCGTGAGCCCTATCTTAATAGTTATGAAAAGATGTTAGAAATAACTTCATCCCTCAATAAAACATCGTCTTTATTCTTCATTCCTATCTTTCATCCAAATATCGATCATATACCCCTACGTGTGTGAATAGAACATCCCTACACTCGGATAATTCAATTCAAGCTATCATACTCTTGTCCATCTAGCTTAGTACTTTTTAATTTGATGAATATTTAGATTTGCTCACACATTTTCATGCGACCGTTAATATTTCTTGAGGTACTAACCGACCGATTACTCATGTGCTTGCTTATTAGGTGTTTTCCTCGTCTTGCACCACCTAAGGCTTAGCAGTGACTCCCAAACCAGTTGGTCTAAGGTATTAGGTGATGAAGCACCCTTGCTATATTTTTTTATTGATGCCTTGGCGATAACAAAACCAGTGTTCATTTTTTTCTTCACCATTTTATATTTTATTCATTTTTTTTATTTCCTTCATACTTTGGCTTTTAGACAAGAGTATTTCAAGGTATTCTCTACCATCCCGAGTTTCAAGACGTGTGTAAGTGCATATAGTAGGGTATCAACATTCAAATGTTTGGCCTCCAGAATAGAAATTATTTTTCAGACTTATTTTTATTCTCAGATTAGTGACTTCCTTCATCTTACTAACCCTTGGGACAACGGCTCATAACTACTTATTACCAGTTCGTTTAAGAAAACTTCTAATTTTCTTGGTTTTCTTGAACTATTCCTATCTTTTGGATGTAAGTTTTCACTTTCTACTCTTTTGTTATAAAAAAAAATTTTTGAATGCCCAGTGTCAAAGATAATTCAGTGAATACAAACCTCCCCCTAAATCTGTTTTCAGCAGTGTCCTCACTGATGTTGTCTTTTGATAGCATGGACCTGTATACTTGGGGAGAGATAAAAGGGGTAAAATAATAGTTAATTGAAAACTACCCCCAAACTTGATCTTTGACACGCACAGATATTCAGTTAAATCCATTTTTACTCACCACCATTCTTAAAATAAGAAATTGTTACCAAAACATGGAGGTGAGGCGGAGGAAATTCAGTTCTGATAAAACGGCTCCTGTAAAAACAGGAGCTCCTCCGTGGGGTCAGTAGAAAAATACGGTTTTAATCTATGCCCATTTACTTTAAAAATTGAACCATTTTTCAAATTTTCAACTTCCACTGCCCCGTGCTGGTGTACATACCGCACCACAAGAGGTCCTTTCCGACGAGATTTAAGCTTTCCCGGATGAAGATGGAGACGGGAATCGTAAAGAAGGACTTGTTGCCCCGATGTGAAGGTTTTTCTAACAAGGTTTTTATCGTGGAACACTTTAGTCCTGTTCTTTACTATCACCGCATTATCGTAAGCTTCATTGCGGAGTTCGCTTAGCTCATTCAATTGCAGCTTTCGATAGCTGCCTGCATGATCAAAATTGAAGTTAAGCTCTTTAATAGCCCACATTGCTTTATGTTCGATCTCGACAGGAAGGTGGCATGCCTTCCCAAACACAAAGCGGTATGGAGACATACCAAGATCGGTCTTATAAGCGGTGCGGAATGCCCAAAGAGCATCCGTCAATTTGGTTGACCAATCTTTACGGCTTTTAGAAACCGTCTTCTCCAAAATTTGTTTGATCTGCCTATTTGAGATCTCAGCCTGCCCGCTTGTTTGGGGATGATAGGGCGTAGAAAGCTTGTGAGTGATTGAATATTTCCGCATCAAGGCCTCGAAAGACCGATTACAGAAATGTGTCCCGTTGTCGCTAATTATAGCGCGAGGGTGTCCGAATCGTGAAAAGATATTTTCTTTAAGGAACTTAATGATAACTTTGTTGTCATTAGTGCGACACGGTATAGGTTCCACCCATTTCGAGACATAATCAACCGCTAACAAGATATATAAGTTCCCAAAAGAGTTGGGAAAAGGGCCCATAAAATCAATACCCCAAACATCGAATATTTCCACAACCAATATAGGTTTGAGCGGCATCTCGTTTCTTCGTAAAATGCGACCCAAATGCTGACATCGCGGACAAGTTTTGCAATGTTCATATGCATCTTTAAATAATGTTGGCCAATAAAAGCCACATTGCAAAACTTTCTCCGCCGTTTTTCGAGGTCCAAAATGACCGCCGCATGCCTGATCATGACAAAATGATAACACACTCTTGATTCATCATTAGGAACACACCTGCGAATGATTTGATCGGAACAATACTTAAACAGATAAGGTTCATCCCAGTAAAAATATTTTACTTGGGATAGAAATCGAAGTTTGTCTTGTTTCAACCAATCGTTAGGAATAAGTCACGTTGCAAGATGTTCACAATATCCACGAACCAAGGTTCGTAGGATACAGTCAAGAGCTGTTCGTCAGGAAATGAGTCATTTATCGGCACGGTCAAAGTTGGCGAAGAAGTGATGCGTGAAAGATGGTCGGCTACAACGTTTTCACATCCACCCTTGTCTCGGATGACAAGATCAAATTCTTGTAACAGTAGGATCCAACGTATTAGCCTGGCCTTCGCATCCTTCTTCGATAAAAGATGTCGTAGAGCGGAGTGATCAGTGTAAACCACAATTGGCGAGCCAATCAAGTAGGGCCTGAATTTCTATAATGCAAATACAACTGCCAAGAGTTCTTTTTCGGTAGTTGTGTAATTTATTTGTGCATCATTCAAGGTCCTACTTGCATAGTAAATTACATGTGGCATCTTATCAATGTGCTTCCTAAGACAGCACCAATAGAAAAATCTGATGCATCACACATAAGCTCGAACGGGTGGTTCCAATCCGGAGATGATAGAACGGGAGCTGTAGTGAGCGATCCTTTAAGCGATTCAAAGCATCCTTACAATCGAAATCAAAGTGAAATATAGTATCCTTGGCCAATAGAAGGGTTAAGGGTCTAGCAATTTTGCTAAAGTCCTTAATAAATCTCCTATAAAATTCTGCATGACCAAGGAAGGATCGTATATCTTTGACGCATTTGGGACGAATGAGGTTATGAATGACATCTATTTTAGCTCTGTCAACCTCAACGTCTTTTCGTGAAATTATATGTCCAAGTACAATACCTTCTTGGACCATAAAATGACATTTTTCCCAATTCAAAGTCAAGTTCTTATCCTTACAGCGGGTAAGAACCGCGTCAAGATTACGAAGGCAGTCCTCAAAGGAGTCCCCAAAAATGGAGAAATCGTCCATAAAAATTTCCAGAAAATTCTCCACCATATCTGAGAATATCCCCATCATACACCGCTGAAATGTAGCGGGAGCGTTGCATAACCCAAAATGCATGCGTCTATAAGAAAAAGTACCGAAAGGACAAGTAAATGTGGTTTTATCTTGATCCTTTACGGCGATGGGGACCTGGTTATAGCCAGAGTATCCGTCCAAGAAACAGTAGTATTCGTGTCCAGCTAATCGTTCTAACATCTGGTCAATGAAAGATAGAGGGAAGTGATCTTTCTTCGTCGCGGCATTGAGTTTCCTGTAATCAATACATACGCGCCACCCAGTTTGGGTGCGTGTTTGGATTAACTTATTAGCCTCATTAGTGATGACCGTGATGCCAAACTTTTTAGGGACCACATGAATTGGACTTACCCATTGGCTATCAGATATATGGTAAATTATTCCACTATCAAGGCACTTGACGATTTCTTTCTTTACCGCCTCCTTCATAACGGGATTCAACCGTCTTTGTGGGTCTCAGGTTCGTTTGGCTTCATCCATCAGATGTATGTAATGTTCAACAATTAAGGGACTAATCCCTTTGATGTCAGCCATTGTCCAACCAAATACTTGCCGATTCGATCTCAACACTGCCAAAAGTGCGTTCTCTTGCTCTAAGGCTAGAGAAGCGGATATAATCACTGGAAAAGTCTCATTCTCTCCTAAATATGCATATTTAAGATGAGAAGGTAGCGGTTTGAGATCAAGAATTGGCGGAGAGATAATAGAAGGTGGGGTAAGGGAATGATATTCGGACTCCCTAAGAGGTTCAAAACTTGCATAAAATATTGACTCTGAAAGTGCTGCTGACTTTTGCAACGAGTCAACGGGTTCAAACTCAAGGACGAACTCATTGAACATATCCTCGCTATGAAGTAGTGCAAGATTAAACGATGTCTCATTAGTGTTGTCGAGATCATCAAAGCAAAGTTCCTCATCCATGCAGCTTTCGGGAGCTATCTCGTGGATGGAACAAACATCCAGCAAATGAGCAGAAGGTTCTGATGGCTGACTTCCTAGCTTGTAAATATTAAGCTCAATTGTCATTTTTCTGAAAGATAAGTTCATAGAACCGTTACGACAAATAATTACAACGTTAGAAGTTGCTAGGAAGGGTCAACCAAGTATCACCGGGATTTGATTGTGTGGGTTTGTCACAGGTTGTGATCTAAAACAATAAAGTCTACGGGAAATATGAATTCCCCGACTTTAATTAACACATCCTCTAATTCGCCCCGAGGTTTGGTGATCGATCGGTCCGCCATCTGGAGAGTACAATGGGCGGGTTTTAACTCTCCAATTCATAACTGCTCGTATACTGAATAAGGAAGCAAGTTAACGCTAGCGCCAAGATCGAGTAAAGCATGATTAATATTTTTACCCCCAATAGAAATAGAGATTGTAGGACAGCCAGGGTCCTTACGTTTCTTTGGTGTTTGCTGGGTAAAAGCTGTGCTAACATTACTCGTCATGAAAACCTTCTTAGGCACTTGAGTTTTTATCTTCCTAGTGCACAAGTCTTTAAGAATTCTTGCATAAGATGGGACTTGTTGAATAGCATCTAGGAGAGGAATATTCATGCTAACTTGCTTAAACATTTCCACAATCTTCTCCATTTGTGGGTTAGATCTGTTGGCCCTTAATCTGTTTGGAAACGGAGCTTGATCAATAAGTTTTGGGTCCAACATTTGTGGAGAAGATTGTGGGGACGGATTCGATCCCACAATTGGAGTGGGAATCGACTTAGATAGATTTGGCGAAGTGTTCGAGCCTTGGGGAAAACGGAGAATATGCTCGGATGAAGGTGGGATACTAAAAGAATTAGGGGAAGAAGAAGAAGCTGAGGTATCATTGGTGTCACTAATATCAAATTGCTCACCCACTCGGTTATTTAGCACTTTTCCCGTTCTCAACATAGTAACGGCATTCAGATTATGATTTTGTGAATAGCCAGGATTCTGTAGGGGTTGAGATGGGAGTTTCCCTTTCTCTCTCGCACTCATTGCGGTGTTCAACTGTGCAAGTTGGTTTTCTATTGATTTAATACTCTTGCCGTGGGAGGCGGAGTCTTTCTGTATGGTATCAATAGAAGACTTCATATCAGCCGACATTTGAATGGTATGTTTCATAAACATATCCAAAGTTTGTGCGAGTGAAGAGTTGTCAGTACCGACCAATTGTGGTACAGAAGTGTTGGCCGGATTTTGAAAATTTTGTGACTGAAAGGGGAGCTGATTCTATGGTTGTGGTTGCTGTGGAGGAGGTCTTTGATAATTGCTTTGGAACTGATTTTGATTTTGGGGTTGGTTTTGGTTCCAAGCAAAGTTAGGATGATTCCTCCATCCTTGATTGTACGTGGAAGAATAAGGATCGTTTCTAGGTCGCTGCTGAAAAGCAGCATTAGTTTGAAACGATGCATTCATAGGACATTCTTCCGTTAAGTGTGAAGGATCTGAACAGCAACCACAGGCGGTCTTGGGAAGCGTGACCTGATTTAGGGAGACTGATGAGAATTTGTTCTCAATAGCATCGAGTTTCTTCTGTATCGCTGCCATTTCGGCTTTTACTGCGATGGAAATATCGAGCTGGTGAATACCTCCCCTAGATGAAGGTGGTCTTACTCTTTCCCACTGCAAAGTGTTTTCAGCGAGGTCTTCCAGATACTTCCAAGCTTCACCGTCATCTTTAGACATGAAATTGCATTGACACATTGTTTCAAGTATCTGCTTTGTCGCTGGATTAATACCCTCATATATTATTCGACATAAATCTCATCTTTGTATTCCATGATGAGGACATTGGACAAGCAGATCCTTGAAACGTTCAAAGCACTTCCAAAATGGTTCATTGGGAAGCTGGGTGAACTGGTTGATCTCGCTCCTAATATGGACAGTCTTATGGTTTGGATAAAACTTCTTAAGAAATGCTATTACGAATTCATCCCAGTTAGTGATAAAGTGTGCGGTAGTATTATAAACCCATTTTTCTGCCAAATCGCACAGAGTGAATGGAAGAAGACGCAAGCGCATAGCATCCACAGTCAATTGTGAAGTACCCATCATTGCGCATACGTTTTCGAATTTAGTGATGAAAACGTACGCGTCTTCAGACTCAAGCCCATGAAATTTGGGCAAAAGATTGATGTAGTGGGGTTTAATTTCAAAATTATCCCCGTTAGCTGGTGGAATAGATAGACAAGTGGGAAGAGGACCACGGATAGAATAGCATCTCTCTTGGAGAGAGATGCGCGGTGGATTCTGCGCACTTACGGGCGGTGGCAGCGTGGGGTTATAATCTGATGGAGTACCGTCCATCTCGGTCGTGGTGTATGGTAGGGGAAAAGAAGATGAAGAAGTACCGACTTCGGCGTCGATAGCAAGAACGCGGACAAGACGGGCACTAGAATCCCTTGTCCAGCCGAGCATGCACTAAGCAGGTTTAGTGCAAGTGGCAGCGTGTGTGTGATTTAAAATTGGTCTGTTTTGAAAAAGTGGGACTTAAGACAAATCACACAAAAAATGCACAAACAACCCTAGAACTAAGGTTACCTAGGTCAGTCTCTAGACCGCTCCTAGACTTCCAAAGGACAAGCCGTAGGATCAATCCTCTACCGCCTCTTTACTACTCTTGTAGCCAGGTAAGTGCCAGGTAAGTGGGAGGTTGTCCACTACATAAGTAGTAGTTCTAATTAAGTAACCACTTGCCTTAGACACACTTGCCTAGACACCACAAAAGTAATGCGGATAAGCGATAGATTACCCACGACCTTCCTCTGTCCTTATTGAGCGCGACAGTCCTTAGAGTCTGGTCTAGATATTTTTAAATTAATGTAGGGTTGATGCAGATGCTCGGTTTGTGATTTGTGGGGCTTAGGAAGGGTGATGAAATCCCCACCTAATCTGGATTTGGTCTTTGCCCCATAAAGTCCGTATTAAAATATGCAAAACAAACCAATCACAAAACTTTTCAAAAAGATTTTTGAGCGGCGATATTTTGCAAAAAATCCTGCAAAAAAGAGATTTTATTGGATTTCAGAGGAGAGAGAAAGAGGTTAGAATCTTACCAGAGAATTTTGAAACCCTAATTCCTCAGTTGTACCGCGTTTCCGCCGCCACAAGGGTCTTCTTGCCGCGGTTCCGCCGCAAGGAAGAGGGTTCAGGTGATGATTTTTGCTACGTGGCCCTCTGTACTCCTCTGGATCTCAATGAATGTAACTGTCTCCTGTTTCCTCAAGTCTGTGACTCCAGATCTCCTTGCAAAAATTTCACACACTTCGTTAAATATACGATTTGCATTTTTGTTTTAATTATGATATAGATCGGATAAGAATTCAACACAAATAATAACAATAAAAAAATTACGCACGTATCCCCGGCAACGGCGCCATTTGATTTGATCTATTTTATTGAAGTAGTTAACCGCAATCAGAACGGTGTCGCGCGTAGCTAGACCAAGATGAGTACGGGTCGTCCTTTGGGAAACGTGGAACCTTTTACTCTTACTTTAGACGTGTTGAAAAAGAGAGGAGGGATAAAGAATATTGTAGAATGATTGTAGGATCTAGATCTACGTTAAACACGGATGCAAAATATAGATCAAGATTAACTACGAATGTAAGTTTATATAAGAAGAGGGCTTGTAGGGTTCATTAGGATTTAGTAGTTATGGATAATTAATTAAAGATTACTCTTTCTATTCTTTAATAGATTTAAAACTAGAATGACAGTGATGCGTGTAGATTAGGGTTTCTGGAGGGAAAAGGAATCCCACTATTAACCCCTATCTCGACACGGAACTCCGTTCATATCTAGTCTTTACCAAAACAATCATTAATCTAATCTCTAATCGCGGTCGAGACTAACAATGAATTGGTAGCGCGCCCGATTAGGATGTTAATGATTCTTTTGATAAAGTTTATAAACTTTATAGGACGTAAAAAGAGTTTAGGTATTTTCATCATCCATTAACATACCCTAATCCTACGAACCCTAACAAGCGGAGAATTACTCGCGCATGTTGGGAGAAAAAGAGATGGAGAGAGAATTCATAATGAAACTACAAAGAAATAGAATAAGAAAAAGAACTATCTTTATTAATCAACAAAACTCATTACACTTTGTTTCCTTAGAAAATGATTACAAATACTAGTTTGCTTCTCGATCTCTTCTAAGGAGATAGATGAACCGTTGATGATCAGCCTGGATGCGTGAGCCGTCTTGGACTTCGTGATCTCGTCGACTTGATAATTTTTCTAAGGGCCTCTCGGTCCTTATTTATACTCAAAATGCCAGAAACCTAGCTTCCAAATTTAGAAGCTAGATGTTAAGATTCTACCAACCAAATCGTAGCTCATAAGGCCTCTGGTACGCGGCGGATCCGCGGCCAACAGAGGGGTTTGGCCGCGGATCCGCGGCCTTGAGGAATGATCTTTTGATTCTGTCTTCTGGGCTTTTATCTTCATAACACGTGTGGATTTCTGGAACCTCTGGAAATTGGAAATCTTTTCTTTGTTTATGCCAGAATTGATTTCTTAGTTTGCTTTCTTAATTAGGCAGGTTTGCTCTTAACAACTTCGATTCCCTTGATTTTTAGCCCTGAAAAATTCTGCACAAGCTCAACAAATAATATTAGCGGAGTTTTGTTTTATTGAGATATTAATTTCACCATGAAGATTTGGTCAATGGTATCTTTTCATACATTTTCCTACCAAATGTTAATTATAATATATCAACACATGAAAAATAGTATTTTTACAGATAAACCCTTATATGTATCTTATATTATAATAAACACATTTTCTAGTATAGAAATAGTAGGAAAAACGTAATAACAAATGTACAGTTTTATCAACTGAACAGAGTCCTTAAATCCACAGACTATGATGTCCTTAACCTCGACCGTGATGTCTTAAAACTAACATCGGACTGTGAGTTCCTTAAACTCATGGACTATGATGTCCTTAACCTCGACCGTAATGTCTTAAAACTAACATTGGACTGTGAGGTCCTTAAACTCATCTATGATGTCATTAATCTCGACCGTGATGTCTTAAAACTAACAACGGACTGTGGCGTCCTTAAATCCTTGGACTATGATGTCCTTAACCTCGACCGCGATGTCTTTAAACTACGGTATCCTGGAAAACGTCCAGAGCGGAGCCTGGTCCTCGCCAAACACGGCAGTGAACCCGTGAGAAGCATCCAGAGCGACCCCTGACTCCGTGAAATGCGGATAAGGACAACTTCATCCATCACTTACGGGTCCTCACGACTCGTAAGGGAGTAAATTCTCTTGTGAGGTCCTTACGACTTTCAAGAGAATACACACTTAGGAATCCTCACGATTCTTAAGGAGAAATTACACCTTCGAGGTCCTCTCGACTCGTAGGGAGAAAAGTCTTTATAAGATCCTCACGGCTCATAAAGTTGAAAAGTCTTAGGTGACAGATCCTAACCCTGTTTTCTAAGCCATCACTACCTTACAAAGAGCACAACATTGACAGTTATATACTATCGAAAATCACATGACAACAACACAGCAAAGAGGAGAAGGCAACAAGGAGAACATCTGATCTGCATCTAATTAAGCGTTCGAGGCACACCCCATTCATGCATTTGCAAAATATTCAGAACATGAAATAAAACACGCTAAAATGATAAATTTGCCATTCATATTGAAAAAAGGTTCTTACAATTATAAAAACAATAAACAAAGACATTATCAAAATAATTACAATGGCAAAACCTCAGATCCAGGGCATGGATTGAGGAACTCAAAAGTGACCTTGTCCAGAATTTTCCAGGCCTGGCGAACTATCCTAGTGTGCTTTCTTTCACGAGCGCAAGCGTCGGGAGCTTCACGGATGTCCTCCACCCTCCGATAGGCAGCAAGTATTGCAGACTGCTAAAAAGCCTGGTGCAGGAGGTCGACAAGATTGTCTCGCCTTCTCTTTGAGATTAGGCCCATCACATACACCGAGTGCACCTTATCCTCGGCAGCATCCAATGCCCTAAGCGGCACGCCGGTAAAGAATAGGGGAAGCGCTTCATAGATCGCTCCCACAATAAGCTTCAGAAGAGGGGAACGCCGAGGAAGCAGTTGACCATTGTATGCGTCAAAGCGACTCATAATTTCGGCACACTCGGCATTTGTGAATTCTCGATTCTGAGAACGGACGAGTCGGCGGATGTCTCCGTAAGAGATAATTTCGTCGAGATCATACATGTGAGCGTCCATTACTCCTGTAAAAGAAAATCAACAAATGTCACGCCCCGCTTCCCAGAGTACGCTAAAATGGGCACGTGACATAGCCAACCATGCTATCTGTGGGTAGGAAGTATCCATCCACAGTCACATTACGGCTGTAGAGATATCAAGAACAAAATAAAACTATCTAAACATGTCCATAATCCAATATATCATGAGTCAAGAATAATAAAATGCGGAAGTGAAAGATCCAATACAAATAACTGAAATGTATGTCCCATAATGCGGGCTCACATCAGGAATAAAAAGCAGGAAAGAAAAACTAACTAATACTGACACCTCACAGCTCAGCCTGCTGGCTGAAGTACTCCTTCTCGGACTGCAGCAGCGGTACGGAATCTGGGCCATGCAAAACCCAGACGTCAGCGCGTCATGTCATCAAGTAATAAAATAATAACAGGGTAACAGGCAATGCAACATAAACATGAATAAAGCAAGAGTAACAATGATATGAATCAGAGCAGTACCGGGTAGTGTGTAGTGGGTAAACTAAACTGTTCTATCAGGTTTTCTGTTCTAAAGTCTTTGAAACCAAGTAATGTAATCCTCATCGTAACTCGTCGGTAGTTATTCCGTAACGCCCGGAAAGACGGCAAACAATGGGTATTCCGTAACGCCCGGAAAAACGACAAACAATGGGTATTCCGTAACGCCCGGAAAAACGGCAAACAATAGGTATTCCGTAACGCCCGGAAAAACGACAAACAATGGGTATTCCGTAACGCCAGGAAAGACGGCAAACAATAGGTATTCCGTAACGCCCGGAAGAACGGCAAACGATAGGATGGCCCTTTGAGTTACGTTCGGTTACAATACTGATTTCCCCATACCCCCAAGTTATGTATGTATGTCAAGTCAGGTATTCAGTAATCAAGAACTAATGCCAACACAGGATCAGGTAAGAGCAGGTTTGTCTGGACAGACAACAGGAACGGTCCGTGAGGACTACATGTCAGGTTTGTTGGCATTAGACACAAGATCAGGTAACAGGTCAGGTCATGGTACATCAGGTCAAGTCAACAGTATACGGTACCATGTTGGGTCAAGCACTATGTATGTAACAAGTCAGGTCAAGAAGTAAGCGATGTCATATGTGAACTCGCAATCAGTTATACAATCAAGCATAGTTATCAACAACATGATATAAGCAATGAATTAAGCAATAGGCAGATGCACTCAATTTACAGTACAGTTATTAGTTGTGTCACAGAGATGATTTCAATATTATAAGAATGCAGTAAGACAATTATAGCCATTTAATCATGTTAACAAGTTTACGACTTCATGGATGCAATGTTATATATATATATAGGTTCCACGGATGAAATCACAATTTAAGCAGGTTAAATGTGTACAAGTGTCCGAATGAAGTAAAACGGTAGATAAGGTGCCTTAGGCTACATCATCAATGAAAGTGTAGTTAAAACATGCAAATGTGATTATTAGGTTCCAACAGTAATTGCAACAGGTAGGTTACAAGTTTCAAAGATAAAATGATATATATCAATCTTGAATACGAAAAATGGGAAATTATAATACCAAGGTTAAATTGCAGGTTTTAGGGTGTCATCAAGTATATGTAAATATTATTTAGCATGTAGCAAGGGGTACTTGCCTCGACGGGTCGCGGATCGGGAAAACGGAACGTAAAACGTCGGCAGGAAAAACTCGCGACGTGCGCACGGTTCACGGAATGAACCCAAACGACGAACAGTGAAGCCACACGGGTCGGGGTACTACGCTGGAACGTCGGGTCACGCCGTCGGCATCGTCGGATTCCGGCCAAGGGATGAACAGTAAACAATCATGACGTGCAACCAAGAAGGGAAAAGAAAATAGAGAAGAAGGAAGGAGGATCTGAGGAGAAGGAGGCTTACAGTGGTCTGTAGAGGGGTCGTAAGGATCGACGGCGTCGAAGAAACTCCGGCAGCCAGCCTACGACGACGGCGGGAAAACTGCAGATCCAGAAAATCTTTCACAGAGCAGGAAAAAGAAAGGAAGAGGAGGGGAGAAAGAGAGAAAGCACTCACCGAGGGTTGCACGAGGCAGGGGAAGCGGATCAAGATCGCCGGCGGCGACTCACGACGGCGCAGACGCGTGCCGGGGTGCGCAGGTGGCCGCGGCGATGGTGCAGGGAGCACGGGAAGAAGGGAAATGAGGAAGGAGGTGAAGTGGGTCGGTCGAGGGCGAAGAGGCGACGAGCCCGGTGCTGGTGGTGTCGGCGTTGGGCTACGGCGGCCAGGAGGGAGGCGGCGGTAGCTAGGGTTCGCTAGGGGTTTAGGTTTACGTTTTAAAAGAAAGGAGGAGGGAGATGTATATGTATGAGAGAGAGAGATATATGGGGAGAGAGAGAAAGTGGAGAGAGAGAGTGTGGATATATGGGGGGGAGAGAGAGAGATACGGGAGAGAGAGTAATGAGGTGAGGGGCCCACGGGAAAAAGAGGGTTCTGATTTGCTGGGAACGGAAATTCGTTAGGAAAAATTATTTAAAAAGATTTATAAGTATAAGTAAAATATTATATGGTTAACTAAATTATATATGATGGTTTAAATATATTAGAAAATGGGATTTTGGCGCAAAGTAAAACATTTCCAAATCGCGCCCGGGTCGGGTCCAAAAATTTGAAATTGAAATAATAGGATTTTAGGCGGGATCTAAAATTTGAAATGAAGTGTTTTATGATCAAAAAGCATACCCCCAAAACGGACACACGTACGTGCACGTAGCCGTCCAAACTCGCCCGTTTCATTGAACGGGACGAGACCACGATGCACGGACGCTACAACAGGGTTAAGGGTGTCAAGTAGGCCAAGATGAATATATTTTTAATTTAATTTTAGATACCAAAAATTGTTATATGCAGAAATGAATTTGCTGGGTAAAAATTTATAGTAAGTAACAATCAAGCAAGATAAATGAAATGAGTGCCACACTACGTTCAAACGGTAACTGAAATTAGTAGCATTGGGCTCGGGTGTTACAACAAAGATCAGCAGATAGACTGAATAAGCAATTTCTTATTCAAAATAGGCACATAGAGTTAAGCTCCTCGAGAGCAATGCTCTGCGGACAGGAGTGACACCTGTCAAAATCAGTTATGAAGGAAAGTTAAAGAAAGCCCCTGAGAACATTGAGAGCTTTGCTCTAAGAAAATGATATAATTCATCAAAAATAAAATTCCATCTTAAATCTTCAAGATCCATGAAAAACTCTCAAGAGTTCTTTTATATGATTTGAAAGGAGCAAAGCTCCATTAATGAATTAAGAAATCACAAGACAAATCCTTTTAGAAAGCAGAGCTCTATTAATGGAACCCTAATAGGGTTCTCTTTATTCTCTTTAGATCTCTTTAGACCTATGGAGCAAAGCTCTGCTAGTGAAACCCTAAATGGGTTTTCTTTAGATCAAAGATCTATTAAGAGCAAGGCTCTGTTAATGGGTAAAAACCTTAATTTCTTAAAATTAATTTAATTTTACCTAAGTTTGGAAAGAGTTCTAATTCTTAAAAGTTCTTGAACGGAAGAGCAAGGCTCTGAATAAAAATTCTTAGGAAGAAGATGGTAATCATCTGAGGACCAAAGGTCCTATTTATAGGCATTAAGAGCCGTTTCAACTCCCCAAAAGTTGATCCAACGGTTGAGATGCTACCGCCGCCGCACTCACGTATGGGGCCACATAAGCACAACGGTGGGGGGCATTTGTTTCCCCCAATCAGAGCAAAGCTCTGTTCAAATTCCAAGGCTGGAAATGAAGCGACGCTTCTGCTTCCCCCAATCAGAGCAAAGCTCTGTTTAGAAATTTAAGAGTCAAAAATTGAAGCAACGCTTCAAATTCTGCGCTCTGCGTTGCGCGCCACGTGTCTAACACAGGCGCGCTGGCGCAGTTGCGCTGTGTGTTGTGTTATTCGCCACGTGTCTGACACTGGTGCGCTCTGCGCTGCGCTCCACGTGTCGAGCACCAGTGCGCTAGCGCAAGGCGCGCTGCGCGCCACGTGTCAAAACACGAATGCGCTAGCGCTAGCGCAATTGCGCTGCGCACCCCAAATTAGAGCAAAGCTCTGTTTCCAAGATTGGAAAGCGAAGCAACGCTTCATGATTATGCAGCGCATAAACATCTTACAAAGGAATAACAAAGAATTAAAAACAAGATAACACTTAACAGATAATAAAATGCTAAATTAAAACATCTTTTTATTATTATTATTGTTACTATATTTTAAAAATATCACCAAATATGGGATCAGAAGGACAGGGGTTCACAAAGCTAAAGAGAAGATTATCCAGTTCCCTCTCCGTCTTCTCCACCATGTCGAAACGGCGATCCTCCCGAGGGGTAGCCATCCAACGGTCGACGCCGCATTCCTCAGAGAAAGTGGTGATGACAACCCGACGAGCCCGTATCTGGCTCAGCAAGTGGATGGACCAATCCCTCAGGGCATGAGTGATTAAGTGCGCCTCCAAGAAGCACTCGATCTTGTCTTCGGCAGTATCCAGCATTGCCGAGGACATCTCTGCTGGAGGAGGGGGAAGATCGGCGAGCACAGACGCAAAGATCATCCGAAGCCAAATAGAGTGCGGGGGAAGAGGGGACCCCACACGAGTCAAAAGATCGTGCAGCGCAGCGTCGCACTGCTCATCCGTGAAAGAAGGATCCACCAAGCGCGCAGCAAAGCGAGGGACAAGGTCCTGAATGGGCACTTCCTACGGCTGTCTACGAGCATGAGGGCGGTTACAAGCCATAGTTGAGAAAGTTCTTTGGGGATGAAAAAAGGAAGAAGCTTTGTTTTGAGTTATAAAGACGAAGCACATAAAATTTTGTGCACAATGGAACTATTTCCAAAATTGGGAAATGAAAGATTCTCTGGAATATAAGTTTGACTTAAAAAGGAAGGTGAAAAGACACCTCTGTTGAAGCAACGCTTCAGATCCAGCGCTCTGCTGAAGCAACGCTTCAGATCCAGCGCGCTGCGCGCCACGTGGCAAGCACGAGTGCACTAGCGCAGTTGCGCTGCGCTCTACACTGCGCGCCACGTGTCCAACGTAGGTGAGCCAGCGCTGGACTTAAAATTCCCACTGTTAGATCAAAGGATCTAATAATAATGATAAATCATTTATTAACCAGAATTAAATTCTGTTAAGGAAAGATTTCTCAAAATCTTTCCAAACAACAAGATTGTGCTTTAAACACCGCTGGATCAATGATCCAATGGTAAATAATGAATTACCAAAACAGAACAAATTCTGCATAGAAAGATTTCTCAATCTTATTTAAAACAAGAAGATTATCTTCTGTAAAACAGAAGCCTTAGGATCAAAGATCCAACGGTGAGAAATATTCCCCAATCAATCAAGAGAAAGATCTCTTAAACCGATTTAACAAATCGATTGGCCCTATATAAAGGCCCCAAGACTCCAAGTCTCATATAGAAAAAACTCTCTGAAAAATTTGAGAAAAACTCAAAGAAAAAGAAAGGTAAAGAATTGATTCTTAAAAAACAGAGATGAAAACATCTCATAAAAAGAAGAAACGTCTTCTAAAAAGATCTTAGATCTATAAAAAGACCAAGGTTTTTGATTAAAAAGAAAAGATCAAAAGACCTAATCATAAAAAATATATAAAAAGAAGTATTTTTACTTCATAGATCTTTTGATCTATAAAGGCAGAGCCTTTTAATAAGAATAAGAACTTTGTTCTTGAATCTTGAGGCAAAGCCTCTTTTAAAAAGAACATAAGTTTGTTCTTCGATCTTAAAATCGATCAAATGCGCTTTGCGCTATTAGACAGTGCTTTGCACTCATGAACTGCGCCCTTGCGCTCCTTGGATCGACACTCAGCACCAAAACATACCACGTGTCAGCCATAGACATGATCTGCGCTTTGCGCTCCTGGAAACAGCGCACTGCGCTCTTGGATTGGTGCTCAGCGCCAAGTGCCCCACGTGTCACTCACTGGCGCACCCATAAACTAGCACAGCGCGCTCATAAATTAAAAGCGCAGTGCGCTAACAGCGACACGTGTCCTCCTTGTGTGCGCGAACCGACAGAAGCGCAATGCGCTCTTTGACTGGCGCAAAGCACCTAGTGCGCCACGTGGCGCGCTGTCAGAACGTACATTGTTCCTGATAAATGCTGTGCATTCAGTATAAGACAAAATGCCAGAGCCCAATGCTTGGCATTATTAGAAGGACAGAGCCCAAATAAAGGCCTAGCAGGCAGAACAAAAATAAAATGTTAAACATTTTTAACTGGACTTAGCCCAATTCTGGCCATAAGTCCTCAATTTAAATTGAACTGAGCTCATCTGCTCTCCCAATCAATTTACACCCGGTTCGAGGGTACATCTCTTTACTCCTCTGATATCTGTCGTTGTAATCCTTCAACGTCGTCAGAGAGGTGACGGGTCCCAACAACCACACATTGCTACGGACTGTGGGGTCCTTAAACTCATGGACTATGATGTTCTTAACCTTGACCGTGATGTCTTAAAACTAATATCGGACTGTGGAGTCCTTAAATCCACAGATTATGATGTCCTTAACATTGACCGTGATATCCTAAAACTAACACCGGACTGTGAAGTCCTTAAACTCACGGACTATGATGTCCTTAACCTCGACCGCGATATCTTAAAACTAACAATGGACCGTAATGTCCTTAAACTAATTATCGACCGCAATGTCATTAAACTAAACAATAGAGCCCAATTTCTCTCTTGTCGGATCTAAACGATCCCGTTAAGTTGATCTTAGTCTAAAATTAGACTAACGTGTGCTTACCAAACGTTTAAGTTGATCTTGGCCTCAAATAAGGCTAACGTATCTTTAAACACAACCCCCCCAAACCCAAATCTAAGAAAAATACGGATTTGGACTAATTCACATCTTACGGGCGACAACACAAATTAGTCTCCGTATACAATTCACGGGCAACCGAACACAAAACAAACACCCACGACACAAAGTGACCATCTGGAGAAGGAGAAAGTTGTTACCGCAATGCGGTAGTGTAATTAACTGCAGGGGCTTGCGCCTGCAGGGAAGAGCGTACCCACAATCAAAACCCCTTAAACGTCTGACGAAGTCTGCTACATCGGCCGCATCCGTTTAAACCTTCGATACATGGTGCCATAAATCAACTTGGCATCTTCGGAGAGGTGGACGGATAGCACCAATTAGCATCTGTCCCGAATTTCATGCAAGACGGACCTGCGCGGTCGCGT
The DNA here is from genome assembly GCA_030015575.1 of Agapanthus africanus. Taxonomy (NCBI): domain Eukaryota; kingdom Viridiplantae; phylum Streptophyta; class Magnoliopsida; order Asparagales; family Amaryllidaceae; genus Agapanthus; species Agapanthus africanus. Next base: position 828,023,197 of record JASDDO010000022.1, on the reverse strand, counting down.
CTCTGTGTTCGGCGGGGAACAGCCTTGGTATCTTAATAGCCTTTTTAATCCTTCCGCGTAATATCTGGGTAGACGAATTGGTTGAAGCCTGTCAAGCATAAGTTCGGCACCATGCCAGACTTCTTTCTCCACTTTGGTCTCCGTAGGCCTGAGGTTCTTTCTCAGGCAACGTACGATTCTTTCTCCACTTTGGTCTCTGAAGCCTGTCAAGCATAAGTTCCGCGTAATATCTGGCTTGCCGAATGTGATGTCAGCTGTATGAACCTCTGTCAGCTCATCCTTCATCTTTTCTTCTGCATGGAAAGATTGGAACTGATCGGGCTTTTGTAATTCCTTGATCAGAGAATCTCTTGCTTCTTTAGACAGGATGAGAGCATCCAGTATGCTCAGTTGTGAGGGTATCTTTCTCAGGTGTGCCAGGACATTTTAATCCACTTTGTTTTTCTTAGACGGGTTCTTGGCTATGAACTCTTTGACGACTCTATTATCGAGAGTAATTTCCTCAGGGACCTTTTCCTTCCCCTTGTCTCTTTTGCTCGAACCTTTGTTCGTAGGCCCGAGGTTCTTTTCAGGCAACGTACGGTTACGCAGCTGAATATTCTCACAGTTCTTCTCCTCTTCTTCTTTTCTAAAGGTGGGTTCTTTGAAGAGAGGGCCGAGGGTTATTTCTTCCTCAGAATAGCTCCCGAATGTAAAAACTTGAGATTTTCCATTTGTAGCACCTTAAGATGTGATTAGTAGCTAATTACACTTTAATTTGTGGTTTTTAATAAAAAGTTTACCAAATCGATTTTCAAATATTTTATCAAAATTAATGAATATTTTATTAGAATTTATTTAGGCTTGCACACACATGTGCATGTAAACTAGGGTTAAAATTAGGGTTAAACCATGTTTAGCAACCATGGTGGATTAACCCATTTTCATTAAGTTTATTTGGTTTTAATTAAGGGTTGTTTTTTCTCTTTTAAATGGAAAATGATTTGTGTTATGGTTGACTTGGTAAGAGAGAGAGAGAGAATGGCATCATGGCCTTGCCCATGCTTGCATTTAATAAAGAGAGAGGGGGGTTGACTCTTTTGTGCTCTCATTTCTTTTGTTCCACACTCATTTTTCTCACAAATCTCTCACTTACACACACACACACACAGCAACAGAAGAAGCAGCAGCAGCAGGAGCTTCAGCAGCAGCAGCAAGCAGCAGCAACAACAACAACAACAACAAGTAGCAGCAGCAGCATCAGCACAAGCAGCAGCAGCTTCAGGCAGCAGCAGCAGCAGCATGCATCAGTAGCAGCAGCACCCCAGCAGCAGCAGCTCCTTCTCCTCCTCTTCTTCTCCTTCCCCTTGCTCTTAGGATCCCTAGAGGTATAATCTCTGAACTCATTTCCTTTTTGCTAAACTTGTGTGGTAACTAGCATCGATTAGTGTTAAAAGTGAGATTTGGTGCTAAAAATGGTGATTTGTGTGAAGTTTTGGCCAAGTGATGAATTTGGTGGTTAGATTAACTTAGTTAAGTGTTTTTAGGGCCAAGTAAACCTAGTTTAAACCCATATTTCACCAAAATACCATAAGGTTTCATTTAGTGCAAAATTTAACGTTTTAAGGTGAATCTTTAGCTTTCTGTAATCTGCTGTTGACCCGGTGGTTTCAGATTAAATCTGAGTTAACTATAGCATACTTTTTAAACCTTGATCACACCACCAGAGAACGAGACCCCCTACCCACTTTATGGCGCCGATTTATTCTTTCTGGCCGCAAATTGCGGCCAGATGAGGGAGTTTTGTGTTGGGTTTGCGTGGGTAGGAGTATGTTGTATATTTAAGGTCTGTGGTATGTGCAACTTTTTAAGTCTTCACCTGAGTCAAATCTGGAGCGAAATATCGTTTTTCCTATACGTTTAGTTTGCGTGACACGTGTGATACGTGAGTGGGTTCTGTGTTCCAGTGTGTCGCGACGTATCGGGATAGTTTTAGACGCGTATACACACGTTTCAGCGTATCGGACACACGCACGTTTAGTTCGCGACGCGAGTTTCTCGTTTGATTTCGATATCGCGTTTTTGTAAGATTTTGCTTATATGGTTTCCTTGTGTAAATTCTAGGTTCGCAGGCGGGTACGTCGGACGCCACAAAGAAAGAGAAGCAGGTGGTCGGCTATGCTTAGCACGCGACCAGGTGAGTAGATTTAACATCTACGGGGAAATCGCCCGTATGGCGTTAAGCGTCAGGGCGTGATAGGATATTTAGTCGTAGATATTTATATGTACTATTGTAGCATACCTTCCTCATTGCATATAGAAATGGTAGTTATAGAACACTGCACTGTCACTAACGGTTCAAGCTGCACGAGCACTATTTATATGTTACACTCACACCGTTAGTGATTGCCATGACACTCGCACTATAGGATTGCTACGAATTATATATCGTCTTGATTACCGTATCATTGATGATTGTCATGACTTGTCACATATTGGCATTTACATATATTGATATCTTCATACTTGCGCACATGCACACTGTATATTCATACCAGTGCACACATATATTGATATCTTCATACTTGCGCACATGCACACTGTATATTCATACCAGTGCACACATATATTGATATATTCATACTTGCGCACATGCATACTGTATATTCATACCAGTGCGCATATATATTGATATCTTCATACTTGCGCACATGCACACTGTATATTCATACCAGTGCACACATATATTTGATATCTTCATACTTGCGGACATGCACACTGTATATTCATACCAGTGCAAACATATATTGATATCTTCATACTTGAGCACATGCACATTGTATATTCATACCAGTGCACACATATATTGATATCTTCTTACTTGCGCACATGCACACTGTATATTCATACCAGTGCACACATATATTGATATTTTCATACTTGCGCACATGCACACTGTATATTCATACCAGTGCACACATATATTGATATCTTCGTACTTGCGCACATGCACACTGTATATTCATAGTAGTGCTATACTCATATTCGCGTATATATCCATTTGCACATCCATACCTACATACATACATATGTTACATTCATTGATGATATTGGCTTGATTTCAAGAAAATAGGGACCGCATGAGATATTTTCAAAACTGGATTCTTTAAAAGGAGCGGTTTTCCCTTTTTACTCTTGTGTCATACGACACATTGCATGGATTTACACATTGAGTTTGGATTTATGGGTTTTCTGGATTTGAGAACCGTGGTATTATTTTAAGAAACTATGCACTGTTTTAAAAACCCGGTTTCTGTTGATATGATATTTCAGTGCGTCCACCATGAGTTTTCTCGGTTCCTGAGAGCTTGTGCGAGTATACCCGATTCGAGGAGTGGTAGGCACCGATTGCGGGTACATGGTGGACCCGGTATGTACCCCGGGGCAAGAAAACTCGTATTGTTATACGGTGAGCCCGGCGGAGGGACTATTACCTACCGGTGATTGGTTGGACCTGGCGGTTATCCGGAGGATACTGACCAGAGTCGATAGATGGATACGGGACGACACGTACTGCCAGGCCCGAGGGCCGATTCCGCAGACGGAGCCCGTGGGCCGATCCAGACTGACGGAGCCCGATACTTGAGGATTTGCGTGTCGATGCTGGACATGATTATTTTATGATATTTTGAGTGCCGGTGTTTGGCACTCATGATTCTATGAGATTTACAGGATTTGAGGGCCGATTAAAGTGACGGCGCCTGAGTTGTTATTGGGATTTGGGTGTATTGATGGACACCGGTTATTTTCCACGTTGACATTCCGTGTAGATGTTATTTATTCCCATACTCAGCATTCAGTGTTATACATCTCATCCTGTATCTTTAGTACCTGATAGAGTACACTTGCTATGCACGATTATTGCATACCCTGCTCATCCTATATAGATGTTATTAGATTGTACATGCTATGCACGATTATTGCATACCCTGCTCATCATATTGAGATGTTATTAGATCGCACTTGTTGCATGGTTATTGCGCATCCAGCTCATCATATAGATGTTATCTGTTGGCATAAGTTAGAGTATCGCAGTACGTGCATACTCGCGATTACCTTTATATATTATCTACTATTCACGAGTTGGCAACTCACCCCCATTGTGCCACAGTGTTTGCAGGTTGCCCCTCAGAGTAGTCGCGGCAGGTTGCTTTCTTGCATCTTTTGATACAGATACCACTGCAGTTGGCGTGTGAGCCCTTTTACTAATAGGTGGGTTTTTGCGGTATCTGTTTATTTTCTAGTTGTATACACTGTTGTATCTAGTACTCTCCATCTACTATTCATGTATTGACTTAGAGACCAGTTGTGAGGACGATGTATATTATTTTATACTCTGGTGTCGAGCTCGTTGCGAGCCAACTTTATTTTTGCAGTTTTATATTTCATGTTGTCTTCACTTTTTTTGCTCATTCTTCGCTACGGCGTCGTATATTATTATCGTGGTGATTGTTTCCGCCGTTGGGCGTGATTGCTCCCGTTTGGGATGCTTTATTCTTATTGTATATCATTTTACTTAGATCTTGTCTTGTACCCGATTTCAGGGCTAGTTCTTACAAAGGAAATGCTGCCAAAATTTTAAGATAATAACTTGAACTTTAAAGAATTTTACTAAATTACTTAAGGTTTTCTAAACGTTTTAACAAATGTTTCTATCAAATGTTTTCACACTCATTACTTTTAATGGTTTTGATTTCTGGGTTTCGGCTTACTTGGTCGCGTTACGCCTGTAGACGTTACGTGGTTAAGTGCCGGTCACGGGCCGAACTTTGGGTCGTGACAAAGTTGGTATCAGAGCGTAGGTTTTACCTTCGGAGTATAGGATGACCCTGGTATGATGGAGTTGGTAGCTGAAGCAGAGTGGCGTAGCATGCGTATGTTCCGCGGCATACTCACGACACAGTACTCCGCCTAAGCGACCTTAGGACTTGTTATTGAAATTCCTTCAGGATTATATACATTCTTGTGATTCGATTTCCGTATCCTTATCGAATCCTACTTTCTTTCAGCCATTATGCCGCCAAAGACTACGAGGGCGCAGAGAGCGGCCGCGAGAGCCGAGATTCGAGCTGACTCGTCCGAGACGAGGACTGACCCGGGAAGTACACCCGTTGTACCAAAGCATACTGTTCCTCCTACGAAAGATCAGATCGCTATGCTAGGGGCCGGTATGCAGGAGATGAGCCAGATGATAGGATCGCTAGTTGAGACACTTCGAGCGCAGCGACCAGAGGTAGTTCCTCCCGTTACGGGGACCGCGATGGTACCTACAGTTCAGGCAGTTGCACCTGCAGCCAAAGAGGTCATCACAGTATCGCTATCAGAGTTTATGAGGCTGAAGCCTCCGTTCTTCACAGGCACCGATGCAGCCGAGGACCCATAGTCTTTTATTGATAGGATGGCCAGGATATGTCGTTCACTCAGATGCTCAGATGCGAGATGGGTTGAGTTTGTGAGCTTTCGCCTGGAAGGTCTTACGCAGAAATGGTGTGAATCGGTCGAGAAGGGCAGAGCGGCAGGTCTTCTTCCTATGACCTGGACTGAGTTTGTGACGGTGTTTCTAACCCGTTTCCTTCCCCAGAGTGTCAGGGATGCCCGAGCGCGCAGGTACGAGTCTTTACGCCAGACGCCAGAGATGACAGTGGCAGAGTACGATGTGCTATTCACCGAGCTATCTGTTTATGCCCCATACCTAGTGGCTACTGAGGAGATGCGAGTCAAGAGATTTGTTCGAGGCTTACTTACCCCACTGTTCCTCGCGATCAGCGCACAGCATTGCGAGACTTATGCAGCAGCTGTAGACGCAGCCCTATTAGTCGAGGAACGCCTTGCAGAGACTTCGGTAGTTCCAGGGCCGAAGAGGGTTCGTACTGATACAGCAGCACGGAGACTTCCATTCGGACGCCGTGATCGACGTCGTACAGGTGGCAGAGACTCGGAGCGAGGTAAGATGTTTAGCTCTTATCCCCAGGAGGGTCAACAGTCATCACGTGGATGCTTTGGGAGTGGTAGTCCCCGTCACCGCATCAGAGATTGTACTGAGATACGCCGGAGGGAGCCAGCAGTACCACATGTCACACTTCCACCTTCCCCACCACAGAGGGCGTTGCCTATTGTACCTACTGTTACTCCACGTCATACTCATGCACAGAGAGGCCGTGGTCGTGGAGGGTTTACTCATAGAGGACGAGGTGGCCGAGGCAGAGGACAGCCAGCTGCCGGCAGAGTACAGCCAGTTGCTAGTAGGGGACCGCCAGTCGCAGGTGGAGGACAGGCATGGGTTTTCGTGTTGACGCATCAGGACGCGCAGGCATCCAATGCAGTGGTCTCAGGTACCTTATCAGTATGTTCTGTTGACGCACACTTGTTGTTTGATCCCGGATCTACGCACTCGTACGTTTCCACACACTTCGTGCCGAGTTTGGGTAGAGAGTCCGGTTTGCTTGATCAGCCGTTTTTTGTGACCACTCCTGTGGGAGAGTCGTTTATTGCTAGGCACGTGTTCCGATCCTGTGTTATCCGTATTGACGAGAGAGAGTTGCCTGTCGAATTGATCTTTCTTGAGATACTGGACTTTGACGTTCTTTTAGGCATGGATTGGTTAGCCACGTGCTATGCGTCTGTGGACTGCCGCGAGAAGACAGTTAGATTTTGTTTTCCCGGCGAGTCGGCTTTTGTTGTGCAGGGGGACTGTTGTGCCGCCCCTCACAGTTTGATTTCTTCTCTTCGCGCTGGACAGCTTTTGAGGAAGGGATATCAGGGATTCCTAGCCTATGTTTGTGATATTAGAGCTACAGATGTTCCGTTAGACCAGGTTCCGATTGTTCATGAGTTCTGTAACAACCGAGTCCAGTTCTACAAATTTTAGTTACCGTATGTGTGGTATGTGGTATTTATTTCATTGATCATGCTTTGACTGTTACTAGTTATAATTTACCCCGACAGTTCATATTCTTGCATATAACAATTTAAGTCTTTTAAAAAAATAAATTAAAATAATTGACATGGCCTGCTCGATACCCTAACCCTGTGGTAGCGTCCTTGCATCGTGTTTTCGTCCCGTTCAGCGAAACGGACGTGTTTGGACGTCTACGCGCACGCGCGTGCGTCCGTTCTTGGGGGTATGCTTTTTAATTATAAAATCCTTCATTTCAATTTTTGGAACCTACCAACATTTTTCATATTTCAAATTCGAATTTTTGGACCCGGTCCAGGCGCAATTCTGAATTATTTTTATATCCCGCCAATTCTGTTTATTTAAATATTTAAATTTTTTCTTAATGTGTTTCATTAGCATAGAAATCCTGAAGTTGGAAATCTTTCAGCTTAGGGTAATCCTTTTAAAATTTTCTTTAAAATATCCTTTCATATTTTCCCAACCTATTAACACCCCATAAATCTTTCATAAAGTTTTTCCCTAACCAATCAAACACCAGATAATCTTTAATCCCTAAACCAAATTTTTTATTCACAACCAATCAAAACCCTTGCTTTTCTTTCCTGGGCCCCGCGAGCGCAGAATCCTCCGCAGCTCTCTCTCTCTTTCTCCTTCTCTCTCCTCCGCAGCTCTCTCTCTCTCTCTCCCTTCTCTTTCTCTCTCCTCTCGCACCCGCTCTCTCTCCTCTCGCGATCACTATTTACTTCTCGAGTCCCATCACCGCGAAGGAGATCCTGTCACCAACCTTCATGTTTTCCCTTTCTCTCTCGTTTAAAACCCACGCAGTGCTTCTTCTCCTTTTAAAAGCAAACCCATCGCCTCGTGTAACCCTAACCCTAACTGCATCAACTCAAACCCTAACCCAGCATCTCCTCTTCTCGTCGTCATCATCTCCCTCTCCCTCTGTTCTTTCCCCTCTGCTCTTTCCCCGAGCATCTATCCCGGCAACCCTAGCAGAAACCCTAGCCCGAGCTATTCCCTGCAACTTGGACTTTGTCGCCTTGCCGTGATCTCGCCGGCGACCCTTGCCGACGACTACCCACCTTGGCAAACACAGCCGTCTCCCAAACCCCGTAAGCAACCTTACTCCCCCTCATCCTTCTCTTCTTCTTCTTTCTCTTCTTCTTTCTCTTCTTTTCATCTTAAATTTTCTTCTCTGTTAAATGTTTGGATCCTCTGTAGATCGCCGGAGCTCCGTCGACGACGCGCCGACGACGCTGTCACCTCCTGCAATCCAGTGAGTAAGTTTCCTTCATTATTCCCCTCCATTCTCTTGCCTTCTTCTTGCTTCTTTTCCATCCATCTCTTGTCTATTACAATATTTACTGTTTTCTGTCTTGCCGGAATCCGACCGTGCCGGCGACGTTTCCCGACGACTCAGCAAGAACCTCTGATCCGTGTGACTCCACTGTTCATCGTTTGGGTTCTTTCCGTATATCGTGCGCGCGTCGTGACTTTTCCCCGCCGACGCGTAACGTTCCGTTTCCGTATCGCGACCCGTCGAGGCAAGTGAAACTTGCTACATGCTATTTAGACTATTCTTATGCTAATTTATTTATTTCCTATTAAATCTCTAAATAGAATCGAAGTAGTGGATTTCAAGTTAACCGTATAAAGTTCCGTTACATATTTTATGATCTCGAACTTGAAACTCAATTGTTGCATCTAATTATTTATACCTAGAAATCACCGGTAAATGTTAGACCACATGATCACATTTGTTTTATAGCCATGATACCTTTTATCCAGTTTTAACCTATCGGACATCCATGTGCATCTTTAACCGGTTTAATTACAATTGCATCCATATTATACATGTCGTCACATCCCTAGATTACTCAATACTTATTAACCTGTTTTTTTTTTGCATTCACATCTGTTATACGGTATTCATATAATACCGACATCATCTCTTAAACACACACTGATAATCGTACGGCTAAATTAATTAAACCTGCATTCAACCTATCACATGTACCAATGTATCGTGTTGTTGATACCCATGCTTGATTATTTATAACCATGATTATGCTAGCTGATTATGAGCACACACATGATATGTTTTACACCCGGACATGACTTGTTACACACATATTACTTGACCCGATATGGTACCGTACATTACTTGACTTGACCTGATGTACCATGGCTTGACCTGTTACCTGATCTTGTGTCTAATGCCAACAAACCTAACATGTAGTCCTCACGGACCGTTCCTGTTGTCTATCCAGACAAACCTGCTCTTACCTGATCCCGTGTTGGCATTAGTTCTTGATTACTGAATACCTGACTTGAACACCTATAGCTTGGGGGTATGGGAAAATCAATGATGAAACCTGACTTGTAACTCAACAGTTCGATACCTGTTCTGATCAGTCTTACGGGCTAGGCCAGCCCCGGAGTGATGATGCTGACATCACTCATCTGTACATGCTACCTTTTACTGCCTAGCGGCACGTCTCGGATTCAGCCCGAGAATCTTGACCGTGGTCCCGGGCACGTACGGGATACTATTGAGTTATATCGATGATTCATCAAATTGATTTCAAAGACTTTAGAGTAGATAACCCAATAGACCAGTTTAGTTTACTCACTGCACACTACCCTTCACTGCCCTGATTTATATTACTGTTACACATGCTTAATCACTCATGATTATATTTGCATTGCTTGTTACCCTGTTTACATTTTATTACTCGATGACATGACGCGCTGATGTCTGGGTTTTGCATAGCCCAGATTCTGTACCTTTGCTGCAGTCCGAGCAGGAGTACTTCAGCCAGCAGGCTGAGCAGTGAGGTTTCTGTATTAGTTAGTTCTTTTATTTTCTGCATTTTATTCCTGATGTGAGCCCGCATTATGGGACATACATTCCAGTTATTTTTTATTGGATCTTTTGCTTCCGCACTTTTATTATTCTTGACTCATGTTATCTTGGCTTATGGACATGTATTAGATAGTTAGATTTTGTTCTTGATATCTCTACAGCCGTAATGTGACTGTGGATGGATACTTCCTACCCACAGGTAGCATGGTTGGCTATGTCTCGTACCCAATTTAGCGTACTCTGGGAAGCGGGGCGTGACATGGTTCTTTTGGTATCAGAGACATAGGTTAGTCGGGTTGATTCTTTTGTAGTTGGGTATTGTACCCAATACACGAATCAGAATACCCGTGTTTAGGAAACATGTCCTGCCACCTTGCCATTTTACGTTCTTGAATCTAACCTCCTCCTGATTATATCTTTTACGGTGTGCAAACTTCCTTTGCATATCGACTCGAAACCTGATTCCTTGGTATCTCTAGAACTTAGGCGACTTGGGTGGAGTTATGTAATTGTAGCTATGATACCGCGGCATGGTTACAATGCGGTACTCTATTTAAGTAACTCGGAGTTCTAGCCTTGATCTATATTTTGAATCTGTTATCATGCTAATCTTTGGGTGTTTTGATTTCAGGAATATGGCATACAAGAATCTGAAGACGTACCAAAGGCGTGTTGACGAAGCCGCCATGCTTGGAGTGATACGGGGAATGCTGGAGAATCAAAAGAGGCAGACCGAGCTGATCCAGCAGCAAGCTGAATCGTTTCAGGAAGGTTTGCGGACCGTTCAGCAGTCTGTGAACAATGTTGGAGCTAAACCAGTTGATCGAGTGGGGACCATAGCAGATTTCAGGCGTTTGGGTCCGTCTGTCTTTACTGGTTTGGAAGAGCCGTTGCCAGCGGAGCAGTGGCTAGTTGACACGGAGAACTTACTTATTACGGCACAGATTCCAGATGATAAAAGAGTGGATATGGTGCGCATTCAGTTAGTGGAATACGCCCGTGAATGGTGGCTTGTGGAGGAGACCCGCTTGCCCAAGCCGATCAAGTGGGCGGATTTTTCGAAGAGTTTCCCGGAGAAGTTCTTCCCGCGGACTGCACGGGAAGAAATGGAAGAGAAGTTCATCAGTCTAAAGCAGAATGGAGCGCCCGTAGATGTACATGCAGCTGAGTGGACACGGCTCAGTAGATTCGCTGGACCTTTAGTTGCCAACGATGCAGACAGGGAAAGGAGGTTCATGCGCAGCTTGGATGTGGACATCCAGAGGCAGATTGTCTCCCTGGGTTTGACCACTTTCTCACAGGTTCTTACGGCAGCCCGAGAACAGCAGAGCTTATCTGGGAAGACTAGGAGTTCGCTGCAGACAGCAGTTACAGTAAGGAAGCCGGCATTTGTACCAAACCGAGCTCATGGTCGCAGAGGTATTCCAGTGGACCGTCATGGTGTAACACCGATGAAGAAGCCTGTTGTCGTTGATCAAAGAAGAAGCGTGATTTGTGACTACTGCCATTTACCTGGCCACGTGCAAAAGGATTGTCGAAGGAAGCAGAGACTCTGTTTGGTTTGTGGAGCGGCAGATCACACTGTCAGCGCATATCCGTCGAAGCTTCGTACGAAGGATGATATTCAGAAGCCTCCGCAGAAACCGTTCCAGGGGCAGAAGCAGCTGACCCAAGGACCTAATCAGGCTCGAGCTTTTACCTTGACGGCTGAGGAAGCTAAGGCTTCGGGAGAAGTTGTTTCAGGTATTCTACTCGTTCATGGTTTTCCCGCATTAGCGTTATTTGATTCTGGTGCATCCCATTGTTTTATGTCGTCCAAGTCTATATCTACACACTCGATTACCTGTACGACCCTGTCTAGTTTCTGGGACATACACACTGGGAATGGGAAAATCATATCTAGTAGAGAATGTAAAGATTGTGCAGTTGTTGTTTGCGGACGGGAGCTTTTTGCAGATTTCTTGGTGATTGATACGAGCAGCTATGAAGTCGTCTTGGGAATGGATTTTCTCGGCACTTTCCATGCTCACATTGATTGTAGGGCAAAGAAATTAGTTTTCCAGATTCCCGGGCACCCCGAGTTCATCTTTACTGGAGGAAGCAGTTCTGTCGAGCCAGTCGAGTTTAGGGCTAGGCCGACGACTAATGTTCTTTCGTCGATGGAGGTTAATAAAAGTGAAGAGACAGCTGTTGTTCGCGATTTTATGGACGTGTTTGAAGATATATCCGGATTACCGCCGAAGCGAGACGTGGAGTTCGCGATTGATCTTATTCCTGATGCAGCGCCAGTATCTAAAGCGTATTATCCAATGGCACCAGTGGAGTTGGAAGAAGTTAAGAAGCAGGTTACTGAGTTACTCGAGAAGGGTTGGATTCGAAGCAGTAACTCGGCTTGGGGAGCTCCAGTTCTTCTAGTTAAGAAGAAAGATGGCACAAGAAGGATGTGCATCGATTATCAAGAATTAAACCGTGTGACTATTAAAAACAAGTACCCGATCCCTCGCATTGGCGAATTATTTGAGCAGCTTAGTGGCGCGAGGGTATTCTCGAAGCTGGATTTGCGATCCGGATATCATCAGGTCCGAGTGAAAGCAGAGGATATTTGCAAGACGGCGTTTCGAACTCGGTATGGACATTACGAGTACTTAGTGATGCCCTTAGAAGTTACGAATGTACCAGCTATATTCATGGATTTGATGAACCAAATCTTTTCACCATTCTTGGACCAGTTTATTGTGGTGTTCATTGACGATATTCTGGTTTACTCAAAGAGTTTTGAGGAGCATGCTGAACATTTGAAGATCGCACTGCAGATGTTGAGACAAGAGAAGTTGTATGCGAAGATGAGCAAGTGCGAGTTCTGGCTGGAAGAAGTAAAGTTTTTGGGGAATGTTGTGTCTGGCGATGGAATCGCCGTCGATCCTGAAAAGATTGTAGCAGTTCGTGATTGGCCGATTCCAAAGAATGTTGCGGAGATAAGAAGTTTCTTTGGACTCGCCGGGTATTACAGAAGATTTGTGGAGAACTTTGCTTGTCTGGCGGAGCCGTTGACCAAGCTTACGCGCAAGGAGGTGCCTTTTGTGTGGACAGATAGATGTGCGTCAGCTTTTGAGACGTTGAAGCAGAGATTGATAACCGCTCCTATTCTGACCGTGCCAGACAATTCCGGAGGATTGGTGATTCACAGCGACACATCTGGAAAAGGATTGGGATGTGTTTTGATGCAACATGGGAAAGTTATAGCGTACGCATCGAGACAGTTGAAGACCCATGAGAAGAATTACCCAACTCATGACTTGGAGCTTGCGGCCGTGATCTTCGCTTTAAAGATTTGGAGACACTACCTCTTGGGCGAAAGGGTCGAGGTGTTCATGATCATAAGAGCTTGAAGTATGTGTTCACGCAGAAGGAGCTTAATATGAGGCAACGTAGATGGTTGGAGCTGATGGCTGACTACGATCTTGATCTTAAGTACCATCCGGGTAAGGTTAATGTCGTACCGGATGCGCTCAGTCGGTTACCAGCTATTCAGATGTTGACTACACAGAAGGAACTCGTTGAAGAATTTCGAAGATTTGATTTGGAGGTTGTGCTACCGTATTCTTCGGGACAGTTGATGCAGCTGCAAGTACATTCGTCGTTGATCGAGAATATTAAAGCAGCGCAACCGCAGGACCCTAGATTGCAAAAGTTTCGAGAACAGGTTGAAGCCGGACTACTAACAGATTTACTGATCCATGAAGATGGTTCGTTGAGATATGGTAGCCGTTTATGTGTGCCAAAGGGAGATATTCGCGAAGAGCTTATGAAGGAGGCACACAGTTCAGCTTATTCCGTACATCCAGGAGGCACGAAGATGTACCGAGACTTACGACAGCATTTCTGGTGGGAAGGCATGAAACGGGAGATTGCTCGCTTTGTGGCCAAATGCTTGGTGTGTCAGCAAGTTAAGGCTGAACACCAAAGGGTTGCTGGTTTATTGCAACCACTTCCAATTCCTCAGTGGAAGTGGGAACATATAACCATGGATTTCGTGACAGCTCTACCGCGGAGTCCAAAGGGCAACAATGCAGTATAGGTGATTGTTGATCGCTTGACCAAGGCAAATCATTTCATTCCTTTCCGGGTTGGTCAATCAACAGAAACTTTGGCGGAGCGGTACATGCAGGAGATTGTAAGATTGCATGAAGTACCGATAAGCATCGTGTCCGATCGCGACACTCGGTTCTTATTACACTTTTGGCGGAGCTTAAAGGAAAGTTTGGGGACTCGATTGAAGTTTAGCACAGCTTATCATCCTCAAACTGATGGCCAGTCGGAGAGAACGATCCAAACTCTTGAAGATATGTTGAGAGCGTGCATGTTGGACTTCAAGGGTTCTTGGGAGGATCATCTACATTTGGTGGAGTTTTCTTACAACAACAGTTTCCAGGCGACGATTCAGATGGCTCCATTTGAAGCTTTGTATGGTCGCAAGTGTCGTTCACCTGTTTGTTGGGACGATGTCGGTGAACAAAGATTGTTGGGACCAGACTTGGTTGTGCAGACTGTTGAGAAGGTTAACGCTATCCGGAACCATATGAAAGCAGCACAAGACAGACAGAAGAGTTGGGCAAATACGTCGAGAAGACCTCTAGAGTTCGCCGTGGGTGATTTGGTATTCTTGAAGATATCACCGACTAGAGGGGTGATTCATTTTGGAAGTCGAGGAAAGCTCAGTCCTCGATTTGTTGGACCCTTTGAGATCTTGGAGCGTGTTGGCGAGGTAGCGTATCGATTGGCGTTACCACAATCCTTGGCGAATGTTCATGATGTGTTTCACGTATCACAACTCCGTAAGTATGTTCGGGATGAAACGCATGTATTGGATCATTCGGAACTGACTGTACGAGAAGATTTTACGTTTGAGGAGCGACCGGTTGAAATTGTGGATCGAAGGGAAAAGGTTCTTAAGAACAAGGTTATCCCTCTTGTACTTGTTTCTTGGGGTAATCGCTCACATGGAGAGTCCACTTGGGAACGAGAAGATGAAATCCGATAGAAGTTTCCTCATCTTTTCTTGTAGTTGTTTGTCGTCTATCTTTTGTATTCTTGGAATTTCGAAGACGAAATTCTTTTGTAGTTGGGTATAATTTAACAACCGAGTCGAGTTCTACAAATTTCAGTTACCGTATGTGTGGTGTGTGGTATTTATTTCATTGATCATGCTTTGACTGTTACTAGTTATAATTAACCCCGACAGTTCATATTCTTGCATATAACAATTTAAGCCTTTTAAAAAAATAAATTAAAATAATTGACATGGCCTGCTCGATACCCCAACCCTGTGGTAGCGTCCTTGCATCGTGTTTTCGTCCCGTTCAGCGAAACGGACATGTTTGGACGTCTACGCGCACGCGCGTGCGTCTGTTCTTGGGGGTATGCTTTTTAATTATAAAATCCTTCATTTCAATTTTTGGAACCTGCCAACATTTTTCATATTTCAAATTCGAATTTTTGGACCCCGGCCTGGGCGCAATTCTGAATTATTTTTGTATCCCGCCAATTCTGTTTATTTAAAAATTTAATTTTTTTCTTAATGTGTTTCATCAGCATAGAAATCCTGAAGTTGGAAATCTTTCAGCTTAGGGTAATCCTTTTAACATTTTCTTTAAAATATCCTTTCATATTTTCCCAACCTATTAACACCCCATAAATCTTTCACAAAGTTTTTCCCTAACCAATCAAACACCAGATAATCTTTAATCCCTAAACCAAATTTTTTATTCACAACCAATCAAAACCCTTGCTTTTCTTTCCTGGGCCCCGCGAGCGCAGAATCCTCTCTCTCTTTCTTTCTCTTTCTCCTTCTCTCTCCTCCGCAGCTCTCTCTCTCTCCCTTCTCTTTCTCTCTCCTCTCGCACCTGCTCTCTCTCCTCTCGCGATCACTATTTACTTCTCAAGTCCCGTCACCGCGAAGGAGATCCCGTCACCTCCCTTCATCTTTTCCCTTTCTCTCTCGTTTAAAACCCCCGCAGTGCTTCTTCTCCTTTTAAAAGCAAACCCATCGCCTCGTGTAACCCTAACCCTAACTGCATCAACTCAAACCCTAACCCAGCATCTCCTCTTCTCGTCGTCGTCATCTCCCTCTCCCTCTGTTCTTTCCCCTCTGCTCTTTCCCCGAGCATCTATCCCGGCAACCCTAGCAGAAACCCTAGCCCGAGCCATTCCCTGCAACTTGGACTTTGTCGCCTTGCCGTGATCTCGCCGGCGACCCTTACCGACGACTACCCACCTTGGCAAACACAGCCGTCTCCCAAACCCCGTAAGCAACCTTCCTCCCCCTCATCCTTCTCTTCTTCTTCTTTCTCTTCTTCTTTCTCTCCTTTTCATCTTAAATTTTCTTCTCTGTTAAATGTTTGGATCCTCTGTAGATCGCCGGAGCTCCGTCGACGACGCGCCGACGACGCTGTCACCTCCTGCAATCCAGTGAGTAAGTTTCCTTCATTATTCCCCTCCATTCTCTTGCCTTCTTCTTGCTTCTTTTCCATGCATCTCTTGTCTATTACAATATTTACTGTTTTTTGTCTTGCCGAAATCCGACCGTGCCGGCGACGTTTCCCGACGACTCAGCAAGAACCTCTGATCCGTGTGACTCCACTGTCGTCGTTTGGGTTCTTTCCGTATATCGTGCGCGCGGTCGCGACTTTTCCCCGCCGACGCGTAACGTTCCGTTTTCCGTATCGCGACCCGTCGAGGCAAGTGAAACTTGCTACATGCTATTTAGACTATTCTTATGCTAATTTATTTATTTCCTATTAAATCTCTAAATAGAATCGAAGTAGTGGATTTCAAGTTAACCGTATAAAGTTCCGTTACATATTTTATGATCTCGAACTTGAAACTCAATTGTTGCATCTAATTATTTATACCTAAAAATCACCGGTAAATGTTAGACCACATGATCACATTTGTTTTATAGCCATGATACCTTTTATCCAGTTTTAACCTATCGGACATCCATGTGCATCTTTAACCGGTTTAATTACAATTGCATCCATATTATACATGTCGTCGCATCCCTAGATTACTCAATACTTATTAACCTGGTTTTTTTTTTTTGCATTCACATCTGTTATACGGTATTCATATAATGCTGACACCATCTCTTAAACACACACTGATAACCGTACGGCTAAATTAATTAAACCTGAATTCAACCTATCACATGTGCCAATGTATCGTGTTGTTGATACCCATGCTTGATTATTTATAACCATGATTATGCTAGCTGATTATGACTACACACATGATATCTTTTACACCCGGACATGACTTGTTACACACATATTACTTGACCTGACATGGTACCATACACTACTTGACCTGACCTGATGTACCATGGCTTGACCTGTTATCTGATCTTGTGTCTAATGCCAACAAACCTGATATGTAGTCCTCACGGACCGTTCCTGTTGTCTATCCAGACAAACCTGCTCTTACCTGATCCCGTGTTGGCATTAGTTCTTAATTACTGAATACCTGACTTGAACACCTATAGCTTGGGGGTATGGGGAAATCAATGATGAAACCTGACTTGTAACTCAACAGTTCGATACCTGTTCTGATCAGTCTTACGGGCTAGGCCAGCCCCGGAGTGATGATGCTAACATAACTCATCTGTACATGCTACCTTTTACTGCCTAGCGGCACGTCTCGGATTCAGCCCGAGAATCTTGACCGTGGTCCCGGGCACGCACGGGATACTATTGAGTTACATCGATGATTCATCAAATTGATTTCAAAGACTTTAGAGTAGATAACCCAATAGACCAGTTTAGTTTACTCACTGCACACTATCCTTCACTACCCTGATTTATATTACTGTTAAACATGCTTTATCACTCATGATTATATTTGCATTGATTGTTACCCTGTTTACACTTTATTACTCGATGACATGACGAGCTGATGTCTAGGTTTTGCATGGCCCAGATTCCGTACCTTTGCTGCAGTCCGAGCAGGAGTACTTCAGCTAGCAGGTTGAGCAGTGAGGTTTCTGTATTAGTTAGTTCTTTTATTTTCTGCATTTTATTCCTGATGTGAGCCCGCATTATGGGACATACATTCTAGTTATTTTGTATTGGATCTTTTGCTTCCGCACTTTTATTATTCTTGACTCATGTTATCTTGGCTTATGGACATGTATTAGATAGTTAGATTTTGTTCTTGATATCTCTACAGCCGTAATGTGACTGTGGATGGATACTTCCTACCCACATGTAGCATGGTTAGCTATGTCACGTGCACAATTTAGCGTACTCTGGGAAGCGGGGCGTGACATGGTTCTCTGATATTTTCCCTGACGAGCTTCCTGGGCTACCGCCTGAGCGCGATATTTCTTTCTGTATTGACTTGATTCCCGGCACGTGGCCTATTTACATACGGCCTTACCGGATGGCCCCGGCGGAGCTTAGTGAGTTGAAAGGTTAGTTGCAAGATTTTCTGGATAAGGGACTTATTCGACCCAGTGTGTCTCCTTGGGGTGCTCCGATCCTGTTCGTCAAGAAGAAAGACGGCAGTTTGCGTTTGTGTATCGACTACCGCCATTTGAACAGGGTTACCGTGCGGAACAGATATCCCTTGCCACGCATCGACAAATTGTTCGACCAGCTTCAAGGCGCAGGGTATTTTTCGAGGATCGACTTGCGATCAGGATACCATCAGTTGCGGGTTCGACGGGAGGATATTCCGAGAACAGCTTTCCGCACGCGTTACGGCCATTATGAGTTTTAGTGATGTCGTTCGGACTCACCAATGCCCCAGCAGCATTCATGGACTTGATGAACCGTATTTTCAGTCCGTATCTTGATCTGTTCATCATCTTATTCATTGACGATATTTTGGTGTATTCCCGGAGCAGGGAGGAGCACGAGCAGCACCTGCGGATCACACTGCAGACTTTGAGGGGGCACCAGCTATTCGCAAAATTCTCCCAGTGCGCATTCTGGCTTGACAACGTAGACTTCTTGGGTCACGTGATTACACGAGACGGTATATGTGTGGACCTGAAGAAGATCGAGGCCGTTCAGCGTTGGCCCAGACCGACATCAGTTACGGAGATCCGCAGCTTTCTAGGACCGGCCGGCTACTATAGGCGATTTGTGCAGGACTTCTCCCGTATTGCTGCACCTTTGACCGGGTTGACCCGGAAAGGAGTTCCTTTCGATTGGGCGGAGGAGTGCGAGCATAGCTTTCAGCAGCTACGGACTTGTTTGACTACGGCGCCGGTGTTATCATTACCTTCAGGATCGGACGGATTTGTGGTCTATTGTGATGCTTCTCGAGTGGGGCTAGGGTGCATATTGATGAAGCATGATAGGGTGATCGCGTATGCTTCATGACAGTTGAAGAGACATGAACAGAACTACCCCACTCACGACTTGGAGATGGCTGCAGTGGTCTTTGCACTCAAGATCTGGCGACATTACCTATACGGCGAGTCGTGCCAGATATTCACTGATCACAAGACTTAAAGTATATATTTCAGCAGCGAGACCTGAATCTTAGACAGCGTCGTCGGATGGAACTAGTAAAGGACTACGATTGCGAGATCTTTATCACCCGGGCAAGACTAATGTAGTGGCGGATGCTTTGAGCAGGAGGCCCGGGGGTAGTCTATCTTGTTTGAGCGCAGTGCAGAGGCAGTCATTGGCAGATTGGCGGATTTTATGCGACAGCCGAGTGCAGTTTGAGTTCACGCCGATCGGGGGCCAGCTTGCGCATGTTCGTGCACGCCCGCAGTTGCTTGACCGTATACATGAGGCACAGTACAGTGATGACCGTTGTTCAGAGATCATGGCACAGATTGGATAGGGCAGATTTTCCGAGTTCGTGATCGATGATCAGGGGATACTGCGATTTGGGACTAGACTGTGCGTACCAGATGCTGAGGGACTGCGGCGTGAGATTCTTGAGGAGGCACATCGATCGGTGTATAGTATTCATCCGGGTTCCACCAAGATGTACCATGATATGAGAGACGTTTACTGGTGGGACGGAATGAAGAGGGACATCACAGACTTCGTGTCGAGGTGCCTGACTTGTCAGCAAGTCAAGGCCGAGCACCAGAGGCTAGCGGGAGAGCTACAGCCGCTACCCATTCCGGAGTAGAAATGGGAGCAGATTTCTATGGATTTCTTTGTGGGTCTACCCAGGACTAGACGGGGGTATGACTCCATTTGGGTGATCGTGGATCGTTTGACGAAAGCGGCTCGCTTCCTGCCGGTGAAGACGACTTTCAGATTTGCTCAGTATGCCCAGATATACATCGACGAGATAGTACGACTGCATGGAGTCCCGACATGTATCGTGACCGACCGAGGCACCCAGTTTACCAGCCGACTATGGCAGAGGCTTCAGGAGGCTTTGGGCACCCGCTTGAGTTTCAGCACAGCATTTCATCCGCAGACCGACGGCCAGTCAGAGCGGACTATTCAGACTCTCGAGGACATGCTCCGAGCGTGCGTTTTAGACTTTGGTGGTAGTTGGGATCATCATTTACCCTTGGTGGAGTTCTCCTACAACAATAGTTTCCAGAATACTATTTAGATGGCACCTTTCGAGGCATTGTATGGGAGGAGATGCAGATCGCCCGTCTGTTGGACAGAGCTCAGTGAGAGCGGTATCTTGGGGCCGCAGATCGTACAGGAGACGACCGAGAAGATACAGCTGATTCAAGATAGGATGAGGACAGCTCAGAGCAGGCAGAAATCGTATGCTGATAGACGCCGCCGCAGATTAGAGTTCACAGTTGGCGATCATGTTTTTCTGAGGGTCTCTCCGATGAAGGGAGCGATGAGGTTTGGACGGAAGGGGAAGCTTAGCCCCAGATTCATAGGTCCCTTCGAGATCCTCGAGCGTGTGGGCGCAGTAGCATATCGTTTGGCTCTTCCACCCGACTTCCCAGATGTTCACCCCGTATTCCACATGTCGATGCTTCGCAGATACCTACATGACCCTTCTCACATGATTCAGCATCAGACCGTTCAGCTCGAGCGCGATCTTTCGTTCACCGAGCAGCCAATCGTGATATTGGACCGGCAGGTGAAGAAACTTCGATCGAAGGTCTTGCCATCTGTGAAGGTGCTTTGGCGCAGCCCGAATGATGAAGACATCACTTGGGAGGCCGAGGGCGAGATGCGGAATAAGTTCCCTCATCTCTTTGAAGGTATGCGTAGCTTTGTATTTTTAAATTCGGGGATGAATTTCTTTAAGGGGGGAAGATTGTAGCACCTTAGGATGTGATTAGAAGCTAATTACACTTTAATATGTGGTTTTTAATAAAAAGTTTACCAAATCGATTTTCAAATATTTTATCAAAATTAATGAATATTTTATTAGAATTTATTTAGGCTTGCACACACATGTGCATGTAAACTAGGGTTAAAATTAGGGTTAAACCATGTTTAGCAACCATGGTGGATTAACCCATTTTCATTAAGTTTATTTGGTTTTAATTAAGGGTTGTTTTTTTTTCTTTTAAATGGAAAATGATTTGTGTTATGGTTGACTTGGTGAGAGAGAGAGAGAGAATGGCATCATGGCCTTGCCCATGCTTGCATTTAATGAAGAGAGAGAGATGGGGGGTTGACTCTTTTGTGCTCTCATTTCTTTTATTCCACACTCATTTTTCTTACAACTCTCTCACTTACACACACACACACACAACAACAACAACAGAAGAAGCAGCAGCAGAAGGAGCTTCAGCAGCAGCAGCAAGCAGCAACAACAACAACAAGTAGCAGCAGCAGCATCAGCACAAGCAGCAGCAGCAGCAACTTGCATCAGTAGCAGCAGCACTCCAGCAGCAGCAGCTCCTTCTCCTCCTCTTCTTCTCCTTCCCCTTGCTCTTAGGATCCCTAGGGGTATAATCTCTGAACTCATTTCCTTTTTGCTAAACTTGTGTAGTAATTAGCATCGATTAGTGTTAAAAGTGAGATTTGGTGCTAGAAATGGTGATTTGTGTGAAGTTTTGGCCAAGTGATGAATTTGGTGGTTAGATTAACTTAGTTAAGTGTTTTTAGGGCTAAGTAAACCTAGTTTAAACCCAGATTTCACCAAAATACCGTAGGGTTTCATTTAGTGCAAAATTTAACGTTTTAAGGTGAATCTTTAGCTTTCTGTAATCTGCTGTTGACCCGGTGGTTTCAGATTGAATCTGAGTTAACTATAGCAGAATTTTTAGACCTTGATCACACCACCAGAGAACGAGACCCCCTACCCACCTTATGGCCGCCGATTTATTCTTTCTGGCCGCAAATTGCGGCCAGATGAGGGAGTTTTGTGTTGGGTTTGCGTGGGTAGGAGTCTGCTATATATTTAAGGTCTGTGGTATGTGCAACTTTTTAAGTCTTCACCTGAGTCAAATCTGGAGCGAAATATCGTTTTTCCTATACGTTTAGTTTGCGCGACACGTGTGATACGTGAGTGGGTTCTGTGTTCCAGCGTGTCGCGATGTGTCGGGGTAGTTTTAGACGCGTATACACACGTTTCAGCGTATCGGACACACGCGCGTTTAGTTCGCGACGTGAGTTTCTCGTTTGATTTCGATATCGCGTTTTTGTAGAATTTTTCTTATATGGTTTTTTTGTGTAAATTCTAGGTTCGCAGGCGGGTACGTCGGATGCCACAAAGAAAGGGAAGCAGATGGTCGGCTACGCTTAGCACGCGACCAGGTGAGTAGATTTAACATGTACAAGGAAATCGCCCGTATGGCGTTAAGCGTCAGTGCGTGATAGGATATTTAGTCGTAGATGTTTATATGTACTATTGTAGCATACCTTCCTCGTTGCATATAGAAATGGTAGTTATAGAACACTGCACTGTCACTAACGGTTCAAGCTGCACGAGCACTATTTGTATGTTACACTCACACCGTTAGTGATTGCCATGACACTCGCACTATAAGATTGCTACGAATTATATATTGTCTTAATTACCGCATCATTGATGATTGTCATGACTTGTCGCACTCATATTCGCGTATATATCCATTTGCACATCCATACCTACATACATACATATATTACATACATGGATGATATTGGCTTGATTTCAAGAAAATAGGGACCGCATGAGATATTTTCAAAACTGGATTCTTTAAAAGGAGCGGTTTTCCCTTTTTACTCTTGTGTCATACGACACATTGCATGGATTTACGCATTGAGTTTGGATTTATGGGATTTCTGGATTTGAGAACCGTGGTATTATTTTAAGAAACTATGCACTGTTTTAAAAACCCGGTTTCTCTTGATATGATATTTCAATGCGTCCACCATGAGTTTTCTCGGTTCCTGAGAGCTTGTGCGAGTATACCCGATTCGAGGAGTGGTAGGCACCGATTGCGGATACATGGTGGACCCGGTATGGTACCCCCGGGCAAGAAGACTCGTATTGTTAGACGGTGAGCCCGGCGGAGGGAATACTACCTACCGGTGATTGGTTGGACCTGGCAGTTATCCGTAGGATACTGACCAGAGTCGATAGATGGATATGGGACGACACGTACTGCCGGGGCCGAGGGCCGATTCCGCAGACGGAGCCCGTGGGCCGATCCAGACTGACGGAGCCCGATACTTGAGGATTTGCATGTCGATACTGGACACGATTATTTTATGATATTTTGAGTGCCGGTGTTGGGCACTCATGATTCTATGAGATTTAAAGGATTTGAGGGCCGATTAGAGTGACGGCGCCTGAGTTGTTATTGGGATTTGGGTGTATTGATGGACACCGGTTATTTTCCACGCTTTCATTCCGTATAGATGTTATTTATTCCCATACTCAGCATTCAGTGTTATACATCTCATCCTGTATCTGTAGTACCTGATAGAGTACACTTGCTATGCACGATTTTTGCATACCCTGCTCATCCTATATAGATGTTATTAGATTGTACATGCTATGCACGATTATTGCATACCCTGCTCATCCTATATAGATGTTATTAGATTGTACATGCTATGCACGATTATTGCATACCCTGCTCATCATATTGAGATGTTATTAGATCGCACTTGTTGCATGGTTATTGCGCATCCAGCTCATCATATAGATGTTATCTGTTGGTATAGGTTAGAGTATCGCAGTACGTGCATACTCTCGATTACCTTTATATGTTATCTATTATTCACGAGTTGGCAACTCACCCCCGTTGTGCCACAGTGTTTGCAGGTTGCCCCTCAGAGTAGTCGCGGCAGGTTGCTTTCTTGCATCTTTTGATACAGATACCACTGCAGTTGGCGTGTGAGCCCTTTTGCTGATAGGTGGGTTTTTGCGGTATCTGTTTATATTCCAGTTGTATACACTGTTCTATCTAGTACTCTCCATCTACTATTCATGTATTGACTTAGAGACCAGTTGTGAGGACGATGTATATTATTTTGTACTCTGATGTCGAGCTCGTTGCGAGCCGACTTTATTTTTGCAGTTTTATATTTCATGTTTTCTTCACTTATTTTGCTCATTCTTCGCTACGGCGTCGTATATTATTATCGTGGTGATTGTTTCCGCCGTTGGGCGTGATTGCTCCCGTTTGGGATTCTTTATTCTTATTGTATATCATTTTACTCAGATCTTGTCTTGTACCCGATTTTGGGGCTAGTTTTTACAAAGGAAATGCTGCCAAAATTTTAAGATAATAACTTGAACTTTAAAGAATTTTACTAAATTACTTAAGGTTTTCTAAACGTTTTAACAAATGTTTCTATCAAATGTTTTCACACTCATTACTTTTAATGGTTTTGATTTTTGGGTTTCGGCTTACTTAGTTGCGTTACGCCTGTAGACGTTACGTGGTTAAGTGCCGGTCACGGGCCGAACTTTGGGTCGTGACACCTTTTGTCGAACTGGTATCAACCATATAACAGTTTCCAGCCGTTCCTTCACGCTCGTCTGTCGCGCTTCTTTGTTGTCGACGGGTTTTGCTCTTCATCCGCTTGAAGCGTTGCCGATGAGCAACGTATACTGCCACTACTTCTTGAAGACATTGCACTCTTCGATAGGGGGTGTGACCCTCCGATGGTATAAGCAATAGTTCGAATGTACATATGCTTCGTCAAGGTACGTACTTGCAGTAGTGTTTTCCATGAGAGGGGGCAGCTTCATTCCCATCAACAAGGCTATGGCAAACCGCTTCTCCGCTTTGATCCTGCTCTTGTTTGTAGCAGGTGTGCCTTGGCTTCGATGGAGTGCTTTACGACTCATCCTTACCGCGGCTTCTTCATCCTGACGCCGACGCTTGGCCTTTTCATATATGGCCGTTTAACGTTCTCGGTCAGTTCTGCTCTTTTGAAAGGCTTCGTTTAGCAGCCTGTCAATTGGGTCTTCTGACAGTTCTAGGGATTCTGGCGCCGGTCCTGTCCCCAGTTCCTCTGCGTTGCTTTCCGATGCCAAGGGAGTTTCTTCGTCTTTTAACGACGAATGAGAAACCATATGGCAACTTGCTACATAATCTTTGGTTTCTCCTGACGAGTCATTTCCCTCATCATCGTCACTATCTCCGTTCTCAAGTACATGGTTGAGAAACTCTTCGAGTGTGACTGGGGTCCGTGCCTTCTGGTTGTACTCCTCCAGCGCGTCGATGTATTTTTAAAGGTCCGTGCACTTATCGTCAGGTTGTACGGTCTTCTTGGTCTTCTTCTTTCCCTTCGAAGACTTTGAAGGCTTGACCTGGGTGTTTTGCCCATCGTTACCAGCTTTTGATGTTGGGCACGGTTTAAGCACCCCCTCAATGATCTCGGGCTCCAGCGGGCTTTTCCATTTGATCGCCGGACATGCTTGAAGATCCTTCAGCATTCTTTTAGTTTTAGCTGAAAGGACAACTTCCCACGGAGCTTCTTCTACAAACGAGCATGATGCCCCCAGTGTGTCCACGTTTTTAAGAGTGTGCTTCTATGGTGGGTTCACCCTCCAGTTTTCGAACATCACAAACTTTCCTTGTTGGTATTGGTCATCGACCCAGTTTTTGAAGACGTAGCAATCCTCAATTGGGTGGCCCACTACTCTATGGTAGGAGCAGTAGTTGGGACTGTTGGCATCACTAAGCTGCAGTAGACGTCTCGGATCCGGTAGAGTGATGAGTTTGTTGCGCATTGCCAGTTCGAACAGTCTCCTCGTTTTATCACGGGGAAACGAGTAAGGACGTTCTAGTTTCTCCTCGAGGAATTGGCGCCGGCGCATGTTGCTTTGGAGAACAACCGGTTTCAAGTTGCTCGGCTGTTATTGAGTGTTGGCAACGAAGGCCGCTTTCCCTTTGCCCTTTTTCATTCCAAGGATCTCTTTTTGAAGAGGACGGCCTATGGCCCATCTGGTCCATTTCGGCTAGCCAGTCGATCAAGGCCTGGAAAGTGGTCGGCTTGAAGAACATCATAAACTGGGATACAGTCGTCTGAGGATCGAGGGTCCCTACGAACATGCCCATGGCAGGAGCTTCTTCTATGCGTTGTTCGCATTTTGACCATAGGTTCCACCATCGGATTGCGTATTGAACCCAGGTCTCTCCTGGCTTCATCCTGGCATTGATTAATGCCGTGATAGGGGTGCGTTCGTTTGCGCTTGCGAACCACTGTGTGAATAGCAGCTCCATTTCTATGGATGTTTTGACGGAGTCATTTGAGAGCTCCGATTACTATTCAAACGCCGTCTCTGACAAGCTGCCAACGAACTGGCGAAGCGGCAATTTGTCGTCGCCTCCAGTATTGCTACATAAAGCTTTGAACTGAGCGACGTGTTGATGCGGGTTGTCTGTCCCCTTATACACATGGAACTTTGGGATCGTATATCCCGACGGGTACTTGATTTGATCGTACCAGCCTGGGTACGGTCGCCCGGTCTTGATGACTTGGCTAGCCGCTTCGCTTGCCTGATGAGCTCGTATTTGCTGAGCTATGTAGTCATCGAGGGCAACCTTGGAGATCATCTCCTCCTTGGCCGTTGATAAAGCTGGAAGAGGGTTTGATGTTTCCCCCCAGTCGTCCTCAATGATTATCGGTGGGTCTTCCACTGGAGGTTCTGGCTGGATCATTATTCCAACCATGTCTCGGAACAGGAGCGCCATCTGTTTTATATTAGCAGCATGTTCCGCGGCCTCCTTGTCCTTTCTTTCTAGCACCCTTCGCAGGAACTCAGTATCAGTCTCCTGCTCCTGGCGCTGGTCGGATGTTGCTTCTGGGCTTTCTTTCTGCCCGGTGAGTGCTGCCATTTTCGTCAGCATCTCCTGGAGCTTTTATTGCTGCTTCTGAGCTTTCGTTAACGACCGAGTTTCGGCCGATGACTCACGGAAGCATGGCTCTCCTCTTTTCCGGAAGCCATGTAAATCGAGTGCACGATCATGCCCCCAGACTTGGGGCGTTTGGATCCTTCCCTCCCCTTTGGGATTTGCCGCCGGAGGTGGGAGGTTCTTCGGCCTTCTCTTTTTGTGAGAATTCGAAGTCGAAGGAGCCATTTTGACCGGTGCCTGCTTGAAAGAAGTCCCTCGCCGTATGGTGGAGAGATAATTTTCATCTTGTCGAACCTTCATTTTCTCCGGTTGACGAGAGTATTTCTTGTTGATCACAGAATCTTGGACTTTCCGCCAGACCCTATGGATTTGGGAGGACAGCCGCTGAGGGAGCTGCTCCAGCTTCGCCTGCTTTATGCTTTCAGCCGGTGGGGGAGATTTCTTCAGTACTGCGGTTGGGGAGTTCCTCCGCACCCTGCTAAGCGGTTCAAAGATGTTCCCGGTTGGAACAGCAGCGTCAACTTCCACCGTCGGAGCTAGTAGAGTAAGTCCAGAGGGGGAGTTGCCCCCAGCTTTCCTCACTCGGCGCCAGTGGAGACATCGAGCATGCCTTGCAGACGGGATTGCCTCAGTTGTGGGAGTGGCTTTGTCCTGCCCCCTGCTTTGGTTAGGGGCTGCTGCTGGTGTCAACCTGTCGAAGACCGACGTCCGTTGAGAGGGGACGACCAACCTTTCGAAGGCCGACTTTCTGATAGGGGAAGCATTTTTGATGACTTCACCCGTAACAGGAGTTGGAACGGCCAATCTTGCGAAGACCGATCCTTTAGTAGGAGAAGCCCCTTTGACGACTTCACCTGCCGAAGCTGGAACGGCTATCCATTTCGGGATAACCCCTTCGGGTATTGCGAGCCTCTTTGCGGGCCCACTTGAGTTTTGGCTCAGCCTGTTGAAGACTGAGGTGGCAGACTTGAACGACCCGTTGAGAAGGGCCGCGGTGGTTGCAAGTCGATCGAAGACCGACTTCTTTGGAGCTTCCTGTGATGGCACTGGGGCGCTGAAACTTGCTGGCGGGAGCATGGTCCCGAAGAACAATCCAGTAGTGGCCTGAGTCACCTGTTCCACTGACATTGAAAAGATGCAGGCCGCATTTGGCCCGTATGTCACTCCTCCAGTGGGGACGGAGCGGGAGTTGCTGTTGCATGTACACTTGGAAGCCATTGATCTTATTTTCTCTGCACAGGTGCAAGACACCAAATCTTAGTATCTCGAATCCAGGGGCAACCATAGTAAACCGCGATTTGTTCGCGAACACGACACACGAAGTGTGGAGTGGAAAGAGGAAAAGGTCCCATAGGGCGTGATAGAATCTGTTTACCGCCGAAAACGGAGACGGACTGCGTAGGTCGTCTTGCCTGAATTTGGGGGCAAATACTATTTGGATTTATCCGTCCACCTCTCCGATAATGCCAAACTGATTTATGGCACCGTATATCGGAGGTTTGGACGGATGCGGCCGTTGTAGCAGACTTCGTCAGATTCCCTCTCGTTTGCGAGGGGTTTTTGATTGTGGGGACGCTCTTCCCTGCAGGCGCAAGCCCCTACAGTTAATTACGTTACCGCATGGCGATAACCACTTTCTCCGACTCCAGAAGTTCACTTCGTGTCATGTGTGTTTGTTTTATTTTTAGTTGCCCGTAGATTGTATACGGAGACTAATTTATATTGTCGCCCATAGGGCATGGATTAGTTCAAATCCGTATTTCTTAGATTTGGGGTTTTGGTTGATTTAAGGATCGTTGATCTGTTTTGAGATCAAGATCAACTTAAATTTTTGTTAAGGATACATTAGTCCAATTTGAGACTAAGATCTATTTAACAGGGTTTTAGGATCATTCATATTCAACAAAAGAGCATTTGGGCTCTTTTGTTTTAATTTAAGGACGTTACTACCCGTTGTTAGTTTAAGGACGTTCCGGTCCGTAGATCACCATTTTTGGGGGTAAGGGTTTGGTTTAAGGTGTGCATGTCAGCTTGGGAAGTGCACCAGAAAGCAGTTGGTTGTGGGGACCCGTCACCTCTTTGAAGACGTTGAGAAATTACAACGACATACATCATAGGTATGGAGAGATGTACACTTGAACCAATTCCCGTATCTGAGAGAAGAGATCATGGTGGACCATCTAAGAATCATTAGCCCTTTCTTTTGGGGGGGGACTAAGATTAACTTAGGAAATGTGGGATGAATATCATCTTGGATATCATGAGTCATGTTTGGGAAGTAATGAACCCATGGGCTTCATTGATCTGAATTAGGGACCTAGCCAACTTGGGCTTGACCCACTCAGTTTTCTTTTATTTGAAAGAAGTGCTAAGCACTGGTTTGGGCTCAGTCCTTTTTATTGTGCAAAAAGTGCTGAACACTTATGTAAGTTCTGACGCTCACACTTTACTCTTTTTTCTTTATGGAGTGTTGAGCACTCTTTATGGCGCCCACGTGCGAAGCACGTGAGGCGCTAGGCACTGAATGATGAGTGTCAAGCACTTTTATGTTCTGTGGCGCCCATATGAGGGTCACGTAAGACGCTGGGCACTGAACGCCAGCCACTGAGTGCTAAGCACTCCTTATTTTGTAGCGCCCACATGAGGGACACGTGAGGCGCTCGGCGCTAATTCTTCCTTGTATATTTTGTTCTGATGAGTTCATTTTCCTTGTTCTTTTCTGAATCTTTGATTTCCAAGAACAAGTTCGTCCCGATGAGAATTAAATTCTCAACTTGTGGAAGGCTTGTCTTGTGGATCTTAGATCCAGAGAAAGAACTATGTTTTTCATTTTAAAAGGGTTAAAGCCTTCAATAGGTAAACGAGATGCTTTGATCTATCTTTTTATTTACCTAGAGTTTTTTCTCTGAGAAGGGAGATCTTCTTCTTTCTTCCTTTTTGAAGCTTTCTGCTTTGTTTTTTGTAAAGCTTATGGGGGGTTCCTCTCTGTTAGACTTGAAGTCTTGGGACCTTTATATAGTAGAGGCAATTCTGTTGATTAGTTGAAGAAATCTCTCCTTGAGAGATCCTAATTGATTTGGGGATTTTACCCACCGTTGGATCTTTGATCCAAGAACTTCTGTTTTACAGAAGGTATTTTTCTTGTTTTTAACAAGATTGGGAAAATATTTTCTCATACAGGATTTATTCTATGAATCGGTGATTCTTTAATCATTATTGGATTTTTAATCCAACGGTACTCTGTTTTACAAAGAGAAATTTTTCTTGTTTAGAAAGATTTGAGGAATATTTCCTCAACAGAATTTAATTCTGCCTTCTGATGATTTATCATCGCCATTGGATCTTTGATCCAGCGGCTCTGTTTAACAGAGAGTAGAATTTAATTCTATTAGGCGCCAGCGCTCACGTGCTGTGCATGTGCGGCGCCAATAAGAGTTTTTAACTCTAACCCCGGCGCCCTCGTGGCAGACACGTGAGGCGCTCCCTCGTGAGTTTTGAACAGAGCTTTACTTTATTAAGAGATTTTAACTCTGGCGCTTGCGCCCTCGTGGCAGACACGTGAGGCGCTCCCTCTTGAGTTTTGAACAGAGCTTTGCTCTATTAATAATTTTTAACTCTGGCGCTAGCGCCCTCGTAGCAGACACGTGAGGTGCTCCCTCTTGAGTTTTGAACAGAGCTTTGCTCTATTAAGTGTTTTTAACTCAGGCGCCGGCGCCCTCGTGGCAGACACGTGAGGCGCTGCCTCTTGAGTTTTGAACAGAGCTTTTCTCTATTGAGAGTTTTTAACTCTGGCGCTGGCGCCCTCGTGGCAGTGTCACGACCCGAAATATTAGCTCATAACCAGCACTTGAATCACGCAACGTCTAAAGGCGTAACGGAATTCAAGTAAGCTGAAATCCAGAAATCTAAACCTTTTTAGAAAGATAAAGGAGGTGAGGTTTTGAAATAAAGGTATATGAAATCAAGTTTTCTTAATGCATAGAAAGGTACATGAATGATGCAAGTGAAATTTACAGGTTTGAAAACATGTTTCGTCTTTTAAAAAAAAATTTGGCAGCACCTCCTTTGTATATTTTGATCCAAAACCACAAATACATAATAAGAATAATGGCATCCCAAGCGGGAACTAGCTCTTCGCCAAACGGCGGATCACAACCACGCAAGACAATATAAATAAGTATACGACGCCCAACAGCGAAGTTCACCACAAAAAGATAAAGAAAAGCAAGACATGTAACTCACAAGTAGTGGAAAACCCTTCGCTCTAAGTCTCGCAACCACAAACCCACTAAGTCTCATTACTTATACAATTTACAAGTTTTGATTGATGGAGTTAACTAGATACAATATGAAATGTAGATACAAGAGTGGGAATGATACAAATATCCCACCTACCAATGCAAAACACCCGAATGCAACTGTGTGCCAGCGAAGCCGCTACTGATCCAAGCGGTCAACCTGCAAGAACTGTGGCACAACGGGGTGAGTTGCCAACTCATGAGAAGAAAAATATCAACAGATAGAAATCGAATAAATAACGACTCCTAGGTCAACTATATCATAAAGGTAATACTACGATATCTAGGGTGACCGGGTCTGTATATGTGCCAACAAGGTAGTCAATACCTATATGCATGCGGATAACATCCAACAGTAATAATCAATTCATGTATATGGATCTCGTCCAACCATAATCAAGGTATGTATGCATGTGGATCTCGTCCACCGAAAATCAATGTCTGTATGCACGTAAATATCATAAAGGAGTGTGCATGAAAGTATGAGGATATATATATATCAACGGTGTTCCTCCCGACACATCAAAATCATGGAACCTGAGTGCCTAGCATCGACACTCGAAAACATCATGAAAACAGTGCCCAGCATCGGCACGTAAATCCTCATATATCGAGCTCCGTCAGTCCGGATCGGCCCACGGGCTCCGTCAGTCTGGATCGGCCCATATCATCTTTCGACTCCGGTCGGTATCCTCCGGATATCCGCCGAGCCTAAATACTATCACCGGTAAGTTGTAGTCCCTCTGCCAGGCTCACCGTCTGTATACACAGCATCCCTTTTTTGCCCCGGGGTACCATACCGGGTCCACCATATACCCGCAATCGGCTTCATCCGCCTCCTCGAATCGGGTTTCACATGACGCTCTCAGAACCGAGAAAACACATGGTGGACGCACTGAAATATCATATCAGGAGAAACCAGGTTTTTAAAACAACACATAATCTCTTTTAAAATGTCCACGGTTCTCAAATCCAGAAATCTCATGAAAACAGCATATCTCAATGCGTAAAATCATAGAGTATGATGCATGCGACTTATAATAGAAATGTAAGCATATCGTGTATCATGCAACGCGGAATAGTGATATGACATATTAAGGGAAAACCGCTCTTTTAAAATGATTCCAGTTTTTAAAATATAACATGTGGTTCCCAATTTTACAATAAAACCAGTTATCTATGTGGGTACAATATGTATATGCGCAAGTATAGATGTACCAATGTATGTGTGCACAAATATGGGTATACAATGTGTATATGCACAAGTATGGGTGTATCAAGGTATATGTACACCAAAATGGATATACAAATGTGTATATCCGCAAGTATGGATGTATCAATGTATATGTCATGATGCAGCAAACCTACGGTGTAGTGACATGGCAATTATCGATGATGAGGTGTGTGAGCCGGCAAATCTGTGTACGTGTAACAGACGCATCATCGATAATGGTGCATGTGTACTAGCACAGGTATAAGCAATACAATGGAAATAATATGAATGCAGCCTAAGGTAAATCATATGAAAATGCTGACGGGTATACGTATCTAACATGATCGAGTCGGTGAATCTATCAATCGGCATCTAGCCTCACAGTATCACGTACGGTATAATCCATCGTACGGCATCCTCTAGTCAAGGGTATGGATCAACATCAAGTCAAACTCATCACTCACGGAAAATCATTGTGCGGCGGCATTAAACCAATAGGGATCCTATCATCCTATACGACAAATGAGGGTACGGCCTAATATCACATACGGCCTATCATCCATGATTCACAACATTCTATATATATCTATATACCTATGTCCCAGGTCACATCCGCAATAATCTCATATCAGGGGACCGGCAGGGTATAAGTCATCTCGATCGACTCGCATCCGTATACCAACATAACATCATATCATCATATCATTATATCATCACATCATCTTTTATTCCTTCATCGCATTTATATCACACATCAAATCGAATCTACATAAACATTATATCTCTGCTAAGTAAAGTATCTAATCTAACAAACACACCCGAACCATACAATCAGATTTTTAAAGAAGTGAATCGTAGTTTTGAAAATAGGGGTTACGGTGTTTTTAAGAAAAAGATATCATTTGGAAATCCGTAATATCCCTCAAGGTATATTTTTAAAAGATACCTACGACTCCTTGTTTTAGAAAAAGGTATGGTTCGGATGACGTGTCTACATCGACTATCTAGTCCTACAGTACCCTAAACGGCAATATCGCTAAACGTCATCCTATGATAGTAGTAACATATCACTTCTAACTACCCTCTAGTTTCTAGTATAGCATCAATAACTATCCTTTACTATAACCCTAGTTTCCTAATCTAGGTTTCCTAACCATATTCTATAATCAGTTTCCACCAAAACTTTGCGGGGGTGCTATACGCCATCCACCCGACTTCCCCCGTGGATATAGATCCACTCACCTGGTCTTCGCTCGCCGAAATCGATGAAGCCACGCTCCGTCGCCTCAGAATCCACGTGAAGGTACCT
This sequence comes from Agapanthus africanus, assembly GCA_030015575.1. Classification (NCBI taxonomy): domain Eukaryota; kingdom Viridiplantae; phylum Streptophyta; class Magnoliopsida; order Asparagales; family Amaryllidaceae; genus Agapanthus; species Agapanthus africanus. The sequence continues at coordinate 827,989,314 of JASDDO010000022.1, read as the reverse complement.
ATAATGATAAACAATCGCAATTCGTATTAAAATCAGGGCGGAAAACCAAAACGGTACACGTTTCGCTCATAGGTCAAAACCTATAGCTTTGCGTGCAAAACACGACCAAAAACCCTGATCATGGACGTCCAAACGCCACACGACGGAAACACAATACCAAATACCAAAATCAAGTCAAAACGAAGTCGTAAAACAATGCACCAACTTATGGAAATGGTCCCAGATTTTACCCTCAGCCAAATTGGTCAAAGTTGCATATGTAGAGGGTCCATTTTACTGACATAGGAGCTACAGACGAAGCAGGAACCAAAAATGAAGTGTCCAGGCCACAAATTGCGGCCCAGGGGATTAAATTTGTGGCCCAGGTGTTAGGGTTTGGTCTCGGGTCTCTAGGGTATGCTCCGTATTACCTGCACATCCCTCTATGATCTCAGAAAAATTTTAAAGTCACCCGGGTCACTCCAGATCCTAAAATACCATCACTATTCTCACAAATCGACATGAACTCAAATCCCAAATCCGTATTTTGGGTTTCATCCCCCGTTCCAGGTCAGTAAAACACCTCTAAGTCTTGTAGGCAGCCACCACACATCACCAATTTCAACAAACACTCAACCCTTTTATAGGGTTTCCCAATGTTCACTAACCTTTGCAATTTCACTTCTAAACACATATGAATACTAAAGTAAATGAAAAACTACCCAATTGGTGAAGGTATTACCTCATATAGCACCCATGAATCCCCAAGATCATCGAAAACTGAAATTTCTTGGTCCCATGTGTAGAGGTTGAAGAGGGGATTAATTTTTGTGAAGGGTGTGTATGGGTTTGGGGCCTATTAGGAGATAGATCTAGGGATGGAAGGGGAGGGTTGTGGGGTTGAGGAGATGAAGAGGGAGATGAAAAAGAAGATGGGGAAATCAAATGGCAGCAGCCCCCCTCCTTCTCTCATTATAATTCACACACACTCTCTCTCTCTCACTAGCATACCTACCCCATCATTATGTTCCCTTGACTTTTTCTTTATCTTTTCCTTTTCCTTTTCTTTTCTCTCCACCAATAACCCAAATGAAATGAAACATGTAACAAAATGAAACATGTCATGGTGCACTAACCATGGAAAACTGTAGAAAACACGGATTTGGCTTAATCGTGATTAGCAGTGCACTAATCGGGTTTTTATCAAAATTGCATATAATAAATTATAAAAATGCCAAATCCTTTAATTATATTATTAAATGAATAAATCATTTTAATTTTCATTTATTTCACAAATATTGGTATATATTTATACCTTTTTTCGAAAACCCCAATTTCGCAAATCGGGCAGTTTTCGGGAAAAATATTATTTTAATATTAAATTCCCAAAAATAATATTTTATATTTTCTGAAATGTTACAGGCAGACACGTGAGGCGCCGCCTCTTGAGTTTTGAACAGAGCTTTGCTCTTTTATTGGGGAAACAGAGATGCGGAACTCGGATTCCCCCTACTACTCGATCATGATCCCGGCAAGTGAAACGGTATATTTCACTTCCCCAGTTGTTGTTCCGTGGCCACAACGGAATAATCGTGAGTATCCGGACCCTTATTTAACAAACTAATGCGAACTTTTACCTAACATATATCTCATACAACATACCCTTATCCACATATACCTCATACAACATAGCCATATTCACATACACCTCCTTCAACATGCCTTATTTGCATACACCTCATACCCTTATACCTATATACATATATCTGTACACACACATCATGCCTATATACACTTGCTCGTTTTCGTACCTTTACTTCCTTATGAGGCAATCCTACCCGAGTGTAACTCGTTGATGGACTTTCCTTTTCTCTTTTCTATCTCTGGAATGTCCGTTAGATGATGATGAGTATTATGATGAGGATCAAGGTATGGAGCCTACTAATGAAGATTATGCGGACTTGATGATGGAAGATTAGCCAGTTTTATTTTGGTTTGTTGCCCACATGTTTATGGATTTTGCTTCTTCTTTGATATAATTAAACTATTTAGTTTATTTTTACTCATTCTTTTGGGATGTAATAAAATTTAGTTAATGGAAATAAATGCCTTCCGCTTTTATTATTTTGTTTTGGTACATATCCTGCATGTTATAGATTTTCATACGCTTAACGTAACTATATTGAATAGACCACCTTCAATACAGTTAGGTTGCGGACCATGCCACGTCACCCTTCACCTTCTTTTGGGAAGCGGGGCGTGACATCCACGCTGGGCGTTGGCAAGACTTCGAAGAGGATATTTCTTTTATGGTTGACCGAATAGGAAGAAGTGAGTTTGCTTAAGGCGTCGGCCTGGGTGTTCAAGTTCCTGGGAATCTGTCTACTTGGATTTCGTCGAAATTTTTCTGAAGCTTTTTTACTTCGGCCAAGTATTTTATCATGAGTGGCTCCCGGGCCTCGAAACGCATGGTCACTTGGCCGACGACTAGTGCGGAGTGGCTGTGAACCCTGATGGTCTTCAGCCCTACCCGGAGGCAATTCGCAGTCCTGCCAACAGAGTCTCGTATTCCGCTGCGTTGTTTGACGCTCTGAACCCGAGCTTTAAAGAGTATTCCATTTCCTCTTCATCCGGGCTGTGGATGATCAGGCCAGCCCCGCTCCCCTCTTTGGTAGAGGATCCGTCCACGTAGAGTACCCAATCCGGGACAGGATCGGGCACCTCTTCGACCGAGGGACGTGGTTTGGGGCCACGTGCCATCGTTTCTTTTTTAGCGGGGATGGTGCATTCGACAACAAAATCCGCTAAGACTTGTGCTTTGTTGGCTTGTCGGGGGCGGTATTTGATATCGAATTAGGACAATTCCCACCTCCATTTCTCAAGACGACCTGACGATTTAGGGAAGGCGAGAATAGACACTAAAGGTCGCTCGGTAAGGATGAGGATTGTGTGCTCTTGGAAATAGTGTCGAAGTTTTCTGGAGGCGACGACAAGCGACATGACTATTTTCTCTATGGCCGGGTATCTCGTTTCCACGTCCTTGAAAACATGGCTCATGTAGTAGACCGGTCTATGTATGCCTTCGAATTCTTTGACGAGTGCTGAGCCTGCGGCTTGGTCGGAGACGACCAGATATAGCAATAGCTCATCGCCCTCGACTGGTCGGGTGAGTAGCGGTGGGGTCGCTAGGTGCATCTTGAGTTGTTCGAAAGCATTCTGGCACTCCTCAGACCATTCGAACTTAGGAATTTTTCTTAGAGCCCTGAAAAACGGGAGGCACTTCTTTCCGGATCTGGACATAAAGCGACTCAGGGCAGCGACCCTCCCCGTGAGTCGCATGATGTCGACATTGCTCTTGGGTGTTGCCATATTGAGAATGGCGTTGATCTTTTCGGGGTTTGCTTCGATTCCTCGGTGGGTAACCATGAACCCGAGAAACTTCCCACTGGTGACTCCGAACGCACTCTTAGCTGGATTCAGCTTCATTTTGTACTTGCACAGGACGTCGAATGTCTCGCCGATGTCTTTAGTGTGCTCAGCTAACGAGGTGGATTTTATGAGCATGTCGTCGACATAGACTTCCAAGTTTCTGCCAATATGTGGTTTGAACAGCTTGACCAGTCGCTGAAACGTGGCTCTAGCATTCTTGAGTCCGAAGGACATCAGTTTGTAGCAGTACACCCCCCGATCAGTGGTGAAAGCAGTAAGTTCTTCGTCGGCCGGGTTCATCCTGATCTGATTGTAACCGGAGAAAGTGTCCATGAAGCTCAGTAATTCGTGTCCGGCCGAACTGTCCACTAGCTGGTCTATCCGAGGAAGTGGATAGTTGTCTTTGGCGCAGGCCTTGTTCAAATCCATGAAATCGACGCACATGCGTCATTTCCCATTTGCCTTTTTGACCATGACCACGTTCGCCAGCCAATCTGAGTAGTCCAGCTTTCTGATGAAGTTGGCGGCGAGCAATCAATCCACCCCGTCTTCTATCGCCTTTTGTTTGACCGGCGCAAAACTTCTCTTCTTTTGTCGGATGGGCCGGGCTTTCGGGTCAACCCCGAGCTTGTGGGAGATCACTTTCGGGTCGATCCCGGGCATGTCCGCTGGCACCCAAGCGAATACGTCCAAATTATCTCGGAGGAACCAGATCAGGCCTTCACAATGGTCCCCTGTCAAGAGAGAGTCGATCTTGACCGTCCGGCTTTCGACTTCCTCTGCGTGGGGGACTTCTGTCAGCGCTTCCACCGGGACACCACGAACTTCCTTTTGGTCGTCGCGTGTATCTAAAGACCCGTGGAAGTCACGCGTGTCTTCAAAATCACCGTTCTGCTCTCCGGCGAGGGATATCGAGGTGAGGCAAACCTTGACGATTTGCTAGTCCCCGTAGGCCTGGCCTATCCTCCTTGATCCAAAGGGAATTTGATCGCAGGTGATAAGTCGATGCCACGCCCCTAAATTTTCTATACCTTCGTATCATCCTTCTTTAATAAAATACGGTATTAATTATTTTTGGTATTTTCCGTATCATTTAATTTTTATTAAATATATTATGTTGTACTTTGTTTTCTAATAAATATACTATTTATATATTTTCATTTCATCACTCCAACTATTTTCCTATCTTATTATTTTCTTCAAGCCCAAATTTTATTTTTCTACTTCCTAAGAATTATTTTTTCAATACCCAAATTCTTTTTAACCCAAACTCTAAGCCACACTCATTTAAATTAATCTATTTTCCTATTTTTATTTCAAGTTAACTTAACCCAAATACAAACTCAAACTCATACAGGCTCATTCATTTCTCTTTTAATTTCTTTTCATTTCTGTTTTTCCTTTTTCCTTCCAAACCAGCCCATGAAAACCCATTTCTTTTATTTAAACAAACCTATAGCCTAAGCCCATTAACCCAAGCTCATACTCACACTGCTCACTACCTCTTCCTTCCCACCGTTTCCATCTCAAAACCCATATCAATTAACTCTTTATCTTTTTAATTACAACCCCAACTCCAAAATTAAAACTCCACTATTCATCCCTCCTCATACAAAACCGATCCCTCTTCTTCTTCTCTCCTTTTCACAAACAACCTCACCTCTTCCCTTCCCATATTGTGTAACCGAGCTTCCATTCTCCCCACTTCCTCTCTCATAAATTCTCTCTCTCTTTCTCCCCCATCCTCTACCTCCTCCGAGCACTTCACCGGATATGCATTTCGCCGGCTGACCCTTCTCACCCAATCGTCACCCCAACTCCTCCAACTTCCTCTTTTACCTCCCCTCACCGGCCTCCACCCCGAGCATCACGCCACCTCCTCCGAACTTGAGCAGCCGAGCTCAAGCCTCGAGCCAACTTCAGCATCCAAGCCTGAGCTCCATCATCGCAGTGTCACCACTGAGCCACTGCCGGAGCTCCTAGCCGTCGCACGCAGCCGCTAAGGCCATCGTCGACGCCTACAGACCCTTATCCATCGACATTTTAGTTTGAGCTCGAAGGTGTTCGATGAAATGCCTGAAAGAGTTTTCCCCTGCTTTCCACGTTCTAAACGCGAGTAAGTCCCGTCCCTCTCTGCCTCTTGTTGTGTTTTTCATAAACCCGCCACTTGGTCTTGTCCTAATCCATAATGATATCTATTTATATATGTAGATTTTAATACGTTTTTTTTACTGTTTTGATATTCTTTAAAATGACTTGTTGTTCATATGTCAATATCAATTTGATGCCTGGCCAGTAGTAATACTTCTTCATAGTTGTGCCAGTAACTTGCTTCTAAGCTTCAACATTTTTGGTAGCTGAATGTATGCAAATTGTAGTTGAGACAAATGTTTTCTGAAATTCCATATTTCATTTATCTCTTGCTTGCTCCCCGTACATTGTTGGATATAGTGCCCTCAGAGTCAATTATTGGATCACAGGCACGTGATTGCAAAGATTGAGGGAGGACCTATGCCGGTAGGACAGTCTTACTCAAGATGATAGTATGCTATCTGGTTTATCTTTATTATCGTGTACTGCTTTAGGTGACCTTACAGGTCGCTATTACACGTTGATAGAACCCCTAGGATTCTTGCTTGACTACCAGCAGTATGAGGGCGATCATATACGTGGGAGCCGAGGTCTACAAGCAAATCCTTAAAAGGTCCCTAGTCGTGGGAGTTTCGAGACAGGGCATCGATTCTCCAGAGTAGACTAGTGTATACAGTCGAGACCCCGACGAGGGGCGGTGGCCGGTCTCACAAGCCACTGGTGTCAGTTGGTTGACCTAAGATGTATACAGGTGCTCATTGCGTTATGAGTACACCGGACAGGACTCGCCGGGAACCTGCTAGTTGGTCTTATACCTGACGTCAGATAGCAGTTCCCTGGTGACATGTGTACAGGTTAGTTCATCGACCTGAGATCGTCATTTGTCTCGTGTGAGTTCCCACTGTACTTTGATTACTACCCTACCACGCTCAAAGGAGACGTGCAAACAGGTTTTAGTTGGGTATAGTCCCGAGCCACATGGAGGCAGTGAGCGGATCTGCAGGGGTTCGTCTCTCCCGGTATTGGGGGTGAGGTCACGCTGTGTCTAGGAGAGCCCTTACACGAAGTCCTTGGCCAAGGCAGGAGATTTACTGGTAGCTATTCCAGTAGTATCTCAGGGTGTTCTGGGCTACACTCCGACACGACTTGTACCACTTTTGAGGGTCTGACTTTTACCAACCCCGTAGACCCGCCATGCGATGCTCATAGGCAAACGGACCGGACTGTACGGATATTGTCACTGACAGGCTCGGTAGGGTGTCAGGATGAGTTCGCTCACAGACATCCCTTTTTGTCAATAGCTGGTAGCCCATCACGTATGGATAATACCTCTGACGTGCTAGTGGTTAAATCCACAGCCATAGTATTGACGAGTCTTTAGAGTCCCCCACAGACAGTTACTTAAGTTTTCGGGCGAAACGCTGTAGAGGCCGTATGGAGATATGGCAGGGTTCGATCAGATACGTGCGGTATTGCACGGATCATGATCGGACGGATAATACTAGCGGGCTTTGGTTTAAGCCGGATCCTAGTATTGTACGGTGTAGATTTTGTCTCTTTGCATTTGTATTCAGTGGGAATACAAATACGGGTATGTATATACAGTCGCGGGATTTTCCTGTAATTTATTACGGGATCAGTTTTCTGAAGTTGCCAGTTTGCATTCCGTTTCGGCCAGTTTTCCTTTGTTCCTTCCCGGCCGGACTTTCTGATGGAGGGGGTTATTTGCAGTTGAGCAAATTACCTTTGTGGAGGGGTTGTTTGTAAATGTGGCTTCATGATGGTGACTAGCATCATGAGATTCCTTTTTAATCACTTCCTTTGCATTGATTATGAAAGGTTTCATGAAAGACTTTGAGGTGATATTTATTCATGATTATCATTTGATTTTCTCCACTTGCAATTTTCCTCCACCCTTTTTGAGAGTGTAGGGGACGGCCACATGAGAGAAGGGGAGAGTTTTTCTTTTTGGATGAGGGAAAAATCTCCATCACATTCTATGCTTGAAAATTGAGAGCTCAATTCCTTTTCAAAGATCATTTTTTCCACCTCCATCCATACAAGGCAACTTCAATACCCATGAGAGACAAAGCATTCTACACTAGCCTACAGCACTCTTGGACGCGTCGGCTTGCCAACTTCGCGCCCGAGTTGCCTCGGTCCAGAGGTGGGAGCCCGTAAAAGAATTCGGCTACGTGGTGCCCTTTCCGACGAGGAGGTGACAAACGGAGATTCCGCGAGGAGATCGGGACGACGACGAGAAGACCGAAGGACACGGATCGCTCGGTATATCTCTCTACTCTTTCTCTTGTTTGCTAGAGATAGGTTAATGGCCCGATCCGGGTTTAAAATGCGCGGTGGTGCCGGTTTACAAGTTTCGTAAAGTTTTAGTTTCCGCAATTCCGGCGTCGGATTGACGGCCGGGGCGCCGCCGTGCACTTACAATGGTATCAGAGCCACGCCATTAACCTAGTCTAGCTTGCTCTAATGTGTTTAGAACTCGATCGAACAAAAATCCCAAAAACCGTATTTTCTAGTGCACAAGTTTCTGTCGATTTTGTTTTGGCACGAAAATTTTTTCAGTTCGTTGCAGAAACATGTGCAGGGAATTCTAAGCAATCTAAGAAAATTTGGTCGCGTGACGTCACCTTTCCACCGCTTGAACCGCGGCCAAACCCACGCATTGGCCGCGGTTCCGCCGCAGGGTTGACTGTTCATTGCACCAAATTTTCACAGTAGGCTTCTGACTTGAGAATAGGGTTTTTGGAATATTCTGTTTGGGCCCAGATTTTCTTTGAGTGCTACAGTAGTGCTTGGGGCCCACTTCGGTAAATTTGATCGATCGAAAATTTTAAACATGTTAGTTCACAGTATTTACATTATATCTGTGACCGTGAATGTCATTTGATCGGTAAATCCTGTCTAACTGCTATAGCCCTTTTAGACGGATTTGCGAACGTGACATTCACGTTGATGTTCTGTGATGCTGGTTATATTTCTGTGATGTTGTATTTTATCATGCCTTGAGCGAATATTATATATTGATATATATACTAGTAGATGTTGTATATGTTTTCCATCCGCGCTAGTCCAGTCCCCGCTCTGTTGTTAGTTAAGTAACCTAACGGGTGATGACGGGACCCAGTGGCGAATGCGGATGGCATATACGTACATCATTATTTTCGTTTTTTATTGGTGTGATCAATTGATGGGACTGCGTTGATTCGGATCAATGCAAGCTAAACAAACCTATTCTGATGTTGTTGGAACATTTTTCAAAAAGCTGTTATTGCAAGGACGTTCTCTTTTGTTTTGCACAGTGGTATTCGGTTATGAATATTCAGCACCTCAGTCGACGAGGCAAAGGCCGAGATCCCTTCACCGGGAGTGACCCCTTGGACAGGAGTTTGCGTCAGGGCAATAACTTCACTATAGTTGTTTACTTTTGCTTTGCATCGTGGTATTCAGTTAGAATATCTTGCACCTCATTCTACGGGGAAAGAGCCGAGATCCCTTCGCCGGAAGTGACCTCTTTAGCAAAGGTTTTCGCCACTATATTTTTATAAAGCTATCCAGTTCCTTCAACGATATCAAGTTCATTACGTTAAAGGTTTTTCGCCAGAAACCATTCATAGCCCTCCGTCATTTCAGACGGGTAGCACGTAGTATTCATGCTATGTTTGTTGACCTTCATCAAGGCATAGTGTATGGTAGCTGCTTGTTACCTTTCTGCTGCATAGATAGATGCGTTGGTTTGGGACAGTCGTATAGCCTTGTTGACCTTCGTCAAGGGCTTGTACGGGTGGGTTCAAATTAACCTGGACAATGACGGGTAGAACTTGACATGTGACTTATGATTTGTTGACCTTCGTCAAGATCATAAGAGCATGGGGCAAAAATCACATCGGGGGTTTCTAAAGAAACTGAAACTTGCCAGATATGCGCATACCTTCTGGAGTGTGATAACGTGAGCGGATTCCGTCACGTTATCATGCGATGATAGTTGGATCCCGATTCCCACTGATGAGTTGGTTTACTCCTCGGGTGATCCCGACTAATTCTTCTTTCAGGTTTGAAGAAGAATTTGACGTTACAGTGGGAGGTTTCCTGATTAGATAAAGTGATAACCATTCTGATCTAGGTTAGAGTGCACGCTGAGTGTTTCTTTTCTCTCTCTCTTTGGCAGCGACCATGACCCGACCCTAGACTATGACTCAGTAACCAAGTTGACCGAAGCTTCTTATAAGACTGGCTTTTGGATTATCAGAGTTGCATACCTCATTGCCACTCCTACTCTTACCCTTTTCTCCAGGACACCCCGTATTATTACGAACGTCCACTTCCATTGGACAAAACCATCGTATGGTTATATACGAACTCGAAGGAACTTGTTCCAGATTCGAGGATGGTTTCTGATTCTGGAGAAAACGAATAGGACTATTCAGTTGTCTTTTCCTTTTACCTTCTCTCTGGTTGCGAGTGCTCCTTGGATTAGGACAGTACACCTATTACGCAAATTGGATAGTCTTCTTCCAAAGCATAGGCAGGTGCCGACTGGTAGGGAATGAAGAAAACCAATTAGCCTAATGATGGTGTACAGAAGGTATAAAGTAAAGACAAATAAAGGATTAGTAAGAGGGCAAAGTAAATTGCGACTGCTATTCACAACCAAACCAAGTATTTCATTACCACTCCCACTTCACCTTTGTATTTCTCCAGAACACTCCGTATCACTACGAAGATCCACAATTTATTGGATACTCCATCGTATAGTTATATACGAACTCGAAAGGAACTTGTTCCAGTTCGGGGATGGATTCTGGTTCAGGAGAAATAGGAATATGGTTTATTCGGTTGTCTTTTATCTTCACCTTCTCTCGCATTGCGAGTGCTCCTAGGATTAGGACAGTACACCCATTATGCTTATTGGATAGTCTTCTTCCAAACCATAGGCTGGTGCCGAACAGTAGGGAAGGAAGAAACCCATTTAGCCTAAAGGGGTGTACAGAAAGTAACGACTAAAGACATATAAAGGGATTTAGAGAGGTGGCAAAGAAATATACGGTTACAGTTGTGAATCTGGATAATGGAAGAGGCATTACTAGGAATACCAGGATACCCCTACGAAACATTTCATGTTTCAGTTTCACTGTATATTGTTAAAAGAAAACTGATTTCCCAATTAGCCATTGCTCCAGGGTATGTATTTACCAGGTATGATTCTCACATCTGTATGGTTTTACAGATGATGAGTGGGAGTAAGTTGTTGGGAATTAGGTGATCATCCTCATTATATCGGGATTCGTTGTAATTGGTGATATTTGATGAAGTCACCTGGGCTGTTTGCCGGACGGCAGATATTTGGTTCTGAATATCCGTTGTTATGCACCAATTTCAAATTGATATATCTGTACGTCTATTTTTATAGAGTGAGATATAACTTTTTGAAATTATGTCTATGACATTTACCTATATCAGTAGATGGTTAGGTAAGGAGCATTAAACAGCGGTGTAATTCTTTATAACCATAGTACAGTTTTCAACCTACGATGCACAAGGTTTGAGTTATTAGACTCAGGGGACTTATACAGACTATTGTATGTTGTCCGGTGTCCATGAGGACAGAGGGGTTGGTACTCGTACTATATTCTGTTTACTTGTGACTTCTCAAGTTCTTAGACATGTGTTTCGTAGAAATACAGGGTCCAAGTTTTGAAAAGTTATAGGTATAAGAATAGAGTAGAGAACCAAATGTTGCAAGTATCGCGATTCTTCAAGATGATCGAAGATATAGATACTTGTGTATGGTATTCAGTTGATAGTAATGATTAAGAGAACTTGCTTCTCTTTCAGGTTACTCATAATTGGAAGCATTCCTAAGTTGAGTAACGCTGATCGGCCTCCTTCCATTTAGTTGACATGCACTGAAGACAGATGCATGATTTGAATCTGGTTCAGTTAAATCTGTGCCTCTGTTTTCTGTATTGGATATAGAACAGTTCGTATCTTGACGATGTTAAGGTACGGGGAGTTGTCCGGCTTATGCTTAAAACCAGACTCTGGATAACTCAAGGCACGTTTCTGTAATGGCTGTTTGTGGGTTGACCCAGGTTATGACGAGGGTTGACTTTCTACCATCTGGAAGATCAATAGTGATATTGTTCTTAACTCGCCACAGTTTTAATAAAAATGGATTTTTTCAGAAAACAGTAGTGAGAGTATGGTAGAACTGGAAGTGATTCCAGAACCGCAAACGATTACGAAGAATTTGATAAGAACCTAAAGATTCAATCTGGTTTGACATTCCATTGGCCACTCCGCAGATATGGTGGGTAACCTCAGGCACCCGAGAGGTACTCCGGTAGCCTCAAGGACGGTGACAGGGAGGTTCTTGTTTACCCAGACTTGCCATTGTTGTTGTTCCAGACTGTAAGACCCGGCAGGAGGATGAGTATAGCGTTGTTCTAAACTAGCTTTAGAAGTGTACGTCTATATGACTCTGCCAGAGGGTTGTCGTAGTCAGTGGGAGCAGCGGAAGCATTGGTGGACAAGTGGCTTATGTCTATTTATAGATTAAAGCAGATATAGCGGAGATAGATCATCTATTTCTGATGTGACAGTCATAGGTTTGACTTCATCAGAATAGAGGATAGATCTGTTAAGAAGGTAGTAGGGTGTGATGTCCTGGTATTTGGATGACATACACAGAGTAGGAAGTGATATTCCTACACTACGATCGGTTATTCTTTGGTTGTCACACAGTGGTTTCTCCACATAGGACTTGGATATTATATCAGACATTCTGATTACTAGATCTATGGTTTTAGATCTAGATTTGGGTAGTTTCCCAATCTGGGTACTTTGACAGCATTCTAAAGGTGTTTTAGAATGGACGACTCCTGGCACGGTAGTGTACGTACAGGTGATGGAGTCACCCTCTCTAAAGGTGTCTTACAGACTAAAGTAGAGAGGGATGTGCATGATTGGCAGATCACTTGCTTAGGCAATTGAGTCAATCATGAGATGTCAAGTACCACACCAGATATTGTTTTTGCAGGAGATGCAATAAGTTGATATTGATCCAATCCTGGAGAAACATTCGGAAGCAGTTTTGGAACATAAGTTCATGTTCTAGGGATTTGATAACGGCAGCCTCCTTTAGGAAACAGTTATCATTCCAGGATTCCAAGTTGACCTGGATGACAGAGTGACTGTCAGAGTTATAGTTTTCCCTCTGTCGAGGGGCAGTATTTTGGACAGGTGGTCCAGGTGGATGCTAAGAGAGGCATGGCTCAGGATACTGATTAAGTTCAGTTGACGATACAGTCTGAGAAGTTTGGATTTGGAGTTCATTTATGAACTAGATCCCATCAGATATCCAGACATACTCTAAGACAGGTATTGCTCATTTCGGAAGATGGCTTTCTCCGCGAACTTGAGATATAGAGAGACAAAGAAAGAAACATCAAAGCGGATCCATTCACTGAGGCTATTCCTCGAACGCAATAGTTTCACAAACGAGCTTTGTGAGACTAACTAGTAGAGGAGTTGGGTGTTCGGTATCATATGGGCTGTGAGTATGCGACATCGCAATAATTAGCCTTAAGTGAAAGTGGGAGATTGTTGGATATAGTGCCCTCAGAGTCAATTATTGGATCACAGGCACGTGATTGCAATGATTGAGAGAGGACCTATGCCGGTAGGACAGTCTTACTCAAGATGATAGTATGCTATCTGGTTTATCTTTATCATCGTGTACTGCTTTAGGTGACCTTACAGGTCGCTATTACACGTTGATAGAGCCCCTAAGATTCTTGCTTGACTACCAGCAGTATGAGGGCGATCATATACGTGGGAGCCGGGGTCTACAAGCAAATCCTTAAAAGGTCCCTAGTCGTGGGAGTTTCGAGACAGGGCATCGATTCTCCAGAGTAGACTAGTGTATACAGTCGAGACCCCGACGAAGGGCGGCGGCCGGTCTCACAAGCCACTGGTGTCAGTTGGTTGACCTAAGATGTATACAGGTGCTCATTGCGTTATGAGTACACCGGACAGGACTCGCCGGGAACCTGCTAGTTGGTCTTATACCTGACGTCAGATAGCAGTTCCCTGGTGACATGTGTACAGGTTAGTTCATCGACCTGAGATCGTCATTTGTCTCGTGTGAGTTCCCACTGTACTTTGATTACTACCCTACCACGCTCAAAGGAGACGTGCAAACAGGTTTTAGTTGCGTATAGTCCCGAGCCACATGGAGGCAGTGAGCGGATCTGCAGGGGTTCGTCTCTCCCGGTATTGGGGGTGAGGTCACGCTGTGTCTAGGAGAGCCCTTACACGAAGTCCTTGGCCAAGGCAGGAGATTTACTGGTAGCTATTCCAGTAGTATCTCAGGGTGTTCTGGGCTACACTCCGACACAACTTGTACCACTTTTGGAGGTCTGACTTTTACCAACCCCCTAGGCCCGCCATGCGATGCTCATAGGCGAACGGACCGGACTGTACGGATATTGTCACTGACAGGCTCAGTAGGGTGTCAGGATGAGTTCGCTCACAGACATCCCTTTTTGTCAATAGCTGGTAGCCCATCACGTATGGATAATACCTCTGACGTGCTAGTGGTTAAATCCACAGCCATAGTATTGACGAGTCTTTAGAGCCCCCCACAGACAGTTACTCAAGTTTTCGGGCGAAACGCTGTAGAGGCCGTATGGAGATATGGCAGGGTTCGATCAGATACGTGCGGTATTGCACGGATCATGATCGGACGGATAATACTAGCGGGCTTTGGTTTAAGCCGGATCCTAGTATTGTACGGTGTAGATTTTGTCTCTTTGCATTTGTATTCAGTGGGAATACAAATGCGGGTATGTATATACAGTCGCGGGGTTTTCCTGTAATTTATTACGGGATCAGTTTTCTGAAGTTGCCAGTTTGCATTCCGTTTCGGCCAGTTTTCCTTTGTTCCTTCCCGGCCGGACTTTCTGATGGAGGGGGTTATTTGCAGTTGAGCAAATTACCTTTGTGGAGGGGGTTGTTTGTAAATGTGGCTTCATGATGGTGACTAGCATCATGAGATTCTTTTTTAATCACTTCCTTTGCATTGATTATGAAAGGTTCCATGAAAGACTTTAAGGTGATATTTATTCATGATTATCATTTGATTTTCTCCACTTGCAATTTTCCTCCACCCTTTTTGAGAGTGTAGGGGCCGGCCACATGAGAAGAAGGGGAGAGTTTTTCTTTTTGGATGAAGGAAAAATCTCCATCACATTCTATGCTTGAAAATTGAGAGCTCCATTCCTTTTCAAAGATTATTTTTTCCACCTCCATCCATACAAGGCAACTTCAATACCCGTGAGAGACAAAGCATTCTACACTAGCCTACAGCACTCTTGGACGCGTCGGTTTGCCAACTTCGCGCCCGAGTTGCCTCGGTCCAGAGGGGGGAGCCCGTAAAAGAATTCGGCTACGTGGTGCCCTTTCCGACGAGGAGGTGACGAACGGAGATTCCATGGGGAGATCGGGAGGACGACGAGAAGACCGAAGGACACGGATCGCTCGGTATATCTCTCTACTCTTTCTCTTGTTTGCTAGAGATAGGTTAATGGCCCGATCCGGGTTTAAAGTGCGCGGTGGTGTCAGTTTACAGTTTCGTAAAGTTTTCGTTTCCACAATTCCGGCATCGGATTAACGGCCGGGGCGCCGCCGTGCACTTACATTCATGACCTTGTATTTTTTTTATTTTGCATATATACCTTGCCTCCCAATTAGTGAAAAACAGGATAAGGTAGGATCTACTCATTCAATTAATTGCTATACCAGTATTCATTTTAACTTGTGCACAACAATATCACGTACATAAATTTGGATGAATTGGCTAGATAAATTTGAGGAAATAAATGAAATATGATTTTGTTATGTGAATTCATTACTAAACCTAAAAAGAAAAAGAAAAAATTACATCATTGCTCAAGATTGTATTTACTAGAGACTCAAGAATAAAGTTGATTCCTCTTCTGTACAAAGTCTAAAATATTTGGATGTGGTGTTTGTTTTGCATCAAAATTAACTTGTTTTTCTAATATATATGAGTAAATTGCATCATAATTCCTCAAAGTCTGATCAATTCTGCGCTTTAGTATATATCTTATAGTTTTTTTCTAAACAACTCAATAACTTAATGTAATTCTATTTTCAAAGATTAATTTTTATGACAATATAATTAATTTACAAAAGTTAAGTTTCATGAAAATACCTTTAACTTTTCAAAATCTAAGTTTTTATTAAAATACCCTTGTGCTTTAAAATTAATCAATATTCTTTTTCTTTGCATATCTCGCATCACAACCCTTTTAGGAGAACCCGTTGTGATGGTGCGGATTATCGCACATCTTCGATTAGTGAGTGAGATGCGGAGCTCTTCACGGAATGCGGTCTTGAAAGGAAAATAATATGAATATAAAACAAAATAGAAAATTAAATAAAATAAAAGATATCAAGTTAGATTAAATTGGGTTATTACTATTAGTTATAAATCCTAATTAGTTAAATGAAATAAAGTTTTATATTAAAGTTTTCAAGAAAATACCCTTAACTCTAAAAGGGTTAGTTTTCACTAAAATACCCTAAATATAGTTTTTTTTCATTAAAATACGCTAAGTTATCAAAAGGGTATTTTTATCAAAACACGTCGATATTCTAAATAATATTTTTTTTATCAAAATACTGTCGAGATTTAAAAACATAATATTTCACATAATTTATGTTGCATAAATACCATGAATTTTCTAAATGACATATTTACACTTATACACCCCTACACATGATACCCTACATGACATAGTATTAAATACTTGAAACTGGAAATGAATACACGAACTCAATATGCAAACCTGAAACCAACTTGACTCGAACTATGAATACAATTGGCATGACTTGCACTTGAAATGAGTGCACCAACTCAATCTTGAAAACTTGATATTATACATCATCTTTTGTATTCATGGATTCGATTAAGATCCGTAACATTAATCATAGACTAATATACACGGAATGTTGGGATAGTTTGAGTATGAATCCAACGGAATCTCATGAGTCCCATTAATACAAATCATGCTGCTGTGGTACCGGGCTGAAACGGTACAAATCATGTTGCTGTTGTACCGGACTGAAACGGTACAAATCACGAATTCACGAATGAGGGCTCGTGTTTCCAAGCTCCTGGATGATAGCTTGTTGGGTTTGGAATATTTCAATAAAAATTGAAGTCCCTCCATTTTGGGCCCATGATTCCTTGCCCCTGGATGATTGCCTTGGGTTCGAGACACTCTTGAGATTCGGTTGACAATCACACTTGAACTCACGTTAGTTAAATTTACCATTTTAGAGACCCTTTTAGGACACTTACATTCACTTCATGTTCACTATACCTACACCCCACGACCATATTATATTTGTTTTCCATGCTTACATAGTTGCCATATATATTACCATACTTGTTCACATATTACGATTTTCATTTATATTACATGCACTCAATCTATATATTACACATCTCTTTTGGGACTTACCGAGCATTAGTTCGCTGACAGGCATTCTACCCATCTTTCTTTCTTTCTTGGAATGTTCGTCAGGTGATTTAGGGACTAAGGAGGTGGAACAGGAGTACAACCAGTTCACAGAACAGGCCGATCTCTAGTTTCTTTCAACTTTCATTTCAGTAAGCCATATGTTTAGGTTTTTATATTTATATTCTTATTTCAGATATCTTGTATCAGTTTAAACCTTATAAAGTTGGGAATGTAATTATATAAAATGGTTGGATTTTATTTTCACTTGTATATTCTTGTCATTATTATACTGCTTACATTACGCTTAGCGTATTTACTTTGAGAAATATCCTTCTCGAAATAAATACGTCGCGGGCTTGTCACGTGTCGTTACCACTTTTTTGGGATGCGGGGCGTGACAGTCGAGATCTGAGCCCGAAGGGCGTTTAAGGTAGGACGTCCCAGGAGAATGTTATAGGATGAAGGGACCTTAGCGACAAGGAAGTTCACCGGTATGGTTCGCGTATTGCCCGCTTCCCTAATGTTGAGGAGGAGGGTGACCAATCTCTCGGCCGGGACGGAATGGTTGGTGAACCTAGAGAGGATATGGGAGGTTGGTCGAAGGTCGGATGGTCCTAGCTCCATACGCTGGAAATAGTCGTGGAACAGGATATCTGCCGAGCTTCTTGAATCGACCGATATTCTCTGGACCACGTAACGGTGGACTCGGGCCGTTATCTCGAGAGGGTCATTGTAAGGAAGTGATATGCCGTGGAGGTCTTCATCGGTGAAGATGATCGATTCATCCTTTCGGCACCTGTTATGGGGTGGATCGCTTACACCCTCGACTGGGAGGAGGCGGTGGTTCCCCCCATTTTCTTAAGCTGGATCCGAGGTAACGACCATAATTTGTTCGATCGTTAATTCTCCGGGAGGGGTTTGGTCCTTTTGCTCCCGCTCCGCCTGCCGCTTGTCCAGTAGGTATTTCGCCAGGTGGCCAGAGCGGATCAACTTCTCGATGTAGTCACAGAATTGTTTGTAGTTCTCAGTCAGGTGACCCTGCGACCTGTGGAAGGCGCAGTATGGGCCGCGGGGACGCTTGCCCGCTCTTTGGGTAACTGGAGGGATCTTAGAGAACCTATCGCCTTTAGCCTCCTCCAACAGCTCGGTCTGGGAAATGTTCAGAGAAGTGTACTCCTGGAACCTCGGAGAGTAAGGTTTCGGACGATCGACTTTTTTTTTCTCTTCCCTGCCCCTTTTCTTTCGGTCCACTTGGTCACCTCTGGGCAGGTTGGAGTTCACCTCTGACTCGAGCTGGATTTCACACTCGGTCCAGGCTTTCACTTCGGCCATGGTCTTAGCTTGCGCTAATGCAAAAGAGTGGAGCCACCCTTTGTGCCTAAGACCCGACCTTAGCGCAGTGATAACTGTCTCGTCGCGGTGCTCGGGAACCTCCAGAAGGGCATTGTAGAAGCGGGTGACATCCCCCTTGAAGGATTCCTTGTCTCCGCTCTTGACAGTGAACAGGTAATCGACCGTCCTTTTCTGTCGTCGGTTTCCGACGAAATGACCGAAGAATTGGGTAGCCAGCTCGTCGAAGGTCAAAATGGAGCATGGCTCAAGCCTTCGGAACCAGTCCCGGCCAGCCCGGATTAGGGTAGTGGGGAAAGCTCAGCATTGAGCCGCGTTCGAGTTATCTTGGAAGCTCATGCCCGGCGTAAATGCGTCCAAGTGGTCCTTCGGCTCGGACTTCCCGTCGAAGAGGGCTACTTTGGGCGGCTTGTTCCTGGACGAGACGTGCTTGGCCAGCAGCTCTTCTATAAAGGTCTTTGTGAGTGAACCGGCGGAATACCGGGCCCCTTCGCTAGACATATGGCCATCTCGTCGTATGCCTTCGATTTTCTTTTCGAGGGCTTCAAGCCGGTGGTGGTTCCCCGAGGATTCTGCACAGTCGAAACGGTGGCTACCCTCGCTCTGGGTCTGCGCGATGGTGCGGTTTCGATTCCACTTGTTCGTCGCCAAAAGACGCGACCGGGACATTGGGACGTCCGGCCTGAATTTTGGAGGGCAGATGCTATTTGGTTTTATCCGTCCACCTCTCCGAAGATGCCAAGTTGATTTATGGCATCGTGTATCGGAGGTTTAGACGGATGCGGCCGTTGTAGCAGACTTCGTCAGATTCCCCCTCGCTTGAGAGGGGTTTTTGATTGTGGAGACACTCTTCCCTGCAAGCGCAAGCCCCTGCAGTTAATTATGCTACCGCGTCGCGGTGACCACTTTCTCCTTCTCCATATGTTCACTTCGTGTCGTGTATTTGTTTGCTTTTGGTTGCCCGTGGATTGTATACTGTCACGATCCACTTCCCAGAGTGCGCTAAGATCGGCACGTGACAGAGCCAACCATGCTACCTGTGGTTAGGAAATATCCCTCCACAGTCACATTACGGCTGTCTAGAGATATCAAGAACAATAGAAATAAAAACAACTATCTAATACATGTCCATCAGCCAGAATAACGAGTAAAGAAATAAATGCGGAAGCAATAGATCCAATAAACAATAATAATCTGGAATGTACATCCCAAAATACGGGCTCAGTCCACTCAGTTGGTTGATCTGAATTAGGGACTTGTGGCCAACTTGGGCTCAGTCCACTCAGTTTTGAATAAAGTGTTGAACACTTGCTTGAGCTCAGTCCCTTTTTATTCAACAATGTTGAGTATTGATTTGGGTTCTGACACCCCTCTTCCTTTTTGTTGTTTTATTGAGTGTTGAAAACTTTTTATGGCGCTGGGGCTTTATTTACAGAGTGCTTTTTGTTTCCTCAGCGCCCACGTAAAGAGCGCGTGGAGCGCTTGGCGCTGAGCGCCAGACTTGGAACGCTAAGGCGCTTCTTATAAAATAGCGCCCACATGAGGAGCACATGGAGCGCTTGGCGCTGAGCGCCAGACTTGGAGCGCTAAGGCGCTTCTTTTAAAATAGCACCCACGTGAGGAGCGCGTGGAGCGCTTGGCGCTGAGCACCAGACTTGGAGCGCTAAGGCGCTTCTTTTAAAATAGCACCCACGTGGGGAGCGCGTAGAGCGCGTGAAGCTGAGCGCCAGACTTGGAGCGCTAAGGCGCTTCTTTTAGAATAGCACCCACGTGAGGAGCGCGTGGAGCGCTTGGCGCTGAGCCCCAGACTTGGAGCGCTAAAGCGCCTCTTTGGCAGCTCTGATCAGTTCTGTGCTCTAAGAATTAAATTATCGGTTTATAAGAGACTTTGTCTCATGGATCTAAGAACTAAGTTCTTCTTTTATGAGAAGATACTATGATCTCTTTTGTTTTTATTTATGAGAGACTTTGTCTCATGGATCTAAGAACTGAGTTCTTCTTTTATGAGGAGATGCTATGATCTCTTTGTTTTTGTGAAAGACTTTGTCTTATAGATCTGTGATCTAGAAAAAGAACTAAGTTTTTCTGACGTGAGAGTTAAACTCTCAAATATGGAGGAGATGTTATGATCTCTCTTCTTTTTATTTACCTTGAGAAGAAATTGCTCTCGTCTTTGAAGTTTTTGAAGTTTATGGGGGGGTTCCTCTGTGCAAGACTTGAAGTCTTGGGTCCTTTATATAGGGGAGGCTGATTTGTTGAATCAGTTGAGAAAATCTCTCATTGAGAGATCTCTGATTGATTTGGGGGCGTTTCACACCATTGGATTTTTTATCCAAGGGCTTCTGTTTTACAGAAGACATTTTTCTTATTATTAATAAGATTGGGAAAACATTTTCACATACAGAATTTATTCTGTATCTTGGTGAAGTTTAATCACCATTGGATCTTTGATCCATCGATGCTCTGATTTACAGAGCACAATCTTTCTCGTTTAGAAAGATTTGAGGAGTATTTCCTCAACAGAATTTTATTCTGGTAATTTGATGATTTATCATCTTTGTTGGATCTTTGATCCAAGGGTGGAGAACATTTTAGTTCTAGCGCTGGCGCTCTCGTGCTTTGCACGTGAGGCGCTGCCTCAGAGTCTTTGACTCTTGGCGCTAGCGCTCTCGTGCTTTGCACGTGAAGCGCTGCTTCAGAGTCTTTGACTCTTAGCGCTGACGCTCTTGGCGCCAGCTCTCTTATGAGGCGCTGCCTCATTTCAAATTTCAAATTTTGAATAGAGCTTTGCTCTCTGATTGGGGGAAACACCGCTCTATCAAATTTCTTAAATCCTTTTCTTACATCCTTTCCTTGTATTGACAGTATATTGTCTCAAGCCTGCTGGTGTCGGTGAGTATAGTTTTTAACCGACATCATTTTCTTTCTTTTACGGGCAACCATGTCGTTGCTAATTCTTCTTTGAATTGATTGCAGTGTTACAGATTGGAGGAGGGGACGAGAGAATAGCCGCACCTCCGATACTCCCAACTTTGCCATCTGTCGCAGCCGGTATAGTAGACTCCATCGCTCGTGTATTTTCTTTATCTCTTGAGTCGAAATTTAACCATAACTTGTTTTGTAGCCATCACACCAGCTCCAGCTCCCTTTGAGTCTCGCATCTTAATGCCGGAAAGGCCCTTTTCTAGACGTCCATCTTCTAGGGGCGCTGCAACTAGCCTGCGCACGTTGAGTGAATTCATCGAGGATCTTGACGCCGAGGCCCTCGTATTCGCTGCAGATTTTGTTGCTGAGGTGAATCCTATGCTGGCAATGCTCGTGAACTTTCATGACGAAGGTGTCGTAGAGTCTTGGGTTAATCACTGCAGAAAGATCGAGGCCTGCCTGCATGAGATCGAGCTTAAGCGTCCCGCACCTGAAGTGCCAGCTTTGAACTCCCAGCGGGATGCGTGGATCGAGAGTAGTGTTCCTTTCATTCGTCATTTTAAACAAAAAGCAACCCTGAGGCGAAAGGAACATGAAGTAGCTTCAAGCGAATCTGCTCAGTTGCGCGCCCAGGTTGAAGCGAACGCTGCGCAGTTGAAAGCTATCTTTGACGATCTTCAGCGGTGCATTTCAGATGGGTTGACGCTAAGACGGGTGCTTGACTCTGTGGAGAGGGTCATGCTGGACTGCGAAGCTGTTATGCTGGGAACTGACGAAAAGCTTTCGTCCTGTTTGCAACATCAAGCCCGAGTCGAAGCGGAGCTGGCCGCGGCGGCTGACCATGAAAAGGAGTTTAGAGGAGTGCGGGAGCAGCTTGCTGACTTGTTGAAAACGCCTCCTCCTCAATAATTGTCTTTGTATCGAATGAAAATTTGTAATCTATGAATAACATGTATTCATTCATTCATTCATTCATTCATTTTTTTTATGATGTATCTTGTATTCAATTGAATTTATGAATAAAAGACACATTTTTTATCGTGTACTATCGCTTTCTTTTCTTTGCTGTGTCATTAGCATGTTAATTTAGCAAGTGTAGCCTGTAGATGATAGATAGCAGCTCATCTTGAACCATTCGTAGGGTAGCGATGCCTTAGGAAACAGGTTCAAGTCTGCTACCTAAGACTTTTCAACTTTATCAGCCGTGAGGGTCTCATACAGACTTTTCTCCCTACGAGTCGAGAGGATCTTGTAAGTGTATTTCCTCCCTAGGAATCGTGAGGATTCCTAAGTGCGTTTTCTCTTGAGAGTCGTAAGGATCTCACAAGAGAATTTTCTCCCTTACAAGTCGAGAGGACTCGTAAGTAGTTGGTGAGTTGACTTGTTTCCGAATCGGAGATCATTTGCTGACGTGTTTCCGAGACGGAGGTCATTTGCTGACGTATTTCCGAGACGGGGTCATTGGCTGACGTGTTTCCGAGATGGGGTCATTTGCTGACGTGTTTCCGAGGCGGAGGTCATTTGCTAACGTATTTCCGAGACGAAGGTCATTTGCTGACGTGTTTCCGCGACGGGGTCATTGGATGACGTATTTCCGAGATGGGGTCATTTGCTGACATATTTCCGAGACGGGGTCATTGGATGACGTATTTCCGAAACGGGATCATTTGGATGACGTATTTCCGAAACGGGGTCATTGGATGACGTATTTCTGCGACGGGGTCATTTGCTGACGTGTTTCCGCGACGGGGTCATTTGCTGACGTGTTTCCGCGACGGGTTCATTGGATGACGTATTTTCGAGACGGGACATTGGATGACGTATTTCCGAGACGGGGTCATTTGGATGACGTATTTCCGACACGGGGTCATTGGATGACGTATTTCCGTGACGGGATCATTTGCTGACGTGTTTCCGCGACGGAGGTCATTGGCTGACGTTTTTCCGAGACGGAGGTCATTGGCTGACGTATTTCCGAGACGGAGGTCATTTGCTGACGTATTTCCAAGACGAGGTCATTGGATGACGTGTTTCCGAGACGGGGTCATTTGGATGACGTATTTCCGCGACGGGGTCATTTGTTGACGTATTTCCGCGACAGGGTCATTGGATGACGTATTTCAGATACGGGGTCATTTGCTGACGTATTTCCGAGGCGGAGGCCATTTGCTGACGTATTTCCGAGACGGAGGTCACTGGATGACGTATTTCCGAAACGGAGGTCACTGGCTGACTTGCTCCGCTTTCTGCGGTGTCAGGGTTGACTCTAGATTGTCTGTGAACCGTAGAGTCTCAGAACTAGGGATTGTGCCGTAGCTCTGATTGTCGATGCTGTGTCCGTATCTTGCTGGAACGATGATGAACGCTGTTGTTGGTTTCTAGGCTATAGATGTGGCCGTCGAGATTTTGAACTAGGGACTTTGCCATGACTTCACTTCGTTGCAACCCTGAGGTCGGTTGTTGACGTTACGTCTGCATCCTGCTGGAGTTGAGTAGGAACGCCGTGTTGATCTTCTGAGATGCAGATGTTGCCGTCGAGATCTGACTCTCTCTTTGACAGAGTCTGGTGGGAAAATGTTGTTCCCTTTTGTTTGTGCCCATGGATTGTATACAGGGGTCAGTATGGACTTGCCTGTAGGGCAAAAGTTTCATTTTTTTTATTTCTTTCCACGATGCTCTATCATTTTAGCTTTTTATATCGTGAAAGTCGCGATTGCCCAATCATTTCGGCTATTTTTCGCGGTGCCCAATCATTTCGGCCATTTTCCTTTTTACTCGCTGCTTTTTATTGCGAGTTGCCCAATCATTTCGGCTATTTTTGTATGCATATAATTTACTTGCTGATTTTGTTGCAAGTTGCCCTATCATTTCGGTTATTTTATATGCATTTATGGCTCGGTGACTTTTCGCCGCGAGTATGGAACTTGGAATCTGGTGCCAATCGCAGCATCAGCATCAATGCGACTGGAATATTGCCAGGAGCGAATCATCACGTGCCGTGAAAAGACTTGGAATTTGTTACCGATTTAGGCATCAGCATCGCTACCACTGGGACATTGCCAGGAGCGAATCATCATTTGCCTCTGTCGATTCGAACAAAGGTGGCTTAGTAAACAAGGTTGGGATCCTGTCGACTAAGGCTTTTAACTTCATGAGCTGTAAGGGTCTTATAAAGGTGTTTCTCCTTACGAGTCGTGAGGATCTCGTAAGTGCGTTTTCTCCTTAAGAATCGTGAGAATTCTTAAGTGTATGGTCTCTTATAAGTCGTAAGGATCTTACAAGAGTGCTTTCTCCTTATAGGTCGAGAGGACTTACAAGTGCCACTGACCATGTGAGAACATTTCTCACCATTGGCGGAACTTGGTGGGGGAGATGTTTATTTGTGCCCGTGGATTGTATGCAAGGGTCGATATTGACCGCCTGTAGGGCAAATTGGGGTGTATGATGGCTTAAGAACAGGTTTAGATCCCTGTAGCATAAGGCTTTTCGAATCCTGTGAGCCGTGAGGGTCTCATAGGAGAATTCTCCTTACGATTCGTGGGTATCTCGTAAGTGTATTTTCTTCATAGGAATCGTGATGATTCTTATGTGTGTTGCTTCTTCGTGAGTCGTAAGGATCTCATTCAGGTATTTTCTCCTCATAAGGTCGAGAGGACCTTACGAATGTTCATGACCATTTTTTACGAGATTGCGCCCTTTCGGGTTTCCACAAACTCGCCGGCAGTCCTGCTGTTTTTACTCACGGTGCCCTTTCGGGTTTTCATCCGTGCCCATTCTGCCCGTGGACGTACCCTTTTTTTTGCGTCAGCCCAAGGATGCTGCGGTTTATAGTAGTTTAAAGACATTTCGGTCCGTAGCTAGTTTTAGGACATTGCGGTCCGTTGTTAGTTTTAGGACATTGCAGTCCGTTGTTAGTTTTATGACATTGCGGTCCGTTGTTAGCTTTAGAACATTGCGGTCCATTGTTAGTTTTAGGACATTGCGGTCCATTGTTGCTATTTTGGAGACAACGGCTTCGCTGGATACTACTTATGGAGTTTGGGCTTAGGAAGATAGCGAGCGGACATAGGCGTCGTCATCTATCGTTGACCCGGGCTATGACTCGTCAGGCGTAGTATTTTTTCAGGAACCGGCCGTTTATTGGCCTGAAGGGTCTTTCGCCATGCATATCCACGATCAAGTAGGCCCCACCTTGGTAGACTTTGTCTATGATGTACGGGCCCTCATAGTTCGGCTCGAATTTCCCCCGTTTGGCACGATTGGGGATCATAGGTCTCTTGACCACCAGCACGAGTTCGCCTTGGCGAAATATTCTCGGCCTAGTCAATTTCTTGTATAAGCGCGTCATCTTTGCTTTATAAGCCTCCAAGTTTTGCTGCGCCATGAGACGAGTTTCGTCAAGGGCGTCGAGCTCCTCTAGTCGAAGATGAGCATTCTCTTCATCTGTTAGCTCGTAATGAACCGCCACTCGTAGAGAGGGTGGCTCTATCTCTAAAGGGAGTACTGCTTCTGTGCCGAATACCAACGCAGATGGCGTTGTATTTGTGGCTATTTTGAACGTGGTCCGGTAAGTCCAGAGAGCTTCATGCAGTCTCTCATGCCAATCCTTCTTATTTTTTGACACCGTCTTCTTTATAATCTTTGTCAAGATTTTGTTGAAAGCCTCAGCTAGACCGTTAGCTCGGGGATTATAGACCGAAGAGTATCTCCAGTCTATATTATGCTGCTGTGCGAAGCGGCTGATTTTGTGACTTCTGTAGGCCGGCCCGTTATCAGAGATAATCCGTCGCGGAGTGTCGAACCGATAGATGACGTGTGTCTTGAAGAAATGGAGAATATTCTTCGTCTTCACTTCTCTTAGCGGTACTGCTTCTGCCCACTTAGAGAAATAATCGGTTGTTGCCAATATGAACCGATGTCCTTTGGATGATGCTGGTTCGATGGGCCCAATTATGTCGGTTCCCCACATTTCGAACGACCAGCTAGCCATTGTTGGGTGTAGCGAGTTAGTATGCTGGTGGATGAAGTCCCCATGAATCTGGCATGAATGGCACTGCTTCGTGTATTCGAGGCAGTCCTGAATCATCGTGGACCAATAGTAACCCATCCTTTTGATCTTCAGCTTCATCTTCGGCCCGGCTTGATGAGAACCGCAGAGTCCGTCATGAATTTCTTGAACGACTCTCCTTACTTCTTCCGGTCCCAGGCATCTTAGCCACAGAGAGCGAACGATCTCTTATACAGAGTATCATTGACGAAGGCAAAAGACAGAGCTCGTTTCATGAGCTGATGTCTTGAGGATGCATCTTCGGGTATTCGACGGGATTTGAAATAGTCTATAAAGAGTTCTCTCCAATCCTTAGCCTTTCCTTGGTCCTCTATTTGTAGGGCTATTTGCTTGGTCGCTTCCTTTTCTTCAGACGACTCCGGAGATATTTCCGCTGGTGCAAGAACTCGACGGTTTTGTACAACGATTCTTACGTCATCGAGGTTTTCGTCAGCCGGTTCTTTAGCGAGTTTGGCTAATGCATCCGCCTTACTATTTTCTGTACGCAGTATGCTTTCCAGAATGTGGGAGGGAATTTGAGTCAGCAGTTGTTGCACTCTCTCGCCGTACTTTATCAACTCTGGTTTGCACGTTTGATAGTCGTCGTTTACTTGACTAATGAACAGCTGGGAATCTCCGTATATGAGGAGGTTTTCGATTTCCATGTCAACAGCGATGTCACGACCCAAATGTGGCACGTGACCGGCACTTAAATCACATGACATCGAAAGATGTCGACGCGGTTCAAGTAAGCCGAAACCCGGAATCTAAACATTTTTTGAAAATATTGGAAGTGGAGTTTAAAATAGTCATCAGATGGAATCAGTTTAAATAAAATTTAATTTTAACTAAGTATGTTTGAAAAAGCACCTATGACGTTTTGAAATTCGACAGCACCTCCTTTGCATTTTGTATAAAACCCGATACAACATAATAATATAAATAGCATCCCAGCGGGAGCTAGCTTCCACACCCAAACGGCGAAGCAACCAAGCAAACAATATACAACGCACAATGGCGAAGAAAAGAAAAGCGAAACAAAATCAACAATATAAACCGGTCGACTCCAATGAGTACGACGCCCATAACACACAACTCTAAGTCTCGCTTCTAAGTCCACAATATACCATTTCTAAGTTGATGGAGTTTTACTAGATACAAGAATATATGAATAACCAAGTGTGAGTACGATACAACAGTAACTCACTTACCCAAAGCAATCACCGGAAGAAATATGTGCCCAAGGCCGCTGATAATCCAAGCGGTAAAATCTACAAGAAACTATGGCACAACGGGGATGAGTTGCCAACTCAGTGAATAAAAGTACATCTAAAAGTAGAAATCGAAATGCACAACGATACATAGGTTATAAGTATAGTACTATCATATCCTGTACTAATATAATATATGGAATGCATATCTATCATAAATGCGAGTCTATCTATCACATGTCCCAATATAGAATATCTCAAATGCAATTGACCTGTATCTAGGTATACGCCCATAAGTAGCCGAAATATATATATAAACCTCTTCTTAAAAATAGCCGCTGAATACATATGTCTCGGCATAAAAGCAGACGTGATAGTATGAAATATAGTAGATATCTTATTTAAGATATACGTCATGCTGTTTTAATGAATAGTGTTAAGAGATTTACGATTTAAAAGATTTCAATGTCATACCAAACATGTCAAAATAATCAGGCTATAGCTCGATTTTTGAATTTCTTTTTTTTTATATGCAAATGCCCGTAAAATGATTTGCAGGTACTGTCCCCCGGATCAGTTCCGGTCGACTACAATAAATATGATATAATTGTGTACCTCATGATAGTAACATATCAATATATATATGGATGTCCAGCATCGACACCCGAAATCAGAAATCTCTCGTGTCTATCACCTACACGCAAATCCTCAAATCTCTCTGTCCATCACCGACACGTAAATGCAGATATCGTCGACACCATCTCAACAGATGATCGCCACCCGATATCCCTGGCCTCGGTCAGTATTCCCTGGATATCAGTCGTGTTCAATCGAACCCCGATCAGTATCCCCGGGATATCTATCTTGCTCATCTCTATCTCTGGTATCGAGTATCCTCGCTAGGCTCCCCGCCTCAATGCGGCTATCCTGCCCCTCGGTCTCGACCGGGTCCACCATGTATCCGACTGTATAGCCCCCCCCCCCCACTTAGTCTGGATAAGTAACAAGTCCGAAACCGTATAGCCCCCCCACTCGGTTCGGAATAAAATCAAATCAGAAAACACAAGACTCATAGTAGACGTCAACTCATCGTATCCAGAAACATCAAGTAAAGAATGAGGATAGTTGCATAGATCATTCTGATGATATATTATATATATACATATATAACAGCGTCCCATACCACTGATATATATCATCAAGAGCAAAACATCCAGAAAACCCATAAGAATTAATATAAACATCCATAGTACTGGTATTCGCAATACGTAACAGGTAATAAAGGAAAAATGCGTAAATAAATCATACCGGTATAAAGATATCAATTCTACTGTGTCATGGCACTACTAATGATGTGTGGTGTAACATACGCGTCTGTGCTCGTGCAGCATGGCAATCATTAGTATTTGTGCAAGTATTCTACCGGTGTAATAACCTATTCATATTAACACACATATATATACGCATTATATAACAGAACGGTTCTACAGTGACATGGCAGTACCAATGAGGTGTAGTGTAACATGTATGTACGTGCTGGTGCAGCATAGTACTCATTGGTAGTTGTGCAGTATTCTATCAGAGTGTCAGTGTTACGGAAATGTATAATATCAATAACTATAATGCGAACAAGTAAAGTAATTCTAAGCATAACTAATAAATTTACGAGTCTAAAACTAATTTGGCCGTTATTCGGCATACAAATCCCATCATCATCAATACAGTATAATTTCTCGTATAAAATCTTAAATTATCATTATGTCTCAAATCATCTCTGGTACGGCCTGAATCTTTCGTACCAATTTACCAAACCATTCGTAAACTATATGCAAATGAATATCATACTAGATGCAATTAATTCTAATATCCATATCTTAAATAATTACTAAAATTACTATACATCGTACTACTAGTTATAAGGTTGCGGGGGTGCTATACGTCATCCACCCGACTTCCCCCATAGATGTAAATCTACTCACCAACTTGATGAGCTTGCTGAAATCCACGCTGCTATGTCTTCCAACTTCGTCTCGAATACCTTCGCGATCGCACCTATAATCGTATTTATAGCATATCGACGTAAAAATCATATCAAAACTCAAAACAACGAGATAGGCACCCATAGGTTAAAACCTACAGTATACTTAACCCAAAAACGACAATATATTTCTGTTGTTAACGTATAAACGTTAACAGTTCAGTTGCAGTTCAAAATACGAAAAAACCGTATCGAAATATCGGAAAACTTGGTAAAACCTTAACTAATCACTCCCAGATTTCTCTGTACACGTCTAGAGACAAAACAAACAATACTATAGATCATAAACTACCCAAAAGAGGCCACAGAAGAAAAACCAACGCCAAAAGCCAAAGGGGGGTGATTCGTGTGTCAAAGAATATTTAGTAACCGCAATCAAGAACAGCGTCTCTTGGTAGCTAGCCGGTGAGTACGGGTCGGTCCACAGGGATTTTGTGAATTTCCTAGTTGTTCTTACGAGCTAATTCCGATTGGTATCGGATTGATTAAATCTAAAAACTAAATCTATCTAGATCTAAATCTTGCTAGGGTTAGGTCTAGGGTAGGTTTGGAAATGTAAATAAATCTCACCGCTTTCTATACCCAAATTAAGATCTATGAGGTGTCATGGTAATTATTAATAAAGGCGATTAGAACCATTCGGGAAGGTGTTTCTTCCTCTAGGTTCTTGTCCTTCCTTTATCAATCCTTACCCTAACCTCCATAGAAAACACGCGCAACCGGGCCTTTATACTACGGTATCACCGCTACCTCATGGGATAGGATGCCGTAGGGAGCGGTGTGTGCATGTATGCATGGAGTCCTATTGATTATATGTGATGGGCAAGAAAGGGATGAGAGATCTCATCTCTCAAAAGCCTTCCCCAAAGCTAACCCTAACAAGCGAGGAGACTACTCGCTCATTAGGGAATTGAAGAACGTGCTATCTATCTATCTAGGGCAAGGAATTAAAGATCTAAACTAGGGCAATTAAATAAAACTACTTACTTTACAGATGGCTCTCTCCAAACATTTACACAGGGTTGTCAGATTTGAATAGATGAAATGAAAAGAGGCATCGATACTCTCCAAAAGAAATCTGAATTTTATTAATGAAAGGAGGCATACCTCAAAAGAGGTATTAGGGTCTCTATTTATAGATTCATAGAAAACCCTAGGGTTACAATCGACACACATCTGCTATTACAAAAATACCCCTTAAGAAACCCAACAATTGCACCGACGCACCGACATGATTTTTCTGCACCGACACGAGCGCACTATGGCCGCAGTTCCGCGGCCAAAAGAAGGGTTTGGCCACGGTTCCGCGGCCAAATGGGAGGATCATGGGCTCAGTTTTTCTGGCTATGTTCTTCTTGCTTTTCACTTCTTTTTTCTTCACTTTGTTTCTCAGGTAGGCTTCTAGTCTCTTCCAGATTCCACAGTGAATAATTGTAGTGGACTTTTACCGTTGCTTCGTGACGAAGTCTTGAACCTTGCACTGCCTTTGTGCGTTGCGAATTTGTTCATTGCTCTTCGTTTATTCTCCAAAATGTAGGCTTGATCAAGATTCTTCCATTTGTTGGTCGTAGTCTCACTTTTGTATCATCTTTTGTCTTTTTCACTGTTTTTATTCCGAGAACCTGTAACCTGCAACTATGTAGCAGACATGGGTCAAAAGCACCTGTTTATTTGTAAAATAACTAGGACTGGGGAATATAATAATGCAATATTATGGTATGAACAAATACCCCCAAACTTATCTTTTGCTTGTCCTCGAGCAAACCTAGTTTTTATTCTCGACAAAAACCTAACCTCACTTTCACAGGGAATCGCGATTGCACTGAGCTCGTGCAACAAGT
This sequence comes from Agapanthus africanus, assembly GCA_030015575.1. Taxonomy (NCBI): domain Eukaryota; kingdom Viridiplantae; phylum Streptophyta; class Magnoliopsida; order Asparagales; family Amaryllidaceae; genus Agapanthus; species Agapanthus africanus. Next base: position 827,957,833 of record JASDDO010000022.1, on the reverse strand, counting down.
CGTTAAACCTCTAGGTGTCCCTAGTAGGAGGAGTGTTGTCTCCTGAGGGTTTTCAGCGGATACTACCCACAAAATCCTATCAATTAGGCCCATTGACTTTTATTCTCCAATTAGGTTTTCCAACAAGGAATTCTATTATCTTCGACTCTTAAATTATCCACCCGTATTTTTCACGCTTCCTTATTATTTAACTTAAGATTATATATATTCTGTAGACTTACTTAGCTTTCGGCATCTCTTAAGGTTTCCTTCTAGGGTTCTATCTCAACTTAGGAATTTTTATCATCTCTACTAAAGATACAAGTCATATTCTTCATTCCTATCTCTTATCTAAACCCTAATCACATACCCCTACGTGTGTGTATATATCACTCCTACACTTGGAAATTCAAATCAAGCAATCATACTCTTGTCCGTTGTCCAAAGCACTTCTTAATTGGTGAATTTTTAGATGAAATTTGCTCACACATCTTTCATGCGACCGTTAATACTTCTTGAGGTACCAACAACCGATTACAAATGTGTTTGCACATTAAAGCGTAATTCCTAGTCTTGCAACACCTAAAGCTTTAGCAGTGACTCCCAAACCAGTTGGTCTAAGGCACTAGGTGATGAAGCACCCTCGCTAAATATTTTTCTATTTTTGCAGCCTTAAGTAATCACAAAAACCAGTGTTCATTTTTTTATTATCTCTTTATTCACACTTGTATTTTATTTTTTTTCGTACTAAGGACTTTAGACAAGAGCATTTCAATGTCTCTTCTACTATTCCAAGTTTCAATATGCGTGTTTGTGCAATTTGTAGGGTATACATTTTCAGAATCTAGACTTAAGCTTAGGAATTATTTTTCAAACTTATACTCTAATAAAAATATCAATACTTTTCCTTTGTTTTGACTTAGCCCAAGAAGTGAACTCAAAATTTGCCTATTTCTAAATAAATTATAAAGACATATACTTTCTACCGTTAAAATTTAAGAAAGGTTATTTTTAGGGTTTTTAATTTACTAAGTCTAGATCTAGTTTTTCCTAGCTAGTCAACCTTTTTGTCAAACTCAAGTCAATTATGGCCAAATTTGAATACTTTAATTTTTATAATTTTTGAAAATTTTCAATTTTTATGGTTTTTAAAATAAGTATGCAAATACAAAATGTACATATGAATGCGAAGGAAGAAGGCTTACCGAGCATACCCCCAAACTTAAACTTGATAATGTCCTCACTGTCATGCTACACCAAGAGGGTCAAAATGTCGGCACTCCCCTGTTTATTTATTTATAAATTTTATTTTTATTTTTATTTTTATTATTTTTATCTTTTTATTATTGTTAATAGAAAAAGAAAACAAAATATATATATATACATATATACAACAAGGTCCTCCCCAAACTAAACAAGGCCTTACACAAGCCAAAGGTTAGCACCAACCATTCAAAAATCTTATCGTGGTAATGGTAGAGTTGGTGAAAGAATGGAGTGGAAAGAAAATAAATGAGAAGCACATGAGACCGTGTGGAGATAGAAACGGTATACGGTCTCGGTGGAAGAGAAGAAGGGCGGAAAAGAGAAAGAAGTGTAGCACGATCTTGAGGGTGTAAATCGAGTGAATAAATTAGCACAATTTGTGATGACCGATGTGTTAAAAGCGATTGTGCTAATCTATCAACCCGTCGAGAAATAGGGTCAAATCCCTCAAGATTTGCAAGAAAACATGGGTATATTGAACTTGGTAAACCCTCCATTGAAAATGGAAACGCGACGGAGTCTTGCGTGGTCGAAACGATAGGAAGGACGAGAGGGAGAGATTTAGGGATAGTCTTAATCTCACCTAAGTAATCTGTCTCGAATTTGAAGAATTCCATCAATGGTTTGAAATGACTGTAAGCGACCGAGTCTGATGGTTCAACTAACTCATCTGAAAATGTAAAGGACTCAAACTCGGGAGGTGAGTTTTCAACATCGTCCGAAAAAGTGAAACACTCGTAATCATTATCGTCTGTGAGAACTGTGTCAGATTCAAAGAGAAATTTTTCAAGCTCACAGTCTTCAAGCGTGAACTTTTGCGTGGTCGAAACGATGGAAAGGAGGGAGGTTGATTTAGTTAAAGGTTCAAGAGGATGAATTGGAAAATCCGACACATCAAACAAAAATGGTTCAACCTCAACATTATCCTCAATATTTTCCTCAATACTATCCTCATAAGTCTCCTCAAAATTTAGCTTATCCATTCCATTATCATCAAAATCAAGACGCATATGAAGTTCGGGAGAAACAATTAATGACTCGGGATGATGAATTGGAGATAAAATTTCAGTCAAATTTACGGGTTCATCATCCAAAATATTCCCGGCGTCTATATCCTCGATCAAGTGTAAATCAATTTCTTTAGACACCTCATCAAAAGCATGAATATCTATCAATTCAGGTTCTAGATTGGAGGTGTAAAGTCCAAAAGGATTAGGTGCGGTTTCACTCGAAAGGGACCCTTCACATTCTGGCAAATCAAGCACTACAAAATCACACAACTCATTATTTGGAGCACTTGTTTGAAAACTGGAGTTGTTGAATTCAATTGGTAATGGATAGGTTTGATTTGGAAGGGTGTAAAACTCACTCTCTCCTCTCAAGTTATCAATCTGTCCAACCGCCCCATCATACATTGGAATTTTTGGAACTAGTTGGAAACTAGCTATCAGTTCATTAGGTCGTATAAGGGCGGCAATGGACACATCCACATTCCTCATCATTTTGTTTGTTGCTGCAATGTACGCCTCCAACGACTGTTCTAGACTAGACATGGGTTGTGAAGGGGTTTCGGTAAAATATTCGAAATTATTTGGATATGTGAAACTCCCAAATGGCTGTATAGAAGCAATGTCTAGTGAAAGTGGGAAAGTCGAGTAGGACTGGTAGGAATTAGATGGTTGGACAGGAGTAAGATCAACATTTGGATAAGAAGGTGAATGGACTTGTTGATCCCTAGAATTGGATGTGTGGAGGGGAGTGAAAGATCGGTTACGAGATTGTTCAATGTGTTCAGCAATAGACATGGGTCTAGGAGTTACAACAGGACTCGAAAAAGTGGTATCAACGTACGAAGCTGGTGAAGGTTGAAAAGATTGATACAAAGTGGATTGCAACGTCGAACTGTTTCTCCTAGACGCTTCTATTCGATCTTTCAAAGAAATTTTGGGCATGGAGGGGTCGTCCTTAAATCGACTGAAACAATTCGCGTAAGAGGCAAAGTTTGGTTCAGGGTACCAAAGTTCGGAAAGAGATTTGTGAGGTGGGGTACCGATGATGTAAAAAGGAAAAGAGAAAGAATGTGGGGTGCACGGATTTCTTAGCGACAAAATTTTGCAAGTTTTTATAAAAAAAAATTCCTTTTTTTTCTTATTTTCTTTATTTGGAACTGTTTGCAAAAAAAGATTTTTGATAAAGGGCTTAGACAAAAATGCAATCAACCAGAAATGCACAATCAGGCCTAGATCTAGGGTCACCTAGGTCAGCTAGACAGCTCCTAACTGTTCCAAAGGGCTAGAAATAGGACCTCAAACCGCCTCTTCACCGCCAATTGCGGCCAGGTAAGTGTCAGGTGAGTGGGAGGCTCTCCACTACAAGTAGTGGTCCTAATTAAGTAACCACTCGCCTTAGACACGCTTGCCTAGACACCGCAAAGTCAGGTTAGGATCAACGGCTGATGCCTACAACTAGTCCTCTATCCTATTGAGCGCGACGTCCTTAGGGCTGAGTCTAGTATTTTTTAATTAAATATTGGTCAATGCAAAATGCCTTATGTGATTTCTGGGGTCCTGGAAAGGGTGATGAAATCCCCACCCAATCTGGATTGGTCTCAAGCCCCTTAAAGTCCGATTAAAAATATGCAAAACAGTAACAACAACTTGCAATCAAATTTTTTTTAATTTTTTTAAGCGCGGCGCAAAGAATCCGGCACAAGATTTGTTATTGAGAAGGGGGAAGATTTTTTTTAGCGCAAAGAATCCTGCAGGCAAATTAACAGAGGAGGAGAGAGAAAACTTACAGTGAGTTTTTTTTTTTTAGGAAACCGATCCGTCGCCTCTACCGCGGAACCGCCGCGAATTGCCACTTGCGACCGCTGATCCGCCGTGGGTTGGTCGCTTCGGCAGTTTTTTTTCCTCACCAAATCGCCGTGGTTGACTTGTTGACTCGGTCCTCCAAATTTCTTCTGTTGTCTGTTGTGATATTTCTCTGTTTGTTCAGATTTGATATTTGCTGTTTTGATCTCTGGAGATTTCCAGATCCGAACTTGATTGTAGATCCTGCAAAATTCAAACAAAGATACCCTTCACAAAATAACAAAATGATAAATTTTTATATTTTTTTGATATTTCAGTTTTTATGATTTTTTAATTTTAGATTAACCCGAAATTGCAAAAAGAAAATAACACGCCATCCCCGGCAACGGCGCCATTTGATTCGTGTGTCAAAGAATATTTAGTAACCGCAATCAAGAACGGCGTCGCTTGGTAGCTAGCCGGTGAGTACGGGTCGGTCCACAGGGATTTTGTGAATTTCCTAGTTGTTCTTACAAGCTAATTCCGATTGGTGTCGGATTGATTAAATCTAAAAACTAAATCTATCTAGATCTAAATCTTGCTAGGGTTAGGTCTAGGGTAGGTTTGGAAATGTAAATAAATCTCACCGCTTTCTATACCCAAATTAAGATCTATGAGGTGTTATGGTAATTATTAATAAAGGGGATTAGAACCATTCGGGAAGGTGTTTCTTCCTCTAGGTTCTTGTCCTTCCTTTATCAATCCTTATCCCAACCTCTATGGAAAACACGTGCAACCGGGCCTTTATACTACGGTATCACCGCTACCTCATGGGATAGGGTGCCGTAGGGAGCGGTGTGTGCATGTATGCATGGAGTCCTATTGATTATATGTGATGGGCAAGAAAGGGATGAGAGATCTCATCTCTGAAAAGCCTTCCTCAAAGCTAACCCTAACAAGCGAGGAGACTACTCGCTCATTAGGGGATTGAAGAACATGCTATCTATTTATCTAGGGTAAGGAATTAAAGATCTAAACTAGGGCAATTAAATAAAACTACTTACTTTACAGATGGCTCTCTCCAAACATTTACACATGGTTGTCAGATCTGAATAGATGAAATGAAAAGAGGCATCGATGCTCTCCAAAAGAAATCTGAATTTTATTAATGAAAGGAGGCATACCTCAAAAGAGGTATTAGGGTCTCTATTTATAGATTCATAGAAAACCCTAGGGTTACAATCGACGCACATCTGCTATTACAAAAATACCCCCTAAGAAACCCAACAATTGCACCGACGCACCGACACGATTTTTCTGCACCGACACGGGCGCACTATGGCCGCGGTTCCGCGGCCAAAAGCAGGGTTTGGCCGCGGTTCCGTGGCCAAATGGGAGGATCATAAGCTCAGTTTTTCTGGCTATGTTCTTCTGGCTTTTCACTTCTTTTTTCTTCACTTTGTTTCTCAGGTAGGCTTCTAGTTCTCTTCCAGATTCCACAGTGAATAATTGTAGTGGACTTTTACCGTTGATTCGTGACGAAGTCTTAAACCTTGCACTGCCTTTGTGCGTTGCGAATTTGTTCATTGCTCTTCGTTTATTCTCCAAAATATAGGCTTGATCAAGATTTTTCCATTTGTTGGTCGTAATCTCACTTTTGTATCGTCTTTTGTCTTTTTCACTGTTTTTATTCCGAGAACCTGTAAGCTGCAACTATGTAGCAGATATGGGTCAAAAGCACCTGATATTTGTAAAATAACTAGGACTGGGGAATATAATAATGCAATATTATGGTATGAACAGGGGGCCGGCGTCGCCGGAATAAGGCTATATGTCGCCGGGTCAAACAATGATTTAGGGGCTCGGGCTTTAAGTGAAGTCTCCTAGTAATCTGATTATACTTTTGGTCTTGCTAGTTTTTCTAGTTGTTATACCTACTGATTCCATATTCAATTTCAGTGAGCTAAATATCACAAAATACATTGTTTTCTATACTGCACACTAAAAACAGATATGGAATTATACTGAACTTGCAAAGAGGAAAGGAATTATACCTATGGGGATTGTGTACAAGAAAATCCTGCTCATGAAGTGTGTGTTGAAGCATCAAGGTCTTATAGTGTATTAAATTTGATGAAGTGCACACTTGAGGAAGGAGATCGTGGCATTTTTCTTATGATATGAGGAAAACATAAGAATTTGGGTGTTGGAGCTTGAAAGACCTATTTGTTTCAGTTGGAGAAAGAAAAAGAGTATGTGTGAATGGGGTGAGGATTATGTAGAGAAAGCATGAGGTGTAGTGTGGTGAGATGGAGGTGGCATGATGGAAGGAGAAGGTGGAGAATTGTGAAGGAGGAGGTGGAGGGATGTGAGCAAAGGTGAGGGTGAGGTGTTGTGAGGGTTTAGTCTAGGATATCATATGCCAACCATGATTTAAAAGCAATGAAACTAAATAAAGAAAAACTTTCATATATAAGAATCTAAATCCATAAAAGAAAATGAAATGTTTATCATAATATTTAAATACCCTTATCTTTATATCTAAACTCATGTCATGTATAAAAAAAAATATCATTTTCATGATATCGCGCACTTTTCTTTGTATTACCATAATAATTACATTTTTACAGATATAATTCCGATACCCAATGTCATAAGCGATATCATTTTTAAAAACTTATTAAATTCATATTTAAAATTATAAATTAATATTTATAATTTTTCCAAAATGTTACAAGCGATCTCAAGACCTGCTATCAAAGCCTCATATTCTGCTTCATTATTTGTCATCAGCTCTGTTAGGGAAAAGGAAAAGCGCATTATCCCTCCTTATGGAGTCACGAAGATGAGGCCTACCCCAGATTTGATTATGGGGGAGCTGTGCTTTCGCTTCTTTACGGAAGATGCCTCATCGAAGTAGAGTTCCTATCGGGTATCACTCCCTCCTCTCTCCCTGTCGATCATGTCAAACGCATGCTCGTCCAGCAATTCGCAATTTAGGGGTGAATCGGCAGGTATCGGATGCTCAGCGAGGAAGTCGGCGATGGCCTGGCCTTTCACCGCCTTGAGAGGTCGGTATGTTATCGAGAATTCCATTAAGAGTAGGGCCCATTTAGCGAGCCGCCCCGTTAGTATCGCTCTTGACATCAAGTATTTGAGAGGATCCGCCTTTGATATGAGATGGACCTCATGCGCTAACGCATAGTGTCTGAGCTTCGTTATCACGAAGATTAACTCCAGGCAGTGTTTTTCGATAGGGGGTAGTTGTTTTCTACCTCCAGGAGAACCCGAGTCAAATAGTAGAGAGCTCTCTCATTTCCTTGTTCGTTCTCTTGTACCCATAACGCGCCTAACGAACCTTCAAGGGCGGTTGTGTACAGGATGAAAGGCTTTCCCTTGACCGGAGCGGTCAGTACTGGCGAACTCTGCAGGTATTACTTGATTTCGTCAAGTGCGCTTTGGCATTTACGATCCCAGAAGAACGGGGTTCCCTTCTTCATCAGGTGACTATAGGGACGGCATTTTCCGGAGAGGTTGGCTATAAACCGTCGGATATACGCGAGCTTTCCTTGGAGAGACCGCAGTTGCTTGAGTATTCTTGGCGGAGGCATTTCCATAATCGCCTTGATCTTTGACGGGTCTATTTCGATACCTCGGTGCCGTGCGATGAATCCTAGGAATTTGCCCGAGGAAACTCCGAACGCGCATTTGAGAGGGTTCATCTTCAGGTTGTATTTCCGAAGACGTTGGAACACTATCTTCATATGCTCCCAATGCTCCTCGTGCGATTTGCTTTTCACTACGAGGTCGTCAATATAGCATTCGACGATTTCATGTATGAGGTCATCGAAAATCTTTGTCATGGCCTTCTGATAGGTAGCGCCAGCGTTCTTCAGACCGAAAGGCATCACTTTGTAGCAGAATATGCCCAGAGGAGTCCGGAAAGCGGTATGCTTCTAGTTTTCGGGATGCATCTTTATTTGATTATACCCTAACGACCCGTCCATGAAGGAAAAGACTTCGTGAGTGGACGTGTTATCTATCATCAGCTCGGTGACAGGTACTGGGAAGTCATCTTTCGGACAAGCTTTGTTGAGATCCCGAAAATCTACGCAGATACGCACCGTCCCATTTTTCTTCATCACTGGGATAATGTTAGCGATCCAGTCAGGGTACTGAACTTCTTGGATGAAGCCGGAGTCGATTAGCTTCTTAACTTCGGTGTTGATACTCATTTCAAGTTCGAGCCGTATTCTTCTTGGCGCTTGTTTGACTGGCTTGACGTCCGGAGATATCGCCAATTTATGCACAGCTATTTCTGGATCTAGCCCCAGCATCTCAGAATAATTCCACGTGAAGCAGTCTTTATACTGCATGAGCACGTCTTTTAGCATAGCCACATGTTCTTTAGATAGCAGCTCGCTGACGAACGTAGGCCGCGGGTCGTTTGCCTTCCCTAAGTCGATTTTCCTTAGGTTGTCCGCAGTAGTATGTATTCCATCTTCCAGCTCTTTTGGCGCCGGCGGAAACTCTGAGATCAATTCACCTTCATCCTCATTTTCGAAGCACCAGGAGAGGTCATTCATTTTTTCGGGCACTCCTTCTTCTGACAGCGTTATCATGTGACAGGTATGAGATCGTTTCCAAGACCGATGTTGATCTGGTTCTACTCTCGCCATATACGTTGCTTTTGGCACATGCTTTTGCGGTGGGGCTACCCTCCAACTGTTGGATAGAGCGAATCTGACGAGTTGATATTGGTCTTCGACCCAGTTTTTGAAGGTGCGGCAGTCTTCAAGATGATGTCCGATCACTCGATGATAGGAGAAATAATTCGGGTGATGAACCTCGTTTGCTAGTTCGAGGTGCTTGGACTCCGGGAGTGTAATCATCTGAGGCTTCACGACGAGGTCGAATATCTTCCTTGTCCTGTCTTGAGGAAAGGAATATTCTCGATCTATCTTCTTCATCAGCGATGGATTCCGGGTGTCCTTTTCTCGATCACGTGACTTCTTGGATCCGCTTTGCCGCTGTCGAACGTTTTTTCTGTTCTTTAACTTATTTTTGCCTCCACGTCGGGCCTTTTTCTTATCTAGGGAATGCGCGGCGGGCTGACAGTGAAAGGCATCGTCATCCTTCGTAGCTTGTTGAAGGAGACGTTGCGTCTTGGCTTTCTCATAAATGGACATTTCGCGGCTGTGGTCGTTCCGAACGTTTTGACTCGCTTCCCTTATTAGCGTGTCCATTTGTTCTTTAAACGACGGACTCGACATCTTTATGACAAGACCGCGTTCTGATTCAGCGTTAGCGTCTTTTAAAAGATCATCCTCTACTTCATCAAGGTCCTTGATGATGTGGCAGCCATGGAACCGCTCCCGTTTCTTGGACTGAACATATCCAAGCCCGATCGTTTTCATTTTTCCGTTGGGCAATTTTCGCTGAGTTCCGGGGACGTTCCAAATCCTGTTGTAGAATTGAGCCTGTCGCGCGGTTTGCTTAAAGGGTATGCCTTGGCACCTCAATAACCTTTTCAATCCCTCTGCGTAGTATCTGGGCAAACGGATCAGTTGGAGCCTGTCAAGCACAGGTTCGGCACCACGCCAGACTTCTCTCTCGACCTTGGTCTCCGTAGATCGATAAAAGAGGATTGCTTTTTCATCCCTTCGTCTTGGAGGCACGTAGAAAGTTTGTAACTCCTGTACGCTGTATATATCGAGCGCATCGAGCTCTTTGTAATGCCGAGGCGGAGCCATCGTGATTTGTAAACTGTGGTCTGCTCCAACAAAGGTTTGCATCGATGGGCGGACGGAGAATACGGCGTTGGTTCCATCTTCGGAGTCGCTGCCAAAGACCAAGATCGGAGCGGATGGTCCGGGTTTATCATCCCGCTTCTGAGGCTGTCCCGAGTAGACTATTTCTTCATCCTCCTTGGTATCGCTTCCAAAGATAGGAATGGGAGCGACGGGCTTCTGTTTAAGCTCCGGCTTATGACACTTCTCTATGTCTTCGAAATCTGGCAGGAAGTACTTGGCGTCTTCATATTTTCAGACTTCGTTCACAGAGAATGGGTTTAGCTCTCCTGTAACGGTGTACTCAAGGCCGTATTTGCAATACTTCATACACTGGTGTTGTGTAGAAGGGATGATGTTGTACTCGTGTAAGCAAGGCCTGCCGAGTAAAGCGTTTTTGCAGGTCTTGGCGTCAATGACATGAAATTTGATGTCAGTGACGAGCAGCTCAAAGCGTAACGTGAGTATTACAGACCCGAGCGTCCGTGATGACTGGGAGTCGAACCCGAAGATGGTGATTTTATCCCGAGCGAGGTGTTGAACGCTCATGCAAATTTCTTTTAGCACCCTTACGTTGAGAAGGTTGACAGAGGAACCGTTGTCAGCAAGTATTTTCCCTATTTTGATGTCATGGAAGTATCCAGTGGCATATAAAGGACGGCAGTGCTCACACGTTCCGAGGAGGAGATCTTCATTGCCGAAAGTGATGTCAGCTGTGTGCACTTCTTCCAGCTCGCCCTTCATCTTTTCTTCGACAAGGAAGGCTTAAAACTGCTCGGACTCTTGTAATGCCTTGATTAGAGAATCTCGTGCCTCCTTAGATAGCAGAAGGGCATCTAAAATGCTTAGCTGTGAGGGTATCTTCCTCAGGTGCGCTAGGACATTGTAATCCACTTTGCTTTTCTTGGGCGGGTCCTTGGCTGTCAGCTTTTCGACGACTCGATCATCGAGGGCGATATCCTCAAGGACTTTTTCCTTCCCCTTGTCTTTTCTGTTCGAACCTTTGTTTGAAGGCCCGAGATTCTTTTCAGGCAACGTACAGTTACGCAACTGAATATTCTCACAGTTCTTTATCTCCTCCTCTTTTCCTGAGGTGGATTCCTTGAAGAGAGAGCCGAGGGCTATTTCTTCGTCAGAATCGCTCCCGAAGGTGAGAACTTGAGATTTCTTAGTATTAACCATGTGACAGTTGTTAGCAGTTCTTTTGCGCTCATCTGTCGTATTTCTCTGCTCCCGACGAGCCTTGCGCTTCAATCGCTTGACGTGTTGTCGGTGGGCAACATATCCTTGCCACCAGTTCTTGAAGGCGTTACACTCTTCGGTAGGGTGCGTGATCCTCCGATGGTATAAGTAGTAGTTTGGATGTGCATCCGGTTTGTCGGGGCACGTACTTTCTGAAGTGCTTTCTTCGAAAGGTGGCACCTTCATTCCCATTGACAGGGCCTTAGCGAATCGTTTCCTCGTCTTAAGCCTGCTTTTGCCGGTAACAAGGGCACTTTGACCCGGTTGGGGTATTTCATGACTTCTCATTACTGGAGCTTCTTCAGCTTGGCGCCGACGCTTGGCCTTTTCGTATATGGCCGTTTCACGCTCTCGGTCAGCTTTGCTCTTCTGAAGAGCTTCGCTCAGTAGCCTGTCAATCAATTCGTCTGATGGCTCCGGGTATTTTGGTTCCGGTTCTGTCCCCAGTCTCTCCGCATCAGGAGCTTCTTTACCATCTATTGACGAGTGAGAGATCATGTGGCAGCTCGTCATATGATCCTCGGGCTCTTCTGAAGAATCGTCTCCTTCATCAGCGTTATCGTCTTCATTCTCAAGGACATGCTTAAAGAATTCGTCCAATGTAATTGGGGTCCGTGCCTTCTGGTTATATTCTTCCAGTGCATCGATATATTTCTGCAAACCTGTACGGTTGTCATCGGGTTGGACGGGCTTCTTGGTCGTCTTCTTTTTCTTTAAAGACTTCGGAGGCTTGGTTCGAAGGTTCTGTCCACCATCACCAACTTTCAGCGTTGGGCGCGGCTTCAGCATCCCCTCAATAATCTCAGGCTCCAGCGGGTTCTTCCACCTAATCGTCGGACATGCTTGAAGGTCCTTTAGTATTCTTTTAGTCTTAGCTGAAAGGGCCACTTCCCATGGAGCTTCTTCTACAAACGAGCATGATGCCCCTGGCGTATCCGTCTTTTTAGAAGCGTGCTGCTGTGGCGGGTTTACCTTCCAGTTTTCAGACAGCGCGAACTTGCCCTGTTGGTACTGGTCTTCGATCCAATTTTTGAAGATGTAACAATCTTCGATTGGGTGACCCAATATTCGGTGGTAAGGGCAGTAATTGGGATTGTTAACATCGCCTGATTGCGTTGGGCATCTCGGCTCTGGCAGAGGGATGAGCCTGTTGTGCAGCGTTAGCTCGAATAATCTCTTCGTCTTATCCCGAAAGAACGAGTAAGGGTGTCTCATCTTTTCTCTGAGTGATCGCTGTTTATCGTTTTGGTGAGCAACCGGCTTCGGGCCACTCGGCTGTTGCTGAGCGTTGGCGACGAAGGTCGCTTTCCCTTTCCCCTTTTTCATTCCGAAGATCCGTCTTTGAGGAGGACGGTCTATGGCCCATCTGGTCCATTTGGGCCATCTTGTCGATCAAGGCCTGGAAAGTGGTCGGCTTGAAGAACATCATGAATTGAGATATAGTCGCCTGTGGGTCTAGGGTCCCTACGAACATTCCCATAGCAGGAGCTTCTTCTATGCGTTGTTCGCATCTCGACCATAGGTTCCGCCATCGAATTGCATACTGAACCCAGGTTTCTCCCAGCTTCACTCTAGCGTTAATTAGTGCGGTGATCGGGGTGCGCTCGCGAATCTTTGTGTAAACAGTAGCTCCATTTCTGCAAATTTCTTGACAGAGTCATTCGGGAGCTCGAAGTACCATTCGAATGTTGTCTCCGACAAGCTGCCAACAAACTGGCGAAGCGGCAGTTTGTCATCACCCCCAGTATTACCGCACAGAGCCCTGAATTGAGTAAACGTGCTGGTGTGGATTACCCATCCCCTTATACACATGGAATTTAGAGATTGTATATCCTGGCGGGTACTTTATTTGATCGTACCAACCCGGATAGGGTCGTCCAGTCTTGACGATTTGGTCGGCCGCTTCGCTCGCCTGATGAGCTCGTATCTGTTGGGCTATATAGTCGTCAAGGGCGGCTTTGGAGATGGTCTCTTCCTTGGCTGCTGATAGAGCCGGAAGAGGGGTTTGATGTCTCCCCTCTGTCGTCTTCAAGGATTATCGGGGGATCTTCGGCTGGAGGGTCCGACTGAATCATCATGCCCACTATATCTTGGAACAGGAGCGCCATTTGTTTTATGATGGCCGCTTGTTCTGCGGCCTCTTTGTCTTTCTTCTCGAGCATTCTTCGGAGGAACTCGGCGTCGGTTTCCTGTTCCTGGCGTTTTTCCGAAGACGTTTCCAGGCTTTCTTTCTGCCCAGTGAGCGCGGCCATCTTCGTCAACATTTCCTGGAGCTTTTGCTGTTGCTCCTGAGCTTTTGTCAAGGACCGTGTGAGTGGTCGATGACCCATGGAGACACGGCTATCCTCTCTTCCAGAAGCCATATAGACGGTGTGCACTACCATGCCCCCAGACTTGGGGCGTTTTGGTTCAGCGCCTTTGAGATTTGTCGAGGACACGGGGATCTTCTCCGGCCTTCTCTGTTTATGGGCGATCGCAGTAGAGGGGTTTGTTGCAACGGGCACCCATGAAGACGATACCTTCTGTGGTACAGTGGGATGGTCCTTCTCTTGCCGAACCTTCATTTTCTTCGGTCGGCGGGAGTAGTCTTGATCAATCACGGAGTCTTGGACCCTTCGCCATATCCTATGGATTGTGGAGGACAGCCGCTGAGGAGGTTGTTCTGGCTCTGCCTTTGTAACATTTTCAGTAGGTGGAGGAGACCTTTTTAACACAGCAGTTGGAGAGTTTTTGCGCACCCTCCTAAGTGGTTCAAAACTGTTCCCAGTTGGAACAGCAGCATCAATTTCCACCATTAGAGCTGGTGGAGTCAGTCCAGAAGGGGAACTGCCCCCAGCTTTCCTTACTCGGTGCCAGTGGCGACGTCGAGCATGTCTTGCAGACGGGACTGGCTTAATTACGAGGGCGGCTTCATCATGCCACCTGCTTTGAGGAGAGGCTGTTGTAGGTGCCAGCCTGTCAAAGACTGACCTCCGTTGAGAAGAAACGTTCAATCTGTCGAAGACTGATTTTCGGGTAGGGGAAGCACTTGTAACGAACTCGCCCGCGGTAGGAGTTGGAACGGCCAGTCTTGTGAAGACCGACCCCTTAGCAGGAGAAGCCCCTTTGACGACTTCGTCTATTGGAGTTGGAATGGCTATCCGCTTCGGGATGACTCGTTCAGGTATTGCAGGCTTCTTCACGGGCCCACTTGAGCTTTGGCCTAGTCTGTTAAAGACTGAGGCGTTGGACTTGGACGACCCGTTGAGAGGGGTTGTGGTAGTGGTAAGCCGATCAAAGACCGACTTCTTTGGAGTCTGCTGCGACAGCACTGGAGCGTTAAAGCTCATTGGCGGGAGCATGGTCCCGAAGAACAACCCAGTGGTGGCTTGTGTCACATGTTCCACCGGCATTGCGAAAATGGATGTCGCTTGGGGCCCGTAAGTTACTCCTCCAGACGGGGCGGAGCGGGAGTTGTTGTTGCAGTTGGTGCAATTGGAAGCCATTTTCTCTACACGGGAGCAAGACACCAAATCTTAGTACCTCGAATCCAGGGGCAACCACATTAAACCACGATTCGTTCGCGAACACGACACACGAAGTGTGGAGTGGAAAGAGGAAAAGGTCCCACCGGGCGTGCCAGAATCTGTTCGCCGCCAAAAGACGCGACCGGGACGTTGGGACGTCCGGCCCGAATTTTGGGGGGCAGATGCTATTTGGTTTTATCCGTCCACCTCTCCAAAGATGACAAGTTAATTTATGGTATCATGTATCGGAAGTTTAGACGGATGCGGCTGTTGTAGCAGACTTTGTCAGATTCCCCCTCGCTTGCGAGGGGTTTTTGATTGTGGGGACGCTCTTCCTTGCAGGCGCAAGCCCCTGCAGTTAATTATGCTACTGCATCGCAGTGACCACTTTCTCCTTCTCTAGATGTTCACTTCGTGTCGTGTGTGTTTGTTTTGCTTTTGGTTGCCCGTGGATTGTATACGGAGACTAATTTATGTTGTCGCCCATAGGGCGTGGATTAGTCCAAATCCGTATTTTCTTAGATTTGGGTTTGGTGGATTTAAGGATCGTTAATCTCGTTTGAGATTAAGATCAACTTAAATATTTGTTAAGGACACGTTAGTCCAATTTTAGACTAAGATCTACTTAACAAGGCTTGAGGATCATTTAGATCCAACGAAAGAGTATTTGGACTCTATCGTTTTAGTTTAGGGACGTTACGGTCCATTGGGTTTAAGGACATCGTATTCCATGAGTTTAAGGACCTCATAGTCCATAGAGTTTAAAGACATCATAGTCTATAGAGTTTAGTTTAGTGACGTTGCGGTCCATTGGGTTTAAGGACATCGTAGTCCATGAGTTTAAGGACCTCATAGTCCATAGTTTAAAGACGCCATAGTCTATAGAGTTTAGTTTAGGGACGTTGCGGTCCATTGGGTTTAAGGACATCGTAGTCCATGATTTTAGGGACCTCATAGTCCATGTTTAAAGACATCATGGTCTATAGAGTTTCTGGTTATCGGGACCCGCCACCTCTCTGAAGACGTTGAAAAATTACGACACATATCAGAGGTGTGAAGAGATGTACCCTTGAACCAATGTTGGTTGGGAGATCTGTGGTCAAGTTTGGGACTAAGACCAATCAAAGAGATTGTGAGCACATGTGCTTGGTTGATCTGAATCAGGGACTTATGGCCAACTTGGGCTCAGTCCACTCAGTTTTGAATAAAGTGTTGAACACTTGCTTGGGCTCAGTCCCTTTTTGTTCAACAATGCTGAGCATTGATTTGGGTTCTGACACCCCTCTTCCTTTTTGTTGTTTTATTGAGTGTTGAACACTTTTTATGGCGCTGGGGCTTTATTTACAGAGCGCTTTCTGTTTCCTTAGCGCCCATGTGAAGAGCGCATGGAGCGCTCGGCGCTGAGCGCCATACTTGGAGCGCTAAGGCGCTTCTTATAAAATAGCGCTCACGTGAGGAGCACGTGGAGCACTTGGCGCTGACCGCCTGACTTGGAGCGCTAAGGCGCTTCTTTTAAAATAGCGTCCATGTGAGGAGCGCGTGGAGCGCTTGGCGCTGAGCGCCAGACTTGGAGCGCTAAGGCGCTTCTTTTAAAATAGCGTTCACGTGAGGAGCGCGTGGAGCGCTTGGCGCTGAGCTCAAGACTTGGAGCGCTAAGGCGCTTCTTTTAGAATAGCGCCCACGTGAGGAGCGCGTGGAGCGCTTGGCGCTGAGCGCCAGACTTGGAGCGCTAAAGCGCCTCTTTGGCAGCTCTGATCAGTTCTATGCTCTGAGAATTAAATTCTCAATTTATAAGAGACTTTGTCTCATGGATCTAAGAACTAAGTTCTTCTTTTATGAGAAGATGTTATGATCTCTTTTGTTTTTATTTATGAGAGATTGTGTCTCATGGATCTAAGAACTGAGTTCTTCTTTTATGATGAGATACTATGATCTCTTTGTTTTTGTGAAAGATTTTGTCTTATAGATCTGTGATCTAGAAAAAGAACTAAGTTCTTCTGATGTGAGAGTTAAACTCTCAAATATGGAGGAGATGTTATGATCTCTCTTCTTTTTATTTACCTTGAGAAGAAATTACTCCCGTTTTTGAAGTTTTTGAAGTTTATGGGGGGGTTCCTCTGTGCAAGACTTGAAGTCTTGGGTCCTTTATATAGGGGAGGCTGATTTGTTGAATCGGTTAAGAAAATATCTCATTGAGAGATTTCTGATTGATTTGGGGGTGTTTCCCACCATTGGATCTTTGATCCAAGGGCTTCTGTTTTACAGAAGACATTTTTCTTGTTATTAATAAGATTGGGAAAACATTTTCACATACAGAATTTATTCTGTATCTTGGTGATGTTTAATCACCATTGGATCTTTGATCCATCGATGCTCTGATTTACAGAGCACAATCTTTCTCGTTTAGAAAGATTTGAGGAGTATTTCCTTAACAGAATTTTATTCTGGTAATTTGATGATTTATCATCTTTGTTGGATCTTTGATCCAAGGGTGGAGAACATTTTAGTTCTAGCGCTGGCGCTCTCGTGCTTTGCACGTGAGACGCTGCCTCAGAGTTTTTGACTCTTGGCGCTTGCGCTCTCGTGCTTTGCATGTGAGGCGCTGCTTCAGAGTCTTTGACTCTTAGCGCTGGCGCTCTTGGTGCCAGCGCTCTTATGAGGCGCTGCCTTATTTCAAATTTCAAATTTTGAATAGAGCTTTGCTCTCTGATTGGGGGAAACACCGCTCTATCAAATTTCTTAAATCCTCAGCGAGACCTTTCTTGAGCAATCCCGACGTTCGCCGTTTGCGCGGCCTCGGCGGGAGTGGGGGCGTCGGTCATGCCTGGAAGCAGGCGAACTGACCGACACCTCCTCAGGGGGTGTGAGCGCGCGGCGGGCATCGGAGTGACGGCCCAGTCTCCTCTGAGATCGGGGTGATGTAACAATTCTGAATTTTCTGTATAAAATTTTTCTTCTTAAAGTACAGAAAGGAGTTTGCAAGTCTGAGCACAATTTAAAAGTTATTTTTTATTTAAGAACAACAAGAAAGCACTTGTAGCTCATTGGTAAAGCCTTGCACTGCTGTGACATAGCCCCTGTGTTCGAATCCCATCAGCCACATATTATTTTTAATGATTTTTCTTTTAAAATTTTTGGAAGCCCAAAAGTTTACACGTGCAATACACGTAAAAATGAAAAGTCTGGAAAATCAAACATGTGCAAAATATTGTATAAACAGAGAGGGACACATGGCAGAGATCCAACGGCCCAACTCTAATATTTGGCCGGCGAGATCAGGCCCCAGACCGGTACCGCCGGGCCCACCGTAGGGGACGGTCTTCGTGTTTTGCCCACAAAACTCTTTGGCCTATCTCACTACCCCTGTTCTGTTTATTTTTCCTGCAATTATCCAGAGAATTAAAATTTAGCTTTAAATCCAATTTTAAATGCATTTTAAATTCTTTCTTCAATTCCAAAACCCTAATTTCACCCTATAAATACAACCCATACCCTAGCGCTCTTCATTATGAAATCTATTGCCAAAATTCTCAAAATTTTCTAAGTCTAAGAAGACTACAGGTGGAGTTATCCCTAGGTCAAATTCCAGCGAGGATTCGAGACGATTCCAGCCACTCCGTGACTGCACGAAGGCTACCCTTCTCTTCCTCTACCTCTCCTCTTTCCTTTTTGCTTGCAAGTCCTATCTTCCCTCTTCTCTTTCTATCGTAAAAATTCTTTTTGTCAAAACTTGTCGGTAAGAGGAGTTATACCAACATTCGATTCTATAATCTTTAAAATTACAATTTTTCTTAAGAACCACTCATCTATATCACTATACCTTGTTTATCAATCATGAAACAAATAATTAGAACAATTTCCACCTTAAAATATCATGTCATATAATTTTAAATTACGTTTTTCGTTTAAATACCATAAACTTTACATACGACATCTTTTAATTATTTTGCTGGGCATACCTTTAAAAAACCTCACGTGGTAATGACCTACCTCTCACATACACACATCTTGATATAGCACGATTTTCTTGAACAATACTTTTGTGGCAAAATATGACTTTTCATCAAAATACCTTAAACTATTAAAAACCCGGATTTCTTTAAATTGTGTTATTTAATTTTTTGCGATTGTGCCTCTACAACCCATTTCGGGGAACCCGCTATAGGATGATACTGATTATTGCACATCCACGGGCTAGTAGGGCGAGATGCAGACCTCCTCACGGAGCATACGATCTCGATGGAATTTTAATACAATTTTTTAAGAAAAACGAAGATTTCTATTTAATAATAAAAAATTATTTTTAATAATTATATAAATATTATCAAACCATATATTTTTTAATATATAATAAAATTCCATGTTTTCTAAACAAAATAAAAGAATTACAAGTTTCATGAAAATACCATCAAGAATCAATACAAGACAAAGTTTACATTAAAATATCTTGAACTATTCAAGCTATGGATATTTTCACTAATATACATCATTCTCTAAAATTCACATTCATGACAATTCTAAATAATATAAATAATTACTCGGGGTTTATTTTGAAAGTATATTAAAATCATTTTTCATAAAACCCCTCGAGTTATATAAAATTACATTAAGGACCCTAGTAAATATAGATTTAAGCGGGACCAATTCTCTTGAGCCTTAGGGAGCCGGAGAAAGTGGGTGCTTGCCTATTTAAGGTAGAAAACTAAAACGGGGTTATCAATGGTAATTGTTTTAGAAAAAGACACAAATCCTGCCGTCCATATGCAGCAGTTACCGATAGCACAAAAATCTAATTCAGAATTCAAATCTGTTTAAATGTCTGACTCAATTTGGGTTTCAGTCTAATCTGAATACAATCCAAACATGAATCCAATCATAACTCCAATTCAACATGAATCTAAGATACCAAACATGACTACTTGAACTTGAACATGAATACCAGAACAATATCATATCAATATAACTTGACTTAACTGAACCATGGCTATATCTTGACTTGACTACATGACTACTTGATACATCCTGAATTGTTTATATAACCAACTTATGTAACAACCCTAAACTTTCTGCACAATTTTTTTTCAAAAATACAAAAAGGAATACCTAAGGCTAAGCACAAGTTATAAATTTAATTTGCTTTTGAACAGCAAGAAAGCACTTGTAGCTCATTGGTAAAGTCTTGCACTGCTGTGACGTAACCCCTGTGATCGAATCCCCTCAGCCACATATATTTTTAATTTATTTTTTCTTTTAATCTTTTAGAAGCTCAAAGGTTTACACGTGCACTACACGTAAAATGAAAAGTCACACAGAAAACAAACATGTGCAAAATACTATTCATACAGACCCTGACACGTGGCGAAGATCCGAGCCCCCACCCCGTAGTTTTGACCGGCGAGATCTTATTTTGGGCCGGCACCATCGGTCCGTACCAAATGCTCCCAAAATTTAACCCTAACACCCCTTTGCTTACCCCACAACCCCCATGTTGTTTGTTTACTCTGAAAATATTCAGAGAGAGATGATTCCTCTCTTTAATTTATTTTTAATGCACATGTTAATTTCATTCTTCATTACCCTAAACTCTAATTTTCCCTATAAATACCACACTGCATTTCACCCTTCCTCATTCAGAATTTCATTACAAAATCTTTCTAAATTTCCAAGTCCAAAGTTGTACAAGTGGAGTTAGCAAAAGGGCAAGATTCCGGCGACATTTCGGGAAGATTCCAGTGACGAAACGACGCATCGACGGTTCCAAAAGCTTCTTCCATCTCCCCTCTTTTTATATATCCTGTAAGTTCCCTTTCCCCTCCTCCATCTCCATTCTAAAATAATCTATTTCGAAAACTCGTCGGAAGCGAAGTTATTCCGACTTCCGATTCGTTTTTTTTAAAACATCATTTTTCTTAAATAATAAAATACCATATTCTCTCATAGTCTTTAACAAACATAAATAAATATATTAGAACAAGTTTCATCTCAAAATAATACATGTTGAAATTTTATTTCACTTTTACAGTAAAATACCATCATGTTTACAAACGATATTGTTATCCACTTTTAACCGTATTACTTTTAGAAAACTCACGAGGTAATGACCGATCTCATCACAACACACATTTTTGACATAGCACGATAACTCTTGGGACATTTGTTATGGGAAAATACGGGTTTACGAATAAATACCATAAACATTCAAAAACCGTTTTCTTTAAAAGGTGTGTTATTTAATTCCTTGCAATTGCGCCTCTACAACCCATTTTGGGGAACCCTGATCGAGATGGTGCGGGTTATCGCACGTCCTCGGGCCTAGTAAAGCGAGATGCAGACCTCCGCAAGGAGCATTCGATTTCAATGGAATTTTTAATGTAATTTTTAAGAAAATGAGATTTCTACAAAATAAATAAAATTTATTATATATATATATATGAATATTATCAAAAGATCTATTTTAAATATATTCCATGTTTTCTAAATCAAAGGAATCACAAATTTCATGAAACCACCTTTACAATTCAACGCCATTCCAAGTTTACACTAAAATGCCATATAAAATGAAAACTAGGTTATATTCACTAGAATATTTCACCTTATAAAAATATACATCTATGAAAACCCTAAAGACAATAATTAATTACTTGAGCTGTACTTTGAAATGTATCAAAACTATTTTTACATAAAACCCCCTCAAGTTATATTAATTTACAATAAGGACCTTAGTAAACATACGTTTAAGCGAGACCAGTTCTCTTGAGCCTCAGGGAGCCAGAGAATATGGGTGCTTGCCTATCTAAGGTAGACAATCTAACAACGGTGTTATCAACATGGTAATTGTCTTGGAAAAAGACACAAATCCTGCCGTCCATGTGCAACAGTTGCCGATAACATCAAAACTTAAATCAAGACTTAAATTTTGTTTAAATAGTCTGACTCAGTTCGAGTCATGGTGAAATATGAAATCAATTTGACTTGAATTCAATTCAAGTATAACTACAATACAATATGAATCCATTTATACCAGAATTCAATCTATATCAACATGATATGACTTGAACCGGACCATGAATATACCCTGATTACATATCTATCCATTTATATCCATTCCATTTACATGATATCACGGTTTCGGAAAGTCGAACAATCTATTACACAAAACAATACAAAATACATTACGGGGTTTATAAAGGGGTAGACTGGTACGGAACATGTTAAAGGTGGCACGAGATGGTCACTAAAAGACGTAATTACATCTATACCGTTGTTTCGTGATATTATCGACGGAGCCTTATACTACGGGTTACCAAAGTCCACGGTGTAAGTTGGACCCCTCTCGTATACACTGGTATATTCTGTACCAAGCTACAACAACTACGTTAGTATAACAAATATAACATTATCTATTTTATCTGTTCTATTCTCTGTCTATTCTTCTCCTTCTTTCTTTGGGACTTACCGAGCGATTGTTCACTGACGACATTCCTATTTCTCTTCTTTTTTGGAATGTTGTCAGGAGGACCCAACTCTGAGGAGTTTGAGACCATCCAGGAGCACTTGGAGCAGTTCACAGAAGACCCTGAGCATTGACCTTATTTGTACATACTTTACTTCTCAGTTCATGCCATTGTTTAGGCATTGCATTCCAGACTTGTATTTATACTCCAGTTGTAGTTGTAAAGAAATGTTGAATAAATAAAAGTTGCTGTTCATTTACATTCATGTCTCTGGTGTACATTTTACTTTATATTGCTTAGATACGCTTAGCGTATTTACTTTTGAGTAAATACGTCGCGGGCCTCGTCACGCCTTCTTACCCGTACACTAAGAAGCGGGGCGTGACAACTTATACCATGGTCTCGGCAAGTCTGATAACTATAAATCAATACAATATACATTACGGGGGTTTAACGGGGTAGACTGGTACGGAATATATTAGAACTGGAACGAGATGGTCACTAAAAGATGTAGATAAACATCCATTACTGTTGTCCCATGGATATTGACGGGGCCTTATACTACGGGTTACCATAGTCCACGGGAAAAGTTGGACTCCTCTCGTATACACTGATACTTTCTGTACCAAAGTACAAACAACTGCGTTAGTATAACAAACATATCCTGTATAACTTACCAGTCATATACCCTCTACTTGTCCTATTCTATTCTATACTATTATATCTTTTGGGACTTAACGAGCGTTAGTTCGCTGACGACATTACTGTCTTTTCTTCCTTTGGAATGTTCGTCAGGAGGACCAGACTCTCAGGAGACCTAGCCCAGCCAGAACGATTTGGAGTAGTTCATAGAGGAGCCAGAATTCTAGGCTTTTACTTGTACTTTTTTCTTTTCAGTTCATATGCCACTGTTTAGGCATCGCTTTCTATCATTGTACTTTTCTTTTCAGTTGTATGTAAATAATGAATATTAATAAAAAGTTACTATTTATATTAAATTTTTTGTCATTCTTGTGTATTCATTAATATTTCTTATTTACACTTAGCGTGTTTACTTCTAAGTAAATACGTCGCAGCCCGTCACGTCTCCTTCCCCATACACTGGGAAGCGGGGCATGACAGTGTGGAGCTGTCCGGTGCCCAGAAGGTGATGGAATCATTCACCGCATGCGGGCCATGGTTGCCAGAGTCGGCACACCGGCGCTCAATGACGCTGAGACGAGCGTGAGCGAGATCGAGGGCCTGAGCGTGCTCATCTGTCCTTTTGAGGACGTCGTTATCCTATGGACGGGAAACTGCGGTTTGATGGGTAGGGCCCGCCGCTTGAACGTGGACGAGTATATCCACCATAGCCGTAAGTCTGTCGATCCGAGCAGATAAGGCGCCGATGAAGTTAGGAGGGAGAGTAGAACCGCTCCCGTCTCCGTTATGGAGGGCCGGGCGGCTCATATTGGGATTGTCGCGGCTGTCGCTCGCCATCGGGTCCAGGACGGAAGATCAACTTTATGTGTGGAGAAGCTTCTGATGCTCTCCTACAGACGGCGCCGACTGATGGAGGTCGGAATCTCCCTCAGATGTTGTCCTCCGTCGATCTGGGAGCGAGCGGTTTTGAGCGGTTGGGATTTGTTTTGGGGGTTGTTGAGCGTGTGGATCTTAATGGGTTGTTGGATGTTGCTGAGGCCGGGCTACTTACAAGAGAAGTCTCGGGGTGGAAAACCACCATAGGACTCTCCGACGATCAAGTTAGTACTGGAGAATTAGAGCAGCGTAGCGGCCTATTGGAGTGAATTTGAGTTACCTGAGTCATCTGAAAGAGGGGTTTATATAGTGGTCACGTGGAGCGAGCCGGCCCGAGATCCTCGCCGTCAGTTACGCCCATGCGTTATGCTCGCGTTGATGGCGGGATCCATCCGTTAATGGCGAGATACGTTCATTAATGGGGGGACATGCCAGCGTGGGACGCGGAACGTGGGGCGGCGGATATCTCGCGTTGGCAAGATATGCGGAGCCGTTGCGAGGGCACATGGGCTCCGTGCTCTCGATTGATCGGGGAATCCGAGAAAGCTCGGCCTGTCAGATGGTTCGAAGACGAGCCGGGAGACCGAGGAAGCTCGGCATGTCAGATGGCTCGGAAACGAGCCGAGAAACCGAGGAAGCTCGATTGTAGGATCGCTCGAAGGTGAGCTGATGGCGGTTTGCTAGGTGAATATAGAAGGTACTCAGGAAGGTCTCCGAAAGGTCGGATGCATTCTTGGAGACGTAGTCCTGAGGAACGTCCCCAATGCATGATATTTATTCCATTTCCGTAGCCTCCGGGACACGTCATCCGCCATGTGTCGTAATCTGAGAAATTCCAATTTGTGAGCATCATCAACCTCACTAAGGGATGTATTTGCATTATAAAGAAAGAAGATAGAATAATTTCAATATATTCACGTTCATCACTATAAAAAACCAGTCAAATATTTAAATGTATAACAGCGGTTGCAGCTAAAAAACGGGGGTCCCATGATCCCCGTGCGCTCCCAATGTTTTTCCCATGTCCAAGTACATATTGCTCAAAAGATAAGAAAGCAAGACTAAGAGGGTTATTATCCAATACAAAAAATATTAGGAGTGTATATGTAAAACAACTTACTCTGACACGAGTACAAATGAAGGTACTAAATGTAAATAATAAAAAGAAAGGGGCTTAAAAGCATTACAACAAGATATTCCTTGTGACAATTGGATTGGGTTAGCTTTCTCATTTTGGATTCTCTCTCTCAAATAAAAATAAAAAATAAAAAATATGGAGTCCGAGTCGGCGCATCTAATTCGCCCCAATTCCAAATCGCTCATCCCCCGCCATCTAGGGTTTGAATTCAGGTAACAAAATCTTAACTGTGATCTAAATCGATCCTTTTCTCCTTCTTATGCTTTCAATTTCATTCGATAACCCCTTGTTTCTCTCCATCGCATGCGAAAAAGGCGATCTTTTTAGGTTCTGTACTTAAAAGTTTCTACCTTTATGATTTGTTGATAAAGTTTCTACCTTTTTGATTTGTTGATTTGTTTATCTGTTTGATCCGTTTGTTTTATTAATATATATGATTTCGTAGATTAAGGATTTTATTTTGAATGCTTGGAAATGATTATGTATGGAATGTCAATAAGGAATCTTTTGATAGGGAAGCCTGCGATTTTGGTGTTGTATACGAAGTCTGAGTTGATTTCTTTGCGATTTCGGCCGTACAATTGGAAATAAGGAACCCTTTGAGGGATTATTAGAGATTTAGATGGATCGATGTTATGTGGAATGCGGGACACCACTTGTCATGGAACACAGTATATGGGGTAGTCTTGGAATGGAAAACATAGCTCTGGTACGTGGAGTGTTTTTGTATGTGTGTGTGTGTTTGTGTGTGTGTGTGTGTAATTTAGTTTCTTTTGCTATCTATTTAGGTTCTTGATAGAAGTATTTAAATTTTCGTATAATTTAACACAAATCTGACTTTATGCATGTTTAACTTAAGTTCTTAATGGGTTATGGGTTAAATTGGAACTTTGATTCTTCCAATCCAATTGAGAACGGTCATTCCTAATCGTTAATCACTGATGATTTAGCGACTTATGGTAACACATGGATTGTGAGTAGGTATGGTATACATTTAAGGGCAAAGCATAGTTCACCTTTGTTTAGAGTATTGGTGGCGCGTGTCTTGTGATATGAAGTGTTTTTGTAATTGATCCATGAGAACGTAATCTTCAGACGGCCACAAACGGCCACAACTCTGTTGGCAATTGGAAGATTGTTTATATATTTTATGTCATTGGTACCTGGTGTGGCGGAGCCAGGATTTTATGCTAGGTCCAGGGGGAAAATTCGCTATAGGAAGTATGTGGGTCTCAAATAGCAATTACTAGAAACAAGACTTGGACTTGAGCAAAATTTAGTTTCGCGCATGAAAATCTTGGTACTTCAAACCATTGGGTAATCAACTATTGTTAAAATGTTAGCTTATTTCTAATGATTTTTTACGGCTCATTTACTTTGGTACATGTAGGATCCAGGTGGTCACTTGCCTTACATAGACCAGCCTTGGATCTGCCTTGACTTTGATGCTTAACAAACCAATCAATGAAGGGTAAAACCATTTTCAGTTGTTTGGATTGATATGATTATGTCAGTAATGATGTTACTTAGATTTCTCAATCTCTAATTTTAATATTGGGTGTCTAGACTTTGGAAATTACGAGGATACTTTATGATGCTCAGATGTATAGAGAACTTGACATTTAAGATTTTCTATATTCGTCTCTTGAGCAATCTTACCACGGTAATTAACGCTGGTCAAGTTCTTTGTGTTCTTTTTCTTTTTTGGTTTTGCTGAAGAAATTTGTTTTCGTACTACAAAAATGCATTTTTTTTGCTTACATGTACCTCGGAAATTTATGCAGTTTCCTATAGCCTTTTATCGTTGTCAATCCTTTCCCAATGGATGAGAAATCTTGAAGGATTTAATCTTTGGTCCCATTAATTTAAACAAAATCGCCAGTCAAGTAGATCCCTACCTACTATTCAGACTATTAGGTTATATGACCAGCCCTTTCTGGTCCATGGTTCAATTGGACATCACAATTTATTTGGTGCCATCACAATGTATCATGCCCACCCAGAGGTTTGGTTTCAGGTTTTCTGCTGCTTTTTGTCAAACTTCTCAGGAATCTTTCTTAATATAGAGCTCCTTAGTTGACCCACACACAAGCATGCGTTTGAATTGGTACTTCAACTACTAATTATCTTCCTTCCTAACTTAAAATTATAATAGTAAGTGGATACTTCTGATCTATTCATGAGAAGGCATGCATCTCGGTTGATTCTCCAAACTATTAGTACTGCAAAGAATATGCCACTTTGTTACTTTTACCTCTATGCTCAATTGCTCATTGAAGTTACTGAAAATGCAAGCCAGTGAAACATCAAAAACATATCTTGTAGATATTCTTATACATCTTTGCAAACTTTTTTCAAGTTACGATTGCGTATGCAAAGGGGGGGGGGGGAGATAAAGAGAAGAGAGTCTACCGATTTGGACCATCTTGCATACCTCAGCATATTGATTTATATCATCATTTGTTGCTGCTATTTCTGCATGCTTCAGCATACAGACATATCATTGTTGCTTATTTAATATTTGAATACATTGCAGTAATTATTTGCTCATCGAGAAAAATTCCATCAAAACATGGATTTATAAATTTTTCTTTTCTTTTTGGTATTATGTACAGGAGGAAGGGTCACATAGAACTTACTGAGAAAAAGGGGAATACATGACTGATTGGTGTCACACTGTAAAATGAAAATATGAAGCAAATGATCGATACAAATATTTCTGGACTCGCATCATCATTGTTACCTATTTCAGATTCTCAGCAGTTTCCAATGGAAAGGGAGTTGGGAAACAATCATATGAGGCATCACGCTCCCTGTATCTCCAACAGCGGAGCTGTTGGGGCTCTGTTCTCAGCAGAATTTTCTTCAAATCTTCATTTCCCTTCTGTTCCACCTAATGAGACACAGTTGATCAACGCTTCATTTATTTCACAGTCATCAAACAACGTCAAACATTTGCCATCAACCCATTCTCCATATTCAGCAGCATGTCAACCATCTGCAAGTTTCCTTCCTAAAGATACCGAGGACCACTTGACTTGGTTTCCAAATTCAGGTCAGGATGCAGCTGATAATATAACTGCTGGGCATAGTCATTTCAATATGACCTCTGACGACCTTATCAAGAACGAAGAGTGGCCGGACTTCACGGATATAATGGATGATAGTTGGCAAGAACTTCTTAATAATACAGATACCACTGGACCTCAGCCGCAGGTACTTAAATTTACAAGGTTTGACTTTTTTGTTTTCAACTTATAAATATTTTTCTTTTGGACCGGTTTTATTGCTTGGTCAGTGTTCTTATGCGACAAATCTGTGAAAAAATGATGCTCAAAAGGATTTGATCAATGTAGCAATTTAAGTTGTTTACTGTCCCATTGAGACTTTAAATTGGTGAACTTTAGTTTCATCGATTCCTCAAAAGCACCAAAAAAATGTTAGTTTAACTGATACAGGTAGTTTCTAAGTCTGTGTTGCAATATTCTTTATTCAATTTGTATAATAAAATGTCTTTCTTAAATTTGTAGCTTGTATGTGGAGAAGCCAACACATCTCCGCATTTTTTAGCCCAAGCCCCTCAATCCAATCCAGTTATTCCTTCTAATAATGGAAAACTTGCTGCTATCAATAATCATGCATCATCCTCTACTTCATCTGCATCCAAATCACGCATGCGATGGACTCCAGAGCTCCATGATTGTTTTGTAGATTCCGTTAATAAACTTGGTGGTAGTGAAAGTAGGTAACACTGTCCTTTTAAATTCATTGTCTGCCTGATAAAATCAAGTACCACATTGACTTGATTTGATTTGATTTTGTAAATTTATTTACAGAAGCCACTCCAAAAGGCGTGCTTAAGCTCATGAAAGTCGAAGGCTTAACCATATACCATGTGAAAAGTCACCTGCAGGTTTGTATTTTGTTTTCTTTACGGTGATAGTCAAATGTCTGATTAGTTTTGTGAGTTTGAGTTAGAATCTTTTTTCTTCTTTTTCCCCCCTCCCCTGTTCCTGGTGGGATTACAGAAATACAGAAGTCATCGTTACAGACCAGAACCAGATAAAGGTCTGTTTATACCTATCCTTGGGAACATAGTTTTGTGAACTTACTTTTTACATAAATTCTTCATTAACTGCTCATTTTAAGCAGCACTTTCTTTTTGCATAATGCATTAATGTTTTATTTAGTTTGTTTCCTCTGTTGGGCACAGTGACACCAGAAAAGGATACGTCTGTGGAAGAAATTCCAGCTCTAAATCAAAAGAGGTGAGCTGACTTTTAATCCAGATATAATTCTATTTTACTAATCTATTCACTTCAATAACCTCTGACTAAATACGACTTGCGGACTCAGAAATTTATCTTACTATCCTGAACCCTTGTCTTATAAAGGATTCAGATGTATATTTCAAGCATTTTACCCTTCTTTGATAATTGAACTTAAGCTGTTCCTATGTAAGGAAATTTAATTTTTATTAGCCATCTGTGAATTTTAGAAGCACTGGATCCCATCAGATCTCAGTAGCTGAGCATTCTTGGGCAAGGATAGTACTAGGATGGGTAGCCTCTTAGGAAGTCCCCATTTTTGCTCCCTCTTCCTTTTAAATGTATTCATTAGAAGTGTTAAATTACAAAACTGCTAACATTATATGCTTTAGAAACGCATAATATCACGCTCCTATTTAGGTCAACAATTTTTCCGTGTACAGTGGGCTGGTTTCACTTTTAAGGGATGAGCATAACTTCTATATTAACACGTATAGACTTATGCTTGATATGTATTTCACTATTTATATCTTTCTGCATTCTGATGAATATAAAGATAAAGACTTTTCTTTTGATTGTCCAATTGTGATGGATGTCATATATTTAGCTGCTCACTAATGGATGCCTAAGCATGTCAATGTTAAAGATCACTGTATTTATCTGTTATGGATAAGTCCACATAATCTATGCATATGGCACAAAATCATCACCGATTTCGCGAACTAAATGAAATGAAACCTAAACATATGGCTTCTGCAAGCAGGGCACAAGTTTGGAGGAATACTCTCAAAGTGGGAGAATGATTGGGAATTTAGAAACCCCAAACATGATTACTCGTGTAGATGATTATAATATTTTTATCAATACCGTACGATACATGATATGTATCCTACGATATAATACATTATTTATTCATTTTGATACATATCGCATAGATGTATCGTAGTGTTGAGATCGTCATAAGATGCTTAATTTCATATCGCATGTTACATTTGGATCGTGTGAGTCACGCTTTTGTGGTGATATGAAAAATAGGTGGCAAATTGCAATATTTTATTACTTAGTTGATGTTAGAATTTATACCCATTTAGATGATATGATTATACGAGGAATGTGATAATGAGATTTTAGGCTTGCTTAATGATATGTGAAATCTGCTTGTTGATTTTGTGCATTGAGGTGCTTGTATGACCCAGTTCTTAAGACACATCTAACTTGAGTAATACAGACATGCGTATAGCTTTGCATCATGCATATGAATATGTGGATCATTAAACATTAAATCATGGTGAGATCAATTTTTGACCCCAAAAAGACCCTTGGTAACAATTTTAAAATACCAATGTAACGTGGACCAATAACCTATGGTGAAGTGCGTGGGCCATTCCAAATCAAACATGCTGAAAAAATTGAACATGGCTTGATATAGTGATCAATTTTATTACTCAATAACCACATCTTTCCCCGAGGTTGTATCTGTTGTTGGTTCTCCATATAAGGATTCGTACCATCAAAGAGTCAGTAGTATTTTTTAAAAATTAGTCCTCTTTTCATCATTTACTGAGGGATTATTTGGTTTCTGTTATAAGCATGAATCAGTTTTTTTTTATAGTTTAGGTTTCCAACTAATTGATTGTTCACTTAACATGAAAATGCTATCCATTTATTTCCTACTCAAGAATATTGAAATTCTAGGCTTCGATGGTCCCATTAAAGCATTTGTGTGATTTTTCTTGTACAGGGATATTGGGATCGATGAAGCATTGCGGATGCAGATGGAAATGCAGAAACAACTTCATGAGCAACTCGAGGTATTCCTTGGAAGGTTTCAAATCAGCTTGATGCATTTTCTAAACTTTCAAATATTAACAGCTCTACCAAGTTACCGAATGAATGCTTTACTGAGATCTCACATTTTAATAATAAAACCGTTGCCAAATACGCAGTCATTTTTCTGTAGCTATCTTTTTATTCTTAGGCGTTTGTCATGTTGAAATTCATCTTTTACAATGTGCCGGGCGTGGACCATTGTTATAAAAGCATACACTTTAAAATATATTTAAGCATCCTTCATGATTTGTGCATATATTCTGCAGTTGGTCCGGTCCTTTAACTTCACAGACGCTTTCGTCTTTTCAAGATTCTGTAACTTGCCTCTTTTTTTTTTTTTTTGATTTAGAGAATTTAGTTGACATTCACATTCTTTTAAAAAAAAAATTCTTGTTCCACCTCAGATACAGAGGAAATTGCAGTTGAAACTTGAGGAGCAAGGAAGGTACCTTCAGCTGATGCTCGAGCAACAATGCAAAGGTGGTGGGGAAACAACGAAAACATCTGCTGAATCCTCGGGCGCAAAACTCAATATTGATAGTTCAAAACCTGAAGAAAATTCTGAGCAAGTGGGCGATAAGCCGAAAGTGCTTGAAACAGAACATCTTGGTGGGTCCGAGTCTCCATCCCACAAGTGTCCCAATAGCCATGCAAACACTTCGACTTCAACAGCAGAATTTATCTGACAAATTTGCTGCGTGCCAAGATTTGATTAGAACATTGGGTGATTTGTATACTAACTAATTCAGTAGATTAGAAGAATATAAGAGCTTCAGCTCATTGTTAAATAGTTTAGAATTGTTTTCATGGCAACTGAAGACATATTATTATTGTAGGATGATGCTCGAATTTGAGGCAGTAATCTTCATTGTACTCTGCATTTGCTTCAACATTATATTTCTTTGTCCTAGTTGCTGATTCCATTTTATATGCACCTCGGATGATAAAGGGTGTTCTGTATGATATTATGCTTTGTTTGAATTTGTAAAATATCGTTTGAATTATTCATTTGTCTTGAGAAATGCAAGAACAAAATGCATTGCGCTTTGCTTTAGGCCTTATAAAATAAAGGATTAAATCATAGTCAGGCAGAAATGGAGAAACATTAATTAGTATTACATTTTCTGCAGGTTGGTTATTGAAAATCTCGTATGGAGCAATATTCTGGTGGTGATGCACACAGGCACTTGGATGGAAAATGTGCGATAATAAAGCTTTTTACAGTCATAAAGACTAGAGTGATGTCTAACATACCCAAAAAAAATAAAATGCATAACCAATTCAGTCTTTATAAATCATTATTTTCTAACAAAAAAGGTAATTATAATAATTTCCTTCCACTTAAAACCTTTATAACAAAAAACAAGTACTTCATGTTTATTTCAAAATGCTCGATAGTCCTTCAGAACACAAGATGCATATCTTGTAACATGCATCATCTCCTTTCACCAAAGCTGACTCTTAACAAATTCGAGAAACTCGAGCTCCACGACTTTGAATTTCCACCTTATGCATCTATAATAAGTGTCTCGGAGTAGTGCAAACAACGGAGCAACGATTTATCATCCATTTATTGTTCAAAATATCAAATTGAATAGTTCAAAAGACAAGGACAAAGCACTTTATCATTTCTTCCTGTCTTCGATCCCAGGTTCTGCTCCATTCAGTTAGCATTTTGGGCATATTGTAAGTGTGTAGGCCACCTTGAACCTGAATTTTCAATCATCACATGATGAGCATGAAGAATCATCCAAAGGTGCCACACATTTGCGCGAAGCATGTATGCATGATTATACATCAGATACTACACAATGAAATCCTCCAATAGACAACAAAGTTCAAATTTGGGTTAAGCTTAATTTGTAGCATATATAATTTGAAAGCAATAGATACGGTATTAAAAAGTAAGTAAATATATACAAAGCTCAAAATTACCAAATGACATTGCAAATCACTCCTAATTTTTTATACTTCCATCTTCATAAAACTAATTACAGTCTACATCTTTTAGGAACACTGGTAATCATCCCTATAATATGTAGGTGTTTATACTCATGATCAGCTGCTCACATATTTGGTCATCATCTAATGTTAAACTAAATTTGCATTTAAAAAAAAAAACCACACTGCCATCTCTTATATATATGTTGGGATCAATTATGGCGCCTGCATTCGCCATCAAAGATTAAGATGGATGATCTATTATTAAATCACACAAAGTCACCTTAAGTGTTCTTTCTTGAGCAATTGGCAAAAATCCACTTTTGAAAATTACTTTCATCTCTATATCTTAGATTAAAATTGAGTAAAGTTAAATTAAGATAGCATTTGAAAATCATTTTGAGATACTAATCTATAGATTAGGACATGAGATATCCTTC
Organism: Agapanthus africanus; assembly: GCA_030015575.1. Classification (NCBI taxonomy): domain Eukaryota; kingdom Viridiplantae; phylum Streptophyta; class Magnoliopsida; order Asparagales; family Amaryllidaceae; genus Agapanthus; species Agapanthus africanus. The sequence goes on along the minus strand of JASDDO010000022.1, from coordinate 827,924,670 downwards.
CATAGATAACATATATATAGCATGCGATATACTTCCATAACGTCAAGGACACTTGCAGGAAACAGAAAGAGGTATTTGTATGCGTGAGGATTTTTTGAGGTGGTCTATTTTATTTTATTTATTTATTTATTCTTCTTTTTTGTGTGTCAATTTCCAATTGCAATACACATGTTAAGGTATCAACATAAAGCTAAGGACCAGACAAACACATGACTGGCTGGATATATGCAGCTGCTATTGCCGAAAATGGATAGATAGATGTATAGATTGAGGTATTTGTATATCAGAAAGTCTATCACTGATAAATCATATGCAGCTGCAAAAATTGAGATATGCATCGCCGATTGTGATCTCAGTTACATAATAGAAACTGAAAGTGAATTTCGCAGGAGCGCTTAACAATAGACTATGCAGTTTGAAATGGACAACTTTTTATAGCAAGTTAAAACTACATGTGGCGTTTGTCTTCAAAATTTTAACAATTGACAAATGATATTACATATTTTCACTAAATTTAAGGGGATCTAGATCCTTCTACACCATGAAATTAATCCACTTCTAATTGGAAACGCATTTAGATTATGAGTGCTTGATTCAAAATGTATATTTAACACTTCTAAATCAATTGGAATAAGTAGGAACGGATCTCAAATATTTTCTGGCAGCAAATAGGCTCCGCATTTAAGGACACGTCATGGTGGAATGAAAAAGTTTAGACTGTTGTTAACATCAAGAGATATTCTTATATAGATTTGAAGAAGGGCGGAGATGTAGAGAGATTTGAGAAGTATAAGACAACTAAAAAGGAGATTAAGAAAGCTGTTCGGGAAACCAAATCTAAGGTCTACAAAGAGATGTACAAGAAGTTGGACACTGAGAAAACTGAAAATGATATATACATAATTGCTCGGACGAGAGAAAGGAAGACCAGAGATTTATGTGCGGTGAAATGTGTCAAAAATGAAGATCAGAAAGTTTTAGTTCGAGATGAAGATATCAAGAAAAGATGGAGAGGTTATTTTGACAAGTTGTTCAATGAGAGCTTTACCAAGGATTTGGATGGATTTGTCATTCAATTTTACGATATAAACCATGATTTTATGCATAGAATAAGAATACCTGAGATTATAGAGGTTTTGAAGAGAATGAAATCAAGAAAAACTGTTGGTCCAGACGGAATTCCTATTAAGGTATGGAGATAATTAGGAGAGATGGGCGTTTGATGGTTGACGGATCTGTTTAATAAGATTTGGCAAACCAAAAATATGCTAAATGAGTGGAGTACCCTTGTACCTCTGCAAGAACAAGAGTGATATTCAAAATTGCTCAAACTACTATGAAATAAAACATATGTGTCACATCATGAAGGTTTGGGAGAGTGATTGAACACAAACTAAGGCATGATATTAAGATAATAGAGAATCGGTTTGGGTTTATACCTGGACAATCGACGACAGAGGCTATTCATTTGCTTCGTCAACTTATTGAACGTTTTTTTAGAGAGAAGAGATCTGCATATAGTTTTTATTGACTTAAACAAAACTTACGATAAAGTACCTAGAGAGGTATTATGAAGGACAATAATGAGGAAGAGAGTCCCAATCAGCTATATTGACATAATGAAAGACATGTACAATGGAGCAGTGACAAATGTAAGGACTTGCAGCGGCCTAACGAGTAATTTTCCGATAATAATTGGCTTGCATCCTACGTTAAGTCCATTATTATTTGTTATAGTGATGGATGAGCTTACTACAACTATCCAGGAGGGGGTGTCTTAGTGTATGTTATTCCTGATGATATTGTACTGGTAAATGAGACAAAATCATGTGTTAATACCAAATTAGAGTTATGAAGGCAAACGTTGGAATCTTGAGGGTTTAGAATGAGTAGGTCTAAGACAATATATATGTAATGCAAATTCAGTAAACAGAGAAGTCGATAGTACAGTGGTATAATACTGAATGGACAAGAGATATCACCGACGATCAATTTAGATATCTAGGTTCCGTCATCCTAAAGGATGAGGAGATGTTTTTTAGAATCTCTATGCACTTCTCTAAAGAACTCGGCAAAATAGCCCCGTAACTACGGGAGAAGGGGTGCCTCCTCACAAAGGGGTCACAGTGACCAGGCCCGGATGACCGTTACCAAAAACATAGGTCTCCGCAAAGTCGTAAGACCATGTATGGAGGTTGACACCTGCCCAGTGTCGGAAGGTCAAGAAAGTTGGTGACCGGTATTGGCTACCCTTCAAGTGCAATTGGTCGTATGTGCTTGCTATATTCCCGGGAAAAATATTTTAGGTTTCCTTCTTAGGTGATCTCAGTATTATAAGCTACATTTTTCGATTCGAAGGCCGGTGGAAGAATGCCCTGTGGGACTTGAGGAATAGAACATGTGTGGTTCGGAATAGAGCAGGGAGGAATTAGACAAAGCAAATGCCTTTTTGTTCACATGGGATTGATGTCCGGAAGAAAGAAAGGATTGTAGAAAAGATCGGTCAACAAGGCTATAAAGAAGGGACTGAATCCACTAATGGGACATGCCCATAACAATAGAGCTAGTAAGGCAAGCAAGGTTCTTTCTATGGATTCCAGGTTCTTTTTAGCGAGATGGAAATCGATCTGGGGGACAAGTGGCGGTTCCAGCTTGAAGAGGACCACTCACTCCGTCCTTCTGAAAAAGGAAAAGCCAATGAACTTTCAAGGAAGAGTTGCACAAAGAGGCTCCCTATGGTCGCCCTGTTGATATCAACAAGCCTATAACGAAATTTCTTATAATAAGAAAGAATTTCTCTTTCTATATTCAAGCCTTCCGTTTTCCCCTCTATCTTCTTCCTTAAGTGAGGAAGAAGAGAGCTGGGCTCCATAGGCAGCTACTAGAGGTGATGCGAATCAGACGATAAGACCCAAAATTTCTCTGTTTCATTTCGTCCTTAGTGGGTGCCTTTTCATTGAACAAACCAAGTTCACTTATAGCAATGTCAACCAGAGAATTCAGGTTGGTTGAAATGGAAGAGTGCAACAGGAATTTTGTACGGTCGTAACTTTCTGTTAAGGTTAAAAAGAAAGTTTTATCGAAGCGCTATTCGGCCTGTCTTAATATATGGTACAGAATGCTGGGCTCCGAAAAAACATCATGGATAGAATATGCATGTAGCGGAAATGTGCATACTTCGTTGGATGTATGGTAGCACTAAAAAAGATAAGGCGTGAAATGAGAATATTCATGCAAAGGTTGGTGTAGCACCCATGGAGGAAAAGATAGAGGAAAACTGCCTAAAATGATTTGGTCATGTGAGATGCAGGCTTACGGAAGCATTGGTTCGACGAATAGATATTATCGATTTTGGCCAAGTCAAAAGAACAGAAGGGAGACCGAAGAAAATATGGATGGAGACAATACGAAAAGATATGGATGCCAAAGTCCTTAATGACAGTGTATTGTTCGATAGGAGTGAGTGGAGACGGAAGATTCATGTGTTTGACCCGGCGTAATTCAAGTATGTGAAAGCATGCAACCATATCGATTTACATTCTAGTTTTAAGTATCTGCCAGAAAAATACAATGGTGTGCTATAAAGTACAAAAATTATTATAGTGCTTGATGCGTATTTGTATGGAACTAAACAGTACGTTAATCTGAACATGCAGTTTCGAATGCACAAAACCCAGAGTCTGAAATCTGGTATACAATAGCCTAAACACGAGGGAAAAGGGACTTCACACCAGAAGAAAAGTTAGCGAAAGGGGTACGAATTATGACGCATTAGGTCTATTTTGCATTACAGGTTTAAAATCATTTTTGAGGCATGCACCATCATATATGAGACAATATAAAATCAAAGACACACACACAGACATGTACATGCACGAGCACGTGTCCGCACACGCACACATGCATGCGGGAATGCACACATGTGGCACCACTATAAGTCATGGGTTGAAAACATATCATGGGAAAGGACACACGTAAAAAGGCTTATATTGCAAAATATCTCAAGTTATATGTGGTGAAGTGTACATATTAATCTAACATAAATCATGAGTGTACCAGCAAGTAGCTAAGACCATAGACGCATCTTTTTCACCAAAATTCATTTATAAATTAAATTAAAACATGGGAGACCTTAGAGTAGTGATACTGGATGTGCATAAAAGCCAGATAATCAATGACCAAAGTTGTTATATCTGGAATTTATTGGTTCTGCTTTATTTTTCCCATTGTCTTCTTGATGCACTGCAGGTACAGAAGAAAAGGCCGCATACTTTTTTTCAAACTCTTTTTCAAAAGCAAAGGCCTCATTTCCATTGCAACCAAGCAGGCACCCACCTTTGGTAGTGTGGCTTGGCTCTAAAATTGAAGGCTTAAATGTTAAAAAGTTAAAACATAAACCCTCAAGAGATAACAGCGAAACCTTCTAAGATGTATGATATCGACTTTGCATTGAACTGGGTAACAAAGACGGCATATAAGACTTCGAAGAAGAAAAAATCAAGATATAATGCACTATTTCATATACTTTTAAACCTATTCATGTGAATGTGATGCATCTAGTAGATGACTAGTCCATACATTTTTGTATTATTATTGTTTGAGAAGCAAGGTTCAGATGAAGGAAATGGGTGCACTTGTATATTCTGCTTCTTCAGAGATATTGATCACAACTCAGAAGGAATGCATCTATAGTCACACATCCAAACTCTTTGTAATATAGTTTCAGTTTCTAGACAAGCAAATTCAAATTTATGCATGGATATTATTTGTACAAAATGAGTCATCCTTGAACCCAAATTTAAAATTTTGGGGAAATTTCTTTTATCAATTTTGAGTGGATTTATAATTCAAGATAATATATGTTGTATTGTTGTTTCAAATCAATAGGTGCATTCTCCAAATTCTTTGCCTTATTATTGAGAAGCAAGTCTCAAAGGAATTAGAAAAATCAGTCGGCCAGAAGGAATGCATTTATAGATCACATGTCCAAGTTCTTTGTCACAGAGTTGCTCGAGGAGCAAGCTTCAAAAATCATAGCGGATACATCATACACGAATAGTATCTTTGATTCTACATTCGCGGGTCACATTAGTCGCCCTTGGTCACAAATTGAAAAGTTGAGATGAATTTTATATATTTAGTATGTACAATGATGCCACAAGTTCATGTTATATATACCCACATACATTTTATTCTTGTCACCTGCAATATCCAACAAGAGAAAGATAAAAGACAAATTTAAGGTGCGCTTATTTTACCACTTGATCTTTCTTACTATTTGAATGCTATCTTTACTCCATCGTTCGGTATAATTCATTGGTTGGCATGATTTCTTATGGAGCTTAGCTTGAATTAGGCTCAAGTAGATTTCAAAGTGCTTCTATTTCATTATTTTTTTTTATTACCACACAGAATTTCTCCTCATGATTTGACACCAAAGATTTTAGATATAAGCTTTGTTGTTGTTGTAATACTCTAAATTTTTGTATTTTAGCAATTATTAAAAGGTTATATCTTCCATCAAACTTCAATGCTATTGTAGTATAGTTGTAGATCTTGATTCTTGAGGTTTATCCAGATGACTAGTTAATAAAATGTACTAAAATGTACTCCAATATATTATGACTCTGTTTGAAACTTTAGATTGTAGTAAGGAGGAGGGAATAAAAAAAACCCGCAAAGGATGGATTTTGAAATCTTAAAAGAAAAAAACAACCACCATCAAAACCCGTCTTTACCATATATTTTGTGTTTCGTAAATCACACAACTAGTAAATCAAGGAAAAATGAGGCGTAGCATGTAGAAAATGCTACATCGCCAAGTCGGACTCAATATACTACCTGGCGCTACATTGAATTATAAAAAGTTGATATTCACATACATTATGTAATCTTATCTTTTATTAAAAATAGGATATATCATGGAGGGTGGTGTTGTACCTACCAAAGAACATGGGAAACACTACCCTTGAAGAAAGCTCTATCGAATCTAATGCTGTCAGGAAGCGAAAAATTACTATTACCCGTACTTTGAAACTTATAGAAGCACTTCCAAAGGGCCAGACACAAGAAAAGATAAGCTTCAGAGTAGAAAAAAGTAATTTAACTTTTCCTTCCATTTGTAAGGTATATCCGATTAAACTTTGTCAAAATCTTGTGCAAATTCGTGTTATATAGGAGAAAGAAATTGTACGCCGTGAACTGGTGAATAAACTAAGTAATAGGAGATGATGACAAATTGCATTCAACTATCAAATCCTGTACCACTGAGGTAAGCTTATTTTCCTCTTCCCCAACACTTCTTATTTGGGAAAGCTGCATATATTAGATACTCTCTCCGTTTCACAATATAGGCCTTTTATTGCTCTTTTATTTTTCATCAAAATATTAGCCCCTTTACAATATCAAGATAAAACTTTGATTACCGATAATAATCAGTACTAAATTTCCTAAACCAACCCTCAATAACTTGTTTAAATATCAAGAAATTAATGAACACTTAATAGGATTGAAGTGGGAAATTTACATTTATAACATAGATTTAAGAGCATTCAATCTTTTCTTAATATGTATGCAAAAGCAAAAAAAAAGACTTCTATTGCGAAAATTATATCATAAGCATAATAAGAAAATTAGGTATTTATGAGAGGTAGATGATTATGAAATATGCACCAATTTTAACTTGCGATTTTATTGCTTGTTGAAGTTTTAACATATTATTGAATTCAATAGAATTAGCATTAAAGTTAAACCTAAGTAATAAGTATAAACCATAATGGAATTTACTTTAGGTGGATATAAATTCATGAGTACCCCTAGTTTACCATTTAGCTTAATATTTGAATATTATGGTAAGCTTATGACTTAACTGACCGACTCATGTTTCATTGGTAGAATCATCAATTTTGCTTCACAAATATTAAATTATATATGACTTTTAATTAGACAATTAAGTTTCTACTATCGTTCTTGAAGGAATATATTTTGCTAATTTTTCAATCTACATATACAGCCATGTTATATTGGAAATTCAAATTTATTTAGTGTACTAGATAATTGCTAATGTAAAAAGGAGTTGCGAGTTTGAAAACATTGTTGGCAAGTGATGGCCGACACAATCTGACTGAAAATGATCTAATCAGCGGCTATGATTTTGCCTTTCTAAACAGTTCGGTTAATTTTTACTTGTTTTTTTTTTCTTTTGCAGCTCATGGTGGCATCACTGATCCCAAAGTTTGATACTTTGAACTGCAAAAACTGGTAGTGAGCAAGATGAGATTGTATGCAGATTTTAAAGTATAAATTAAATAAATTTATGTTTGTCCATCTACAATACTTGGTATTCTGGTAGATTTAGCTATTAGTAGATATATGGGAATCTCTTAATATGATACTTAGATAAATTTTTTGAAGAGAATTACTGAAAGCGACACTAATATCAATAATTCTCAATGGAAAAAAATGTTCATAATCACTTCCATCTCTCCCCAATCACATGACATCATAGCTTTCTTGAGTTATAACTAAGAAATTTGCTGACATATCAAATCGCTTAAAATGTGTTGCCAAATGTTATTAAAGTTAATGGAACCCCAGTTTAATAAACTGAAATTCCGTATGCATACAGACCCTGATTTCATGTCATGGTTTTGAAAACCGTTTTGCTAAATGTGCCCATCTCAGCATTTACTCAATTCAATAGCTATAAAGTTTGTATTACAAAAGGCTTGCAAAGCAAATTTTTAACATAAGGAAACCTTGTATATAACATGATTCATAGTTGATAGTCCATACAAAAACAGTAAAAGAGAAGCCTTAATACAGTCCCGATATCATATGTTGAGAACTGAAAGAAGTCGCCGCTAATAATAGTTACAGCAATCAAGACACTACGCTAGCAACATAAAAATTCACAAATGTAATGTAGTAGGCAAGGCTCAAACATAATTGCATATAATCACTGAATTCATGATCTTCTTTTCAAAGTGCATATAGAGCTCTTAGGTTTTTTAAACAGAAAAACTATGGTGGAGGATATGCCTGAAAGATCGAAGAGACGAAATAGGATGGGAGAATTAGGGATTATAAAGTTTAGATGATTAGATTTTATTGGTTGGAGAGGCGTTGGAGATCCTGCAAGGGGGGGTGGGGGTGGGGGTGGGGGGAGCACATCAGTTGAGGGAGGTGAGATTGTCTGGTTCATGCTTAAAACCAGATGGTGTTTAAAGGACTGAACGGGCGAAACATATGGTAGTAGATTATAATGGAAACTCCCCAAATGAATTTCTCCTCTCCTTTGATTTTCCCTATAATATGAGATGTGGTTTAATTGCACAAAACACCCGTCTAGTTTACCCTTGTAGTAATGACCACACCTCAAGTGATTTATTAGTGCAAACACCCGCACTGTTCATAGACCAAAACCCTAAAAGTCACTCAAATTGAGCTTTAAATAACAAAAACAAGTTATAGAGTTAAATCAAACAATCATTTGAGAATATGAATGCCCGGTTATAAGGGTTTGGGTAAATGAGCAACGGCGGTCTATGCGCTAAATCTTCTACGAGTAGACAAGTGTTATGCAGGATAAAATATAATAGGGGTTTTGAGCAATAAACCATGGATTTTTACTCATTCAAAATATTCATTAGATTTTAGTGGAAACAAAAAATAAACCCCCTTTAAGATAGTCAGGATGTTTGGTCATTTGGATACAAACAGGGGAGCTTGTTGCATCATCAACCTAGCTAATTATGAATAATTGATGTGATATATACAACTAAATAGTGATGTGCAAGCTAGACATGAAGAGTAAGCAACTATATCACAAATTGATCAACATTTGTGACATGTGGGGTCTCAAAAACCGGATCAACACGACAAGCAGATATTAAATAAAAGGAAGCACCCAAGCATATCGAGTTTGATGCTGTTTTAGGTATCCTCAAGGAGAATAAACTAAATAAATTGGTTTCGCTTTGATTCGTAGTTGTGTGGAACTAAACAAGATGCTGATTTGACCGACAAGCTGCATTTTCAAATGCCTAAGACTCAGAAAGGTCGTGAGCTAGCGTCTGAAATCTGATATACAAACCTAAACACACAAGGGGAAGGGCGGCCTCACACTAGGAAAAAGTAATTAACAAGGATATAAGTAATCACGCCTTAGGTTCATTTTGCATTTCCAAGAAGTGTAAAATCAATTTCGGAGACATGCATACCATTTCTTCACCGTGTGTGTATGTGCGTAATACTGTGGAGACATGTAAGTGTGCAGATTCAGATGAAAGTGAAAGCATTACATACCGATGCACCTGCAGGATGATTATAATCCTGTTCCTGTAGGAAGACAGACATGTAATTTTACCTTTGCACCGTGCCTGAAATCATGCCAAACATCAGAAGTCAAAAGATCAGATATCAGAACCAGATGAAAGTGAAGCCTTTTCTAAGTTTGTATATCACAACAAACAGTACTGAATGATTAGGATCTGATCTCAAATATTTTCTGGCATCCACACAGCTCTACAATACACACACATATATACACACATATATGTATCACCCAAAATAGAAATAAACACACACATGAATGAATGAATGCACATTTAGGTGTACCAAGTATGTGAATGCATGCAACCATATGGACTTTGATTCTAGGTTAAATAGCTGCCAGAAAAATACAATGTGCAATAAACTATACAAATTAGTACGGTGCTGATGTGTTTTTGTATAAAACTAAAAACAGGACGTTAATCTGATCAACAAGCAGTTTCGGATGCATAGAACCTCAAAAACGTCCTGTGCCATATATTTCAGATATACAGAAGCCTAAACCCATGTGGGGAAAAGGAGTTCAAACCAGAATAAAAAAGGTTAGCAACAGGGATACAAAGTACGATGCATTAGGCTTATTTTGATTTTCAAGTTCCAAATCAATTCTGAGACATGCACACATTTATAACATGCAAAATAAATTTCTGAGACATGCACATGCATGTGTCCGCACGCACGCAAATGCACACGTATACACGCACGAGCACACACGTGCACATACAAACACATATATAACTAATATATGTATGTTAGTATGTTTATAAAAAGGACTGCATGATTATCCTGCATTGGCAATCGCAGGACATGTGGCACCACTATATTGATTTCTCCCAAATAATTAAAAGGCCTACATTGATTTTGCGTAAGTCACAGGTTGAAAGGATATAATGGGAAAGGACAAATTTTGAAAGTTTATATTGGAAGATTTCTCAAATTTATGCGGTGAAGTGTGTACATCATTTTAACATAATTCATGGGTGTACCAATGAGAATTTAAGAGCATACACATAATTGTTTCACTAAAATTCTTTTATAATATTAAATCAATGAAAAGTGACTACTTATAGATATACTGGATGCACATAAATGCCACGTTATCGATGGCCGAAATGGTTACTTCTGAAATTTATTTATTCTGCTTTATTTCTCCGATCGTCTTTTGATGCACTGCAGGTACAGAAGTAAAGGGCACGTATTTTTCTCAAATTATTTATCAAATTGATGGAGGCCCTTTTCAGGTCTCCGTCAGATGTTGTCTTCCATTGATCTCCCGGTGGATTTTGGTGGTGATCTTCTGTTGCGTGTGGATCTCAATGGGTTTTGGTAAGAAGGGTGATATGAGAAGTTTGGCGCCGAGTACCTGCAAAGAAGTCCCGGGATGGTTTGGTACCACCAAGGACCCTCCGACGATCAAGTTAGTAATGAGATCCGAGCAGAGTAACGGCTTAGTAGAGTAAAGAATGGTTTACTTGACCCCTCTGTGATGGGGTTTATATAACGGTGATGGCACGCAGCAGCAGACGCGAGAATCTCGCCAGCAGTTACGCTTCCGACGTCACGCCCGCGTAGAGAGCGGATCGCCTATTAATGGAGATCGCGGGGGCGTGGAACGTGGGATGTTGCTGGCGGAGAATCCGCGCATGGCGAGATTCACGGAGCGGCAGTTACGCCTGTGAGCGGTGTAGCTGGTCGGAGGGACCGAGGAAGACGGCCTCAGTTAGGGAGCTCGGAGATGAGCAGGGGTAGAGGAGGCCGACTTGCAGAGGGCCCCGAGGAGGGCCGGCTTGTGCTTGTGGGTCGGGCACAGGGGTTGCCTGGTCAGCCCCTGTGGCCCTTACTTCTGAGTTTTGGGACATGTCATCTGCAACGTGTCCAGATCTTGGAGACCGCCAATATTGAGCATCATCATTAGCCCCTCACTCTTGTCCCGACCAGCTAGCGGGTCGGGTCAGGAGTGGACTGCTAGGCCTCCCAAGGTGAGCTCCTTTCTAAGGCTTTGCCGGGACGAGTTCTCGGGCTGTCAGTTGTCTTTTCCGCTAGCGAATCAGGGCGAGATCTTTGCATTTAAAGAAGGTGCGCCGGTTCGTGCACTCTGCAACTGAAGCGACGGTCCACGCGTCAAGCGTCGATTGGCTGACGCGACGTATGCAGGCCTGCGGCGTCTGATGGGATGCGGTCCAGCGCAGGATCGACACGTGGAGCGATCGGAGCCGTTGGACGCGGGAAGTCGTTTCGATGGGAGATGACGGGCGTCGTTGGATGAGGCCGCTTGCAGCAATAAACAGGGGTGAGGTCCGCCCTTGGGCCTCTACTCTTTCATATTTCCCTCTCTTAAGTCCTGATTGCTCGGCGCTCGTCTCCTTTCTCCCGCTTTTGGCCCCTGAAGATTCCCTTTTTTCAAGGTTAGATGTTTTCCTTTGTAGAGTTAGTAAACGTTGTAGAAGTAGGCTCTAGGGACCCTTTAGTTGTGTCCGAGTTCCCCCGGGGAGCAGGGGTCAGATCCTCTTCCCGGGATCGTGCAGCGGGGGCAGCCCCTAGGGAGGTAGCGGCAGATGCGGCCCTCGGTTTCTCGTGTTGGGTGAGGCATGAGGACGAGCTCGCCAATGCTCGGGCTCGCTTCCACATTCCCTCGGACGACAGCTCAAAATCGTACATGACGACCATTTTAGGGCCTGGGTGGCGCATAGGCCCCGCCGCTTGAGGGCGCAATGAAGGTTCGAGTTGTCGAAAAAGTGGACGCTCCGACTGGCCAAGGAGGGAGAGAGGGCGGATCAAGTACGGGGCAGGAAAATCGCCCTATATTTGGAAGCTTTTTGGGGTGGAATGCGTCTGCCCTTCTCTCCTGAGGTCGTCGCCACGCTAAATTTTTTCGGTCTGGCTCCCGGCCAGTTAGTGCCGAACTCGTGAAGGATCTTTCTCGGGTTCTTAATCCGTCTAAAGTTACAGACGGTCCTTTTCAGCCTCTCCCTTCTCGATTTTTCTCTTGTCTTTAAAAGTCACCCTGGTGGTCGAGCGGGCGACCCGAGATGGGTCTATCTCTCTTTCAGAAAGCGGCCGGGGGGCGCTGCTGGGACCGGGGTCGTGGCCTTGCTCTCTTCTATTCATGATTGGAAGAAGAAATTTTTTTTCGTTTCCCCTCCCGAGGGCGAGGACTGGCCCGTGCCTACCAGTGGTCGAGGAAGAAATGTTTGCCGGGGAACCAGTCCGATGACCCCGCCGCGGTGAGGATGGCGTCATGGGAGCCCATTCCCCGACCTGACGTGCTGCTGTCCGAGTGGGTCCTGAGCTGGGCCGGGCTCAGCCCTGTCGAGTTCGTCGGTAAGTTAGGCTAGCTTTTGGTTTGTGTTTTGCTCGTGTTGCTGACTTGTTGGGTATTTTGCTTTGTGCAGGATTCATGGACTTCGACTCGCTCAAAGCCTCCATACGCCAGCTTAGGCAGGTTACGAAGGCTGGGGGCACCAGGTCTTCTCGCGCGAAGCCCGCCCCGGCTCCTACTGCTCCGGTGGTGGCATCCCGTGAGCGTTCGGGGGCGGATCCCACCCCGGGTCCCAGCAGAGCGTCGGGCCGGAAGCGGGCCCTGGTTCTGGAGGACCCGGACTCGGAGGAAGAGATCGGCTCTCCCTCGGAGCCGCTCAAGAGGAGCTCCCAGAGTTCTTCCCGGGGCCGGCCCTCGCCGATCGTGGTAGAGGAAGGGGGCCTTCGGTTCGCGGTGCCATCGGAGCTATCCGTTGCGGATAGCCTTCTACACGAGATAGAGGCCTCGGCCGGGGGCAGAGTTCCCGGGAGGACTTTCAAGGCTCAGCTAGCGTCCATCGTCCAGGAGTCCGTGCAGGTAAGTGTTTGGTTCATTGTGAGATTCGGTGCCTCCTTCATCTTTCTGATATTTTTCGTGTCTCCCAGGTTCTCCAGCACGTCGCTTTCGCCTTGCGTATGGAAGCCGAGGTGGTAGCCCCGGCGCTGGAGGCTGCGGGCCGGCTCGCCTCGCTGGAAGAGAGCTCCAGGCGGGAGCTGGAGGCGATGACGGTGAGTATTGCTGCCTTGGAAGGCGAGGTGGAGGCCGGGAAATGGGAGGTAGCCCGGTACCGCGAGGCCGTCGTGATTGCCGAGGTCAAGCTCGAGGATGCCCAGGTGCTCGCCGGCAACCTGAAGAGGACGGTGAAGACCCTCTGAAAGGAGCTGGGGGCGACGGCCGAGGCGGCCAAGTCGGCTGAACTGAGGGCGGTGGAGGGCTACAAGAAGTCGAAGGACTTCTATGACGACTTGGCCATGGCTACGACCCGCATTTGGCATGATGCCCTCGATGCCGTTAAGGCCCGGATGCCGGAGTTTGCCGACGGAGATCTCCGGGCCGAGTTCCCCCTCACGGACGCCGATGAGCAGGGGGAAGAGGTTTCTGGCGAAGAAGCCGCCGAGGACCCCGCACGTCACGTGGTGGAGGTCGAGGACCTTGAGGTCGTGCCTGACCTCGAGATATAAAGCCCCTGTTTTCCTCCTTTTATTTTGTTTTTTTAAAAAAATTTGTAAGGCTGGGGAGCCTTAAAAAATACCCTTTGTAAAGCTTTGTCTTTGGTAGTAATAAAATTTTTCTTTTGGCTTCATCGAACCGCGCTCTACCATCTGTTTGTGAAGAATGCTCGTAAGATATCTCTGCTTGCACCATTGTGTTTTCATGTCAGGTTTGCCACTTGTCTAGCAATCGCCCGTCGGGTTAATTTTGATCACTTGCCGACGAGCATGCCAAGCGCTGCCGACGAGGTATCCCTATGCTATCACTTGCCGACGAGCATGCCAAGCGCTGCCGAGGGGAGATCACTTAGACCTGGATAGATCTGATGCCCCTCACTAGGGTCTCGGATCCTCTGCGGGTGACGGGAAGAGCGCTGTTCACCGTACTTGAGCCGAGCGTGAGTGGGCGCCTGCTCGGTGGTTCCATGGAGGGTGCCATCTTTTGACCTCTGTCAACGCTAGTATCGACCACCAGCCACGGGTGACTGAGCAGGGTAGCTGCTCGGTTGCCTCTTGCGAGGGCTTTCTGATCCCTGGCGTTGCGGTAGGGAAGCTACCCACCAGGGACGACCGAGCAGGGTAGCTACTCGGTTGCCTCTTGCGAGGGCTTCGATCCTTAGCGCTGGAGGGGCTGTAAGAAGCCCACTAAGGATGACTGGGCAGTGAAGCTGCACAGTTGCCTCCTGGCGAGGGCTTTGATTCCTGTCGGTTGTGGTAGGAAGCTATCAGCCGGGGATCGTTGAGCAAGGACTCGACTACCTCTGGGAGGACTTTGGTCCTTAGCGCTGGAGGGGCTATAAGAAGCCCACCAAGGATGGCCGGGCAGTGAGGCTGCGCGGTTGCCTCTTAGCGAGGGCTTTGACCTCTGGCGTCGTGGGTAGGCAACTATCAGCCTGGGATGAACGAGCGGGGTAGCCGCTCTGGTGCCTCTTGTGAGAGCTTTTGATCTCTGGCGTCGTGGGTAGGGAGCTATCATCCGGAGTTGACCGAGCAGGATAGCTGTTTCCTCCAATCAGAGCAAAGCTCTGTTTGAATTTCAAAAATTCAAAAATTGAAGCAACGCTTCGGATCCCTTGTGCTGTGCGCAGAGCGCCACGTGTCAAAAACAGACACGCCAGCGCAAGGAGCGCTGCGTCCAAGGCAGCGCACCCCAATCAGAGCAAGGCTCTGTTTTAAAATTCAAATTTTAAATAAAGGAAGCAACGCTTCAGATAACTTGCGCTCTGCGCTGCGCGCCACGTGTCAAACAGTGGTACGCTAGCGCAGTTGCGCTGCGCTCTGCGCTGCGCGACACGTGTCAGCGCAGGTGCGCTGCTCTGCGCTGCACGTGTCAAGCGCAGGTGCACTTGCACCAACTGTGCCAGAATTAAAACTTAAATAATAAATTATTTAATTAATCAGAATTAAAATTCTAGAAAGATCTTTTTAATCTTATAAAAACAAGAAGATTATCTTCTGTAAAACAGAGGCCTTAGGATGAAAGATCCAACGGTGGGGAAATATCCCCAGATCAATCAGAGAAAGATCTCTGTAACTAATCTAACAAACTAATTGGCCTTATATAAAGGCCCCTAGACTCCAAGTCTCAGATATACAGACATCCTCTAAAAAAAACTTTGAGGAAAACTCAAAGAGAAGAAAGGCAAGCCTTTGAAGAAAGAAGATCATCTTCTTCAAGGTAAAAAGAATTAAATTCTTGGAAGAACAGAGATGAAAATATCTCACAAAAAGAAGAATTTCTTCTAAAAAGATCAAAGATCTAAGAACAAGATCAAGATCTTCAATAAAAAGAAAAAGATCAAAAAAAAGATTCAATCATAAAAGATAAAAAAAGTAATTTACTTCATCCCTAAATCTTTTGATCTATATAAAGGCACAGCCTTTTGATGAACCATTGGTGCTTGAATTTTGAGGTAAAACCTTTTTAGAACTAAAAACATTCTTTTCTTTGATCTAAATTTGATCAAGATGCGCTCTGCGCTATTGAACAGTGCCCTGCATTCTTAATTTGCGCAGTTGCGCTCCTTGGACTGGCGCAAGTCACCAGAGAGCGCCGTGTCAATCACAAAACAACCTGCGCCTTGCGCTTCTAAACAGAGCACTGCGCTCTTAAATTGGCGCAAGTCACCAGAGCGCGCCACGTGTCAGCAGCGCACTGCGCTAACAGACTTGCGCTCGTCAGAACATGACACGTGCCACCTCCACATGCGTTGGCGCCTTGCGCTCCTCAATTGGCGCAAAGCGCCTGACAGGCCATGTGGCGCACTGTCAGATTATTAAATGTTGCGCATTATTAAAAAAGGATAGAGCCCAATTAAAAGACCTAACAGACCAAAATAAATGCTATGCATTTAATTAAAAAGTCCAATGCCATGCATTGTTTAAAAGGGCAGAGCCTAAGCAAAGGCTTAACAGGCCAAATATAAATCAAATGTTAGACATTTTTCTAACTGGACTTAACCCAATTCTGGCAATAAGTCCTCAAATTAAATTGAACTGTAACACCCGAGCCCAATGCTACTATTTCAGTTACTGGTTGAGCGTAGTGTGGCACTTATTTCATTTATCTTGCTTGATGGTTAATTATTGTAAATTCTACCCGGAAATTAATTTCTGCATATAACAATTTTTGGCATCTAGAATAAAATTAAAAATATTCATCTTGGCCTGCTTGACACCCCTAACCCTGTTGTAGCGTCCGTGTATCGTGTTCTCATCCCGTTCAGTGAAACGGGCGAGTTTGGACGGCTACGTGCACGTACGTGTGTCCGTTTTGGGGGTATGCTTTTTTGATCATAAAACACTTCATTTTAAATTTTGGATCCCGCCTAAAATTCTATTATTTCAATTTCGAATTTTTGGACCCGACCCGGGCGCGATTTGGAAATGTTTTATTTGGCGCCAAAATCCCAAATTTTAATATTCTTTAAACCATAATATAATTCCTTAACCTTATACTCTAACAGTAAAATATTTCCAAAATATTTTTAAATCTCTTAAATAATTTTTTCCCAACCAATCGAATCCTTCATAATCTCCCGCGGGCCCCACACCTTTTCCTCATCTCTCTCTCTCTCCACTTTCTCTCTCTCTCATATATTCTCTCGTACTTCGCTTTATCATTCTTTCTCTTCTTGCTTCATGTCTCGTTTCTCATTTTTTTAACTGTTCTTTTGTTGCCGGAATTCCGTCGTACCGGTGATGCTTCTCGACGTTCCAGCGAGGTACCCCGACCCGTGTGGTTTCTTTGTTCGTCGTTTGAGTTCATTCCGCGAACCGTGCGCCCGTCGCGAGTTTTTCCCGCCGACGGTTAACGTTCCGTTTTCCCGATTCGCGACCCATCGAGGCAAGTTAATCTTGCTACATACTATATAATTCATTTTATACCTATTTAAATAAATACCATACCTATAGTTTAAATCTAGTGTCCCATGTTTAATTTTGTAACGTTTCGATGTTCCGTTTCCATCCGTTTATATCATATTAAATCTAGATCATGAAAACTTATCTTGTGACATACTAGATTACATTATACTGCATCCATATCAATTAAAATATATATCGTCGTAATATTTCTTATTATTATCTTTAATTAGTTTATAATCTGCATTTTATGATATTATATATTTAAAAATACTATAGTTTACACATGAAACGTCGTTGAAAAAGCGGATACGACAAATCTGAAATTTACTGTACACCTTAGCTTATAAAATTCATTATAAATCATAGAAAAATCATTAGTATACGTTCTTTAGTTCGTTACGAAGCTAACTCAGAATACTATAACTCTATGTAATATTTACTTGCAAAATAAATTGTTTAAATAACGTAAAATGCAAATGAAAATGTCTCCAAACTGCTGTCCAGGGAAATTCCAGCAGCAAACTTTCAACTTCGAATATTCATAACTTTTGTAGGGACAACCTGAGATGCTTATACTTATAAAACTGAAAACCTTATTGAATTATCTTTGTTTTGGTATAAGACATGTCCCTTTTGGAGAACGTTTGTTATTTTTAAGCTATTTTACAAATTAGGGTGACGCTGAATTTCTGTACGGAACTTTCTTGTGCATAGTTAATCAATACCACTTTTATAGTTATTAATCGCTTTGAATATGCTATCCATATTAATATTATTATATCAATATTTATATCACATATTGCTTAGTTGTACATCCCACATTACCATTTTATAGTTTTATAATTTTTCGGATACCCGTTTGCATCCATCGCATTTAAGATACATATAATTGCATCCATAGATCACATTACTACATAATAATGTGATATTAACACTCCATATTTAATAAATTGCATCCTAATTAATATTGAAACTATAAATGTAACCCTAATCGATAACTGTGCATCCATATCCTTGAAATTATATCTATTTGCATATCATATTACATGTTCCAGTTTATTGTTCTGATAGTACTCATGCTTGTTTATTTATACACATGCTTATGTTAGTTTGATTATGAGCACCCACATGACATCTTGTGCTTCCTGACATGACCTGTTACACTTCCTACTTGACATGACATGGTACCGTACACTCTTGACATGACATGACACCTTTATACATTACCTGGCTTGACCTGATATACCATGGCTTTACCTGTTACCTGATCCTGTGTCTAATGCCAACAAACATAACATGTAGTCCTCATGGACCGTTCCTGTTGTCTATCCAGACAAACCTGCTTTTACCTGATCCTGTGTTGGCATTAGTTCTTGATTACTGAATACCTGACTCGACATACATAACTTGGGGGTATGGGGAAATCAAAGGTGAAACCTGACTTGTAACTCAACAGTTCGATACCTGTTCTGATCAGTCTTACGGGCTAGGCCAGCCCCGGAGTGATGATGCTGACATCACTCGCCCATCCTGCTACCTGTTACTGCCTAGCGGCACGTCTCGGATTCAGCCCCGAGGATCTTGACCGTGGTCCCGGGCATGCACGGGATACTATTGAGTTACATCGATGATTCATCAATTTGATTTCAAAGACTCTAGAATAGAAAACCTGATAAAACAGTTTAGTTACCCACTGCACACTACTCTGCACTACTTGATTCATATTATTGCTACTCTCGTTTTATTCATGTTTATATTACATTACCTGCTACACTGTTCATATTATATTACTTGATGACATGACGCGCTGACGTCTGGGTTTTGCATGGCCCAGATTCCGTACCGCTGCCGCAGTCCGAGCAGGAGTACTTCAGCCAGTAGGCTGAGCTGTGAGTTCTGTAGTAGTTAGTTTTATTTCCTGCATTTATTTCCTGATGTGAGCCCGCATTATGGGACATACTTTTCAGTTATTTGTATTGGATCATTTGCTTCCGCATTTATTTATTATTGACTCCTGTTATTCTGGATTATGGACATGTTTTTAGATAGTTTTATCTTGTTCTTGATATCTCTACAACCGTAATGTGACTGTGGATGGATACTTCCTACCCACAGGTAGCATGGTTGGCTATGTCACGTGCCCAATTCTGGCAATAAGTCCTCAAATTAAATTGAACTGAGCACAATTGCTCTCCCAACTCAATTTACATCAGGTTCAAGGGTACATCTCTGAACTCCTCTGATATTTGTCGTTGTAATCCTTCAACGTCGTCAGAGAGATGACGGGTCCCGACAACCATACATTGCTACGGACTGTAGTGTCCTTAAACTCAAGGACCGAAATGTCCTTAAACTAATATTCGTCCCCAAAATGGGAATGTTGGACCGAAATGTTCTTAAACCAATATTCGTCCCCAAAATGGGAATGTTGGACCACCATGTCCTTAAACTGGTAATCGACCGCAAATTCTCTAAACTAAACAATAGAGTCCAAATACTCTTTTATTGGATCTAAACGATCCCGTTAAGTTGATCTTAGTCCAAAATTAGACTAACGTATCCTTAACTAACGTTTAAGTTGATCTTAGCCTCAAATATGGCTAACGTATCCTTAAACCAAAACCCCAAACCCAAATCTAAGAAAATACGGATTTGGACTAATCCACGTCCTACGGGCGACAACATAAATTAGTCTCCATATACAATCCATGGGCAACCACAAACAAAACAAACACCCACGACACGAAGTGACCATCTGGAGAAGGAGAAAGTTGTTACCGTGATGCGGTAGCGTAATTAACTGCAGGGGCTTGCGCCTACAGGGAAGAGCGTCCCCACAATCAAAAACCCCTCGAACGAGGGGGAATCTGACGAAGTCTGCTATATCGGCCGCATCCGTTTAAACCTTCGATATACGGTGCCATAAATCAATTTGGCATCTTTGAAGTGGTGGACGGATAAAACCAAATAGCATCTGCTCCGAATTTCAGGCAAGACGTTCATCGCGTCTTCGCTGCGTCCTTCGGAGGGGAACAGTAGCTGCTCGGTTGCCTCTTGCGAGGGCTTTGATCCTTCAGGACGGGGACCGAGCAGGGTTACTGCCCAGTGCCTCTTGGCGAGGACTTTGATCCCTGTCGGTTGTGGTAGGAAGCTACCGGCCGGGGATAGTCGAGCATGGACTCGACTGCCTCTGGGAGGATTTTGGTCCTTAGCGCGGGAGGGGCTGTAGAAGCCTACCAAGGACCCTTGGCCAGACAGGGTTACTGCCCGGTGCCTCTTGGCGAGGGCTTTTGTCCTGAAGGATAGCCGAGCGAGAGATCCTCGGGCTCGACTGCCTCTAGGAGGGCTTTTTGATCCCCGGCGTTGCGGCAGGGAAGCTGCCCGCTGGGGATAGCCGAGCGAGAGATCCTTGGGCTCGACTGCCTCTGGGAGGGCTTTTTGGTCCTTGGCGTTGCGGTAGGGAAGCTACCCGCCACTGTTGTAATTTCCTCTTCCTTTTTGCATGTACGGCCGAAGAGCCCATAATACCTTTTGAATAAACAAGGTTTTTCCTTCTTTTCCGCAATGTTCCATTGATCCTTATTACATTAACAACAAACCCTAGGAAGAGTTTACATTGCTATAAAAGAAAAGTACAGGCTAGTGGATGACTTTATTGGCTTGGCCCGAGCTCCCTGAAGGACTGTTGGCCCCCGTGCTTGGCATAAAGTACGGGGCTCCCTGAGTTCCGGGCTGGCCGTCCGCTGAAACGAGCATGATCTGACCGATGGTCAGGTCGGCGGGAGGGCGATGCTGCTCTTGCTCGCGGTCGGCCTGCCGTTTGTCCCTTAAGTATGCGGCGAGGTACCCAGATCGGATGAGCTCTTTGATGTAGTCCCTGAGTTGCTTGCAATCCTCCGTGGCGTGGCCCAGTACCCGGTGGAAAGCACAGTAGGGGCCCCGGGTTCGGTTTGCGGCCTGACGCGGGATCGGAGGGAACTTGAAGAACCCCTCGTTCTGGGCTTCCTCTAGCAATACTGCGAGGGAGACGTTGAGGGGGTATACCCCTGGAACTTTGGATGGTAGGGCTTCTGGCGCTCCGGCCTCTCCTCCCGAGCCCTTTTCTTCTGGTCGGATCGTTCTGCTCGGGGGAGGTTAGCGTTCACCTCGGATTCCAGCTGAACCTCGCGCTCGGTCCACTTCTTGACCTCGGCCATGGTCTTAGGTTGCGCCAATACGAAGGAGCGTAACCACTCCTTGTGCCTCAGACCAGATCTAAGCGCCATGATGACGGTCTCGTCCCGGTGCTCGGGCACCTCGAGAAGGGCATTGTAGAAACGGGTAATATAGGCCTTGAACGTTTTCTTGTCCCCACTCTGAACCGTGAAGAGATAGTCGACCGTGCGCTTCTGTCAACGGTTCCCAACTAAATGGCCGAGGAACTGATTAGCCAGCTCGTCAAAGGTCGAGATCGAGCGGGGCTTGAGCCCCCGGAACCAATCCCGACCTGCACGGATAAGGGTGGCCGGGAAGGCCCTGCACTGGACGGTATCGGAGTGGTCCTGGAAGCTCATCCCCGCAGTGAAAGCGTCCAAATGGTCTTTCGGGGCGGTTTTTCCGTCGAACAGAGAGACCTTTGGGGGCTTGTTGTGCGAAGAGACGTGGACGGCGAGCAATTCCTCGATGAACGGCTTTGTGAGCGAATCGGAGGCGTACTTAGCCCTGTCGCTCGAGAGGTGAGCCTCCCGGCGCATGCCCTCGATTTTCTTCTCGAGGGCGTCGAGCCGACCATGGTATCCCGAGGAATCGGCGCCTTGGGATCCCTGGCCTCCGCTGCGGGTGACCTACGTCTGGGAGCGGCCCCGGTCCCTCTCGATGAGGTGCCTCAGATCCTTGGGCGAGGTGGCTCTCGAGCCGCCGAGGTGAACCCTTTCTGTGCGGCCTCGCCGAGGGTGGTGGTGTCGACCATGCCTGTGGATAGGCGAGATGACTGACATCTTCTCAGGGGGATAAGGGTCGCGAGGAGGCTCGAGGCGAGGCGTTCTAGCGGCGGACCTTGGTATGGAGCCGTGGGGCGCCCAGCGGTCCTCAGGGAGTCCCGGCTCGAGAGATCGATGGCAAGGGGTCGTAGCCTTCTGGTGGTCAGCCGTCCAGACAGGGGCAGGGCCTTCTGGAGGCGGTGGAGCGGCGATCTGGGGCCTAGGCCCAGCCGTTTGGACGCGGACGAGCGCCTCCACGAGGGACTGTAGCCGATCTATCCGGCCTGCGAGGGCATTGATGATGATCGCTGGAGGAGGCTCATCCCCGCCTTCGGTGAGTGGAAGGCGGCGGCTAGTACCGGGATCTTCAGGATGGTTGCTTACCATGTGGGCGGAGATCGGAAGGCCAATTTTGTGTTTTGTGGAGTTATGTTCCCACAGACGGCGCCAACTGATGGAGGCCCTTTTCAGGTCTCCGTCAGATGTTGTCTTCTGTTGATCTCCCAGTGGATTTTGGTGGTGATCTTCTTTTACGTGTGGATCTCAATGGGTTTTGGTGAGAAGGGTGATATGAGGAGTTTGGCGCCGAGTACCTGCAAAGAAGTCCCGGGATGGTTTGGTAGCACTAAGGACCCTCCGACGATCAAGTTAATAATAAGATCCGAGCAGAGTAATGGCTTAGTAGAGTAAAGAATGGCTTGCTTGACCCCTCTATGATGGGGGTTTATATAACGGTGATGGCACGCAGCAGCAGGCGCGAGAATATCGCCAGCGGTTACGCTTCCGACGTCACACCCGCGTAGAAAGCGGATCGCCCATTAATGGAGATCGCGGGGGCGTGGAACGTGGGATGTTACTGGCGGAGAATCCGCGCATGGCGAGATTCGCGGAGCGGCGGTTACGCCTATGAGCGGTGTAGCTGGTCGGAGGGACCGAGGAAGACGGCCTCGGCTAGGGAGCTCGGAGATGAGCAAGGGGGGTCGAGGAGGCCGACTTGCAGAGGGCCCCGAGGAGGGCCAGCTTGTGCTTGTGGGTCGGGGGGGTTGCCTGGTCGGCCCCTGTGGCCTTTACATCTGAGTTTTGGGACACGTCATCTGCCACGTGTCCAGATCTTGGAGACCGCCAATATTGAGCATCATCACAAATGTAAAGGACTCAGTTCGATTCCAACCAAGTAGACACCCCTTAGTATCACAGGGATCTAGAATGAAAGGCTTAATAGTTAAAACATATAGGTTTGCAAATTTGCATGGAACTGAGTAACAAAGTTGGCATATAAGACTTATAAAAATTCAAGGTATCATGTACTATCTCAAATACTTGTATACCTATACATTATGTGAAGATGATGCATCTAGTATGTGACCTGTCCAAACATTTTGTCTTATTATTGATCGAGAAGCAAGCTTTCGAAGAAGAAAATGGGTCAACTTGAAGAATATCCTCCTTCGGAGATACTGAAGAGAGCGAACGCATCTATAGTCACCTATCCAAACCCTTTGTAAGAGTTTCCGTTTCCTACAGACAATCCAAATATAATGCAAATACAAAATTCATCTCAAGTTTCAATTTGTGACCAACGGTGACTAAAATATGGTTTGTGTCACGCCCCGCTTCCCAGTGTACGGCGAAGGAGACGCGACGAGATCCGTTAAGTATATACTCAGAAGTACATACACTAAGTGTATCTAAGCAATATAAAATAATTACACAAGAGACAAGAAATAAAAAGAACAGCAACTTTTATTTATTAACATTCTTTGTACAATGCATGAAAGGAAATACAACTGAAATAAAAAGATGCCTAAACAGTGGCATAACATGAAATGAAAAGTACAGAAAGGAGAAGTGTATAATGAAACTAAAGTGCAGGGTCTTCAGCAAACTGCTCCAAATCTTCTTGCGATGGCTCGATCTCTGCCGGGTCCAAATCACCTGACGACATTCAAAGAAGAAGGAAACAGAATGTCGTCAGCGAACAGGTCGCTCGGTAAGTCCCAAAGGTGGGGAAAGTAGAAAAGAGACAGAATAAGAAGATATATTTTAAAGTTGTATTATCCTGTAGTAATATCGTATTGACGCTGTTGTTTGTAGCTTGGTACAGAGGGATGCCAGTGTATACGAGGGGAGTCTCTATATGCCAAAGACTAGGGGCACGTATAATACAAGGAACCGTTTATGCCACGGTACCACAGCAATTGGATTCATATTAGGTGTATTAAATCTGACCACCTCGTGCCACCTTTAACACCTTCCGTACCAATCTACCCCTTAAACCCCGCGATATCTTGTTTGTATTGTTATCTTGTAAAATTTGTACTGATTGTATGAGTGATTGACCGACTGACCGAAATCATGATATCAGGAAACGGTTATAACCGTAGAGTCATATAAATGGAATACTGAGAATCATGTAAAAGGAATATATATCCATGGTTCGGTTCAGTCAAGTTGTATAAATTGATAATTGTGTTCATGTATTCATGTGTTCATATTGAATTGGAAACTTGTAGATTATAGGTTGACTTGAATCATATTTAAGTCAGATTAATCAGACTCAAACCCGAGCCAGACAATCAGGAATGTGAATCGAAGTCTTATAATTGCTAGGGTCCTTAGGGTAATTTATAAAACTTGAGAGGGTTTTATGTAAAAATACTTTTATATACTTTTCAAAATACACCTTGTAACAACCCCAAAATTTTTATACATTTGTTTTATCTCTCTTCAATAATATACCGTATTTATTTGTACTTGGTATCTTCCTTTTTCTATTAAATTTATTATTATTTTATTTCTCAATCTATTATGTATTTTTTTTCTAGGTACAATTTCTTTTTCTTATATTTAAGTTTTTAACTTCTCATTCTTATTTTTCCTTTCATAAATATTTAACCCAAATCCATTATTCTTATTCTCTACAGCCCATCTAAAAAGCCCATTTTCTTTTTAAGCAACATCATATATTTAATTCTAATTAAATATATGCATGAACAACCTTGTAGCTCATTGGATAAGTCCTTGCATTGTTATTCCATAAGTCACATGTTCAAATCCCCATTCTTGCAATTATTTTTATCATTTTTTTTATTCTTCTCATAACCTACAAATGAGACCTTTCATTTCCAAAATGAATGGTGACCTTTCATTTCTCTTTTAATTCTCATGTTAAATGCATATATTATTATTCACCATTACAACATCTTTATTTGTCCTCCTCTATCTTTTCCTTCCTCATATTTTTCTATCTCTCACTTCTTCCTCTTCACCAAGATGACAAGAAGAAGAACATGAAGAAGTCTTCAAGAAGGCCTCGCTAGTAACGCGAGGCTATCGGCGGATAGACAAGCCCGGTGACAATACCGGCTTGTGCATGTAAGTCCCTTCTCTCCTTCCTTCCCTCCATCTCTTTCTTCTTCTCTTTATATTTCTCTTGTTTTATATTACCATGAAAAACTTCCATTGACATATCATTGTTCCTAAATAATTAATTAAATGGATATATATATAAATAATGAACACACAAACATACACACATATATAGTTTGTATAGTTTGTAAAGTCTTTTTCATTACTCTCAATTCACATGTTAAGATTTCATAGTGACCAATTAGGATTGCATGTTTGTTGTTTTATTTTAAATCACTTTATTTAAAATTTGTATTAAAAAAAATGATGAAGTTACGAATAAATACCATGGTTTTCTCATTTCTCACATATGACATATCAATACCTTTAGTTTTAAAATAATTTTTATAAATTAATTTTTAACTATGAAAATTTCAGGAAATTTACATATGATAGAATATATTATTTTGTACACGCTGTAAAAATTTTAGATCGATCCGCATAACGGTTTAGGAATTAAATCGTATTTATTCACTGATCGTAAAACAGAAAACTGCAGCTATCGGTCAACTTCTAGGACATATAACTTGGTATACCGGTATCCAAATTGAGCAAACTCAGGTGTTTTTGATATCTACATCGAATGATCTAGATTTTCTTAGTTTTATAGTTTTACTGAAAACCCATCTAGGATAAAGAAAACTGCGTTACAATATTAAGTGACGGATCTGGACAGAATCTGTTCCGATTCGCACACTGTTTTTAAATTGGACATAACTCGAACACCCGATGTCCGTTTGTGACAAAATTTAGATGTGTAGATGCACCATTGATAGAACTATAATTTTATGTATATTATATTACTTAGGAATGCATGAAATAACCTGATATAGGCTTTGCAATAGAATATATAGTTGCTGTCCAGAAATCTGAATTTTTGTTTTAAATGCTGATGTTAAAATGATCATAACTAGAGCTTCAGAAATCCAAATCTTATGAATCTTGGTGTTTTGGATAAGTACATCGAAATACCTAAAAGTTTCTAATAATCTTTGTAACCTGAAACCCGATAGAAATTAACTCAAACTGCGTTTTAAAAATATGTGACGGTGCCGAATAGATTCTGATCCGTTTTGCGCGACGATACGAAAACATATATATCTCTCAAACCGGTAGTCATATTTAGGTAAAACTGGAACTCAAGCATGCAAAACATTTAGAGCCATATTTCTGTTTATATTTCGCATTCGTTCAACTTGATTAATTAGTCGTACATAATATTTCTTTACAGCATTGTTTATGGTAGTTACTCGAATAATATACTTGACTCATTTCATGTTATTCGAACATGTATACATATTTAGCTTGATCATTAAATTGTTGTATGTACATAAAGACGATAATTAAATACTTGAGTTGTATTTTGAAAAATATACAATAGTATTTTTACAATAAACCCCCTCAAGTTTTATAAATTACAATAAGGCCCCTAACAATTATTGAACATCAAATTACCTTCTTGTAGTCTGACTCGGGTTAGAGTATGACTATTTCTGACTTGAATGTGATTCAAGTCAATCTATATTCTTTTATATTCCAACTCAAGATGAATACATGAATTCCAGATTCCAGTTAACAATCTATATAACTTGACTGAATCGAACCATGGATATTCCTTTTACATGATTCCCAGTATTCCATTTACATGACTCTATGGTTATAGCCGTTTCCTGATATCATGGTTTCGGTCAGTCAGTTAATCACTCATACAATCAACACAATTTTACAAGATAACAATACAAACAAGACATCGCGGGGTTTAAGGGGTAGACTGGTACGGAATATGTTAAAGGTGGCACGAGGTGGTCACTTAAGACGTAATTACATCCATGCCGTTGTTCCGTGGTATTATCGACGGAGCCTTGTACTACAGGTTACCAAAGTCCCCGGTGTAAGTGGGACTCCCCTCGTATACACTGGCATCTTCTGTACCAGGCTACAAACAACAGCGTTAATACAACATGATAATATTATAATACAGCATTAAAAGCTACACTTTCCCTTTCTTACTCTCTGTCTATTCCTCTCTTATCTTTGGGACTTATCGAGCGACCTGTTCGCTGACGACATTCTGTTTCTCTTTTCTTTGAATGTCGTCAGGTGATTTGGACCCGGCCGAGATTGAGCCATCGCAAGAAGACTTGGAGCAGTTTACTGAAGACCCTGCACTGTAGTTTCATTGTACACTTTTCCTTTCTGTACTTTTCATTTTCTGTTATGCCACTGTTTAGGCATCTTTTATTTCAGTTGTATTTCCTTTCATGTATTGTACAAAGAATGTTAATAAATAAAAGTTGTTGTTCTTTTTATACTCTTGTCTCTTGTGTAATATTTTATATTGCTTAGCTACGCTTAGCGTATGTACTTCTGAGTACATACGTAGCGGACCTCGTCGCGTCCACTTCGCCGTACACTGGGAAGCGGGGCGTGACACACCTCAAGTATTTATTGTTCGTCTTTAGAGTTGTAATGAGGGTGGATTTTATGTTGTGACGTTTCTAGTGAAAATATCCTAGTTTTAGGTATTTATCTGTAATATTGATTATTTGAAATTCATGGTATCTTAGGGTAAAATTTAGTATTGTGATTTTTAGAAAAAGTTGGAAAATTTATATTATAATAAAATAGATATTTAAATGGTAAATATACCTATGTTTATACAAAAATAATTTTAATAAATATTTCATATTCCAAAATTCTCATTTTCTTAAGATGTCGTATTTTAAACCTTTCGAGACCGAATGCTCGGAGGTCTGAAGCTCGCACTACTAGCCCGAGGGTGCACGATAAACCGTACTATCCCTAACGGGTTCCCCAAAGATGGGTTGTAGCGGCGCTTTACAAAGATTGTAAAATACTAATTCTTTAGAAAACGGTTTTATAAAGTAAAAGGTATTTATTTGCAAAGTGTAATTTTCCGTATTTTAGATTCTAGGCTTTCCTAAGCCAACTAGCCTATTTCTAAATGGTCTAAATGACAAGCCGTTAGAAGTCTCAAATCGCCTCTTCACCGCCAATTATGGCCAGGTAAGTACAAATGAGGAAAGGAGAGATCCGCTCACGAATCGTGAGACGGACCTTTTAAAGTTAGCTTTGCTCACTTGCCTAACCTAGACACCACAAAGTCAGGTTTAGATAAACGATCGATGTCCACAACTTATCATGTTTTCCTAATAAAAGGTATTTATTTAAAAGTGTATCAAAGCTAAAACTTTTAGAATTGATTTTATTAAGAAAATGGTATTTAAATGAAAGTATTGTTTTTATCGTATTCTAAGTTTTGATGATATCATTTAGGATTGTATTTGCGTGTGTGTGGAGGTAGGTCATTATCTCGTGCTCTACTTTAAATGTATAGCAAAGTTAAGGGGTTAAATGTGAAATCGAAACATGATGGTATTAAAGTGAAAAAATACGATAAATTGGAAAGGTTATCATTTCATGTGAGAAAACTTATTCAAATTGATTTTTAAAAGTTTAATAGTCAAGATAAAGATGTTTAGGCATGAATGTATTGGTTAGAAGTGAAATTTTATAGAAAACCGAGTCGGAAATCGGATTTGTTCCGATTCCGTCGGGTTTCGTAATTTCGTATTTTAAAGAAATAGAAAGGGAGATAGAATGGGACTTACGGGTTTCGATTAGGCAAAGGAGTGTAGGGAAAACTAAGGGAGTTGCCGAGGCGTTGCTTCGTCGCCGGTTGTTTCTAAAAACGTCGCCGGAATTCCCGCCGGAATTTCGTCGGAGCTTCGCCGCGAACTTGTTTTCAAAGCACACACTTCTTGGAAAATTTTGAGAGAGTAAGCCTAGGATTTTGGGATGAGAGGGTAGAGGGTAGGGGGTGTATTTATAGGGTAGGCTAGGATAGGGTAGATGAAAGGTTTTTAATTAAAAAAAATTGTAAAAATTATAGAAAATCATTAAAAATTGTAGTAAATGGGGTGTATTTAACTCTCGGAAACCGATCCAATTAAATGGTGTGTGCAGTGGAGTTGGGGAGACGAAGAGGCAACTTTTCCGTTCAAGGGATTCGGCGGCGCCGACCGGTCCGCCGGCCGAGTCAAGGTGCCGGAAGGTAGGGGGTCTTCAGGTGGGTCCTCCCTCTAGTATTTTTAATTTTTTAAGTGCAGTTAAATTTTTGGGAGTTATGGTGTTTGGACTGTTGGGCTTCCAAAGGATTTTAAACAAAAACAATATAAAAATAATATGGGGCAGGGGATTTAAACTCCGATGGCTTGATTCAGCAGTGCAAGGTGTTACCAATGAGCCACAAGCTCCTTCTTGTAATTATGGTGTGAAATAATTACTTAAAGTGGTAACAGCAATATTAAATACCCCAAGTATACTTTAGTTTTAAAACAATTTTATGTACACTAAAAAATGGAGTTATTTAAAAAACAAAATAATTACTTATATATTGTGCTCAGGTTAAAATACTCCTTTATGGATTTTGAAAAAAAAATTGTATAGAAAAATGTATAGGAAAATTATGGTTGTTACAGTTTGGTTACAAAACCATTGTTTTAAAACCATGGTTTCACAACACTGGCATGAATATTATTTGTAAAACATGAGTCGTCCTTGATCCCAAATTTTAAAATTTCGGGCAATTTTTTTCTTTTTATTTTGAGCAGGATAGCATAAGTTGTATAAAATCCTTATCTTGTGCATGTTAGTAGGCACATTGTCCAAACTCATTGTCATATTATTCCTTGTGAAGCAAGTTTCATATGAAGAAAAATCGGTTGACTAGGAGGAATGCATCTATAGATCACATGTCCAAGTTCTCTGTCACAGAGTTGCTTGAGGTGCAAACTTCAAAATTTATAGCAAATACATGAATAGTATCTTTGATTCGTCTTCCTAGGGTCATGTTAGTCACCATTGGTCACTAATTGAAACCTGAGATGAAATTTGTATTTTTTAGCATGTTTGATGATGCCACAACACCATGTTATATTTCGCAGCAATAATCTCGATGGTTACGCACCACCATCACAGCCTTATCAGCGTCGATGCACCGATTAGGAATCCACCAAATCAAATAAATCCTATCGGCGAAAATTCTAATCTTGAAGACGATTCAGAGTTTGAAGATGATCAATCATCCAGAGCACGAAGATGGGAAAATTATGATTATTGCTAACGGGTTGCCTTTCTTTGATAGATCCATGAATACAAATGAGTTTCTTGATTGGATGTTGGGACTAGAAAAATTCTTCGAGTTTCATCCGGTTCCGATGGGAAAACGAGTTCCACTCATGGCTTATAAACTCAAGGGTGGCGCGCAGACTCGGTGGAAGAACTTACAAAAAGATCAAGAAAGACAAGGGAAAGTTCTAATTAGAGACTGGTTGAGGATGCAACGAGAGTCGAGAAAGATGTTTCTATCCAACTCGATCGGCTCCTGCACCTCAAAATTCAGAAACTAAACAGGTTCGATTTTCTAGTCACTGTATATAAATAGTTATCGCATTATACATTTACACCATGTGAAAAAGCTCACGGCAGTGCATATCCTCTTCAAATTCATACACAAATAAATCATAAAATTTCATCATGCCAGAAACCCTAGCCTTTCTCCGTTCTTCTTCGCCAGACGAATCAACCCTTGCCGCACTTTGCTATCAGCCCCTATAGATTTGCAGAACTCCGTAATCACCTGGACACGTATAAACGCACACGCAAAACTTGATTTAGTGCGAGGAGTCTCGAACAAGAAAACGGCTTTAAAGGCTGCACTTTAAGAAATCTTGTCTAAGACAGACATCAAGGGCAGTTTAGTGAAAAATATGGATAGCCGAGGGTATTTTAGAGTAGTTTAAGAAAAATATAAAACCGAAGGAGTTACACCTGAGAGTGGAGTGCAATGGCCTTCCCTCGGAGCTGATCGAAGCGTTTCTTGCCGACGATGTTGCGGGTGACGACGACGATGGGCGCGAACAGGCCTTTGCCTTCGTTCACGTTGCCCATCCTCGGGCACGAACGCAGAGGCCTTGAGGCCCGAAGCGGCGGCGAAACGGATAGAGTAGTGATCATTGCATGATTGTGATCTCCGGAGCCGGCGTGCCAGTTGCCATGGAAAGTGTTTGGGAGGACCCGTAGAGCCATGGTGAGGACTACAGGGGAGAGAGAGAGAGAAGAGAGGTTGGAGGTTGAGATGGGGTTGGAGGCAAGAGCCACACAATAGAAATCTTGATGGGCTAGCGATTGGCTAGCTATCTGAACTCGAGTGGTTGATGGGTCCATCCTCTGAGCCCAAAGGGTTCTAATAGCGAACCAATATTCCTTTTTTTCTTTCTATTATTATAATAATGCAAGCTGTTTTTTCCTGATTATTATTACTAAGCAACTGTAATAAAACCCTGAAAGAGCGTCATGTTGAAATTACTAGGTACGTGAAAAGATTATCTTTACAACTTAAGATAATAAAACCATGACTGCAACCTAATATACCGTTTCAAAGTTACTGACCAATATAAAGAATAGACAATTTCAACCCAAAATTTAAAGGGTAAGTGGTAAAAAAACCTGAAGCAAGTTTTCTCGCTGAGAAAAAACCCATGGCTTTGAAGCGGTTGTCAACAGCCCCTTGCAAAAGAATTCGGTTGTCAAAAAAAACCTGTCTACAGTAGCTGAATAGTTGCCTGCTATATCTAATTTTTATACGATGTGTATGTGGTTGCCTGTGATATCTATGCAGCCGCCTGTGAATTTTATGCAGTTGCTTGCGATATGTATGAGCTAATTAGATATGACAAGCAAATATTCAGATACTGCATAAAAAATTTTCAAGCGGTTATTGACAACCTTCATGTTCTTATGTCATAGGAAAAACTCGTTGGTTTCTTTGTGTGGACAAATTACCCTAATTGAAATGTATTAAAATTGATATTTCATTCTCTTTGAATAAACCAAGATTCGAAATGCATCGTCATTCATAAAAAGGAAATCCAAAATGTAATGTTATTTTCTACGCATTTGATAGGCGTGCAAATGTGCGTTTTGCAAATCCCCACCTCAAAATTTTCTCACACGCACGCCTCCATCACCGCACGTGGGACACAACCTCGAAATCCAAGCCGTCCATTTCCCAGTAGAAAACCCTAACGAAGATATTTCAGGTCCTAAAGCCAAAGGCGTCGCGTTTTTGTCCCAAATCTCTCCCTCAATTTCTAGAGAGAGGAAGAGGAAGAGAAGAGAAGAGAGAGACGATGGATTCCGACCAAGGGAAGCTCTTCATCGGCGGCTTATCGTGGGAGACGACGGAGGAGAGGCTGAAGGACTACTTCGGCAACTACGGCGAAGTTCTTCAGACTGTGATCATGAGGGACAAGATCACGGGGAAGCCGAGGGGATTTGGCTTCGTCGCCTTCGCGGATCCCTCGATCCTCGATCGAGTTCTTCAAGATAAGCACACCATCGATGGCCGAACGGTAACTATCGATCGATTTTCCCTTCTAGGGTTTCTTACTTTTGGCTGTTTTTGGATCTGGGTTTAATTTTATATTATGCTAGGTCTGAACAAGTTTATAGGATGATTAAAGTTTCGATTTTGATGTCATATGAGTGTTCCCCTTGTGTTCTATTTGGTTTTTTTATATAGTTATCTTTTTTTAAAGATTTGATTTTTAGTTGAGCTTAGCTTAGATATTGGAGTCCAAGCTGATGAGCTTGTTATCCTAGGTTAGAACAAGTTGGTAGGATGGACAATTTTTTGAATTAGGCAATTTTAAAAAAAAATATTATCATAAACGATCCACTTTCAAAAAATATTACAAATGTAGGCCATTTTTGGCCACTGTGCACCATGTCAGCTTCAGCTCATCGCTGGCGGATTTAAATTTTTTTTATAGGGGTGCACTTCCAAAGTTGTATGGGGCGCACTTTGGAAGTGCGCCCCATGTATTTATGTGGCTGCCTTGTATCAAGAGAGAGAGGAGAGAGCGAGAGGGGATCGAGAGAGCGAGACCGAGAGGATCGAGAGGAGAGAGAGAGTGAGATCGAGAGGAGAGAGAGAGGATCGATACATTTGTATGGGGCGCACTTCCAAAGTGCATCCCAATAAATTTAAGAAAAAACCGTCTCGAGCTGGCGTTGATGTGGCGCCTAGTGGCCAAAAGTGGCCTACATTTGTAATATTTTTTGAAAGTGGCCCATTTTTAATAATATTTTTTAAAATTGCCTAATTCAAAAAATTGTTCTGGTAGGATACTTAAAGTTTTAGTTCTTATGGCATATGAGTGTTCTCCTAGAAGATGCTACTACAATTAGCTACAACTGCGGATAAATGGAAGAGAGAAATAATCGGAGCTAACTGGAAGCAAATGATTGATAAAGCTGACCTGCAAATTTGAGATAAAGGCTTGTGTTATTGTTGACATGTTGTATGGATTTCTTGGGGTATCAAGAGAGAAAGATTCATCCTAGGGGTCTAGATGTAGTTGATATGCAAAGACATTAATTGTAATAATTTATGTGCTTGATGTGAACCTTGATTTTATGATCGAAAGGTATTGAATTTGTGCTTATCATGAGATTTAGATGTTATAAATGTGCCATTTTTGAAACCACTGTTTCTATTTTTTGTAGCTCATTAACTCAGTTCATTGATTTGCTAGATTTGTTTAGTCATTACTGACAACTGTATATTTTCTCTTTATTATCTCATGGTGTGCATCGATGACACACTGATTCAATTACAGGTGGTGTGCGATTGATCAACCATCTTTGTGTAGCCTTGCATCGTATATAGCCTTTATGACAGTTCAAATTCTTTTTCTCATTATGAATTACTGACTTCATTCCGGTTATAAGAGAATTGTATTGTTGTTCTACATAATTTATGCTGAGATCCTTTCTTTTTCCTGCTAAGTTCTGTTTGATTGGCTTCTTGTAATTTGTCTTATGTTACTAATTATTGACCTTGTTTTCTGTCACTGTCATGAGCTGGCCTATACAGATTCTGCAGGTCCACCTGATGTTATATTAACTTTTATTGTACAACACAATGACTTGCTTTCAGCCACAATAATTGTATTTTCTTCTAATTCAATTTCTGTTTTGGTAATTCAGGTGGAAGCTAAAAGGGCTCTCTCCAGAGAGGAACAACAAACTTCTGGCAGATCTGCAAACCCAAATGCAGGTAGAATGGGCGGCGGCGGCGGAAACATTAGGACCAAAAAGATTTTTGTCGGAGGGTTGCCCCCCACTTTATCCGAAGAAGAATTCCGTCAATATTTCCAAAACTATGGCAATGTGACCGACGTTGTAGTGATGTATGACCAAAACACCCAGCGCCCTCGCGGATTTGGATTCATCTCCTTCGATGATGAGGATGCAGTTGAGCGCGTTCTGCACAAGACTTTCCATGAACTTAATGGCAAAATGGTTGAGGTCAAGCGTGCTCTCCCAAAGGACGCAAACCCTAACACTGGTTCTGGTGGCCGTTCTGGTGGCG
This sequence comes from Agapanthus africanus, assembly GCA_030015575.1. Taxonomy (NCBI): domain Eukaryota; kingdom Viridiplantae; phylum Streptophyta; class Magnoliopsida; order Asparagales; family Amaryllidaceae; genus Agapanthus; species Agapanthus africanus. The sequence goes on along the minus strand of JASDDO010000022.1, from coordinate 827,889,636 downwards.
GCGGGTCTTATCAATCTTACGGCGGTGCTGGTTCCGGTGCCAACTCTAATTCATATGACGCTAATTCAAACCGCTACATGCAACCACAGACAGCTGGTGGCGGTTATCCTTCTTATGGCTCGTCAGGTTATGGAGCACCTAGTTATGGCTATGGAGCAGCAAACAATGGTGTAGGATATGGTGGTGGTTATGGTGTCGGCGGATACGGTGCCCCTGCAGGTTCTTATGGAAACCCTAGCGCCCCTGCAGGCGGTTACGTGAGCGGCGGCCCCCCTGTTAATCCAAGGAGCCCGTGGACCAATCAGGCACCCACTGGATACGGATCATCTGGCTATGGGGCTAACCCAGGCTATGGATCACAAACCACGTCTACGGGCCAAGCACCGAATACTGGCACTGGCGGTTATGCGAATCAGGGTTATGGGTATGGAGGTGGGTATGGTGGAGCCGATGGGTCTTATGGTGGCCGTGCTCCGAGCAGCAATCCAGCTGGCAGTGTGGAACAGGGAGCAGGTTCTGGGTATATGGGCGGCGGCGGGTACGGGGATGCAAATGGGAACTCAGGTTATCCAAATACTTGGAGGGCCGACCCTTCACAAGCTGGTTATGGAGCTGGCTATAGCGGGGGCTATGGAGGTGCACAATCAAGGCAGGCTCAGCAGCAGTGAGTGATCGGTTTAGCAAGGTTTATTTATGGCTCCTGCAGAGGAATCGTAATTTGTCCTGGTTGGATTTGCTTGAATCTTAGTAGTTTAGTAGCTAGGAGTACCAGCAATAAAGTAGCAGTTATTTGCCTCCTTTGCCTATTAAGTTACTTGCCTGAGTAGTAGTTATCTTGCTTTGCTATTTGCTTATGTTAGTTAAGTATGGTATGTTGTCATAACTTTCCCTCTAGTTGTAATGCTATAGTAGCATATTGCCTAAGATTTGTATTTTCTATTGTGTGGTTTGAAAATCTTAGTGTTTTAAGTTTGGTTTTTATGATAATGACTTTAGTATTAATTCTTATGTCGCTAATGCTATTTCTGTTTCTTACATGACAACGAATAGTGATATGGCTATATATCAGTACCTTTTCTAACATGCTATTCAAATTTCCGAGCTTTCTAGTGCAGTTCTCTTATGATTATTGTAGAGCATTGGAGACTGGTAGCCAAAAGGATGTAGCCAAACTTCATTAGCTTTTATAAGATGCGGTACAAGAAGCGGAATGTTCACATTATCACCAATAGCATTATAACAAATATGAGATGTAAAGAATAGCGGCGATTGCTAATAAAATGGAGGAATCAGTTGAGTTGATATAACTTGGCATGGTATTGAAGCCACAACATACAGTAACAATGACATAATTGTTTCTTTCCTTGCATATTTTCCTCGGTAGCTTTGTTGACATGTCATAGAAGTAGACCTATTACAGTAGCAGCACTAATTTTCTTATGGAGACTGTTGGTGGATATGAAGTAGCTAAATTTCAGTAGCCAACTTATCTGACATGCTCATCTAAGAGGTAGACCTGTTACAGTAGCGGCACTGGTTTTCTCATGAGTGCATTAGCTTATGGAGGTTGTCAGTTGAAAAGATGTAGCGAAATTCAGTGGCTAGCTTATCTGACATGTTATCTACGGGATAGAGCTGTTATGGTAGCAGTAATAATTTTCTCATGAGTAAATATAAGGTTATCGAAAGTGCTAGTGAATAAGCAGCATCCAAATTTCAGTAGCTTCTCTGGTAATATGATACCAGAGATATGGCCATTGCAGTATGATCAGTAGCTTATTAATCAGTATAGATGTAGAAAGTAGTGGAGAATGCAAGTAGTAGAGGATGGATTAAACAGTCGATTAGAGAGCTTGGCATCATAGCTGTAGTTGTGATATACAGCAACAAATGAATAATTGTTTTCTTTCTGTGTATTCCCTTTCTGTACAGGGTATGATGTTCTCTATCTTTCTTGTCCTCGCTCTCTTTGGCAATGGCCGAGGCTCTTTATTCAACAAGGCAGGGAAGTTTCAATGGAAATGCAATGCTTTCCTTCAAGCTGCTTGGGTTCCTGAAAACATTTGAATGGTGCTGGCTTGTATCGAACGCGTCTTGTGGTATGTGGTATGATGTGATAATTATAGAGTATTGGAGACTGCTAGTGAAAAGGATGTAGTGAAATCTTATGCGTATTAATATGATAGATGGTAAATGAAGTAGACCTTTCATACTCTTATGGGTAGCTCTCTAATGAGTACAGATTGTAGAGAATAGTGGAGATTGCTGGTAATGGGAGTAATCGGTTGAATAGATATATCTTGGCATCGTAGTGTGGGATACAGTTGCTTACCTGTCACCTTGTTTGCATATTTTTCTCAGCAGCTTTTCAGACATGTCCTTTTCAGTAACACTGGTAATTTTACCATGATTAAGTATCAGATTTTATGGAGACTGTGTAGATGATGTAGCAGAATTTCAGTAGCTCATCGCCCATGTTAACTAAGAGGTAGACCCATAACAGTAGCAGCAGTAATTACCTCACGAGTAAATATAAGATTATGGAGATTGCTAGTGAATATTAAGTAGCCAAATTTAAGTAGCTAGCTTATTGGACATGTTATTTAAGAGGCAAACCGGTTTCAATAGCAGCAGTCTCATGAGTAGTATCCAAGTTTCAGTACCTTCTCCGATATTGTGACATTAGAGGTAAAGGACCTCTGCAGGATAATATCGATACCTTCGTAATCAGTATAGATGGTAGAATTATTGGAGAATGCTAGCAGTAGAGGATGGAGTTAACAGTTAAGTAGAGACATTGGCATAATAACAACAATGGAATAATCGATTCTTTCTGTGTATTTACCCTTTCTGTACAGGGAATGATGCTCCCCGCCCATTCCTCACCTTGCTCTCTTTGGCAGTGGCTGAGGCTCTTCAGAGAAGTTTCAATGGAAAAATGCAATGCTTTCCTCCAAGTTACCTGAGTTCATGAAAACACGTTTGAACGTCGCTGAGTGTGCATTTAACATTTCTTGTGGTATTTTGTGAATGGTGAAACCCAGTGTTTGGTCATGGCTTCTGCTTGCATTGCTTCTCAAGAAGTTTTGGTTGAAAGATGAGGACCTGAAAATGTTCAACCGAGATTTCAGTGGTACAGAGAGTTTGAATTCTTTCCGAGGTTTTGGATGCTGGCATGATTGCTAGTAGTGGAATGATGAAATTGGTTTTGATTGTGGTCTGTTGGCAGAAACAACCGAGGCACGCTTTATTGATCCAATCTGGCTGTATGCTCTCATCTGTATTTGTTATTGAGATTAATGATTTGTTTGGTTATCAACTTTCCTTTCGCACAGGGTAAAAATATTAATCCATCTCTACATATAAATCCCATTTTCACTGTAAAGTTGTTTTTGCCGTTGAAAATATCATTTTGTTAATCGGAGCCTGCTCCATTCATCTCTTGTTCTACCTAAATGTTTCTTGGTAGCTGGAACCCATGGTTGATAATTTGTCACAGATTTTTTGTCGACAGTAAACTTCAGAATGGGTGTTGTAAGCCCAAGATGCCACTGAAAAGAAAAGTTTTGATGTTGATGATTTGTGATCACTGTTTTCATTTGATGCAATATTTGATAAACAGGAAACTGAATGTTTAGTCTGATATGATTCAGCGATCAAACATGACTTATTATGCTAGTTCAAAAAGCAAGTTCTAAGGGCTAAATGCAGACGCCAGATATGGCATTGTACCAGTATGCAGAATATCAAATTTAGCATAAGTTATAAACACTTCATATTAAGAATTTAATCCTTTCCAAAAATCACTAATCACACAAGAAAATCTGGTAAAAACCAAACAAAATTTTAAAGCCAAAAGGCCGCTGATCAAAGGAAGAAGAAAAACCATTTCTTTCACTAAGAACTACATAAACAACATTGGAAAATATGCCTAAACGATTTCGTAAACGAGGAAAGTGAGCAGGAAAGCACATCAATTAGTAAAGCTTCCACAGATTGAACAGATGCACCGAAGAATCAGTAGACAGACAGGGCACTTCTGTATGGGTTGTTGTATGCTTTGAGGTTGCCAGGACGCGAGAACACTATCTGCTCATTTTCACAAATTTTCACATTAGTATATTGACCAAAAAAGAAAAAGAAAAAGAAAAAGAAAAAGAGGAGACTCCTATTAATTACTTTTCCCCCTATAGCATATTAATTAATTACTTTTTTACCGTTTTAGAAGTACCAAAAGTGATAAAAGGAACCTCGACAAATAGTCAATGTAATTAGAGAAAAGCGGTAATTTTGAACATAGAAGTGGCAGACAATTAACACATCGTCTTTAATTTTGGGGGTAAATTGCAAGTTCTGAAAAGGAGAATGGTTTCCTCAGTAAAACGGTTTCATGTAGTTAAGCCAAGAAAAAGACGACACATATGATACACCAAAAGATTGCCATCGAATACAAGTTTTTAATATCGGAAACCAAAGAACAAATTGGGGGCATAATTGAGTTTCTGCAGACATAATGGAGATACCGAATTAACACAAACACTACACGTATAGCAAAAATTTGGACAGATTGCAATTTTATTAGTCGGAGAGTGTGCTAGATTTTTTCGCCTAAAGAACACAATTAACGAAGAGTATTTACAAGGTTTAAATTGCATGTAATAATTTTAGAAGATTTTGACATGTTTATAATCAAATGCTAAATATTCACATAAATATAGTGCACACCTATATGTGGTACATACACATAATTAATAGCCATTAAATGGTTGATAATCTTAGAGAACAGTAATAACAGCATAGTGATACCACATAATTCTTTAGTTAAATACAAAATCTTCATCGCTTATGTTTCAATTATTTTTCTACCTTCTTAGCATTTACAATGTCACACCCCACTTTCCAAAATACGGAAAACGAGGGATGATTAGGCCAGCCATGCTCCTACGGTCAAGGAATAATCCCGCCGTAGTCACACTTCGGCTTCTAGCATTACATGGTAATCAGTAAACAAAGCACAGAAGTAAAAGAAATCCATCACTAAATTATTGCATCAACCTTCATGTTCACAATTTACAATAAAACAAGAAAAGAACTACTAACCAAGTTCGAATACACTCTTTAGGGAAAGCAGGAAAAGTGAAGGAGGTGCTCCCGACTAAATCTCCGCAAGCTCGAAGGGCAAGTTCGACTCCTGAACTGGTTCTTCCTCGAGATCTGAGCATGCATACTCAGGTCGTCAGAGCGACGTAATATCAATATTATAACAGTGACAGGTAACAAGCACAGAAGATAATAACAGTGGAAGTAAAATGCAGGTAATCAATATGTCACTAACTGATGCAAAATATGATCTGTGTCCCTATCAGTCTCTAAGTCATCTTTGAAATCGAGTTGTGGAAAGAAAGATCATGTTTAACGAGGGTCTCGTACATACCCGAGACTACGGCCCGCTATCGCCCGGGATATAACCCTGTCAGCCGGACCGCTAGAACCAACCTAATATATATAAGAGTCGCTGTTCGAATGATCATCCTCTAAATCACTGTCCTCGCTAAATACGATACTCTTTCCACTTCAATTTTCCCTTTTCCCCAGGTTTACACTATTGATAAGTATGGTCTAGTCGTGTACAAGTACACACCAATAACACGGTTTTGTCACTGTTCACTGTATTATTCACTGTCACGAATCATTCACTTTTCCATCGGCGTACTTGACACTCCTAAACCAATACCATTCACGCACGATAATGCATTGTACACTGAATAATAACGCGCACTATCACTATGTGTATGGCAATCGGGTAAGATATGTGCATTTATGCAGTTAACAAGTCATGTGTAATATGAACTATTATGCACCTTATGAGCTTATAAAAATTGCAGTAAATCATACGTTCAAAATTCAGTGAAACGATACAAATACGGTAACAAGTAAACTCAGTCGGCAGTTCAGCAAAATTTTTTTCAGTGCAATCGGATTTCGGGTTTGCAAGTTACAGCCGTTTCATTTTAAGTGCTTGCTGCAGGAAATTCAGTTTCTGAACTGAACGTTCGTTTCGCGACACAATTTTCACCCTGTTGGGATCAGAATTTAGCGACGCTATAGTTGAATGAAATTTATGTTTTTCAATAGGGTTTCCAACGCACCGGACGTATTCTCAATAGCGTCTCTACATTAGAAGTTATGTACTGTACAACAATAGAGTATCAGTTCTGTTTCTGTTTGGGACTGCTATACGTCCTGTTCTTTTAAATTACAGTTTAAATAGTAAACGACGGTAAAAAGGGGTGAAATCACTTTAATTATTTAGATAACTGTTTCATCTTCACTAAAGTATAGGGTTCCGCAACATACAAGTTCAAGCAGCAATGGGGTAAGCATTACGAGATAGAAATCAACAACCAGAGCCGCTCTGGACTGCAGTCCAGAGCCGCTCTCCGAACCAGTTTCCGTCGTATTTTCAGTATAGAAAAAATTTAAAACTTTTATGGGGTTCCAGGTCGTCGAGTCTTTTTCGATTTGAGCCCTCGAATGCATCATTCCAATTTGTAAACAATTAATTGTGATTTTTACAAGTTTCAGACGCGGGAGATTTTCAGTTTTAACGGGTGTGATCGGGAGTGATCGTTCAAGTCAGTAACGATTATATTTTTCAGTAAAATTTTAACACAATGTTCTTTACCACACGGGCCAGCTTATATGATCAATTTTCGTCAGTTTAATGGAAGGTTTTTGTTCGGGTTTCGCATCAAACACTTGCGTCATAAAATTTTTCACGAATCATATACACGGAATTAATAGGATTTTGAATTGTAACCGAATAATCTAGCATATAGCAAATAGGGTACTTGCCTGGAGACGCGTTGACGACGGACGGCAGTGGCAACGGCACGAACGCGCAACGAACGGCACGGTTTGGGTTCACGGCCTCGGCTCGAGTTTGGGTTTGTCGTTTGAGTTTCCCGGGGGATGGCTTGTGATCACTGGAGGCGGAATGGGGTGCTGTGAAGCTCCTAGTGATGTGCTGAGGTCGGCGATGGTCGGCGGAGGTAGCTCCGGCGATGGGTGCGGCGAGGGGGTCGACTCGGGTGCTTGGAGCTTGGTGTGGGTTGCAGCGAGGGAGTGAAGTAGTGGAGGGGCTCGGGTTTTGGAGGAGGTGATGCTGATGATGCAGAGGGGTCGACAAGGTGGCCGGCGGCGCGATGGGAGCGGGTGATCGTCGGCGAGATGGTGTGCAGGGGTTCTGCGGTGGGTTAAAGATGGTGAGGAGGGGTTCGGTCGTGTAGGCGAGGGGAGGTGAAGTGGGGCTCGAGTTTTGGAGAGAGAAGCGAGGGAGGAATGACGAGGTGACTGAGGTGGTCGCCGTCGTCGTCGTCGTCGTGGTTCAGTGGGGGGAAGGGTATGAAGCTGGGAGTTTTTTGGAGAGAAGGGAGGAGGAGGGAGAACGAGAGTGATGAGGGAGAGAGTTAGAGAGACGAGGAGAGGTTGAGGAGCTCGTGAGCGCGCGCACGGTCGTGGTCTTGAGGAGCGGGAACGTGGGGCGGCGAGGCATGGCGTGCTGCGACGACGTGGGGAGCATGGTGGGAAACGAGCGGGAGAATGAAGCGAAGTGGGGAAGAGGGAAGCTTAACGGGTCGGGTCGGGTTGTTTGGGCACGGGTTTGGGCTGGGAAGTGTGGGTTGGGGATTTATTTATTAAATTGAAATTTGTCTTGGACTGGGCTGGCTTGAGGATTAAATTGATTTTATTAGTTTTGTTTTGTAAGAAAAATGAATGTGGAAGTGGGCTGGCTTGGGGGATTTATATATATTTAGTTTTTGTTTTGGGCTTTATTTAAAGGTTTAGAAAAAATTTAAATACTAAAAACCTAGCAACCAATTTCCTACAAAATTACGAGGAAAAAATAGGAAAACGTTCGGGTGACTAGGAAAAATATAGAAAGATTTTATTGATGGAAACGGGGATTTACATCATACCCCCCTTACAAAAATTTCTTCCTCGAAATTTAAAAAGAGACAACGAAACAACAGTACTAAACAAAAAGATGTGGAAAACGTGCACAGATATCTACCTCACGCTCCCAGGTAGATTCTCCTGGGGAACGACCGTCCCAAGACACTCGGACTAACGGAATAACTTTATTCTTCAGCACTTTCTCTCTGCGGTCGAGGATAGTGGTGGGCTGCTCCTCGTAAGATAGGTCGGTACCCAAGGCTAACTCCGAATAGTCCAGAACATGGCTCTCATCCCGAACATAACGCCGTAACTGAGACACGTGGAAGGTATTGTGCATACCAGCTAGCGATGGAGGCAAGGCAAGTCGGTAGGCCACCTCTCCTAATCGCTCTAGCACCTCAAAAGGTCCGATAAAACGGGGACTGAGTTTCCCGCGACCTCCGAACCTGATAACTCCACGGGTAGGGGAAATATTCAGGAAAACGTGATTTCCGACTTCAAATTCTAGTGCTCTCCTGCGGGTATCTGCCTAACTCTTCTGTCGATCCTGAGCCGTCTTAATGCGCTGCCTGATCATCTGGACCTTGTCGACTGTCTGAACAATGAGCTCGGGACCCAGTAATCTTCGTTCTCCTACATCATCCCAACAAACTGGGGATCGACACTTACGCCCGTAAAGTGCTTCGAAGGGAGCCATCTGGATGCTAGCCTGGTAACTGTTGTTATAAGAAAACTTGACTAGATGCAGATGATCTTCCCAGGAACCCTGAAAATCCAACATGCAGGCTCTCAGCATATCCTCGAGTGTCTGAATCGTACGCTCGGATTGTCCGTCCGTCTGCGGGTGATAAGCTGTACTGAACTTGAGGCGGGTACCCAAACTCTCCTTAAGCTCCTCCAGAAGTGTGAAACGAATCTGGTGTCTCGATCTGACACAATGCCGACCGGAACTCCGTGAAGTCGTACTATCTCTTGCATGTATCTCTTCGCAAGTGACTCTGTCGACTGTCCCACTCAGAATGGTAAGAAGTGTGCAGTTTTCGTGAGGCGGTCGACGATAACCCAAATGGCGTTGTTGCCCTTAGGGCTTCGGGGTAAGGCCGTCACGAAATCCATAGTAATGTGCTCCCACTTCCATTCTAGTATCGGAAGCGGTTGTAACAATCCTGCTGTCCTCTGATGTTCCTCCTTCACCTGCTGGCATACCAAGCACCTGGATACGAACCGCACAATTTCTCGCTTCATCCCGTTCCACCAAAAATACTGCTTTAGATCTCGATACATCTTCGTACCTCCCGGATGCACAGAATAAGCTGAACTATGAGCCTCAGCCAGTACCTCTTCTCGAATATCCCCTTTGGGTACGCAGAGTCTGCTACCGAATCTCAGAGAACCGTCTTCATGTATGAGTAAGTCCGTTCTCAGCCCGGCTTCTACTTGCGCTCTGAACTTTTGCAATCGAGGATCATCCGCTTGTGCAGCCTTGATACGATCCACAAGAGAAGATTGCACTTGTAGTTGCCAGAACTGCCTGATTGCGCTCGGTGTAACGACTTCAAGCTCGAGTCTCTGGAAATCCTCAATGATGCTCCTCTGACTGGTCAACATCATGACCGCTGGCTTGCGACTGAGAGCATCTGGTACAACATTTACTTTTCCCGGATGATACTGAAGGTCCAAGTCGTAATCCGCCATCAGTTCTAACCATCGGCGCTGCCTCATATTTAGTTCTTTCTGAGTGAAGACGTACTTCAGACCTTTGTGATCTGTGTACACTTCTACCTTCTCGCCCAACAGGTAATGCCTCCAAATATTCAACGCAAAAACCACTGCAGCTAACTCCAAGTCATGTGTAGGGTAGTTTCTTTCGTGATTTCTCAGCTGTCGAGAGGCATAAGCAACCACCCGACCGTGCTGCATCAGAACACAGCCTAAGCCCTTCCCTGAGGCATCACTATGTATCACCAAACCACCGGGATCATCTGGTACTGTCAGAATGGGCGCCGTGGTTAACTTCTGCTTCAGCGTCTCAAATGCCCGGGTATACTCCTCTGTCCACACAAACGGTACCTCCTTCCTTGTCAGCCTCGTTAACGGTTCAGCGATTCTCGAAAAGTCTTGGACGAATCGCCGATAATATCCTGCCAGTCCCAGAAAGCTTCTGATCTCGGCCACTAACTTCGGCGTTGACCAATCTCTGACAGATTCTATCTTTGTCGGGTCCACTGAGATGCCTTCGCCCGAAACAATGTGTCCCAAGAACTGAACCTTGTCGAGCCAGAATTCACACTTGCTCAATTTCGCGTACAACTTCTCTTCCCGAAGAATTTGTAGAACCGTGCGCAAATGCTCGACATGCTCCTCCCGGGTCTTCGAGTAGACTAGTATATCGTCGATAAATACAACGACAAACGTGTCCAAGTACTTCGCAAACACCCTGTTCATCAAATCCATAAATATCGCTGGAGCATTGGTAACACCGAACGACATCACAAGGAACTCATAATATCCGTATCGGGTCCTCAAAGCCGTCTTGCATATATCCTCGGCCGCTACTTTGATATGATGATAGCCAGAATGGAGATCCAACTTCGAAAATACCTTGGCCCCACTTAACTGATCAAATAAGTCGTCGATGCGCGGAATTGGGTACTTGTTCTTTATTGTGACTTTGTTCAGCTCTCGATAGTCTATACACATCCGCAGCAATCCATCCTTCTTCTTCACTAACAGAACTGGTGCACCTCACGGTGAAACGCTTGGCCGGATAAATCCCTTCTCCAGGAGTTCTTCAATTTGCTTCTTCAATTCTGCCAACTCAACTGGTGCCATTCTATACGGGGCCTTGGAAACTGGTGCTGTACCTGGAGTCAAATCGATCGAGAATTCCAAGACGCGTGGAGGTGGTAGACCTGATAAATCTTCAGGAAACACGTCCAGAAAATCCCGAACAATCTCTGGGGCTGGGCTCTTATCAATCTCCATAGCTGCCAACTCTTTTGGCTTGGCTCTATACTTGGCTGGCTCTAAAGATTCGCTCCCGCCTTCGAAAATAAACTCTGGGTGATGGGGAATGCGGAAGATCACATTCCTTGCTCGGCAATCAATAACTGCATGGAAGGTACTTATCCAATCCATCCCGAGAATTGCGTCATAGCTGTCTGTTCCGATCAAAAGGAAATTCACATAGAATTCCATGCCACACACTACAACCGGACATGATCTACATTCTCGACTAGATACTATAACACCGTTACCCGTATGTATTTCCCAACCCTTGGTTAATGGTTCATGTGGTATGGAGTGTGTATCAACGAAATGCGCAGATATGAAACAGTGCGATACTCCAGAATCAAATAGTACTCTAGCTGGCATGGAATGTACGAGTAGAATACCTGTGACAACTTCGCCTGAAGCCTCTGCCTGCTCGGCGGTCAAGGTGAAAGCCCGTCCCTGACCGCGGCCTGTGTAGGGTTGCCTCTACTCCAGTGATCTCTGTTGCTGCGGTCCAGACCCTCCTTGTAACTCTGATCGCTCGGGGCAACCACTAACTCTGTGCTAACTGGATCCGCAAATCAAACGCTGTCCCTTGGCGCGGCGACAGTCCTTCTGGGTGTGCCCATCCCTGTTGTAGTAGCCGCAAACTACGTTCTTGCTCTGGGGGCGATGCTGGGGCACGAATGAACGCTTCATCTGTGTCGTTCCTGGCCTGTGAACTGGTATGACTCCTCGAGTCGGTGCGTGGGCGCGTGCTGGAACAACTGGGGGTTTCCTGAATTTGTTGATCAGTTTCTCCTGAATTCACGCCGCGTTGAGTACCTGTGCAAAAGTCTGCAACTCGAGTGACGCGATCAACTGCTGTAGCTCGAAATCGAGTCCCTGTAAGAAGCGCCTGGCCCTGGTGGCCTCTGAAGCAACCATGTACGGAGCAAATCGGCTCAGACGGTTGAATTCTGCCATGTATACGTCCACGGGACGGCCATTCTGCTTCAGTAGGATGAATCTTTCTTCCATCTCTGTCTTGGCGGTGGAAGGGAAATAGTGGTCCAAAAAGCATTCCTTGAATTTGCTCCATTTGATTGACCTTTCTAGACTGCTTTCTTCTACTGACCACCATGTACGGGCTTCATCTTCCAACTGGATCTTTATCACATTCACTTTATCTTCATCTGGTATCCTGGCAGCCGTCAGTAGGTTCTCCATATTAACCAGCCATTGCTCGGCCTCGAGTGGTTCGGCTAGTCCCGTAAATGCAGCTGGATGTAACCTCCGGAAATCTGACACGGTGCCAGCCCTAGCAGAAAAAGCTGGTGGAGCAGTGCCCTCGGGGGTGGTAATGAGTGCGGAGGGTCCCCCTACAGCGGTAATAGCCCTGAGTCTCTCGGTGAGTAGGTCCGTCTTTCTCTCCTGAGCTTCTGCGAGAGATGTCAGTGCACTAAGTATCCTCTCCGTGCGATCCTGAGAACTTGAGTCCAAGGAGTGGTCGTTCGGGGACGTCATATCGCTGGAAGATATTAAAAGGATATGATTAGATACAAGGATGAAAGTCAGAAACAGTGAAGCGAAAATAATGTAATACAGTGTAGTTAATGTTATCCTTTAATGCTAAACACTGCTCTGATACCATTATGTCATGCCCCACTTCTCAAAATATGGAAAACGAGGAATGACTAGGCTAGCCATGCTCCTACGGTCAAGGAATAATCCCGCCGTAGTCACACTTCGGTTTCTAGTATTACATGATAATCAGTAAACAAAGCACAGAAGTAAAGGAAATCCATCACTAAATTATTACATCAACCTTCATGTTCACAATTTACAATAAAACAACAAAAGAACTACTAACCAAGTTCGAATACAAGGTCTCTTTAGGGAAAGCAGGAAAAGTGAAGGAGGTACTCCCGACTAAATCTCCGCAAGCTCGAAGGGCAAGTCCGACTCCTGAACTGGTTCTTCCTCGAGATCTAAGCATGCATACTCAGGTCGTCAGAGCGACGTAATAGCAATATTATAATAGTGACAAGTAACAAGCACAGAAGGTAGTAACAGTGGAAGTAAAATGCAGGCAATCAATATGTCACTAACTAATGCAAAGTATGATCTGTATCCCTATCAGTCTCTAAGTCATCTTTGAAATCGAGTTATGGAAAGAAGGATCATGTTTAATGAGGGTCTCGTACATACCCGAGACTACGGCTCGCTATTGCCCGGGATATAACCCTGTCAGCCGGACCGCTAGGCCCAACCTAATATATATAAGAGTCGCTGTTCGAATGATCAGCCTCTAAATCACTGTCCTCGCTAAATACGATACTCTTTCCACTTCGATTTCCCCTTTTCCTCAGGTTTACACTATTGATGAGTATGGTATAGTCGTGTACAAGTACGCACCAATAACACGGTTTTGTCACTGTTCACTGTATTATTCACTGTCACGAATCATTCACTTTTCCATCGGCGTACTTGACACTCCTAAACCAATACCATTCACGTACGATAATGCATTGTACACTGAATAATAACGCGCACTATCACTATGTGTTTGGCAATCGGGTAAGATATGTGCATTTATGCAGTTAACAAGTCATGTGTAATATGAACTATTATGCACCTTATGAGCTTATAAAAATTGCAGTAAATCATACGTTCAAAATTCAGTGAAACGATACAAAGACGGTAACAAGTAAACTCAGTCGGAAGTTCAGAAAAATTTGTTTCAGTGCAATCGGATTTCGGGTTTGCAAGTTACAGCCGTTTCATTTTAAGTGCTCGCTGCAGGAAATTCAGTTTCTGAACTGAACGTTCGTTTCGCGACACAATTTTCACCCTGTTGGGATCAAAATTTAGCGACTCTATAGGTGAATGAAATTTATATTTTTCAATAGGGTTTCCAACGCACCAGACAGATTCTCAATAGCATCTCTACATCAGAAGTTATGTACTGTACAACAATAGGGTATCAATTCTGTTTCTGTTTAGGACTGCTATACGTCCTGTTCTTTTAAATTACAGTTTAAATAGTAAACGACGGTAAAAAGGGGTGAAATCACTTTCATTATTTATATAACTATTTCATATTCACTAAAGTATAGGGTTCTGCAACATACAAGTTCAAGCAGCAAAGGGGTAAGCATTACGAGATAGAAATCAACAACCAGAGCCGCTCTGGACTGCAGTCCAGAGCCGCTCTCCGAACCAGTTTCCGTCATATTTTCAGTATAGAAACAATTTAAAACTTTTATGGGGTTCTAGTTCGTCGAGTCGGCTTCGATTTGAGCCCTCGAACACATCATTCCAATTTGTAAACAATTAATTGTGATTTTTACAAGTTTCAGACGCGGGAGATTTTCAGTTTTAACGGGTGTGATCGGGGGTGATCGTTCAAGTCAGTAACGATTATATTTTTCTGTAGAATTTTAACACAATGTTCTTTACCACACGGGCCAACTTATATGATCAATTTCCGTCAGTTTAATGGAAGGTTTTTGTTCGGGTTTCGCATCAAACACTTGCGTCATAAATTTTTTCACGAATCATATACACGGAATTAATAGGATTTTGAATTGTAACCGAATAATCTAGCATGTAGCAAGTAGGGTACTTGCCTGGAGACGCGTTGACGACGGACGACAGCGGCAACAGCACGAACGACACGGTTTGGGTTCACGGCCTCGGCTCGAGTTTGGGTTCGTCGTTTGAGTTGCCTGGGGGATGGCTCGTGATCACTGGAGGGGGAGGGGGTGCTGTGAAGCTCCTGTGGATGTGCTGGGGTCGGCGATGGTCGGCAGAGGTAGCTCCGGCGATGGGTGCAGCGAGGGGGTCGACTCGGGTGCTTGGAGCTTGGTGTGGGTTGCAGCGAGGGAGTGAGGTAGTGGAGGGGCTCGGGTTTTGGAGGAGGTGATGCTGATGATGCAGAGGGGTCGACGAGGTGGCCGGCGGCGTAATGGGAGCGGGTGATTGTCGGCGAGATGGTGTGCAGGGGCTCTGCGGTGGGTTGAAGATGGTGAGGAGGGGTTCGGTCGTGTAGGCGAGGGGAAGTGAAGTGGGGCTCGAGTTTTGGAGAGAGAAGCGAGGGAGGAATGACGAGGTGACTGAGGTGGTCGCCGCCGCCGTCGTCGTCGTGGTTCAGTGGGGGGCAAGGAATGAAGCTGGGAGTTTTTTAGAGAGAGGAGAGGAGGAGGGAGAACGAGAGTGATGAGGGAGAGAGTTAGAGAGACGAGGAGAGGTTGAGGAGCTCGTGAGAGCGTGCGCGGTCGTGGTCTTGAGGAGCGGGAACGTGGGGCGGCGAGACGTGGCGTGCTGCGACAACGTGGGGAGCGTGGTGGGAAACGAGCAGGAGAATGAAGCGAAGTGGGGAAGAGGGAAGCTTAACGGGTCGGGTCGGGTTGTTTGGGCGTGGGTTTGGGCTGGGAAGTGTGGGCTGGGGATTTATTTATTAAATTGAAATTTGTCTTGGACTGGGCTGGCTTGAGCATTAAATTGATTTTATTAGTTTTGTTTTGTAAGAAAAATGAATGTGGAAATGGGCTGGTTTGGGGGATTTATATATATTTAGTTTTTGTTTTGGGCTTTATTTAAAGGTTTAGAAAAAAATTTAAATACTAAAAACCTAGCAACCAATTTCCTACAAAATTAGGAAAAAATAGGAAAACGTTCGGGGGACTAGGAAAAATATAGAAAGATTTTATTGATGGAAACGGGGATTTACATACAACCACTAATTATAATATAGTTTTTCATTCATCTATGGCCTTGCGAATAGTAGAATGTCATTAAACTACATATTTTAAATTATGAATTATATGGTAAGTAATTACTAAAAATTTCTTTCCGAGGTTTCAAGCTGCAGTATTTTTCTTAATAAGTTTTTCATCCAAAGATATGACCAACTCGGAGTACCCAGATATTCGACATAATAAATTAAAATTTACATGCCTGGTAAGTCCCAAGTGTAAGCGATTTAAACCCCCGCTGTGTTAGTTATGTATATGCCCTAGAGGCCATTGTTGTACATATGATGTATATTATAATGGATGCTTGGTTATATATAGAGATGACTTTCTTGCTCGTCATGATAGTATGCTATTTGGTTTCACTTTATCTTAACATGTTGACTTGTATTGGTTTACTGTTTTACTCTCACATGTTGATAAAGCCCTTAGGATTTGTACTCGACTACTGGGACTATGATGAGATCATACTAGTGGGGCCGCGGTAGTCGATGAGTACATCCTATAACTGTTCCTAGTCGAGGGTATATCGAGACAGGGCATCGATACGCCAGAGTAGACTAGCGTATACGCATCTTGACCCATATGATGGGCGATGGATGATCCCATATCCATCGGTGTTAGACATCAGAGATGGTGTACGGGTGCTCAGTGGAGACTGGGTACACTGGACGGACTCGCCGAGAACTCCCAGATGGTGATATACCACACGTCAGATGGCAGTTCTCTGGTGACACTGGTACAGGGTAGTCTGTAGACCCGAGATCGTCATGGAGTCTTGTGTGATTCCCACTGTGCTTTGATTTCCACCTTACCACGTCCAAGAGGGCGTGCAAAACGGTGGCTTTTGGGTACAGTCCCGAATCACATGGAGGCAATGAGCGATAGGAGGGGATTCGTCTCTCCCGGTATAGGGAGTTGATGTTGTGCTGTGTTCGATTGGCTATAACTGGAAGTCCCTGGCCAGGGCTGATATGGAGATTTACTGGTAAGTGTTACTAGTAGTTTCTCGACCCGTTATGAGCCACACATCGACACGACTTATCGGTTACTGGGGTCTGATGTATACCACCCCTAGACTTGATATGCGACATATCAGACGAACAGACCGGACTGTACGGGAGTGTTACTGGTTGGATTCACAGGAGAACGCACAGGCTAGCTTGTTAATCTTCTGATCGCTCAATACCTGGATGGCTGTTACGTTTAGCTGACCGCTTGCAGCTTGTGGGTGTTTGATATGATCATCACCTGCTACCGGCGTATTGACGATTCTTTAGAGTCCTACACAGAGGTTTCTTGGCTCAGGCAAAACGGAGTAGTGGCGCATATGTGATATGCGCAGGAACGAGAATAATGCGATATGGGATACCGTATTATATTCTCGCGATATATGGATATGAACCGGGTCATCGGATCAAGTGTTGATTCGATGAATCGGTACATGATATATTAGTCGGTAATATTCGATATAGCCGGATCGTCGAATCAAGTGTTGATTTGATGATTTAATGTATAATAATATATATGATATATTGTATTACATTATCTAATATTGGCTCGCTTTATTATTTCATTTTCTCAGTGGATGATACATTGATATATATGCGATATATGTTAATTGTATTATTTTCTTTTGTTGCAAATATATAATATATATGTGATATATATTATTGTGACATGTTATGATTAATTGTTAAACATGTTTAAGAATGATTAATTGAGTTTAGGGTTTAATTTGGGTTAGATGTTTCATGCATCTTCTAAAAGGTTTCTTCTTTTGTCATTCTTAAGATATTTTCTTTAACTCAACTAAACCCTAACTCTAGTTATTTCTCTACAAAATCCTAGCCACTCATCCTTGACCATGGTTTACAATTCAATCATATGATTATATTCTATTCATCACAAAAGAAAAAGGATTATTCTTTTTCCATTATCTTCTTCTTCTCTCTTGAAAGATAAGCTTGCTAGATTTTCTTAAGTGATGAAATAATATGAGAAAATGATATAAAAAGAAAGCAAAATTACTACTCTCTCATCCTCATCTCATCTAGCCCTTGAGATTAGTGTGTTCATCTCATAAGAGTGAGAAAGCTTGAGTCGAAGCAACTTCAAGGTAGATCATCGGAGATTTGGAATACTTCGAGCTAGCATGGAT
The DNA here is from genome assembly GCA_030015575.1 of Agapanthus africanus. Taxonomy (NCBI): domain Eukaryota; kingdom Viridiplantae; phylum Streptophyta; class Magnoliopsida; order Asparagales; family Amaryllidaceae; genus Agapanthus; species Agapanthus africanus. Next base: position 827,871,786 of record JASDDO010000022.1, on the reverse strand, counting down.
CGTTCGAGTCGTGGAGCCTCTCATGAGTCCGGGAGATCGTGGATCGCGGCAAAGGGACTTCTACTCGGAGCTTGTGAAGTGAAGGAGCGGACTACAAAGGTTGTAATCCCTCACACTTAGATAAAAGTTATCATCTTGCATATTAAACCCTAATAATCTAGCAAAGATCCCGGCTTTGGGTTGTTCGGCACGTCTAAAATTTTATCCGGGCATGTTTGATGCCTTATGAACCTTCACAAGAGTGCCTAGGAACCCTACAGTGGTATCAGAGCCTAGTTAGAGCATTAGGCGATGTGTTTACGAAGTTAAAACTCCGATCGAACCCGAAACGACGAAACTTGACCCCTCTCTGGAAATTTTTTAAATTTTGGGATTTTTCAGAATTAAAAATATGTAAAAAAATCAGCAGGGAATTCTAAGAATTACCATGAAACACGTGCCCACAATTCAACCAACGAAGCGCGGAACAGCGGCAAGAACATGGTTCTCGCGGCGGTTCCGCGGCCTGACTGTAGGATTGGGACACGTGGCTTCATGGTATTGACCGTAGGTACTTGCTGACTATTCTGGGTATTTTTAATCTGTTCCAGGTGTTTAAAATTCTGGGGTTTGTTTTGTAATAGTAGACTCGATCGGAAATTTTAAATTCGTATTTTTTCCGGATATTTAGAAACTGTTAAACTATTTGAACGGATATCATTAACTTACTGTTTCCCGGTACGGCAAATTTTCAAGTGTTGAAATTTATTCGGGTTTAAATCTTTCGGAAAATTGTACAAGTTAAGCGGTGGACCCTTTAGAAGACAACAAACCTTAACTCGATTATGTGACCGTCTTGAACTGCCTTTTGAACCTTCGGGTTTGGAGCAGTACGGCGTGCCACATGTGAGGCGTTGGCTTGACCCTTCTACGGCTGGATCACTGGTACTTTGACATATTCTGGGATTATTTGAACTCCGCTCAAGAGTTGAGCACTTTGGGAAATTTTGGGTGTTTGATTATCTGTTCGAAAAGTTTAATACTGTATATTTATCTGGAATGTGATACAATATGTGGAATTCATATAGTTAGGCATGAAATGCGGAGTATGTGATATTTCGGATTTACGATGTCTAAAGTGATTGTGGATTCCAAATGTTGTAGTTTTACACTTTCTTTTCTGTGACCGTAAGTGTAATATGTGATATCGCCGGTTTCGTTGCTATATGATTCAACGACAATTGGGATGCGCATATTTACTTACGTTGATGATATGTGATATTATGTGTTGCTGTGATATGTTATATTGGATCGTCGCGTTCTGAATAGCCGGGGGTTTTATGTGAGATGAGGGTTTTTATTTTCATTCATGTAAAATTCATTTGTGATGTAATATTCTTTTTGGGGCACTTCCAGGTTGCGGTTGATGTCACCAGTGTATATTATTTACTTTTCCGCATTAGGTAGACCCAAGGAGGGGAGCACAAGTAACCGGGTTCTAGGGTCCAGTGGGAGGCCATCTCGAGGAGTCGAGACCGTGTCTTCTAACCCTAGAATTGGCAGTGTTACTTGCCGCTCTCGTAGGGGTCTTGGGATGTGGGTTTGGCTATTCGTCGCGACCGTGGAATCCGTGTTTTATACAGGCTCGTATTGAAAACACGGACGTCCTAGTATATCCAATATTTCATATATGTTCTTCTGCTGCTATGTTCTGTGATGAGATCATATTACTGCCTGAGACGAATGCTTATACTATATATATATGCTGATATATAAATATTACTGCTTTCGTTTCTTCTGTGATGCTTAGGAAGCATAAGCTGATGGGATTTTTATTAATGTGATTAATAAAAGAAAAGAAACCTAAAGATGTTGTAGAATCAAAAACTTTATAAAAAGGGGTAGCTACAGTTTTGCTTTGCACAGTGATATATATGATATATCCTGCACCTTATTCGATGAGGAAAGGACCGAGATCCCTTCACCGGGAGTGACTCCTTTAGCAAAACTGGCAGATGCTACAAAACGCGGTTTGTCTTTTGATTGCTTTTAGTGTTTTGCTTTGCACAGCGGTATATATGATATATCCTGCACCTTATTCGATGAGGAAAGGGCCGACGATCCCTTCACCGGGAGTGACCCCTTTAGCGAAACTAAGAAAAGCCTCGAAAACACTCCTTTTCAAAACTTCACTCGATTCTACGACGATATCAAGTTCATTACGCTCAGGGTTTTTCTAAAAACCTGCGTAGCCCTCCGTCATTTCAGATAAGTACTGTTTAGTATTCGTGCTGCGTTTGTTGACCTTGTCAAGGCGCAGTGTGCGGTAGCTAACCAGTATTTATCTGCTTATGCATCTGATGCAGATTGGGTTAGGGTAGTCGTGCGACCTTGTTGACCTTGTCAAGGGTCGTGCGGGTGGGTTTGACTCAATCAAGAAATGACGGGTTGAACTTGACTTGCGGTCTATGGTTTGTTGACCTTGTCAAGGTCATAGATCGTTTGGGGTAAAAATATTATCGGGAATTTCAAGTGTTGAAATTTGCAATGAGATTGCATACCTCCTATGAGATAGTTGGATCCCGATACCCACTGCGAGTAAGTGTTACTCCTGGGAGAGTTTTACACAGGACAATTAGTCATTCAAGTAGGTGTCTAGAAAAGTGTTAACGAGGTTACGCCTCTGGGAAAACGAGGTTTACTTTAATTAGGTCCGTGCGAGAGCACGGGGAACCTCCCTCAAAGTACCGACACTGATCTGGCTGAAAGATTGACGAAATTGTATGGTGTAATTAATCCCGGCTAATCTTACCTTTTTGGGTTTTAAGGTAGATTTGATAAAAACAGTGGGAGACATCCTGATTAGATAAGATAATAACCAATCTAATCTTGCAAGAGCATACGCTAAAGTGTTTTCTTCTCTCTCTCTCCAGGTAGCGACCATTTCAGGCCATAATCAAGATAATAATATGGATGTATTGACTGAACCTAATTATTGTACTGAGCAAGGGAACGTTGGACCCGTTCTTTCTTATAAGAGTTATAAGACTGAACAGGAAACAGGAGAATATCTGGATTCTCACGCCGCCCAAAAGAACATGCATGTTGATGCATCTTCTTGGGGTGTGTTAGTTATTGAGAACTGTTTCTCAGTTCACCCTACGTCCTGGGTATTAGATACCGGATCAGGATCCCACATATGTAAACAGTTACATGGGCTACGTAAAGGTAGAGAACTGGGAAAAGGTGATCATTCCGTTCAAGTAGGGAACGGTGCAAGTATTGTAGCCAAAACAGTTGGCGAATATCACCTTGTATTACCAAGTCGTAATACACTGATTCTAAATGAGTGCTATTATATACCGAACATGATGTGCAACATTATATCAGTTTCTTTATTGAGTAAAGAGGGATATAATTTTGTAGTACAGGATAATGTTATGAACATATTCCTAGATCAAAAGTTGATTGCATCAGGCTCATTACATAACGGCATATTCATTCTAAATCAGAATACAGTCCTGAATATACAAAACACACACAAGAGGAAAAGTTCAGATATGAACGAATCCTTCTTATGGCATTGTAGACTTGGTCATATCAATACGACACGACTGGATAAGTTACATAAGGATGGTTATTTGAATCCGTTCAAATTATCATCTTATGATACTTGCCATTCATGTCTCAAAGGAAAAATGACCAAAGCTCCGTTTAGTGGACACGGAGAAAGAGTTACTGAACTCTTAGGACTGGTACATAGTGATGTATGCGGTCCCATGTCTACGCATGCCAGGAACGGTTCTTCCTACTTCATTACATTCACTGACGATCTCTCTAGATTCGGACATGTGTTCCTGATGAAACACAAGTCTGAAGCTTTTGAGAAATTCAGAGAATATAAACACGAAGTAGAGAACCAAACGGGCAAAAGTATTAAGATTCTTCGATCTGATCGAGGAGGTGAATACTTAAGCGGTGAGTTCCTAGATTATCTAAAAGAGAATGGGATTCTTTCTCAGCTTACTCCTCCTTATACACCACAGCACAACGGTGTATCTGAGCGAAGGAATCGGACCCTATTAGATATGGTGCGATCTATGATGAGCGAAGCTGAGTTACCTATTTCCTTCTGGGGGTATGCGCTTGAGACAGCCATATACATATTGAATCTAGTTCCGTCTAAATCTGTACCTACCACACCATATGAGATATGGAGTGGGAAGAGACCATATTTTAAACGAGTTAAGATATGGGGTTGTCCGGCCTATGTCAAAAGACAAAATCCAGACAAACTCGAGGCACGATCAGTTCTTTGCAAGTTTGTGGGATATCCTAAGAATTCTCAAGGATATATTTTCTATCACGCTGAGGAACAAAAAGTGTTTGTTTCTCAATATGCCACCTTTTTAGAAAAGGAATTTCTTGCAAAAGAAATTAGTGGCAAAGAGGTAGAGCTGGAAGAGGTTCCAGAAACACAAATTGCAACTGAAGATTTAGTGGAACCAGAGGATTCAGTAGTACCCGACGAACCCCAGCCTCTCCGCCGATCTAGTAGGGTTTCTCGTCCACCTGAGAGATACTACGGTTTTCTCATTGATGGTGGAAGCGAGGATTGCATCATGGATGATGATGACCCCACTAGTTTCGAGCAGGCCATCACGAGTGGTGACTCTGTGAAATGGCTGGATGCAATGCGATCTGAGATGGAATCCATGTACACCAACAAAGTATGGACTTTGGAAAATGCTCCTGAAGGGGTAAAACCCATTGGGAGCAAGTGGATCTTTAAAAAGAAATTTGGTGTAGATGGAAAAGTTGAGACTTTCAAAGCTAGACTTGTAGCAAAAGGTTTTCGTCAAAGACCAGGTGTGGACTATGACGAAACCTTTTCTCCAGTGGCTATGCTTAAGTCCATCCGGATCTTACTTGCCATTGCTGCATACCATGACTACGAAATCTGGCAAATGGATGTTAAGACCGCCTTTCTAAACGGTGATTTAGAAGAGAGCGTATACATGACTCAGCCAGAGGGCTTCGTAGATAGTGGGAGCAGCGGAAAGGTGTGCAAGCTGCTTAAATCCATTTATGGGTTAAAGCAAGCATCGCGGAGTTGGAACATCTGTTTTGATGTTGTAGTCAAAGAGTTTGACTTCATCAAAAATATAGATGAACCTTGTATCTATAAGAAGGTAGCAGAGGGTAAGGTTGTCTTCCTTGTATTATACGTGGATGACATACTCTTGATAGGAAATGATATTCCTATGCTGCAATCAGTCAAGCTCTTCTTATCACAGAGATTCTCAATGAAAGATCTAGGTGATGCCTCCTGCATATTGGGAATCATGATCTATAGAGATAGATCTAAACGGATACTGGGATTGTCCCAATCCAGGTACATTGACACCATACTAAAAAGGTTTAGTATGGAAGAATCCAAACGTGGGAATCAGCCCACGATCTCTGGACTCACTCTCTCCAAAGAGATGTCTCCCAAGACTGATTTGGAGAGAACTCGCATGCAAGGGATACCCTATGCTTCGGCAGTAGGCTCTATCATGTATGCGATGCTATGTACCAGACCCGATGTAGCATACTCGCTAAGTGTAGTGAGTCGGTATCAAGCAGATCCTGGAGAGAGTCACTGGACAGCTGTGAAGAACATTCTCAAGTACTTACGAAGGACTAAGGAGATGTTCTTGGTGTATGGTAATGGAGAACTCCAGGTGGAGTCCTTTACCGATTCCAGCTTCCAAAGTGATAAGGACGACTCTAAGTCGCATTCGGGTTTTGTCTTTACCCTCAATGGAGGGGCGGTATGTTGGAAGAGTTCCAAACAGGATACCGTTGCAGACTCAACGATGGAGGCTGAATACATCGCTGCCAACGATGCTGCCAAAGAGGCTGTCTGGATCAAGAAGTTCATTAGTGAACTTGGTGTGGTTCCATCCATTGAGCATCCAATACCTCTGTATTGCGATAACAATGGAGCTGTGGCGTTAGCCAAGGAACCCAGGTCCCATCAGAAGTCCAGACATATTCTGAGGCGGTATCACCTGATCAGGAAGATAGTTGATCGCCGGGAGATCGAGGTCAGGAGAGTAGATACGAAGGACAACACTGCGGATCCATTCACGAAGGCTATTCCCCAGATACAGTTTGAGAGATTATTCGGGATGCTAGGTATGAGATACTACAGCAGCTGGCCTTAGTGCAAGTGGGAGATTGTTAGTTATGTATATGCCCTAGAGGCCATTGTTGTACATATGATGTATATTATAATGGATGCTTGGTTATATATAGAGATGACTTTCTTGCTCGTCATGATAGTATGCTATTTGGTTTCACTTTATCTTAACATGTTGACTTGTATTGGTTTACTGTTTTACTCTCACATGTTGATAAAGCCCTTAGGATTTGTACTCGACTACTGGGACTATGATGAGATCATACTAGTGGGGCCGCGGTAGTCGATGAGTACATCCTATAACTGTTCCTAGTCGAGGGTATATCGAGACAGGGCATCGATACGCCAGAGTAGACTAGCGTATACGCATCTTGACCCATATGATGGGCGATGGATGATCCCATATCCATCGGTGTTAGACATCAGAGATGGTGTACGGGTGCTCAGTGGAGACTGGGTACACTGGACGGACTCGCCGAGAACTCCCAGATGGTGACATACCACACGTCAGATGGCAGTTCTCTGGTGACACTGGTACAGGGTAGTCTGTAGACCCGAGATCGTCATGGAGTCTTGTGTGATTCCCACTGTGCTTTGATTTCCACCTTACCACGTCCAAGAGGGCGTGCAAAACGGTGGCTTTTGGGTACAGTCCCGAATCACATGGAGGCAATGAGCGATAGGAGGGGATTCGTCTCTCCCGGTATAGGGTGTTGATGTTGTGCTGTGTTCGATTGGCTATAACTGGAAGTCCCTGGCCAGGGCTGATATGGAGATGTCACGCCCCGCTTCCCAGAGTACGCAGGATTGGGCACGTAACATAGCCAACCATGCTACCTGTGGGTAGGAAGTATCCATCCACAGTCACATTACGGTTGTAAGGATATCAAGAACAAGATAAAGTACTAATCTAACACATGTCCAAATCCATAATAACAAGAAATCAATGAACAATAAGTGCGGAAGCAAATGATCCAATATAATAATAGAAAGGTACGTCCCATAATGCGGGATCGCACCTGGAAATAAAATGCAATAAACAAACTAACCACTATAGAACTCAAATCAGCCTGCTGGCTGAAGTACTCCTGCTCGGTCGTCGACAGTGGTACGGAATCTAGGCCATGCAAAACCCAGACGTCAGCGCGTCATGACATCAAGTATAAAGTATAAACATGGTAATAAGCAATGCAAGTATGAACATGAATAAAGCAGTAATAAGAGATAACAAGCAGGGTAATGTGCAATGGTGACTAAACTGTCCTATCAGGTTTTCTACTCTATAGTCTTTGAAACCAATTGATGAATCGTCGATGTAACTCAATAGTATCCCGTGCGTGCCCGGGACCACGGTCATGACCCTCGGGGCTGGATCCGAGACGTGCCGCTAAGCAGTAAAAGTAGGTAGTAGGATGGACGAGTGATGTCAGCATCATCACTCCCGGACTGGCCAAGCCCGTAAGACTGATCAGAACAATGTATCGAACTGTTGAGTTACAAGTCGGTTTCACCTTTGATTTCCCCATACCCCCAAACTATGTATGTCAGGTCAGGTGTTCAGTAGTCAAGGACTAATGCCAACACAAGTCAAGTAAAAGTAGGTATGTCTGGATCGACAGCAGGAATGGTTAGGTTTGTCGGCATTAGGCATGAAATCAGGTAACAGGTCAGGTAATGTATAAAGGTGTCATGTCATGTCAAGAGTGTACGGTACCATATCATGTCAAGTAGGAAGTGTAACAGGTCATGTCAGGAAGCACAAGATGTCATGTGGGTGCTCATAATCAAACTATCATAAACATGTGTATAAATAAACAAGCATGAGTACTATTAGAACAATAAACTGGAACATGTAATATGATAGGCAAATAGATATAATTTCAAGGATATGGATGCACAGTTATTGATTAGGGTTACATTTATAGTTCCAATATTAATTAGGATGCAATTTATTAAACATGGAGTATTAATATCACATTATTATGTAGTAATGCGATCTATGGATGCAATTATATTTATCTTAAATGCGATGGATGCAAACGGGTATCCGAAGAGTTATAAAACTATAAAATGGTAGTGTGGGATGTACAACTAAGCAATATGTGATATAAATATTTATATAATAATATTAATATGGATAGCATATTCAAAGTGATTAGTAACTATAAAAGCTGTATTGATTAACCATGCACAAGAAGGTTCCGTTCAGAAATTCAGCGTCACCCTAATTTGTAAAATAGCTTAAAAATAACAAACGTTCTCCAAAAGAGACGTATCTTATACCAAAACAAAGATAATTCAATAAGGTTTTCAGTTTTATAAGTATAAGCATCTCAGGTTATCCCTACAAAAAGTTATGAATATTCAAAGTTGAAAGTTTGCTGCTGGAATTTCCCTGGACAGCAGTTTAGAGACGTGTTCATTTGCATTTTACGTTAATTAAACAATTTATTTTGCAAGTAAATATTTCATAGAGTTATAGTATTCTGAATTAGCTTCGTAACGAACTAAAGAACGTATCCTAATGATTTTTCTATGATTTATAATGAATTTTATAAGATAAGGTGTACAGTAAATTTCAGATTTGTCATATCCGATTTTTCAACGACATTTCATATGTAAACTATAAGATTTTCAAATGTATAATATTATAAAATGAAGATTATAAAAGTATATAGCATGTAGCAAGATTAACTTGCCTCGATGGGTCGCGAATCGGGAAAACGGAACGTTAACCGTCGGCGGGGAAAACTCGCGACGGCGCACGGTTCACGGAATGAACCCAAACGACGAACAAAGGAACCACACGGGTCGGGGTATCTCGCTGGAACGTCGAGAAACGTCACCGGCACGACGGAATTCCGGCAACAAAGAACAGTTAAAACAAATGAGAAACGAGACATGAAGCAAGAAGAGAAAAATGATAAAGAGAAGTACGAGAGAATATATGAGGGAGAGGGAGAGAGAGGAAAAAGTGGAGAGAGAGAGAGAGAGAAAGTGGGGCCCACGGGGTTAAAGGGGAGGTTGCGATTGGCTGAGAGAATAAATTAAGAAGGATATAAAGATTGTAAAAATATTATATGGTTAACTTAAAGATTTAAAAGATAGGTAATGAACAGTAAGATATCAGGTTAGTTAGAAAAATATATGCGATGGTTTTAATAATATTAAAATTTAGGATTTTGGCGCCAAATGAAACATTTTCAAATTGCGCCCGGGTTGGGTCCAAAAATTCGAAATTCAAATAATAGGATTTTAGGCGGGTTCCAAATTTTAAAATGAAATGTTTTATGATTAAAAAGCATACTCCCAAAACGGACACACGCACGTGCACGTAGCCATCCAAACTCGTCCGTTTCACTGAACGGGACGAGAATACAATGCACGGACGCTACCACGAGGCTAAGGGTGTCAAGTAGGCCAAGAAGAATATTTTCAATTTTATTTTGGGTGCTAAAATTTGTTATATGCAGAATGACTTAGCCGGTTAAAATTGTGCAATAAGAACCAAATAAGCAAGATAAATGAAATGAGCAATGCCAAACACTCAACCAGTAACAGAAATAGTATTATTGGGCTCGGGTGTTACATCATACCCAACTACAAAAAGAATTTCGTCCTCGAAATTCCAAGAATTCAAGATAGATAACTACAGGAAAAGGTGAGGAAACTCCTGCCGGATCTCGTCTTCTCGCTCCCAAGTGGATTCTCCATGCGATCGATTACCCCAAGAGACTAGCACAATGGGGATAACCTTGTTCTTAAGAACCTTTTCTCTTCGATCCTTAATTTCAACTGGTCGCTCCTCAAAAGTCAAGTCTTCTCGTACTGTTAGCTCCGAATGATCCAAAACGTGTGTTTCATCTCGAACATACTTACGGAGTTGAGATACGTGAAACATATCATGCACATTTGCCAAGGACTGTGGTAACGCCAAACGATATGCTACCTCACCAACACGCTCCACGATCTCAAGGGTCCAACGAACCGAGGACTGAGCTTTCCTCGCCTTCCAAAACGAATTACCCCTCTAGTCGGTGATATCTTCAAGAACACCAAATCACCCACGGTGAATTCTAGAGGTCTTCTCGATGTGTCAGCCCAACTCTTCTGTCTGTCTTGTGCTGCCTTCATATGATTTCTGATAGTGTTAACCTTCTCAACTGTCTGCATCACCAAATCTGGTCCCAACAATTTTCGTTCACCGACATCATCCTAACAAATAGGTGAACGACATTTACGACCATACAAAGCTTCAAACGGAGCCATCTGGGTAGTTGCCTGAAAACTGTTGTTGTAAGAAAACTCCACCAAGTGTAGATGATCTTTCCAAGAACCTTTGAAGTCCAACATGCAAGCCCTCAACATATCTTCAAGGGTCTGGATCGTTCTTTCTGATTGTCCATCGGTCTGAGGATGATAAGCTGTGCTAAACTTCAATCGAGTCCCCAAACTTTCCTGTAAACTTCTCCAGAAGTGTGTCAAGAACCGAGTGTCCCGATCGGACACGATGCTCACCGGTACGCCATGCAATCTTACAATCTTCTGCATGTACCGCTCTGCCAAAGTCTCCGTTGATTGACCAACCTGGAAAGGAATAAAGTGAGCTGCCTTGGTCAATCGATCGACAATCACCCATACTGCATTGTTGCCGTTTGGACTTCGCGGTAAAGCCGTCACGAAATCCATGGTTATATGTTCCCACTTCCACTGAGGAATCGGAAGTGGTTGCAACAAACTAGCAACCCTTTGGTGTTCAGCCTTGACTTGCTGACATACCAAGCACTTAGCCACGAAGCGAGCAATCTCCCGTTTCATGCCTTCCCACCAGAAATGCTGTCGAATATCTCGGTACATCTTTGTACCTCCTGGATGTATAGAATAAGCTGAACTGTGTGCCTCCTTCATAAGCTCTTCACGAACATCCCCCTTTGGCACACACAAACGGCTACCATACCTCAACGAACCATCTTCGTAGACCAGTAAATCTGTTCGTAGTCCAGCCTCAACCCGCTCTCGAAACTTCTGCAGTCTAGGATCCTGCGATTGTGCCGCTTTAATCTTCTCAACCAAGGACAACTGTACTTGCAACTGCATCAACTGTCCCGTAGAATGTGGTAGCACAACTTCCAAGTCAAATCTTCGAAAATCTGCAATGATCTCCCCCTGTGTAGTTAACACCTGAATTGCTGGTAACCGACTAAGCGCATCCGGCACAACATTAACCTTTTCCGGATGGTACTTAAGATCAAGATCGTAGTCAGCCATCAGCTCCAACCATCTACGCTGCCTCATGTTAAGCTCCTTCTGTGTAAACACATACTTCAAGCTCTTATGATCTGTAAAAACTTCGACTCTTTCCCCCAAAAGGTAGTGTCTCCAAATCTTCAAAGCGAAAATCACAGCCGCACGCTCCAAGTCATGAGTCGGATAGTTCTTCTCATGAGTCTTCAGCTGTCTCGATGCGTAAGCGACGACTTTCCCGTTCTGCATTAAAACACATCCCAATCCTTTTCCAGATGCGTCGCTGTGAATCACCAGTCCTCCTGAATTATCCGGTACGGTCAGGATCGGGGCGGTTATCAACTTCTGCTTCAACGTCTCGAAGGCCAATGCACATCCATCCGTCCAAACAAACGGTATCTCCTTACGCGTAAGCTTGGTTAACGGCTCAGCTACGTGAGCGAAGTTCTCCACAAATCTTCTGTAGTATCCGGCGAGTCCAAGAAAACTCCTTATCTCTGCAACATTCTTTGGAATAGGCCAGTCTCGAACTGCTGCAATCTTTTCGGGATCGACGGCGATTCCATCGCCCGACACGACATGCCCCAGAAACTTCACTTCTTCCATCCAGAATTCACACTTACTCATCTTCACAAATAATTTCTCTTGTCTTAGCGTCTGCAATGCGATCCTTAAATGCTCAGCATGCTCCTCCGGACTCTTCGAGTACACCAGAATATCGTCAATGAATACCACAATAAACTGGTCCAAGAACGGTGAAAAGATCCTGTTCATCAAATCCATGAATGTTGCCGGCGCATTAGTCACTCCGAAGGGCGTCACTAGATACTCGAAATGTCCATATCGAGTTCGAAACGCCGTCTTGCAAATGCCTTCTGCTTTCACTCGGACCTGATGATATCCCGATCGCAAATCCAATTTCGAGAACACCCTCGCGCCACTAAGCTGCTCAAAAAGCTCTCCAATGCGAGGGATCGGGTTCTTGTTCTTAATAGTCACCCGGTTCAATTCTCGATAATCCATGCACATCCTTCTCGTGCCATCCTTCTTCTTTACTAAAAGAATTGGAGCTCCCCAAGGTGAGTTGCTGCTTCGAATCCATCCCTTCTCGAGTAATTCACCAACTTGTTTCTTAACTTCTTCCAATTCCACCGGTGCCATCGGATAATAAGATTTTGATACAGGCGCTGCACCAGGAATAAGGTCAATCGCGAACTCCACATCTCGCTTTGGCGGTAAGCCAAATATCTGCAAACACATCCATAAAGTCGCGAACAACTGCCGGCTCTTCATTACTATTCACTTCCATAGTCGCAAGAACACTGTTTGTCGGCCTAGCCCTAAACTCGACTGGCCCGACAGAACTGCTTCCTTACCGCAACTGCTGTCTGCATCGTTGGCCGCGAAAGGTCCAGCGAGACTACTGAGTCTCGTCCACTCCGCTGCATGCACGTCCACGGTTGCTCCATTCTGCCTTAGTCCGATAAATTTCTTCCCTTTCCTCCGCGCAGTCTGCGGGAAGAACTTCTCCAGGGGGTTCTTAGAAAAACTTCGCCCAACTGATCGGCTTGGGCAAGCGGGTCTCCTCCACAAGCCGTCACTCTCGGGCGTAATCCACTAACTGAATGCGCACCACATCAACTCTTTTGTCCTCTGGAATCTGTGTCGCAATCAGCAAATTCTCCGTGTCGCTAGCCACGGCTCGGCTGTCAACGGCTCCTCCAGAAAAGTGAAAGTAGATGGATCCAAAAGTCTGAAATCTGCTACGGTTCTTACTCGGTCAACTGGTCTAGTTCCAACATCGTTTACAGACTGCTGAACGATCTGCAAACCTTCCTGAAACAAGTCCTCTTGCTGCTGGATCAGCTCGGTCTGTTTCTTTGATTTCCAGCATTTCTCTTATCACTCCAAGCATGGCGGCTTCGTTCACACGCCTCTGGTACGTCTTCAACTTCTTACCTGTCATAATCCTGAACTCAAAACACCCAACATTAGCATGATGATAGATTCTGAATGTGGATCAAGGCTAGAACTCCAAGATACTTAAATAGAGTACCGCATTGTAGCTATGCCGCGGTATCATAGCCGCAATTACTTAACTCCACCCAAGTCGCCTAAGTCCTAGAGATAACAAGAAGTTAGGTTTTCGAGTTGACAATGCAAAGTAAGTTTGCATGTCGACATGATCCGGAAGAATGATTCAAGGATGGTAAAACGGTCAAAGTGGCAGGACATGTTTCCTAATCATGGGTATCCTGATTCGTGTATCGGGTGCAATACCCAACTACAAAGAATCAACCCAATTAACCTATGGCTCTGATACCAAAAGAACCATGTCACGCCCCGCTTCCCAGAGTACGCAGGATTGGGCACGTAACATAGCCAACCATGCTACCTGTGGGTAGGAAGTATCCATCCACAGTCACATTACGGTTGTAAGGATATCAAGAACAAGATAAAGTACTAATCTAACACATGTCCAAATCCATAATAACAAGAAATCAATGAACAATAAGTGCGGAAGCAAATGATCCAATATAATAATAGAAAGGTACGTCCCATAATGCGGGATCGCACCTGGAAATAAAATGCAATAAACAAACTAACCACTATAGAACTCAAATCAGCCTGCTGGCTGAAGTACTCCTGCTCGGTCGTCGACAGTGGTACGGAATCTAGGCCATGCAAAACCCAGACGTCAGCGCGTCATGACATCAAGTATAAAGTATAAACATGGTAATAAGCAATGCAAGTATGAACATGAATAAAGCAGTAATAAGAGATAACAAGCAGGGTAATGTGCAATGGTGACTAAACTGTCCTATCAGGTTTTCTACTCTATAGTCTTTGAAACCAATTGATGAATCGTCGATGTAACTCAATAGTATCCCGTGCGTGCCCGGGACCACGGTCATGACCCTCGGGGCTGGATCCGAGACGTGCCGCTAAGCAGTAAAAGTAGGTAGTAGGATGGACGAGTGATGTCAGCATCATCACTCCCGGACTGGCCAAGCCCGTAAGACTGATCAGAACAATGTATCGAACTGTTGAGTTACAAGTCGGTTTCACCTTTGATTTCCCCATACCCCCAAACTATGTATGTCAGGTCAGGTGTTCAGTAGTCAAGGACTAATGCCAACACAAGTCAAGTAAAAGTAGGTATGTCTGGATCGACAGCAGGAATGGTTAGGTTTGTCGGCATTAGGCATGAAATCAGGTAACAGGTCAGGTAATGTATAAAGGTGTCATGTCATGTCAAGAGTGTACGGTACCATATCATGTCAAGTAGGAAGTGTAACAGGTCATGTCAGGAAGCACAAGATGTCATGTGGGTGCTCATAATCAAACTATCATAAACATGTGTATAAATAAACAAGCATGAGTACTATTAGAACAATAAACTGGAACATGTAATATGATAGGCAAATAGATATAATTTCAAGGATATGGATGCACAGTTATTGATTAGGGTTACATTTATAGTTCCAATATTAATTAGGATGCAATTTATTAAACATGGAGTATTAATATCACATTATTATGTAGTAATGCGATCTATGGATGCAATTATATTTATCTTAAATGCGATGGATGCAAACGGGTATCCGAAGAGTTATAAAACTATAAAATGGTAGTGTGGGATGTACAACTAAGCAATATGTGATATAAATATTTATATAATAATATTAATATGGATAGCATATTCAAAGCGATTAGTAACTATAAAAGCTGTATTGATTAACCATGCACAAGAAGGTTCCGTTCAGAAATTCAGCGTCACCCTAATTTGTAAAATAGCTTAAAAATAACAAACGTTCTCCAAAAGAGACGTATCTTATACCAAAACAAAGATAATTCAATAAGGTTTTCAGTTTTATAAGTATAAGCATCTCAGGTTATCCCTACAAAAAGTTATGAATATTCAAAGTTGAAAGTTTGCTGCTGGAATTTCCCTGGACAGCAGTTTAGAGACGTGTTCATTTGCATTTTACGTTAATTAAACAATTTATTTTGCAAGTAAATATTTCATAGAGTTATAGTATTCTGAATTAGCTTCGTAACGAACTAAAGAACGTATCCTAATGATTTTTCTATGATTTATAATGAATTTTATAAGATAAGGTGTACAGTAAATTTCAGATTTGTCATATCCGATTTTTCAACGACATTTCATATGTAAACTATAAGATTTTCAAATGTATAATATTATAAAATGAAGATTATAAAAGTATATAGCATGTAGCAAGATTAACTTGCCTCGATGGGTCGCGAATCGGGAAAACGGAACGTTAACCGTCGGCGGGGAAAACTCGCGACGGCGCACGGTTCACGGAATGAACCCAAACGACGAACAAAGGAACCACACGGGTCGGGGTATCTCGCTGGAACGTCGAGAAACGTCACCGGCACGACGGAATTCCGGCAACAAAGAACAGTTAAAACAAATGAGAAACGAGACATGAAGCAAGAAGAGAAAAATGATAAAGAGAAATACGAGAGAATATATGAGGGAGAGGGAGAGAGAGGAAAAAGTGGAGAGAGAGAGAGAGAGAAAGTGGGGCCCACGGGGTTAAAGGGGAGGTTGCGATTGGCTGAGAGAATAAATTAAGAAGGATATAAAGATTGTAAAAATATTATATGGTTAACTTAAAGATTTAAAAGATAGGTAATGAACAGTAAGATATCAGGTTAGTTAGAAAAATATATGCGATGGTTTTAATAATATTAAAATTTAGGATTTTGGCGCCAAATGAAACATTTCCAAATTGCGCCCGGGTTGGGTCCAAAAATTCGAAATTCAAATAATAGGATTTTAGGCGGGTTCCAAATTTTAAAATGAAATGTTTTATGATTAAAAAGCATACTCCCAAAACGGACACACGCACGTGCACGTAGCCATCCAAACTCGTCCGTTTCACTGAACGGGACGAGAATACAATGCACGGACGCTACCACGAGGCTAAGGGTGTCAAGTAGGCCAAGAAGAATATTTTCAATTTTATTTTGGGTGCTAAAATTTGTTATATGCAGAATGACTTAGCCGGTTAAAATTGTGCAATAAGAACCAAACAAGCAAGATAAATGAAATGAGCAATGCCAAACACTCAACCAGTAACAGAAATAGTATTATTGGGCTCGGGTGTTACAGGAGATTTACTGGTAAGTGTTACTAGTAGTTTCTCGACCCGTTATGAGCCACACATCGACACGACTTATCGGTTACTGGGGTCTGACGTATACCACCCCTAGACTTGATATGCGACATATCAGACGAACAGACCGGACTGTACGGGAGTGTTGTAGGGTGTTTTTCGTCACCCCATTGAGATGGGAATACGCACGCGCTTGTCAGGCGTATACTACAGATTCCCTCTGCCTAGGGTAGGCCGGGGTTTATTGATTGTGGGGATCCAAATCTCCGGCAGCCGCGGACTAAGCTGTCGTTAATTACCCCTCGCCTTTGGAGGCGAGGGAACCTCCGATTAACGGGTTAAAATGGTCATGCGAACTCAATGTGCAGTGTACGTGTGTTGTGTTTTGAAAGGGGGGTTTGGATATATCGGGAGCCACGCAGAGTTTTTACGGGGGTCCCGCTACCCGGATAGCGGGCTGGGGGTCAAGGGGGCTAGCAGCCCCCTTGCGGGGTGCGGGGCAGCGCCCCGTTAGAAATTTTTTCTAACAGGGACAGTGTCGTGGAGTATGTGTGTGTGTAAATATTTATACATATGTGTGTATATATATATGTATATATGTATATATATATAAAGGAAACAGGGGGGAAAAGGCATCCAAAGCATAGTCACAAATTCGCCGTTCGGGAATAATTCGGCGAGGTCGAAAATTCGGATTCGGAGAACTATTCGGAAAAAATCGGCAGGTATTCGGGAAAGATTCGGTAAGTGTTCGGGAAATGTTCGGGAAGGATTTCGAGCAATAAATTAATATATGAGACGCTAGATTTTGATTTTATGAATTATTTGCAGTTTTTTGAATTATTCGCTGTTTTTTCACATAATTCGGGAATAATTCGTGAATTATTCGCGAATAATTCGCGAATTATTCGGCCAGTTCGGCAATGGCGAATAATTCGGCGAATAATTCGTTTCATCAAAAATTCGCGAATTATTCGCGAATTCGGCGAATAATTCGCGAATTATGTGACTATGATCCAAAGGATGCGTGGGGCCAGCGCCTTGAGCGCTGTGCGCTTAGGTGCTGTGCGCTCAGATGCAAGCGCGCCACGTGTCGGCAAGTTGGCGTTTTGCGCTTGAGCGCAGTGCGCTTGAGCGCAAGTGCGCCACGTGTCGGCACGTGGGCGCTTTGCGCTCGAGCGCAGTGCGCATGAGCGCAGTGCGCCTGAGCGCAAGCGCGCCACGTGTCGGCACGTGGGCGCTTTGCGTTCGAGCGCAGTGCGCCTGAGCGCAAGCGCGCCACGTGTCGGCACGTGGACGCTTTGCGCTCGAGCGCTGGGCGCTGGCGAGACAAAGGGACTTTTAGTCCCAGAACCAGAAGCTATGCTTCAGAAAGGAGATATTTATTATTATATATATATATATATATATATCTATGTAAATATATAGAGTTAAACTCCTAAAATGTTTTGGTTGATGAAAGGGATTCTTCCTCTTCCTCCTCTGTTGGCTGGATCTTGATGATCAAGAGATGTGAGATCTAAAAATCTCTCCTTTCTGAGATCTAATGGGAGATCTGAGTTCCCCTTTGTGGGTTTTGTGGTGGAAAACTACTTAGTTTTGGTAAAGAAAGAGTAAAACTCTTGATTTAATTCAAAAGAAATGAGAAGGTTTAGAACCTTGGAGAAGGAGCAGGAGGCACAAAGAACCCTAGATTTTGGGGGAATGAAAAGTTTTTTTTATTTTTATGCATCATGTTGCCTTTTATAGGCTTACATATTTACATATAGCCCCTTGGGCTTTACAAAAATGGCATTTTGCCCATCCCATGGCTCATGTGCCATTTCATTTTTGCATATAAGTCATAGGATTACAAAATATTGGCTTTATGCCCATTTTGCATACATTCATGTATAAAAAATTACATAAAGATTATTTATTACATGATTTTGTTGTTGGCATGGGGAGACTGGCCGCGGGCTCGACTTGGGCATGGGCTCGCTTGACCTGGGCTTGGGCCCACCTAGCTTGGGGGTTGACCTTGACTTTGACTCGGTCAACAGGGGTGTAAATTTTTACCCCAACAAATTGCCCCCCATCAATGAATGCACACCGCATGCATGAGTTGTGTGCACGAAATTGATGGATCTTGAAGCTGAACTTCGAGGTGGAACATCATTCCGGGGGCGGAGCATCATCCCGGGGAGCATGATTCCTGGGGATCGGAGCATCATTCCGATTTGCGGAGCATGATTCCAAGGATCGGCGCATCATTCCGAAGAGCGGAGCATGATTCCAGGGGATCGGAGCATCATTCCGAAGAGCGGAGCATGATTCCAAAGATCGGAGCATCATTCCGAAGGGCGGAGCATAATTCCAAAGATCGGAGCATCATTCCGAAGGGCGGAACATAATTCCAGGGATCGAAGCATCATTCCGATGGGCGGAGCATGATTCCAGAGATCGGAGCATCATTCCGAAGAGCGGAGCATGATTCCAAGGGTCGGAGCATCATTCCGAAGAGCGGAGCATGATTCCAAGGATCGGAGCATCATTCCGAAGAGCGGAGCATGATTCCAGGGATCGGAGCATCATTCCAATGAGCGGCAGACATTCTGACCGAAGCATAATTTCGATGCAGAGGTTGATTCCCAGGCGGAGCATAATTCCGACAGGGAAGGCAAATACTCCGAGGCAAAGTATGATTTCGACACGGGGTACATTCTGAGACGGAGCATGATTCCGGTGCAGAGCTTGTTGGCTGACTTGATTCCGAGACGAAGCATAATTTCGATAGGGAAGGCAGGTACACTGAGGCAAAGCATGATTTCGACGCGGGGGACACTCTGAGACGAAGCATGATTCTGACGCAGAGCTGGTTGGTTGATTTGATTCCGAGGCGGAGCATGGTTCCGGCAGGGAAGGTAGATATCCCGAGGCGAAGCATGATTTCGACACGGAGTAAATTCTGGGACGGAGCATGATTCCGCCGCAGAGGTTGTTAGTTTGATTTGATTTGGGTTGACATCAGCATCGCTACACTGGAATATGGTACCAGGAGCGAATCATCATTAGCCATGAGTGGATTTGAGGATTTGGCTTTGGTTTGGCATCTGCATTGCTGCACTGGAATAATGCCAGGCGCAACTCATCATTTGCCCCGGGAGGATTTAGGAATTGGTTTTTGCTTGGCATCAGTATCGCTACACTGGAATATGGTACCAAGAGCGAATCATCATTTGCGCTTGCTTATTAGGAAACGATGGCTTAGGAGATAGGTTTTAGGTCCCTATCACCTAAGACTTTTCAATTTTGTGAGCCGTAAGAGTCTCACAAAGCATTTTCTCCCTACGGGTCGTAAGGATCCCGTAGGCGTATTTTCTCCTTAGGAGTCGTAGGGACTCCTAAGTGTGTTACTCCTTTGTGAGTCGTAAGGATCTCACGCGGGAATTTTCTCCTCACAAAGTCGAGAGGACTTTGCGAGTGCATTTCATCTCCTTTTCACGAGTTTGCGCCCTTTCAGGTTTTCACAAACTCGCCGGCAGTCCTGCTGTTTTTACTCACGGAGCCCTTTCGGGTTTTCATCCGTGCCCCTTTTGCTTGTGGACATACCTTCTTTTTTTTCTTTTATATACTTTTTTTATTTTTTATTTTTTTTATTTTTGGTGGGACTTTGAATGTGGTCTGACCGGTAGGACTTGGGAGCGATTGGGATCGCTTTATGCCCGTGGATTGTATACGGTTTTGCAGGATGTATGATCAGACCGTAGGGCTGGAAAAATTTCGGGACTTTGTCGGCGTCTGCATCGCTGCACTGGAATATGGTACCAGGAGTGACTCATCATTCGCCATTGGGGTATGGGATTTGGAATTTGGTTGGCGTCTGCATCGCTGCACTGGAATATGGTACCAGGAGTGACTCATCATTCGCCATTGGGGTATGGGATTTGGAATTTGGTTGGCGTCTGCATCGCTGCACTGGAATATGGTACCAGGAGCGACTCATCATTCGCCACTTAGGGGTTGGGGAGCGATGGCTTAGGAGACAGGTTTAGATCCCTACCACCTAAGACTTTTCAATTTTATGGGCCTTGAGGGTCCTATAAAAGCATCTTCTCCCTGCGAGTCGTAAGGATCTCGCAGGTGTATTTTCTCCTTAGGAGTCGTGGGGACTCCTAAGTGCGTTTTTCCTTCGTGAGTAGTAAGGATCTCACGAAGGTTTGTTCTCCTCACGCATCGTGAGGACACATGAGTGGGTCTTTCCAATGAAGTATAATTCCAAAGGCGGAGACCAGCCGCGTAACTGGTGATTACGGTGGGGCATGGGTATGATGAGAATTATTTGAGCCCGTGGATTGTATACGGCAGTCAATTTGGGGACTAGCCGTAGGGCCGAAAGAATTTTAGGAAACTGGATTTTGGTTTGGCGTCTGCATTGCTGCACTGGAATAATGCCAGGAGCAACTCATCATCCGCCCTTGTTTGTTTTTTTTTTTTGTTTTTGTTTTTCTTTGTTTTACCGCGATCGCTCTATCATTTCAGCTTTTCTTATCGCGAAGGTCGCGATTGCCCTATCCTTTCGGCTTTTATTCGCGGTTGCCCAATCATTTCGGCTTTATTTTCATCTTTATTTTACTCGCTGATTTTTATTGCGAGTTGCCCCATCATTTCGGCTTTTCTTTATTTTTCTTTTATTTACACTTTTTTTTGTTTATTTACATTTTTTTTTACATTCCCAGTTTAACGACTTAGAGGTCGATTATTCTCAGTTTAGTGACATGGTGGTCAATTGTTCCCAGTTTAATGACGTGGTGGTCGATTGTTTTCAGAGAAAGGCAGATGTCTGAGAGAATCAGTTTCACAAAGAACTTCGGTCTCCGTTTGTATGAAATTGGCGGTCGCATCTTGACTGTTTACTAACACGCCTTTGGACAGTTCTATCTCTCCTGCCTTGTATTACTTTTCGACCCAATCTTTGAAGACGAAGCAGTCTTCAATGGCGTGACCTATCACTCTGTGATAGGGGCAGTATTTGGGGTCGTCGGTCCTATTCGCTTCCTGCGGTCTTTTTGATTCTGGCAGCTGCAGACCGTTCTTGAGGGCGTCTTTGAATATTTTACGGATTTTGTCCCTTCTGAAGGAATAGACCTTATCTAGCTTCTCTTTGAGTGGAGATTCTCCTCCCTCTCCGAACATTGGCTTCCGAGGCTGGTTGGCGCTAGGCCCGCTCATCCCTTGCTTATTTCGGTTAGCCGAAGTGTTGAAAGATTCAGAATCATCGGAGTTTCTGCCTTTGCGATTATCGTCCTTTCGGTTTCTCCAGGACCTATTGTTATTTTGGGAGTCAGAGGAGAACTCTTGCTTTGAGCGCTCCAGCATCTGAACCTTCCTGGTCAGCTCTTGGAATGTTTTGAGACCCGCGGTGCATAGAAACGGGGCCATCCAATTGTTGAGATTTCCGACGAGGAGACTGACAGATTGGTCCTGCTCTATCAGCGGTTCGCATTTGACGGAGAGATTGCGCCATCGGGTTATAAAATCCGTGCTGCTTTCGTTGTTCTTGGGCTTGGTCTTTACGAGCTCGGCAATGGTGATCTTATCGCTGACGCTCATGAATCTTTGTCGAAACAAAGACTCCATTTGGACGAAAGTAGTAACGGAGCCATCCGGTATGCTCGCGTACCAGTCGAAAGCAACATCGGTCAAGCTATTAACGAACCGGCGGAGGAGAAGCGCATCATTGCCCCCAGTATTCCCGCATGAGGCTTTGAAGTGGGCGATGTGCTGATTCGCATTTCCTGTCCCATCGAATCTTCCGAATTTGGGGATGACATAGCCGCTAGGAAATTCTACCAGATCATACTGAGCAGGATATGGTCTCCCACTACTGCTGATATCTTTTTGCGCTTCGGCTTCGGCTACCAAGGTTTTGACTTTGTTGGCAACCAAATCCATGATTTGATCTTGAGTTAGCGGGCTACTGTCATCGGTAGCCAAGACATTTGCTGAGATAGGATGCGACTGATTTTCATGCGGTCCGCCCACTTTTGGATTTGAGGGAACGGGTGTCGGCTGTCTCGGGACACCGTTTCGCGGTTCATGAGCTGAGCCCTGTGCTTGATTGGGCGGCTGAGAGGCAAGTTGGGCCGTAAGCCGTAAGACGACATTTGTCAAGTCGTCGATCTTTGAGTAGAGCTTGGCCATCTCCTTATCTTTGCTTCTGAGCTGTTTTCGGAGCTCTTGGAGAAGTTGCTGCTCTGCGGTCTTAGGACGGAAAGTTGGCTCATCTTCGCTTTCCGAGCCTGACTCCTCATGAATTGAGGGCTCTCTCTGCCTATCAGCCTCATCGAGAGGGTTTTCATCATCCAGCGGAGGCGGCTGTTCTTGGGAAGTGGCAACCACATTCAAGCCAGATTGGATTTGAGATGTGGTGGCCCCGTCCTTGCTCTTGCTGCGCGTGCCCACCACGTAGACAGTGTGGATAACACATTCAGCCATCCCCTCATCTTTGGCGGGGTAACCCTGTTCTTCGAACCTCATGAGGTTTAGCCTGGCAGTAGCCCTAGCCCTTTTGTTGGCTCTATATCTGAGCCTTTTCTCCCTCAGCTTCTCGATTTTGAAGGCTTGGCGGGCATCTGCTACTCGGGAAGCCATTGTGAGTTGATCAGAGGGGAGCTTAGAGAAGACACCCGATCGAGCAGTGGTCAAGGGCACCGCTGGAGCTTGCTCGGGACGCGTTGTAGCTTTATTGGTGTTGATGGCTTTGCCCCCAGCTGGGGCCAAGGAAATTCGTTCAGACACCGACTTGCGTTTGGGTTGGGGCGCCCTTGAGATCACCACATTTGGTCTCCTGCCTTTCGAGACCGGTTTGTCTGCCACTGGGGCTTGAGGAGCTGGGATGGCGCCAACTGGCATGAACATAATAGAGCCGAATGGTAGCAGCGGCTCCTCCCATTGTCGCTCGAGACTGGCCGGAAGGACCGTCCTAGAGTCTATCCTCATCGTGTAGGAGACGGGAGCTGAGTTCATCATCGAAGACATCGTCGGAAGGTGATTGCTTGAAAATCTGCATGAAAATGCATTATTTTTAGTATAAATACAGGTATGTATATTGATTGAGTTCGCATGAACGCTTAACCCGAAATATGGGAGGAGAGATTGGTCCCACCGGGCGTGCCAGAATCTGTAGGGTGTTTTTCGTTACCCCATTGAGATGGGAATACGCACGCGCTTGTCAGGCGTATACTACAGATTCCCTCTGCCTAGGGTAGGCCGGGGTTTATTGATTGTGGGGATCCAAATCTCCGGCAGCCGCGGACTAAGCTGTCGTTAATTACCCCTCGCCTTTGGAGGCGAGGGAACCTCCGATTAACGGGTTAAAATGGTCATGCGAACTCAATGTGCAGTGTACGTGTGTTGTGTTTTGAAAGGGGGGTTTGGATATATCGGGAGCCACGCAGAGTTTTTACGGGGGTCCCGCTACCCGGATAGCGGGCTGGGGGTCAAGGGGGCTAGCAGCCTCCTTGCGGGGTGCGGGGCAGCACCCCGTTAGAAATTTTTTCTAACAGGGACAGTGTCGCGGAGTATGTGTGTGTGTAAATATTTATACATATGTGTGTATATATATATATGTATATATGTATATATATATAAAGGAAACAGGGGGGAAAAGGCATCCAAAGGATGCGTGGGGCCAGCGCCTTGAGCGCTGTGCGCTTAGGTGCTGTGCGCTCAGATGCAAGCGCGCCACGTGTCGGCACGTGGGCGTTTTGCGCTTGAGCGCAGTGCGCTTGAGCGCAAGTGCGCCACGTGTCGGCACGTGGGCGCTTTGCGCTCGAGCGCAGTGCGCATGAGCGCAGTGCGCCTGAGCGCAAGCGCGCCACGTGTCGGCACGTGGGCGCTTTGCGTTCGAGCGCAGTGCGCCTGAGCGCAAGCGCGCCACGTGTCGGCACGTGGACGCTTTGCGCTCGAGCGCTGGGCGCTGGCGAGACAAAGGGACTTTTAGTCCCAGAACCAGAAGCTATGCTTCAGAAAGGAGATATTTATTATTATTATATATATATATATATATATATATATATATATATCTATGTAAATATATAGAGTTAAACTCCTAAAATGTTTTGGTTGATGAAAGGGATTCTTCCTCTTCCTCCTCTGTTGGCTGGATCTTGATGATCAAGAGATGTGAGATCTAAAAATCTCTCCTTTCTGAGATCTAATGGGAGATCTGAGTTCCCCTTTGTGGGTTTTGTGGTGGAAAACTACTTAGTTTTGGAAAAGAAAGAGTAAAACTCTTGATTTAATTCAAAAGAAATGAGAAGGTTTAGAACCTTGGAGAAGGAGCAGGAGGCACAAAGAACCCTAGATTTTGGGGGAATGAAAAGTTTTTTTTATTTTTATGCATCATGTTGCCTTTTATAGGCTTACATATTTACATATAGCCCCTTGGGCTTTACAAAAATGGTATTTTGCCCATCCCATGGCTCATGTGCCATTTCATTTTTGCATATAAGTCATAGGATTACAAAATATTGGCTTTATGCCCATTTTGCATACATTCATGTATAAAAAATTACATAAAGATTATTTATTACATGATTTTGTTGTTGGCATGGGGAGACTGGCCGCGGGCTCGACTTGGGCATTGGCTCGCTTGACCTAGGCTTGGGCCCACCTAGCTTGGGGGTTGACCTTGACTTTGACTCGGTCAACAGGGGTGTAAATTTTTACCCCAACAAGTGTTACTGGTTGGATTCACAGGAGAACGCACAGGCTAGCTTGTTGATCTTCTGATCGCTCAATACCTGGGTGGCTGTTACGTTTAGCTAACCGCTTGCAGCTTGTGGGTGTTTGATATGATCATCACCTGCTACCGGCGTATTGACGATTCTTTAGAGTCCTACACAGAGGTTTCTTGGCTCAGGCGAAACGGAGTAGTGGCGCATATGTGATATGCACAGGAACGAGAATAATGCGATATGGGATACCGTATTATATTCTCGCGATATATGGATATGAACCGGGTCATCGGATCAAGTGTTGATTCGATGAATCGGTACATGATATATTAGTCGGTAATATTCGATATAGCCGGATCGTCGAATCAAGTGTTGATTCGATGATTTAATGTATAATAATATATATGATATATTGTATTACATTATCTAATATTGGCTCGCTTTATTATTTCATTTTCTCAGTGGATGATACATTGATATATATGCGATATATGTTAATTGTATTATTTTCTTTTGTTGCAAATATATAATATATATGTGATATATATTATTGTGACATGTTATGATTAATTGTTAAACATGTTTAAGGATGATTAATTGAGTTTAGGGTTTAATTTGGGTTAGATGTTTCATGCATCTTCTAGAAGGTTTCTTCTTTTGTCATTCTTAAGATATTTTCTTTAACTCAACTAAACCCTAACTCTAATTATTTCTCTACAAAATCCTAGCCACTCATCCTTGACCATGGTTTACAATTCAATCATATGATTATATTCTATTCATCACAAAAGAAAAAGGATTATTCTTTTTCCATTATCTTCTTCTTCTCTCTTGAAAGATAAGCTTGCTAGATTTTCTTAAGTGATGAAATAATATGAGAAAATGATATAAAAAGAAAGCAAAATTACTACTCTCTCATCCTCATCTCATCTAGCCCTTGAGATTAGTGTGTTCATCTCATAAGAGTGAGAAAGCTTGAGTCGAAGCAACTTCAAGGTAGATCATCGGAGATTTGGAATACTTCGAGCTAGCATGGATCGTTCGAGTCGTGGAGCCTCTCATGAGTTCGGGAGATCGTGGATCGCGGCAAAGGGACTTCTACTCGGAGCTTGTGAAGTGAAGGAGCGGACTACAAAGGTTGTAATCCCTCACACTTAGATAAAAGTTATCATCTTGCATATTAAACCCTAATAATCTAGCAAAGATCCCGGCTTTGGGTTGTTCGGCACGTCTAAAATTTTATCCGGGCATGTTTGATGCCTTATGAACCTTCACAAGAGTGCCTAGGAACCCTACACGCTGCACAGTATATAAAGTAGTGTTCCCATGTTCGGATGAACTTCTCATCAAATCCCAATTCATGAATCTCTCTGAAAAATAAATAAAAAGTAATTCATCATAATTATAAAAAAGCACCAATCTTATCCTCGTCAATTTAATGTTTTAATTCCATCCGCCGACTATAAGCAAACAAGATTCTGTGGCAAACAAAGGGTTATAAAGTGCCACCTATTCTTTTCACAAAAATTATAGCAAATGATTTGGATCATCATTCGATATAACAAAACAATACTAGGATGACAACAAAAGGGAACGCCATTAAAAAAACACCTATCTCAATGATACAGGATTATGCATACATACTCTTTCTTTGCCATGAAATTATCTGTAACGTTTTCAAATTTATTAGAGTTAATTATAGTTTAATTAGCGATACAACATGTGCTATTTCATAAAACTTAGTTATAATTATTCTTTTTCTTATAAATATATTTATTTATTTATTTATTTTTAAAATATATATTCATACATATATATAATTAATCTAGAATTAGTAATATGTTAGTTTAGACTAAAACACAAATTTAGTAGCCATGACATTTAAACTCCATAATGCTTTTTTTAAAACAAAAGAAAAGAAAAAAAAGGAAAGGAAATAATAATGGGGCATCAGACATGAGGTAGGTGTAGAAATAAATGATGAGAATAATTGGTGCATAGCTATTATGAGCCATTCTTTCTTTCATCTCTTCCTTCTCTCCTTCTCTTCTTCATTTCTTCTTTCTCTTTTCTTCATCTCCCCTCACAAATCCTTCTCTACCTCCCAATAAAATCACTCAGACACACACCTAAAAATCATCACAATCATCACATCTTTTTTCTCTTGAAGTTTATAGTGGAAGCAAGATCCTCACCTTGAGCAAGTTTAGGACTACCCTCAAGTTAATCTAGAGGTAATGAGCCAACCTTAATCATATTTTAGCAAACCACTTGCCTTAACAACTCTTAATTAAGTTAAAGAGTGTTAAGTTGTTTTAAAACTTGAAGTGGGGTTTGGAGTGTGTTTTGGGTTTATGAAAATTCTTGGGTTGACCATAGCTTAATCTAGGCTAGATGATGGTACTTTAGTGTTAATTATCCTTTGTTTAAACCCAAAACTTCACTAATCTACCTTGATAATTGAATCAGTGCCAAAACTAGTATTTAGTTGTAGGTTAGGGTTTAAAATTTAATCTGCTGTTAAACCAATGATCACAGAATTAATTTGAGACTACAGAGAGCTTGTTAGTGAACCCTGAGTGCACCCTCGAAACCCGAGACCATCCCCCAACCTTTGGCCGCCAATTAATGCTTTATGGCCGCAAATTGCGACTTGTCTGAGGTATTTTGGTGTAGGTTTTTGCCGGGGGCTCTTAAATCCTTCAAATAGACTTTTGGTATATGCAATTTTTTCCAATTGTGTGTAAATAAAAATCTGAGATCGTTTTACCTTACTTTTGGCGATATTTTAACGTATGATACGGATATCCCGACTCTTGTTTTAGTGTTTTAATTGGTTAATGGCCCTTCGGGATAGTTCTAGGTGTTTGTTGCACACGTATAGTACACTTAAGTTCACACGTGTTAACTCATGAGAGTTTAGTGCGTTTGCGTATAATATATATGTGTCGTATGGAAATTCTAGCCTTCGCGTGCTAATGTTTTGTTCGATACTTGGATTGGTTGTGGGGACTTCGGATGCGACAAGGAAAAGGAAGAAGGTGATCGGATTCGAGTAACTCGAGACCGTTCCGGTGAGTAGATTTAACATCTACGGAAGAATCGTTTGGATGACGTTAAGCGTCCTAACGTCTAGATTCAAGTTATACAATCTTACACACACATTCATATATTACATAATCATTACCATACACATTTTATTAGTTTAAGGAGAAGTTGAAGAAGATATATTGGTAGTCGTGGCGTCGCGGGGTCACCGGAATAAGCTCGATTCTTAGCCGGAAGTTGGTCGTTGGCTAACTCCTCTTCTACTCCACTTGTACTTAAGAAAATTTAAGAGTTTTGGCTAGAATTTTCAGAATGAGGAAATGATAGGGTATGGGGTAGTATTTATAGTATGGAATTAGGGTTTTGGGATTAAAAGAGTGAATTAAAATGCATTAAAATATGATAAATTGGGGAAATGAGGGGTCTCTGTTTGATTGCAGAGCAATCAAACAGTGCAGGGGAGTTAGGGATAGGGGAAACGACAAGTGTGCAAAGCCCGGGCACTTTTTCCAACGGGAAGACCGTCGGCGCCGGCCATTCTTGGCATCTCGCCGGTCGAGTTGTAGAGTTGGGGGGTTGGACTGATGCCACATGTTCACCTTGCTGTTAATTCCATTATGCACATGTTTGATTTCTTCAGACTTTTCATGCCGGGGACAAGTCGATCAGTGACACTCCGTGCCGGGGACAAGTCGACCAGCGACACTCCATGCAGGGGACAAGTCGATCAGCGACACTCCATGCCTGGGATCAAGTCGAACAACCAGCGAAACTCGGTGTCGGGGACAAGTCGAACAACCAGCGACACTCCGTGTCAGGGACAAGTCGAACAGTGACACTCCGTGCTGGGGATCAAGTCAAACAAGCAGCGACACTCCGTGCCGGGGATTAAGTCGAACAACCAGCGACACTCCGTGACGGGGATCAATTCGAACAAATAACGACACTCCGTGACGGGGAAAAGTCGAACAGCGACACTCCGTACTGGGGATCAGGTCAAACAAACAGCGACACTTCGTATCGGGGATCAAGTCGAACAACCAGCGACACTCCGTGCCGGGGATCAACTCGAAAAAACAGCGACACTCCGTGCCAGGGACAAGTCGATCAGCGACACTCCGTGCCGGGGACAAGTTGAACATCAGCGACACTCCGTGCCGGGGACAAGTCGACCAGCGACACTCCGTGCCGGGGACAAGTCGATCAACGACACTCCGTGTCGGGGGTCAAGTCAAACAAACAGCGACACTCCATGCCAGGGACAAGTCGACCAGCGACACTCCGTGCCGGGGACAAGTCGAATAACCAACGACACTCCGTGCCGGGGACAAGTCAAACAGCGACACTCCGTGCCGGGGATCAAGTCGAACAAACAGCGACACTCCGTGCCGGGGACAAGTCGAACAGCGACACTCCGTGCCGGGGATCAAGTCGAACAAACAGCGACACTTCGTGCCGGGGACAAGTCGATCAGCAACACTCCGTGCTGGGGACAAGTCGAACATCAGCAACACTCCATGCCGGAGATCAAGTCGAACAACCAGCGACACTCCGTGCCGGGGATCAAGTCGAAAAAACAGCGAAACTCCGTGCCGGGGACAAGTCGATCAGCGACACTCCGTGCTTGGGACAAGTCAAACAACCAGCGACACTCCGTGCTGGGGACAAGTCGATCAGCGACACTCCGTGTCGGGGATCAAGTCGAACAAACAGTGACACTCCGTGTCGGGGACAAGTCGACCAGCGACACTCCGTGCTGAGGAAAAGTCGAACAACCAGCGACACTCCATGTCGGGGACAAGTCGAACAACGACACTCCATGCCGGGGACAAGTCGAACAGCGACACTCTGTGCCACCGACCGTCCAAGTCGCAAAAAAGGCAGAGTCGACTGTCCATGTCGTAAAAAGGACAGTGCGGGCTTCCCACAAAGCGGGAACCAAATCACTCCGTGCCGGGGAAGTGTCTACTATGGACATTCCGTCTCGGAGACGCGTCAAGCGTCGACCGTCCATGTCGTAAAAAGGGCAGTGTATCCCAAAAAGTAGGAACCAAAGCAAGTCGCCTCCACGCGAAAGAAGATCCATCAATTTCATGCACACGACCCACATATGTGGTGTGCATTTATTGATGGGGGCACTTTGTTGGGGTCGAAAATTGCACCCCGGTTGACCAAGTCAAAGTCAAAGTCAACCCCAAGCCAAGTGGGCCCAAGCCCAGATCAAGTGGGCCCATGCCCAAGTCGAGTCCAAACTTGAGGCGGCCGGCCCTCCTCCATGACAAAATAAAAATCATGTAATAAATAATTTTGATGTACTTTTTTTATGCATGAATGTAAGCAAAACGGGCATAAAACCAAATTTTTATAAAGCCCATGGCTTGTTTGCAAAGAAATGAGCACATGAGGCATGTGATGGGCAAAATACCATTTTGTAAAGCCCAAGGGGCTATATATAAATGTGTAAGCCTATATAAGGTAACATGATGATGAATAAAGGACACTTTTTTATTCCTCTAAAAAACAGTTAGGGTTTTTGGTGCCTCCTTCTCCTTCCTCAAGGTTCTAAACCTTCTTCTTTTTTTGAATTAAATCAAGAGTTTTACTCTTCCTTTTCCAAAAATAAATGGTTTTTTACCACAAAGCCCACAAAGGGGAACTCAGATTTTCCATTATATCTCAAAAAGGAGAGATTTTTAAAATCTTATACTTCTTGTTCTTCAAGATCCAGCCGACAGAAGAGGAGGAAGGAGACCCGTCTCCAAAAAATCCCACTTTGGGGAAGATCCAAGGCTCAAGGGAGAAGCCCCTTCATCAGCTCCAAAAATATCTTAGGAGTTCAACTCTATAAGTCAAATCGGGAGCATAGCTCCCAGTGCAGGGACCAAGTCCCTTTTGCTGCTGGCGCACAGCGCCCGCGTGCCAGGCACGTGGTGCGCTGGCAGTCTGGCGCACAGCGCCCGCGTGCCAGGCACGTGGTGCGCAGGCGCTCTGGCGCACAGCGCCTGTGTGCCTGGCACGTGGGGCGCTAGCGCCTTCTCCCACGCATCCTTTGGATGCCCTTTCCCTTTTTTTATTTTCTATATATATGCACACACTCACACATACTCCACCATACTGTTTCCGTTAGAAAAAATTTCTAACGGGGCGCTGCCCCGCACCCCATAAGAGGGCTGCTGGCCTCCTGACCCCCAGCCCGCTATCCGGGTAGCGGGACCCCCGTAAAAACTCTGTGGGGCCCCCCGATATATCCAAAACCCCTTCAAAACGCAACACTGCACATCGAGTTCGCATGACCAGTTTAACCCGTTAATCGGAGGTTCCCTCACTCCAAAGGCGAGAGGTAATTAAAGACAGCTTAGTCCGCGGCTGCCGGAGATTCGAATCCCCACAATCAATAAACCCCAGCCTACCCTAAGCAGGGGGAATCTGTAATGCGCCTGACAAGCGCGCACGTATTCCCATCTCAATGGGGTGACGAAAAACACCCTACAGATTCTGGCACACCCAGTGGGACCAATCTCTCCTCCCATATTTCGGGTTAAGCATTCATGCGAACTCAATGAATATACATATCGATATTTATACTAAAATAATGCTCTTTCATGCATGACTTCAAGCGATCAAGCTTCAACAATGTCTCCAAAGATGAACTCAGCTCTCAGCACGGCTCATGTCTCCTACACGATGAAGATAGACTCCAGGACGGTCCTTCCGGCCAGTCTCGGGCGACAATGGGAGGAGCCGCCACTACCATTTGGCTCTATTATGTTCGTGTCATCTAACACCGTCCCAGCTCCTCAAGCTCCGGTAACAGACAAACCGGTCTCAAAAGGGAAAAGGCCGAATGTCATGGTCGCGAGGGCACCTCAACCCAAGCATAAATCCGTTTCCGAACGACTCCCCATCGCTCCAGCTGGGGCAAGGCCATTAACGTCAACGAAGCAACGGGGCATCTCGGGCATGCTCCAGCGGTACCCTCGACAACTGCTCGATCGGGTATCTTCTTTAAGCTCCCTATCAATCGACTCACGGTGGCTTCCCAGAAAACGGATGCTCGCCAAGCCCTCAAAATCGAGAAGCTAAGGCAGAAAAGGCTCAGATACAGAGCCAACAAAAGGGCTAGGGCTCATACTAGGCTGAGCTTCATGAGGCTCCAAGAACGGGGTTACCCCGACAAGGCCGGATATGTGGTCCACACTGTCTGCATGGTCGGACATGAAGAAACGAACCCTCCCATGCTTCACAGCCATGGTGATGATATGGTGGACGCTACCCAACGTCGACTCGGTCTAAATGATGAAGAGCTCGCTCATGCCGATAAGCCAAAAGAGCCCGGGGTTCCTGCGGGATTGTGCTCAGGCAATAAGGATGACCCGGTTGTCATAACTGGAACTACAGAACAAGCATTATTCTGATGACTTCAGAGGCAGCTTCAGGATAGGGATGAGAAGTTAGCCAAGGTACAGTCTAAGTTCGACGAATTGGTAAACGTCGCGGCAGATCTCGCGACCCAAGTCGCCCGATTGCAATTACAGCAGAATCAAATATTGGTTCATGAGCCAGAGATTGATATCCGGAGGCAGCCAACTGATACCCCCTTCAACCTAAGAGCGGAGTGCCTTCGCAAAAAACGGCCGCGATCAGCCTCCAGTCCCTCTGATACATACACCGAAGGGGAATCGCCTCTGAAAGAGAAACTGGAAAAAATCTATTCCTTCAAAAGGGACAAAGTCCACAAGATATTCAAGGACGCCCTAAGAAACGGTCTACAACTGCCAGAATCAAAGAGACCGCAAGAAGCGAATACCAACGACCCAAAATATTGCCCCTATCACAGAGTGATAAGTCATGCCATTAAAGACAGTTTCGTCTTTAAAGATTGGGTTGAAAGGCAATACAGGACGGGATAGATAGAACTGTCTAAAGGCGCGTTAGCAAACAGTCAAGCTAAGACCGCCGATTTCATACAAATGGAGACCGGAGCCCTTAGGGAACATGATTCTCTCAGGCATGTGCCTGTTGGGGTAAAAATTTGCACACCGATTGACCGAGTCAAAGTCAAGGTCAACCCCAAGCCAGGTGGGCCCAAGCCCAGGTCAAGCGGGCCCATGCCCAAGTCGAGCCCGCGGCCAGCCTCCTCCATGCCAAAATGAAATCATATAATAAATAATTTTTATGTAATTTTTTATGCATGAATGTAAACAAAATGGGCATAAAGCCAAATTTTTGTAAGCCCATGGCTTATGTACAAAAAGAAATGGCACATGAGCCATGGGATGGGCAAAATGCCATTCTGCAAAGCCCAAGGGGCTATATGTAAATATGTAAGCCTATATAAGGCAACATGATGATGAATAAAGTAACACTTTTTCATTCTCTCAAAAACCTAGGGTTTGTGCCTCTTTCCCCTTTCTAAAGGTTCCAAACCTTTGTAACAACCGAGTCCAATTCTACTAATTTCAGTTATCATATGTTTGGTATGTGGTATTTATTTCATCGGTCTTGCTTGGTTGTCGCCTGTTGCAATTTACCCGACAATTCAAATTCTGCATATAACAATTTTAAGTCATCAAAAATTAAGTTAAAAATACTTGTCATGGCATGCTTGACACCCCTAAACCTATGGTAGCGCCCTTGCATCGTGTTCTCGTCCCTTTCAGTGAAACGGACGTGTTTGGACGGCTACGCGCACGTGCGTGCGTCCGTTCTTGGGGGTATGCTTTTTAATTATAAAATCCTTCATTTTAAGTTTTGGAACCCGCCAATAATTTTCTTATTTCAAATTCAAATTTTTGGACCCGACTCGGGCGCAATTCTGAAATATTTTGTATTTGCGCCAAATCCTATTTTTTCTAATTTTTTTAAAAAATTAACCTAAGAGGTTGTTTAGACTGCTATCAAAATTTTAAACCAATAAAATTATTCAAAAAATATTTTAATCTAAGGATTGTTAACAACCAGAATAGATAATAGATCTCAGTTAGGGAATCTCGGTCGTTCACCATATATTTCCCTACTGTTCCAGCTAAGGAAACGATTAAAATCTTTCTCCCAACCTTTTCTCAGCCAATCAAAACTCTTCTTTGTTAAATACCGGGCCCCACACGTTTCCTCTCACCACAAAATCTTTTCTGTTTTCCTTTTATTCTTTTAACCCGCGAGCCAATCACCGCCTCTCATTCGATCGTGCCGGGCCCCACCGTCTCTCTCTCTCGCTTTCTCCTTCTCTTTCTCTCCCTTCTTTCTTTCTCTCTCTGCGAATAAATCCAATATTATCTCTCCTCACTGTTACACCCTCTCTCTCTCTCCTATCGCGAATTTCCTCTCTCCTCTCGCAAATCTCTATCTCTCTCTCTCTCTCTCTCTCTCTCTCTCTCTCTCCGCGTCTTCTCTCTTTCTCGCTCTCGCTTCTTCTTTAAAATTTCTTTCCTCAAACCAACAGAACCCAACCCCCTGGTAACCCTAGCCGTCTCGTTTTTCCCTCACCGTTGCCCCAACGCCGGCGCGACCATCGCCGTTCGTCGCGGCTCGTCACCCTCACCTCTTCTTCCTCCTTCATCATCTCCCCGAGCACCCCGCACGAGAAGCTGTGCACCCCGCACATGTCTGCACCTCGTGGAATCGCCGCCGGCGATCTCGATCCGTTCCCCGGCCTCGTGCATCCCTCGGTGAGTGGTCTTCTTCTTTTTCTCCTTCTTCTTCTTCTTCTTCTTCTGTTCCTTCTCCTTCCCCTTACTCGGTTGTTTTTAACCGCCGGTGGTTCTTTGCAGGGCGTGCCCGGAGCTCCGTCGACGTGGTCGACGATCACACCCCTCTGCATATCGTAGTGAGCACCCTCTTCTTCACTCTCCTTCTCTTCTTTCGTCTTGATTTTCTTTTCTTTGAAGCATTCTGATTCATTGTGTACTGTTGCTGTGGCGGCCGGAATCCGACGATGCCGGCAACGATTCCCGACGTTCCAGCGTGGTACCCCGACCTGTGTGGCTTCATTATCCGTCGTTTGGGTTCATTCCGTGAACCGTGCGCCCGTCGCGAGTTTTTCCCCCACCGACGCGTGACGTTCCGTCTTCTGTTTCGCAACCCGTCGAGGCAAGTACACCTTGCTACATGCTAAATAATATATATACATATACATTGATAGCACCCTAAACCTGTAGGTTAACTTTAGTACCATAAATTCCATTTTTTTGTGTTCAATGTCGTGTTATATCATTTTAACTTCCAAGCTTGAACCTACCGTTTGCAATTACTTTAGTAAACCTAATAATCACATTTATATGTTTTAGTCACACTTTCACTATTGACATAGCCTATGGCATTCTCTCTATAGTTTTACTACATTCGGACACTCGTGTGCATTTAAGCTGTATTAGCTGTGATTTCGTCCTTTGAACCTATATATGAATCATTGCATCCATAAAATTCTTAAAACTTGTTAACATGATTTAACGGCCAAAATTGTCATACTGTATTCTTACAATGTTGAAATCATCTCTGAAACACAACTGATAACTAATTGAATCTGCTTTATTGTTTAATTCATTGCTTAGATTATGTTGTTGACAACCATGCTTGATTATTTAACCCTGATTATGTAACTGATAATGAGTTCACCCATGATATCGGTTACATCGTAACATGACTTGCTACATACATATTGATTGACCCGACATGGTACCGTATACTGCTTGACTTGACCTGATGTACCATGACCTGACCCGTTACCTGATCTTGTGTTTAATGCCAACAAACCTGACATGTAGTCCTTATGGACCGTTCCTGTTGTCTATTCAGACAAACCTGCTTACCTGATCCTATGTTGGCATTAATCCTTGATTACTGAATACCTGACTTGACATACACATATAACTTGGGGGTATGGGGAAATCAAAGGTGAAACCTGACTTATAACTCAACAGTTCGCTACTTGTTCTGATCAGTTTTAGAGGCTAGGCCAGCCTTGGAATGATGCTGCTGACATCATTCATCTGTACACATTCCTGTTTAGTGCCTAGCGGCATGTCTCGGTTTCAGCCCGAGAATCTGGACCGTGGTCCCGGGTATGCACGAGATACTATTGAGTTACATCGATGATTCATCAATTTGATTTCAAAGACTTTAGAACAGAAAACCTGATAGAACAGTTTAGTTTACCCACTGCACACTACCCTGCACTACCCTGATTTATATTACTGTTACCCTTGCTTATTTCATGTTTACATTCGCATTTTCCTGTTACACTGTTCATATTTTATTACTTGATGACACGACGCGCTAACGTTTGGGTTTTGCATGGCCCAGATTCTGTATCGCTGTTGCAGTCCG
Source organism: Agapanthus africanus (assembly GCA_030015575.1). Lineage (NCBI taxonomy): Eukaryota > Viridiplantae > Streptophyta > Magnoliopsida > Asparagales > Amaryllidaceae > Agapanthus > Agapanthus africanus. The sequence goes on along the minus strand of JASDDO010000022.1, from coordinate 827,835,130 downwards.
AGCAGGAGTACTTCAGCCAGCAGGCTGAGCTGTGAGGTGTCAGTATTAGTTAGTTCTTTATTTCCTGCATTTTATTCCTGATGTGAGCCCGTATTATGGGACATACATTCCAGTTATTTTTTATTGGATCTTTTGCTTCCGCACTTTTATTATTCTTGACTCATGTTATCTTGGCTTATGGACATGTTTTAGTTAGTGTTATTTTGTTCTTGATATCTCTACAGCCGTAATGTGACTGTGGATGGATACTTCCTACCCACAGGTAGCATGGTTGGCTATGTCACGTGCTCTTTTTAGCGTACTCTGGGAAGCGGGGCGTGACATGGTTCTTTTGGTATCAGAGACATAGGATAGTCGGGTTGATTCTTTTGTAATTGGGTATTGTACCCAATACACGTATCAGGAAACCCGTGTTTAAGAAACATGTCCTGCCATCTTGCCGTTTCACCGTTCTTGAATCAAATTCTTCCTGATTATATCTTTTATGATGTGCAAACTTCCTTTGCATATCGACTCGAAACCTGATTCCTTGTTATCTCTAGGACTTAGGCGGCTTGGGTGGAGTTATGTAATTTTGGCTATGATACCGCGGCATAGTTACAATGCGATACTCTATTTAAGTAACTTGGAGTTCTAGCCTTGATCTATATTTTGAATCTGTTATCATGCTAATGTTGGGTGTTTTGATTTCAGGAATATGGCGGACAAGAATCTGAAGACGTACCAAAGGCGTGTTGACGAAGCCGCCATGCTTGGAGTGATACAGGGAATGCTGGAGAATCAAAAAAGGCAGACCGAGCTGATCCAGCAGCAAGCTGAATCGTTCCAGGAAGGTTTGCGGACCGTTCAGCAGTCCGTAGACAATGTTGGAGTTAAACCAGTTGATCGTGTGGGGACCGTAGCAGACTTCCGACGTTTGGGTCCGTCGGTATTTACCGGTTTGGAGGAACCGTTTCCAGCAGAGCAGTGGCTAGTTGACACAGAGAACTTCCTTATTGCGGCACAGATTCCAGATGAGAAAAGAGTTGATGTGGTGCGTATTCAGTTAGTGGACTACGCCCGAGAATGGTGGCTTGTGGAAGAGACCCGCTTGCCCAAGCCGATCAAGTGGGCGGATTTTTTGAAGAGTTTCCTAGAGAAGTTCTTCCCGCGGACTGCACGGGATGAAATGGAAGAGAAGTTCATCGGGCTAAAATAGAATGGAGAACCCATAGATGTGCATGCAGCAGAATGGACAAGACTCAGTAGATTCGCTGGACCTTTAGTTGCCAACGATGCAGACAGGGCACGGAGGTTCATGCGCAGCTTGGATGTGGACATCCAGAGGCAGATTGTCTCCCTGGGTTTGATCACTTTCTCACAGGTTCTTATGGCAGCTCGAGAACAGCAGAGCCTATCTGGGAAGAATAGGAGTTTGCAAAGACAGCGGTTGCAGTAAGGAAGCCGGAATTTGTACCAAACCGAGCTCATGGTCGTAGAGGTATTCCAGTGGACCGTCGTGGCGTAGCACCAATGAAGAAGCATGCTGTAGTTGACCAGAGAAAGAGCGTGACTTGTAACTACTGCAATTTACCTGGCCACGTGCAAAAGGATTGTCGAAGGAGGCTGGGACTCTGTTTAGTTTGTGGAGCGGCAGATCACGCTGTCAACGCTTGTCCGTCGAAGCTTCGTACGATGGATGATATTCAGAAGCCTCCGCATAGACCGTTCCAGGGGCAGAAGCAGCTGACTCAAGGACCTAATCAGGCTCGAGCTTTTACCTTGACAGCTGAGGAAGCTAAGGCGTCGGGAGAAGTTGTTTCAGGTATTCTACTCGTTCATGATTTTCCTGCATTAGCGTTACTTGATTCTGGTGCATCCCATTGTTTTATGTCATCCAAGTTTATAACTACACACTCGATTACCTGCACGACCCTGTCTAGTTTCTGGGACATACACATTGGGAATGGGAAAATCATATCTAGTACGGAATGTAAAGATTGTACAGTTGTTGTTTGCGGACGGGAGCTTTTTGCAAATTTCTTGGTGATCGATACGGGCAGCTACGAAGTCGTCTTAGGAATGGATTTTCTTGGCACTTTCCACGCTCACATTGATTGTAGGGCAAAGAAAGTAATTTTCCAGATTCCCGGACATCCCGAGTTTACCTTCACTGGAGGAAGCAGTTCTGTCGGGCCAGTCGAGTTTAGGGCTAGGCCGACAAATAATATTCTTGCATCAATGGAGGTTAATGAAAATGAAGAGCCAGCTGTTATTCGTGATTTTATGGACGTGTTTGAAGATATATCGGGATTACCACCGAAGCGAGACGTGGAGTTCGCAATTGATCTCATTCATGGTGCAGCGCCAGTTTCTAAAGCGTATTATCCAATGGCACCAGTGGAGTTGGAAGAAGTCAAGAAACAGGTTGCGGAACTGCTTGAGAAGGGTTGGATTCGAAGCAGTAACTCGCCTTGGGGAGCTCCAGTTCTTCTAGTTAAGAAGAAAGATAGCACGAGAAGGATGTGCATCGACTATCGAGAATTAAACCGGGTGACTATTAAGAACAAGTACCCGATCCCTTGCATTGGCGAACTTTTTGAGCAGCTTAGTGGCGCGAGGGTATTCTCGAAGCTGCATTTGCGATCCGGATATCATCAGGTCCGAGTGAAAGCAGAAGATATTTGCAAGACGGCGTTCCGAACTCGGTATGGACATTACGAGTACTTAGTGATGCCCTTCGGAGTAACGAATGCACCGGCGATATTCATGGACTTAATGAACCGAATCTTTTCACCTTTCTTGGACCAGTTTATTGTGGTGTTCATTGACGATATTCTGGTTTACTCGAAGAGTTTTGAGGAGCATGCTGAGCATTTGAAGATCGCACTGCAGACGTTGAGACAAGAGAAGTTATATGCGAAGATGAGCAAGTACGAGTTTTGGCTAGAAGAAGTAAAGTTTTTGGGGCATGTTGTGTCTGGCAATGGAATCGCCGTCGATCCCGAAAAGATTGCAGCAGTTCGTGATTGGCCGATTCCAAAGAATGTTGCGGAAATAAGAAGTTTTCTTGGACTCGCCGGGTATTACAGAAGTTTCTTGGAGAACTTTGCTCGTCTAGCGGAGCCGTTGACCAAGCTTACGCGTAAGGAGGTACCTTGTGTGTGGATGGATAGATGTGCGTTAGCTTTTGAGACATTGAAGCAGAAATTGATTACCGCCCCTATTCTGACCGTACCAGACAATTCCGGAGGATTGGTGATTCACAGCGACGCATCCGGGAAAGGATTGGGCTGTGTTCTGATGCAGCATGGGAAGGTTGTAGCATATGCATCAAGACAGTTGAAGACCCATGAGAAGAATTACGCAACTCATGACTTGGAACTTGCGGCTGTGATTTTCTCCTTGAAGATTTGGAGACACTACCTTTTGGGCGAAAGGGTCGAAGTTTTCACGGATCATAAGAGTTTGACATATGTGTTCATACAGAAGGAGCTTAATATGAGGCAACGCAGATGGTTAGAGCTGATGGCTGATTACGATCTTGATCTTAAGTACCATCCAGGGAAGGTTAATGTCGTACCGGATGCGCTCAGTCGGTTACCAGCAATTCAGATGTTGACTATGCAGAAGGAGCTCGTTGAAGAATTCTGCAAATTTGATTTGGAGGTTGTGCTCCCGCATTCTTCAGGACAGTTGATGCGGCTGCAGGTACATTCGTCGTTGATCGAGAATATTAAAGCAGCGCAATCGCAGGATCCTAGATTGCAAAAGTTTCGAGAACAGGTTGAAACCGGACTACGAACAGATTTATTGATCCACGAAGATGGTTCGTTGAGGTATGGTAGCCGTTTGTGTGTGCCAAAGGGAGATATTCGTGAAGAGCTTATGAAGGAAGCACACAGTTCAGCTTATTCCGTACATCCGGGAGGCATAAAGATGTACCGAGATATTCGACAGCATTTCTGGTGGGAAGGCATGAAACGGGAGATTGCTCGCTTTGTGGCAAAGTGCTTGGTGCGTCAGCAAGTTAAGGCTGAACATCAAAAGGTTGATGGTTTATTGCAACCACTTCCGATTCCTCAGTGGAAGTGGGAACATATAACCATGGATTTCGTGACAGCTCTACCGCGGAGTCCAAAAGGCAACAATGCAGTATGGGTGATTGTTGATCGTTTGACCAAGGCAGCTCATTTTATTCCTTTTCGGGTTGGTCAATCAACAGAAACTTTGGCGGAGCGGTACATGCAGGAGATTGTAAGATTGCATGGAGTAGCGGTAAGCATCGTGTCCGATCGTGACACTCGTTTTTTATCACACTTCTGGAGGATTTTACAGGAAAGTTTGGGGACTCGATTGAAGTTTAGCACAGCTTATCATCCTCAAACTGATGGTCAGTCGGAGAGAACGATCCAAACTCTTGAAGATATGTTGAGAGCATGCATGTTGGACTTCAAGGGTTCTTGGGAGGATCATCTACATTTGGTGGAGTTTTCTTACAACAACAGTTTCCAGGCAACTATCCAGATGGCTCCATTTGAAACTTTGTATGGTCGTAAATGCCGTTCACCTGTTTGTTCGGACGATGTCGGTGAACGAAGATTGTTGGGACCATATTTGGTTGTGCAGACAGTTGAGAAAGTTAACGCTATTCGAAATCATATGAAGGCAGCACAAGACAGACAGAAGAGTTGGGCAGATACGTCGAGAAGAGCTCTAGAGTTCGCCGTGGGTGATCTGGTATTCTTGAAGATATCACCGACTAGAGGGGTAATTTGTTTTGGAAGTCGAGGAAAGCTCAGTCCTCGATTCGTTAGACCCTTTGAGATCTTGGAGCGTGTTGGTGAGGTAGCGTATCGTTTGGCGTTACCGCAATCCTTGGCGAATGTGCATGATGTGTTTCACGTATCTCAACTCCATAAGTATGTTCGTGATGAAACATATGTATTGGATCATTCGGAGCTGACGGTACGAGAAGACTTGATTTTTGAGGAGCGACCGGTTGAAATTGTGGATCGAAGGGAAAAGGTTCTTAAGAACAAGGTTATCCCTCTTGTACTTGTTTCTTGGGGTAATCGCTCGCATGGAGAGTCCACTTGGGAACTAGAAGATAAAATCCGGCAGAAAATTCCTCATCTTTTCTTGTAGTTGTTTGTCGTCTATCTTTCGTATTCTTGGAATTTCAAGGACGAAATTCTTTTTGTAGTTGGGTATAATGTAACAACCGAGTCCAATTCTACTAATTTCAGTTATCATATATTTGGTGTGTGGTATTTATTTCATCTGTCTTGCTTGGTTGTCGCCTGTTGCAATTTACCCGACAATTCAAATTCTACATATAACAATTTTAAGTCATCAAAAATTAAGTTAAAAATACTTGTCATGGCATGCTTGACACCCCTAAACCTGTGGTAGCGTCCTTGCATCGTGTTCTCGTCCCGTTCAGTGAAACGGACGTGTTTGGACGGCTACGCGCATGTGCGTGCGTCCGTTCTTGGGGGTATGCTTTTTAATTATAAAATCCTTCATTTTAAGTTTTGGAACCCGCCAATAATTTTCTTATTTCAAATTCAAATTTTGGACCCGACTCGGGCGCAATTCTGAAATATTTTGCATTTGCGCCAAATCCTATTTTTTCTAATTTTTTTAAAAAATCAGCCTAAGAGGTTGTTTAGACTGCTATCAAAATTTTAAACCAATAAAATTATTCAAAAAATATTTTACTCTAAGGATTGTTAACAACCAGAATAGATAATAGATCTCAGTTAGGGAATCTCGGCTGTTCACCATATTTTTCCCTACTGTTCCAGAAACGATTAAAATCTTTCTCCCAACCTTTTCTCAGCCAAGGAAACGATTAAAATCTTTCTCCCAACCTTTTCTCAGCCAATCAAAACTCTTCTTTGTTAAATACCGGGCCCCACACGTTTCCTCTCACCACAAAATCTTTTCTGTTTTCCTTTTATTCTTTTAACCCGTGAGCCAATCACCACCTCTCATTCGATCGTGTCGGGCCCCACCGTCTCTCTCTCTCGCTTTCTCCTTCTCTTTCTCTCCCTTCTCTCTTTCTCTCTCTGCGAATAAATCCAATATTATCTCTCCACACTGTTACACACTCTCTCTCTCTCCTCTCGCGAATTTCCTCTCTCCTCTCGCAAATCTCTCTCTCTCTCTCTCCGCGTCTTCTTTCTCTCTCGCTCTCGCTTCTTCTTTAAAATTTCTTTCCTCAAACCAACAGAACCCAACCCCCTGGTAACCCTAGCCGCCTCGTTTTCCCCTCACCGTTGCCCCAACGCCGGCGCGACCATCGCCGTTCGTCGCGGCTCGTCACCCTCACCTCTTCTTCCTCCTTCATCATCTCCCCGAGCACCCCGCACGAGAAACTGTGCACCCCGCACACGTCTGCACCTCGTGGAATCGCCGACGGCGATCTCGATCCGTTCCCCGGCCTCGTGCATCCCTCGGTGAGTGGTCTTCTTCTTTTTCTCCTTATTCTTCTTCTTCTTCTGTTCCTTCTCCTTCCCCTTACTCGGTTGTTTTTAACCGCCGGTGGTTCTTTGCAGGGCGTGTCCGGAGCTCCGTCGACGTGGTCGACGATCACACCCCTCTGCAGATCGTAGTGAGCACCCTCTTCTTCACCCTCCTTTTCTTCTTTCGTCTTGATTTTCTTTTCTTTGAAGCATTCTGATTCATTGTGTACTGTTGCTGTGGCGGCCGGAATCCGGCGATGCCGGCAACGATTCCCGACGTTCCAGCGTGGTACCCCGACCCGTGTGGCTTCATTGTCCGTCGTTTGGGTTCATTCCGTGAACCGTGCGCCCGTCGCGGGTTTTTCCCCCACCGACGCGTGACATTCCGTCTTCTGTTTCGCAACCCGTCGAGGCAAGTACACCTTACTACATGCTAAATAATATATATACATATACATTGATAGCACCCTAAACCTGTAGGTTAACTTTAATACCATAAATTCCATTTTTTTGTGTTCAATGTCGTGTTATATCATTTTAACTTCCAAGCTTGAACCTACCGTTTGCAATTACTTTAGTAAACCTAATAATCACATTTATATGTTTTAGTCACACTTTCACTATTGACATAGCCTATGGCATTCTCTCTATAGTTTTACTACATTCGGACACTCGTGTGCATTTAAGCTGTATTAGCTGTGATTTCGTCCTTTGAACCTATATATGAATCATTGCATCCATAAAATTCTTAAAACTTGTTAACATGATTTAACGGCCAAAATTGTCATACTGTATTCTTACAATGTTGAAATCATCTCTGAAACGCAACTGATAACTAATTGAATCTGCTTTATTGTTTAATTCATTGCTTAGATTATGTTGTTGACAACCATGCTTGATTATTTAACCCTGATTATGTAACTGATTATGAGTTCACCCATGATATCGGTTACATCGTAACATGACTTGCTACATACATATTGATTGACCCGACATGGTACCGTATACTGCTTGACTTGACCTGATGTACCATGACCTGACCCGTTACCTGATCTTGTGTTTAATGCCAACAAACCTGACATGTAGTCCTTATGGACCGTTCCTGTTGTCTATTCAGACAAACCTGCTTACCTGATCCTGTGTTGGCATTAATCCTTGATTACTGAATACCTGACTTGACATACACATATAACTTGGGGGTATGGGGAAATCAAAGGTGAAACCTGACTTGTAACTCAACAGTTCGCTACTTGTTCTGATCAGTTTTAGAGGCTGGGCCAGCCTTGGAATGATGCTGCTGACATCATTCATCTGTACACATTCCTGTTTAGTGCCTAGCGGCATGTCTCGGTTTCAGCCCGAGAATCTGGACCGTGGTCCCGGGTATGCACGGGATACTATTGAGTTACATCGATGATTCATTAATTTGATTTGAAAGACTTTAGAACAGAAAACCTGATAGAACAGTTTAGTTTACCCACTGCACACTACCCAGCACTGCCCTGATTTATATTACTGTTACCCTTGCTTATTTCATGTTTACATTCGCATTTTCCTGTTACACTGTTCATATTTTATTACTTGATGACACGACGCGCTGACGTCTGGGTTTTGCATGGCCCAGATTCTGTACCGCTGTTGCAGTCCGAGCAGGAGTACTTCAGCCAGCAGGCTGAGCTGTGAGGTGTCAGTATTAGTTAGTTCTTTATTTCCTGCATTTTGTTCCTGATGTGAGCCCGCATTATAGGACATACATTCCAGTTATTTTGTATTGGATCTTTTGCTTCCGCACTTTTATTATTCTTGACTCATGTTATCTTGGCTTATGGACATGTTTTAGTTAGTGTTATTTTGTTCTTGATATCTCTACAGCCGTAATGTGACTGTAGATGGATACTTCCTATCCACAGGTAGCATGGTTAGCTATGTCACATGCTCTTTTTAGCGTACTCTAGGAAGCAGGGCGTGACAACCTTTCTCTTTCTTTTGAATTAAATCAAGAGTTTTACTCTTCCTTTTCCAAAACTAAATAGTTTTTCACCACAAAACCCACAAAGGGGAACTTGGATCTGTCATTAGATCTCAAAAAGAAAAGATTTTTAAAATCCCACATCTCTTGATCTTCAAGATCCGGCTAGCAAAGGAAGAAGAAGAAGGAGTCCCATCTTCAGAAACCCCACTTTGGGGAAGAACTAGGTCTCAAGGAGAGAAGCCCCTTCATCAGCTTCAAAACATCCTTGGAGTTTAACTCCTCACACACACACACACACACACAAAAAAAAAAATAATAATAAGTACTCCTTTCTGGGAGTACAACTCCCATTGCAGGGACCAAGTCCCTTTTTGCGCCCGAGCGCCCACGTGCTGACACATGGAGCGCTAGCGTCCGAGCGCCCACGTGCTGACACATGGAGCACTAGCGCTCAGATCGCCAGCGTTCTTACGCTCAGAGCGCTAGCGCCCAAAGTGCTAGCGCCCGAGCGCCCACGTGCTGACACGTGGAGTGCTGGCGCTCAAAACGCTAGCGCTCTTGCGCTCAAAGCGCTAGCGCCCAAAGCGCTAGCGCCCGAGCGTTCACGTGCTGACATGTGGAACGCTAGGACCCAAAGCGCCGGCGCTCTTGCGTTCAGAGCGCTAGCACCCAAAGCGCTAGTGTCGGAGCGCCCACGTGCTGACACGTGGAATGCTAGCACCCAGAGCGCTGGCGCTTTTCCCCACGCATCCTCTGGATGCCCTTTTCCTTTCTTTTATATATATATGTACACACACACACACACACACACACCTCTACTACACTGTCCCTCCCAAAAAAATTTGGGCCGGGGCGCTGCCCCGCACCCTGCAAGGAGGCTGCTAGCCCCCTTGACCCCCAGCCCGCTATCTGGGTAGTGGGACCCCCGTAAAAACTCTGTGTGGCTCCCGACATATCTAAGCCCCCCTCCAAAACAAAACACACGTACACTGCACATTGAGTTCGCATGGCAGGTTTAACCCGTCAATCGGAGGTTCCCTCGCTCCAAAGGCGAGGGGTAATTAACGGCAGCTTAGTCCACGGCTGCCGGAGATTCGGATCCCCACAATCAATAAACCCCGGCCTACCCTAGGCATGGGGAATCTGTAGTACGCCTGACAAGCGCGCACGTATTCCCATCTCAATGGGGTGACGAAAAACACCCTACAGATTCTGGCACGCCCGGTGTGACTTTTCTCTTCTCCCATATTTCGGGTTAAACGTTCATGCGAACTCAATCAATATACATATCGATTGTCTATACTTAAATCATGTTTCTATTTGAAGGGGGTTAACAATTTTTAGTTGCCATCCTCAAACGCAAGTCGGTATTTGAACGATTTTCCTCGGCTCCAGCTGGGGGGAAAGCCATCAACATCGACAAAGTAATAAGGCATCTCGGGCAAGCTCCAGCGGCGCCCCTGATTACTGCTCAATCGGGTATCTTCTCTAAGCTCCCCGCCAGATGACCTCTATGTCGTTAAACTGGTAACAGATAACCTTCACGTCGTTAAACTGGAAATAGATGACCTCCAAATCGTTAAACTGGAAACAGATGACCTCTACGTCGTTAAACTGGAAACAGATGACCTCTAAGTCGTTAAACTGGAAACAGATGACCTCCACGTCGTTAAACTGGAAACAGATGACCTCCATGTCGTTAAACTGGAAACAGATGACCTCTAAGTCTTTAAACTGGAAATAGATGACCACTAAGTCTTTAAACTGGAAACAGATGACCTCGAAGTCTTTAAACTGGAAACAGATGACCTCCAAGTCGTTAAACTGGAAACAGATGACCTCTAAGTCTTTAAACTGGAAACAGATGACCTCTACGTCGTTAAACTGGAAACAGATGACCACCAAGTCGTTAAACTGGGAACAGATGACCTCTAAGTCTTTAAACTGGAAACAGATGACCACTAAGTCTTTAAACTGAAAACAGATAACCTCTAAGTCTTTAAACTGGAAACAGATGACCTCCAAGTCGTTAAACTGGAAACAGATGACCACTAAGTCTTTAAACTGGAAACAGATGACCTCTAAGTCTTTAAACTGGAAACAGATGACCACCAAGTCATTAAACTGGAAACAGATGACCTCTAAGTCTTTAAACTGGAAACAGCTGACCACCACGTCGTTAAACTGGAAACAGCTGACCACCACGTTGTTAAACTGGGAACAACTGACCACCACGTCATTAAACTGGGAACAGTCGACCTCTAAGTCGTTAAACTAGGAATGTAAAAATATATATATATGTAAATAAACAAAAAATGTGTAAATAAAAGAAAAATAAAGAAAAGCCGAAATGATGGGGCAACTCGCAATAAAAATCAGCGAGTAAAATAAAGATGAAAATAAAGCCGAAATGATGGGGCAACCGCGAATAAATAGCCGAAATGATAGGGCAATCGCGATTTTCGCGAAAAGAAAAGCTGAAATGATAGAGCAATCGCGGTAAAAAAAAAAAAACAAAGGCGAATGATGAGTCGCTCCTGGTGCTATATTCCAATGCAGCGATGCAGACGCCAACAAAAATTCAAATTTCCAAAATTATTCCAGCCCTACGGCCAGTCCCTAATTTGACTACCGTATACAATCCATGGGCTCAAATAATTCTCGTCATACCCATGCCCCACCACAATCACCAGTTACGCAGCTGGTCTCCGCCTTTGGAATTATGCTCCATTGAGAAGACCCACTCATGTGTCCTCACGATACATGAGGAGAACAAACCTTTGTGGGATCCTTACGACTCACAAAGGAAAAACACACTTAGGAGTCATCATGACTCCTAAGGAGAAAATGCACCTAGGGGATCCTTACGACTCGTAGGGAGAAAATGCTTTTATGGGACCCTCACGGCCGATAAAATTGAAAATCCTTAGGTGATAGGGATCTAAACCTGTCTCCTAAGCCATCGCTCCCCAATTCCCAAACGGCAAATGATGAGTCGTTCCTGGTACCATATTCCAGTGCAGCGATGCAGACACCAAAAAAAACCAATTCCCAAATCCTCCCGGGACAAATGATGAGTTGCTCCTGGTATTATTCCAGTGCAGCAATGCAGATGCCAAACCAAAAAAAAACAAATTCCCAAATCCTCTCAGAGACAGATGATGATTCGCTCCTGGTACCATATTCCAGTATAGCGATGCTGATGTCAACTCAAATCAAACAAATCAAACCAACAATCTCTGGGGCGGAATCATGCTTCGTCCCAGAATATACCCCGTGTCGAAATCATGCTTCGCCTCGGGCGTATCTTCCTTCCATGTCGGAATTATGCTTCGACTCGGAATCAACCAGCGACACTCTGTACCGGGGAAAAGTCGACCAGCGACACTCCGTGCTGGGGACAAGTCAAACAGCGACACTCCGCGTCGGGAAAAAGTCGATCAGCGACACTCCGTGCCGGGAACAAGTCGGCCAGCGACACTCCGTGCCGGGAACAAGTCGGCCAGCGACACTCCATGCCGGGGACAAGTCGACCAGCGACACTCCGCGCCGGGGAAAAGTCGATCAGCGACACTCTGTGCCGGGGACAAGTCGAACATCAATGACACTCCGTGCCGGGAAAACGTCAAGCAGACGCTCCGTGCCGGGGACACATCAACCAGCGACACTCTGCATCGGGGAAACGTCCAACACAGACACTCCGCATCAGGGAAACATCCAACAACGACACTCCGTGCCGGGGAAACGTCAAGCAGACACTCCGTGCCGGGGACACGTCAACCAGCGACACTCTGCATCGAGGAAACGTCCAACACAGACACTCCGCATCAGGGAAACGTCCAACAACGACACTCTGTGCCGGGGAAACGTCAAGCAGACACTCCGTGCCGGGGACACGTCAACCAGCGACACTCTACATCGGGGAAACGTCCAACACAGACACTCCGCATAAGGGAAACTCGCAATAAAAAGCAGCGAGTAAAAAGAAAAATAGCTGAAATGTTTGGGCACCGCGAAAAATAGCCGAAATGATTGGGCAATCGTGACTTTCGCGATATAAAAGCTGAAATGATAGAGCATCGCGGAAAAAAAATTTTAAAAAAATGAATGAAACTTTTGCCCTATAGGTGAGATCACATCGATCCCTGTATACAATCCAGGGGCACAAACCGAGAGGGAACCATACCTTCCCAACAGGCTCCATCAGAAAGCGAAGCCAAATCTCGACGGTTCATAGACAACCTAAAGACGATCTCGACTTTTGTCGCAATATTGCAGACACAATGTCAACAAAGGAGGCAAAGGAAGATCCCTAGCTTCAGGGTCTCGACGTCAACATCGACAGCTTAAAGATCACCAACGGCGTTTCTCCGCACTCCAACCAGATGCAGACGTGACATCAACAATCGACCTCAGAGTCGCAACGAAATGGAACCACGGCAAAATCCCTAGTTCCAAACCTCGACGGTCCACCAGCAACCTAGAGACAACCGCGACGTTCGTCTCGATACAGCAGACGAGAGGTCACCCCAGCGTTCTTTCTCCAGCAGGGTTCAGACGCAACATCATCAAACAGCGGAGCCACGGCAAAATCCCTAGTTCCAAACCTCGACGGTTCACCAGCAACCTAGAGACAACCGCGACGTTCGTCTCGATACAGCAGACGAGAGGTCACCCCAGCGTTCTTCCTCCAGCAGGGTTCAGACGCGACAATCAAACAAATGGAGCCACGGCAAAATCCCTAGTTCCAAACCTCGACGGTTCACCAGCAACCTAGAGACAACCGCGGCGTTCGTCTCGATACAGCAGACGAGAGGTCACCCCAGCATTCTTCCTCCAGCAGGGTTCAGACGCGACAATCAAACAAATGGAGCCACGGCAAAATCCCTAGTTCCAAACCTCGACGGTTCACCAGCAACCTAGAGACAACCGCGACGTTCGTCTCGATACAGCAGACGAGTTGTCACCCCAACGTTCTTCCTCCAGCAGGGTTCAGACGCAACATCATCAAACAGCGGAGCCACGACAAAATTCCAAGTTCCAAACCTCGACAGTTCACCAGCAATCTAGAGACAACCGCGACGTTCGTCTCGATACAACAGACGAGAGGTCACCCCAGCGTTCTTCCTCCAGCAGGGTTCAGACGCGACAATCAAACAAATGGAGCCACGGTAAAATCCCTAGTTCCAAACCTCGACGGTTCACCAAAAACCTAGAGACAACCGTGACGTTCGTCTCGATACAGCAGACGAGAGGTCACCCCAGCGTTCGTCCTCCAGCAGGGTTCAGACGCAACAATCAAACAAATGGATCCACGGCAAAATCCCTAGTTCCAAACCTCGACGGTTCACCAGCAACCTAGAGACAACCGCGGCGTTCGTCTCGATACAGCAGACGAGTTGTCACCCCAGCGTTCTTCCTCCAGCAGGGTTCAGACGCGACAATCAAACAAACGGAGCCACGGAAAAATCCCTAGTTCCAAATCTCGACTGTTCATCAGCAACCTAGAGACAACCTCGACATTCGTCTCGATACAGCAGACGCGATGCCAGCAAATGAAGCAAAGGCCAAATTCCTAGCTTCAGGGTCTTGACGGCAACTCACATAAAACCTGAAAGACTATCGGAGATCATCCCACACCAGCGCGGAGTGGTTATGACTCATCGGGGCTCTCCAAAATGAGCCTAATCTCAAGTAAAATTGGCATGGCAAAATTCCTAACGCTTGCTCTTCCGACGGTCAAACTGCCAAGGAGGATTGCTTGAAGACGTCTTGTCCAGCCCCCGAAGGGATCAGAGACACGGCAGTCGCAGGGCTACTCGAACAGCACGATTGCCTATCGAGGAATATATCAGCTGATGCGACGGTACGAAGGCCAAAACCCTAAGTACCACAGACCCTAACGGACTTCTGTCGTAAAGAGCAGAGGTTAACTGTGACGTTAGAATATTCTTGCGAGAAATGCTCGATTCGTCTCGACTTGTGAAGAACTTAGGCCTATCGAGGAATATATCAGCTGATGTCTTTGCGAGAACTTCTCGATGCGGCTCGACTCGTAAGATAAAGCCTTAGGCAGTAAGGATTAAAAAACCTGTTTCCTAAGTACTGGGACCCTGCAAGTTGGCCCAAAACGGTCTCTTTTATACTATCCACGGGCCTCACTCTCCCAACTCGAATCTCGATAAGGAGGGAAACAACCGCTTATAGGTCCTCTCGACTCATAAGAGGGAAAATTCTCTTATGAGATCCTTACGACTTATAAAAGAAAACACACTTAGGGATTCTCACGATCCCTAAAGAGAAAATACACCTATGAGATCCTCTCGATCCGTAGGGAGAAAATTCTTTGTGAGACCCTCACGGTTCATAAAGTTGAAAGGTCTTAGGCTACAAGGACCTTAAACTTGTCTCCTAAGCCCTCGATTCCATGGCTACTCATAACTTTGCACTACTTCACCCACGTACATACGTACGTGGGCAAAGTAGTGGGGGGTATTTGTTCCCGCCAAAATTTTGGCTCAAAACCAGCTCCGTATAAAATAATAAAAATAAAATAACAATAAATAAATAAATAAATAAATAAATAATAATAAAGGAGAAAATCTCCCTTTTAGAGCAAACCTCTGTTCAAATCACAAGGCGGGAAATGAAGCAATGCTTCTGTTTCCCCCAATCAGAGCAAAGCTCTGTTTTAAAAGATAATAAAAATCAAATTTTAAAATAAAGAAGCAACGCTTCAGCTAACTTGCACTCTGCGCTGCGCGACACGTGGCAGCGCAGTGTGCTATGCTCTGCGCTGCGCGACACGTGGCAGCGCAGTTGCGCAAGCGCAGTTGCACTGCGTGACACGTGGCAGCGCAGTTGCGCTGCACTCTGCGCTGCGCGACACGTGTCAAGCGTAGGTGCGCTTGCGCCAAACAGAATTAAAATTCTAGTAAGATCTTTCTGCTCTTGTTAAAACAAGAAGATTGTTTTCTGTAAAACAGAAGCCCTTGGATCAAAGATCCAACGGTGGGGGAAAATCCCCAAATTACTTAGAGAATGATCTCTTTAACAAATTTAAAAAATTAATGGGCATTATAAAAAGGCCCCTAGACCCCAAGTCTAAAAGACAACAACACAGAGAGAAACAAAAATAGAGAAACAAAGAGAGAACTCCTCTAAAGAATTTTGAGAAGAATTCAGAAAGAAAGTAAAAGGTAAAAACCTTTGAATAAAAAGAAGAATTTTCTTCTATAAAGATCAATAATCAAAGAACAGATCAAGATCTTCAATTAAAAAGGAAAAAAGATAAAAAAAAAAAAAGAAGTATTACTTCACAGATCATTCGATCTACAAAGGCACTGCCTTTTGATGAACCATTGGTTCTGGAATTTTAAAAGATTCTATTCTTCGATCCAAAATTGGATCAAGGTAATTAACAGTGCCCTGCACTTGTAAATCTGCACCGTTTCGCTCTTGGATTGGCGCAAGCCACCAGAGAGCGCCACGTGTCGGCCTCAGAACAAACTGCGCTATGCGCTTCCAAAACAGAGCATTGCTCTCTTAAATTGGCGTACTGCACCAGAGCGCGCCACGTGTCAGCAGCGCAACAGCGCAGTGCACTGCGCTTGCGCTCACCAGAGTGTGACACGTGTCACCCCCACATGAGTTTGCGCCTTGCGCTCCTCAATTGGCACAAAGCGCCTGACAAGCCACGTAGAGCACTGTCAGAACATTTAATGCAGCGCATTATTAAAGGGCAAAGCCCAATTAAGAGGTCCAATAGACCAAAACAAATGCTCTGCATTATTAAAGAAAAGGGGCAGAGCCCAAACAAAGGCCTAATAGGCCAAATGCAAATGAAAGGTTAAACATTTTCAACTGGACTTAACCCAATCATGGCCATAAGTTCTCAAATTAAATTGACTGAGCACGGCTGCAGCCTTAAATCAATTTACATCTAGTTCAAGGGTACATTTCTGAACTCCTCTGACATCTGTCGTTGTAATCCTTCAACGTCGTCAGAGAGGTGACGGGTCCCGATGGCCATACATTCAGTGGACCACTACGTCCCTAAACTGGAACAATGGACCACTACGTCCCTAAACTGGAACAATAGAGCCAATTGCTCTCCTGTCGGATCTAAACGATCCCGTTAAGTTGATCTTAGTCTGGAAATTAGACTAACGTATCCTTAACAAACGTTTAAGTTGATCTTAGCCTCAATATGGCTAATGTATCCTTAAACTAAAACCCCAAACCCAAATCTAAGGGAATACGGATTTGGACTAATCCACGTCCTACGGGCGACGAAATAAATTAGTCTCCGTATATAATCCACGGGCAACCATAAACAAAAAAAAAACCCACGACACGAAGTGAAATTCTGGAGAAGGAGAAAGTTGTTACCGCGAAGCGGTAGCGTAATTAACTGCAGGGGCTTGCGCCTGCAGGGAAGAGCGTCCCCACAATCAAAAACCCCTCAAGCGAGGGGGAATCTGACGAAGTCTGCTATATCGGCCGCATCCGTCCAAACCTCCGATACACGGTGCCATAAATCAACTTGGCATCTTCGGAGAGGTGGACGGATAAAACCAAATAGCATCTGCCCCGAACTACAGGCATGTAGACGTCCGCGTCTCGGCCGCCGTTCGGAGGGGAACAGATTCTGGCACGCCCGGTGGGACCTTTTCCTCTTTCCACTCCACACTTCGTGTGTCGTCTTCGCGAACGAATCGCGGTTTGTTAATGGTTGCCTTTGGGTTTCAAGTTACTAAGATTTGGTCTTTTGCCCGGCATAGAAATCAAGCATCAATGGCATCCAACTGCTCGAGCTGCTCCAAATACAAGTGCAACCGACGCTCCGCCTCACCTGGAGGTGTAGCCTATGGGCCTCAAGCGGCCTCCATCCTTGCCATGCCGGTGGAACAAGTGACTCAGGCCACCACCGGTCTTTTTTTCGGGACCATGCTCCCACCATCAAGCTTCACTATTCCAGTGCCCGCACCGGAAGCGCACAAGAAGTCGGTCTTCGATCGGCTCACTGCTACAACGGCCCCTTTCAACGGGTCGTCCAATATCAAGCCGGCAGCCTCTGTCTTTGCCAGGCTGAACCAGAACCCTGATGGGCCCGCCGAGAAGCCCATGAACCCTGAAGTGGCCGTCCCGAGGAAGATAGCCACCTCAGCTCCTGAAGTCGTCAAGGCGGCTTCTCCTGTTAAAGAGTCGGTCTTTTCAAGGCTGACCATTCCGACTCCTGCGCCTGCTCGAGGGTCTGTCTTTGACAGATTGGACACCGCCACTCAAAAGACATCAGTCTTCAAGAGGCTGGCACCAGCTGCGTCTCATCCAGACGGGGTCAAGACAAAACCATCCCTATCGCCGGACCAGCTCCAACGGCTCGACGTCGCCACTGGCGCTGAGTAAGGAAGACCGGGGGCAACTCCCCCTCAGGACTGACTCCACCGGCTCCAATGGTGGAAGTTAATGCTGTTGTTCTAACTGAGAACAGCTTTGAACCGCTGAGGAGGGTACGCAAGAACTCTCCGACTGCCACACTGAAAAGATCTCCTCCACCTGCGGAGAGAGTTACAGAAACTAAGCTAGAGCAGCCCTCTCAACGGCCGTCCTCCAAAATTTACAAGGTCTGGCGGAGGGTTCAAGATTCCGTAATCGACCAAGATCACTCTCGCCGGCAGAAAAGGGCGAAAGTGCAGGAAGAAAAGAACCGTCCTGACAAATAGCAAAGGACGACAACCGCCAGGGCGCCCGCTGCAACGGCCCTCTCAACTTCAACGGCCCACAAGAGAAGAAGGCCGGAGAAGGTCCCCACGCCTGCGGCAAATGCCAAAGGCGGCGAACCCAAACGCCCTAAGTTCGGGGGCATTATAGTCCATACTGTCTACGTGGCGTCTGGTAAAGAGGACAGCCGTACATCTACAGGTCATAGACCGCTTACACGGTCAGTGACTAAAGCTCAGGAGCAACAGCAGAAGCTCCAAGAAATGATGAACGCGATGGCCGCACTCACTGGGCCAAAAGAAAGCCCCGAAGCGTCCTCGGATCAACGCCAGGAGCAAGAAACTGACGCCGAATTCCTTCGCAGAATATTGGAGAAGAAGGACAAAGAGGCTGCGGAACAAGCAGCCAACATAAAGCGAATAGCCCTCCTGTTCCAGGACATGGTGGGTATGATGATCCAACAAGATCCTCCTGCTGAAGATCCTCCGATCGTCCTTGAAGATGACAGGGGAGAAACGTTGAATCCTCCACCGGCTTTGTCAACAGCCAAGGAGGAGACGATTTCCAAAGCTGACCTGGACGAATATATAGCTCAACAAATACGGGTTCACCAGGCGACTGAGGCAGCCGGCCAGGTTGTAAAAACGGGGCGACCATATCCGAGCTGATACGACCAAATCAGTTACCCGCCGGATATACAATCCCTAAGTTCCACGTATATAAGGGGACAGGGAACCCACATTAGCATGTCGCTCAATTCAGGGCCTTATGCGGCAACACTGGAGGCGACGACAAGCTGCTGCTTCGCCAATTCGTCAGCAGCTTAGCGGAAACAGCCTTTGAATGGTATTTAGAGCTACCTAACGACTCTGTTAAAACATTTGCGGAAATGGAGCTACTATTTACACAAAGATTCGCGAGTGCTAGTGGACGCACCCCAATAACAGCATTGATTAACGCCAGGATAAGGCCCGGCGAAACCTGGGTCCAATACGCAACACGGTGGCGAAACCTATGGTCGAAATGCGAACAACGCATAGAAGAGGCACCTGCGGTAGGTATGTTCGTGGGCACTCTTGATCCGCAAGCGACCATCTCGCAATTCATGATGTTCTTCAGGCCGACCACCTTCCAGGACCTAATCGACAAGCTAGCCCAGATGGACCAAATGGGTCACAGACCGTCTCCTCCAAAGCCGGACTCTCGAAATGAGAAAGGAAAAGGGAAAGCGATCGTCGTCGCCAATGCTCAACAGCAGCCGAGCAACTCAAAGCCGGTCGTTCGCCAAAACGACGTGCGTCCACGCCCATCCCTCGAGGAGAGGCTAGGACGTCATTACTCGTTTCCTCAGGATAAAACAAGAAGACTGTTTGAGCTAGCAGTGCGCAACAGACTCATCAGTCTGCCGAGTCCAAAATGTCTGTCGTAGCCAGGCGATCTCAATAATCCCAATTATTGCCCTTACCACCAAACAGTAAGCCACCCGATCGAGGATTGTTTCGTCTTTAAGGGATGCATCGAGGATCAGTACCTACAAGGCAAGTTCGCGCTGTCTGAAAACTGGAAGGTAGACCCACCACGGCCGCACACTCCAAAGAAGACGGACACGATGGGGACAGCTTGTTCTTTTGTTGAGGACGAAAACGATGGAGAAGACTCATCAGATGAATCCGAAGACTACGTAGCGAGTTGTCATGTGATCTCTCACTCATTGGTGGATGATAAAGAGGCTCCTTGTGCCGAGAAACCGAGGGCGGACCCTGAACCAGAAATTCTGCGGCCGTCAGACGAGTTGATCGATGCCTTCCTGAATGAGATTCGTCTGAAAATTAAAGCCAATCAAGAGCGTGAGATGGCCATACTGGCAAGAGCCAAACACCGACTACTAGACCAAAGAGTCAAGGCACTTCCGTCAAATCAAAAGTCATCCGCTGCGGATAAGAACAAATTCAAGACGAGGGAAAGGTTCGTTAAAGCCCTATCAGTGGGAATGAAGCTACCACCCTCTGAAGAAAATACTCTTGGTGGAGTAGAGACGCATCCTAACTTCTGCTTATATCATCAGAAGATCATACATCCTACCGAAGACTGCGACTCCTTTAAGTGTTGGTGGCAAGGGTATGTCGCTCAAAAGCAACACTTCAACAGGACAAAGCGTGAAGCTCGTAGACGTCAGAAAAATGCGATAGGTGAGCGTAAAAGAGCCGACGACGACTGTCACATAGCCGACTCCAAGGGATCGCAAATTATCACCTTTGGAAGCGACTCTGACGAAGAAGCTACCCTCAACCCTCTCCTCAAGGAATCCATTTCAAAAATGAAAGAATTGAGGAGTTGCGAGAACGTTCAGCCGTGCAATCGCACGCTACTCGAAAAAAATCTCGTCCCCGTAAACAAAGATCGAGCAAAAAAGATAAAGGGAAGGGAAAAACAACCCTCGTAGCCAACACTCAACAGCAATCGAGTGGCCTTAGACCGGTTGTTTGCCGAAACAACAAGCGGCAATCCCTCCATGAAAAGTTGAAACGTCCTTACTCGTTTCCCCAGGATGAAACAAGGAGGCTGTTCAAACTGTCAGTGCACAACAGGCTTATCACTCTACCGGAGCCGAAACACCAGCTACAACTGAATGATGTCGACAATCCTAATTATTGCTCTTACCACCAAGTATTGGGCCATCCGATCGAGGATTGCTACGTCTTCAAAAACTGGGTTGAAGACCAATACCAACAGGGCAAGTTCGCGTTGTCCGAAAACTGGAAGGTGAGCCCGCCACAACCACATGCTCCGAGAAAAATGGACACGCCGGGGGCATCATGCTCATTCATAGGGAAAGCCCCATAGACCAAAAAGTCAGTAAACTAGAAATTCGCCTCAAATACGGCGACGGTGGATCGAAACGTCCTTAAACTAATGATGGACCGCAATGTCCTAAAACTTGCAAATGACCGAAACGTAGTTAAACTACTACCAACCCGCGGCATCCCCAGGCTGACGTGGTAAAAAAAAAAGGAATAGAAAAATAAACGGTATGTCCATAAGCAAAATGGGCACGGATGAAAACCCGAAAGGGCTCCGTGAGTAAAAACAGCAGGACTACCGGCGAGTCTTGTGAAAACCTGAAAGGGCGCAACCTTGTTAGAAAAAAGAAGAAAAAGAAGAAAAAAAACGGTATGTCCATAAGCAAAATGGGCACGGATGAAAACCCGAAAGGGCTCCGTGAGTAAAAACAGCAGAGCTACCGGCGGGTGTTTGTGAAAACCCGAAAGGGCGCAACTTCGTTAAAAAAAACACTTACAGGGTCCTCTCGATCTTGTGAGGAGAAAACACCTGCGTGAGATCCTTACGACTGACAAGGGAACAATACACTTAGGGACCCTCACGATTCCTAAGGAGAAAATACACTTGCGAGATCCTCATGACTCGTAAGAAGAACTCTCTTATGGGACCCTCACGACTCATAAGATTTGAAAGTCTTAAATTACAGAGAACTAAACCTGTACTTAAGCAACCCCCACAACCTTCGATACTGCCCTACAAGTGGTTCAATACTGACCCTTGTATACAATCCACGGGCGCGAATAAACATTTCCCTAACCAAGTCCCATCCGTGACTGGGGATATGTCCATACGGTGAACAACTCTTGTAAGTCCTCTCGACTTATAAGGAGAAAACCCTTTTGTAAGATCCTTATGACTTACAGGGGAACATACACTTAGAAATCCTCATGATCCTTAAGGAGAAAATACACCTACGAGATCCTCACGACCCGTAGGGAGAAATACCTTTGTGAGACCCTTACGGCTCATAAAGTCAAAAGCTTTAGTCGACAGGATCATAACCCTGTTTACTAAGACACCTTTGTTTAACATCAACAATGGCAAATAATGATTCGCTCCTGGCAATATCCCAGTTGTAGCGATACTGATGCCTAAACCGGTATCAAATTCCAAGTCCTTTCATGGCAAATGATGATTCGCTCCTGGAAATATTCCAGTCGCAGCGATGCTAATGCTAAGATTGGTATCAGATCCCAAATCCCCTACTCGTGAAAAAAAAATCAGCGAGCCAAAAAAAAATGCATATGAAATAGCCGAAATGATGGGGCAACTTGCAACAAAATCAGCAAGTAAAAATGTATGCATACAAAAACAGCCGAAATGATTGGGCAACTCGCAATAAAAAGCAGCGAGTAAATAAAACAGCCGAAATGATTGGGCAACTCGCAAAAAAAAGCAGCGAGTAAATAAAACAGCCGAAAAGATTGGGCAACTCGCAATAAAAAGTAGCGAGTAAAAAGAAAAATAGCCGAAATGATTGGGCACCGCGAAAAATAGCCGAAATGATTGGGCAATCGCGACTTTCGAGATATAAAAGCTGAAATGATAGAGCATCGCGGAAAGAAAATAATAAAAAAAAATGAATGAAACTTTTGCCCTACAGGTGAGATCACATCGATCCCTGTATACAATCCAGGGGCACAAACCGAGAGGGAACCATACCTTCCCAACAGGCTCCATCAGAAAGCGAAGCCAAATCTCGATGGTTCATAGACAACCTAAAGACGATCTCGACATTTGTCGCAATATTGCAGACACAATGTCAACAAAGGAGGCAAAGGAAGATCCCTAGTTTTAGGGTCTCGACGTCAACATCGACAACTTAGAGATCACCAACGGCGTTTCTTCGCACTCCAACCAGATGCAGACGTGACGTCAACAATCGACCTCAGAGTCGCAACGAAACGGAACCACGGCAAAATCCCTAGTTCCGAACCTCGACGGTTCACCAGCAACCTAGAGACAACCGCGACGTTCGTCTCGATACAGCAGACGAGAGGTCACCCTAGCGTTCTTCCTCCAGCAGGGGTCAGACGCAACATCATCAAACAGCGGAGCCACGGGTTGTCACCCCAGCGTTCTTCCTCCAGCAGGGTTCAGACGCAACATCATCAAACAGCGGAGCCACGGCAAAATTCCTAGTTCCAAACCTCAACAGTTCACCAGCAACGTAGAGACAACCGCGACGTTCGTCTTGATACAGCAGACGAGAGGTCACCCCAGCGTTCTTCCTCCAGCAGGGTTCAGACGCGACAATCAAACAAATGGAGCCACGACAAAATCCCTAGTTCCAAACCTCGACGGTTCACCAGCAACCTAGAGACAACCGCTACGTTCGTCTCGATACAGCAGACGAGAGATCACCCCAGCGTTCTTCCTCCAGCAGGGTTCAGACGCGACAATCAAACAAATGGAGCCACGGCAAAATCCCTAGTTCCAAACCTCGACGGCTCACCAGCAACCTAGAGACAACCGCGACGTTCATCTCGATACAGCAGACGAGTTGTCACCCCAGCGTTCTTCCTCCAACAGGGTTCAGACGCAACAATCAAACAAACGGAGCCATGGAAAAATCCCTAGTTCCAAACCTCGACGGTTCACAAGCAACCTAGAGACAATCTCGACATTCGTCTCGATACAGCAGACGCGATGCCAGCAAACGAAGCAAAGGCCAAATTCCTAGCTTCAGGGTCTTGACGGCAACTCACATAAAACCTGAAAGACTATCGGAGATCATCCCACACCAGCGCGGAGTGGTTATGACTCATCGGGGCTCTCCAAAATGAGCCTAACCTCAAGTAAAAAGCGGCACGGCAAAATTCCTAACGCTTGCTCTTCCGACGGTCAAACTGCCAAGGAGGATTGCTTGAAGACGTCTTGTCCAGCCCCCGAAGGGATCAGAGACACGGCAGTCGCAGGGCTACTCGAACAACACGATTGCCTATCGAGGAATATATCAGCTGATGCGACGGTACGAAGGCCAAAACCCTAAGTACCACAGATCCTAACGGACTTCTGTCGTAAAGAGCAGAGGTTAACTGTGACGTTAGGATATTCTTGCGAGAAATGCTCGATTCGTCTCGACTTGTGAAGAAATTGATGTCTTTGCGAGAACTTCTTGATGCGGCTCGACTCGTAAGATAAAGCCTTAGGCAGTAAGGATTAAAAAACCTGTTTCCTAAGCACTGGGACCCTGCAAGTTGGCCCAAAACGGTCTCTTGCATACTATCCACGGGCCTCACTCTCCCAACTCGAATCTCGATAAGGAGGGAAACAACCGCTTACCGGTCCTCTCGACTCATAAGAGGGAAAATTCTCTTATGAGATCCTTACGATTTATAAGAGAAAACACACTTAGGGATCCTCACGATCCCTAAGGAGAAAATACACCTTCGAGATCCTCTCGATCCGTAAAGAGAAAATTCTCTGTGAGACCCTCACGACTCATAAAGTTGAAAGGTCTTAGGCGACAAGGACCCTAAACTTGTTTCCTAAGCCCTCGATTCCATGGCTACTCATAACTTTGCACTACTTCACCCACGTACATACTTATGTGGGTAAAGTAGTGGGGGGTATTTGTTTCCGTCAAAATTTTGGCTCAAAACCCGCTCCGTATAAAATAATAACAATAAAATAACAATAAATAAATAAATAAATAAATAAATAATAATAATAAAGGAGAAAATCTCCCTTTCACTGCAAAGCTCTGTTCAAATCCCAAGGCGGGAAATGAAGCAATGCTTCTGTTTCCCCCAATCAGAGCAAAACTTTGTTTTAAAAGATAATAAAAATCAAATCTTAAAATAAAGAAGCAACGCTTCAGCTAACTTGCGCTTTGCGCTGCGCGACACGTGGCAGCGCGGTTGCGCTAGCGCAGTTGCGCTGCGCGACACGTGGCAGCGCGGTTGCGCTGCGCGCAATTGCGCTGCGCGACACGTGTCAATCGTAGGTGCGCTTGCGCCAAACAGAATTAAAATTCCAGTAAATTTTTCTGTTCTTATTAAAATAAGAAAATTGTTTTCTGTAAAACAGAAGCCCTTGGATCAAAAATCCAACGGTGGGGAAAAATTCCCAAATCACTTAGAGAATGATCTCTTTAACAAATTTAACAAATTAATGGGCACTATAAAAAGGCCCCTAGACCCCAAGTCTAAAAGACAACAACACAGATAGAAACAAAAATACAGAAACAAAGAGAGAAACCCTTTAAAGAATTTTGAGAAGAATTCAGAAAGAAAAAAAAAAGGTAAAAACCTTTGAATAAAAAGAAGAATTTTCTTCTATAAAGATCAATAATCAAAGAACAGATCAAGATCTTCAATTAAAAAGGAAAAAAGATAAAAAAAAGAAGTATTACTTCACAGATCATTCGATCTATAAAGGCACTGCCTTTTGATGAACCATTGGTTCTGGAATTTTAAAAGATTCTATCTTTTGATCCAAAATTGGATCAAGGTAATTAACAGTGCCCTGCATTTGTAAATCTGCACCGTTGCGCTCTTAGATTGGCGCAAGCCACCAAAGAGCGCCACGTGTCGGCCTCAGAACAAACTGCGCTATGCGCTTCCAAAACAGAGCATTGCTCTCTTAAATTGGCGCACTGCACCAGAGCGCGCCACGTGTCAGCTCCAGAACAACTTGCGCTATGCGCTTCCAAAACAGAGCATTGCTCTCTTAAAGTGGCGCACTGCACCAGAGCGCGCCACGTGTCAGCAGCGCAACAGCGCAGCGTACAGAGCGTGACACGTGTCACCCCCACATGAGTTTGCGCCTTGCGCTCCTCAATTGGAGCAAAGCGCCTGACAAGCCACGTGGAGCACTGTCAGAACATTTAATGCAGCGCATTATTAAAGGGCAAAGCCCAATTAAGAGGTCCAATGGACCAAAACAAATGCTCTGCATTATTAAAGAAAAGGGGCAGAGCCCAAACAAAGGCCTAATAGGCCAAATGCAAATGAAAGGTTAAACATTTTCAACTGGACTTAACCCAATCATGGCCATAAGTTCTCAAATTAAATTGACTGAGCACGGCTGCTCCCTTAAATCAATTTACATCCGGTTCAAGGGTACATCTCTGAACTCCTCTGACATCTGTCGTTGTAATCCTTCAACGTCGTCATAGAGGTGACGGGTCCCGATGGCCATACATTCAGTGGACCACTACATCCCTAAACTAGAACAATGGACCACTGCATCCCTAAACTGGAACAATGGACCACTACGTCTCTAAACTGGAACAATGGACCACTATGTCCCTAAACTGGAACAATAGAGCCAATTGCTCTCCTGTCGGATCTAAACGATCCCGTTAAGTTGATCTTAGTCTGGAAATTAGACTAACGTATCCTTAACAAATGTTTAAATTGATCTTAGCCTCACTATGGCTAACGTATCCTTAAACTAAAACCCCAAACCCAAATCTAAGAGAATACGGATTTGGACTAATCCACGTCCTACGGGCGACGAAATAAATTAGTCTCCGTATACAATCCACGAGCAACCATAAACAAAACAAAAACCCACGACACGAAATGAAATTCTGGAGAAGGAGAAAGTTGTTACCGCGAAGCGGTGGCGTAATTAACTGCAGGGGCTTGCGCCTGTAGGGAAGAGCGTCCCCACAATCAAAAACCCCTCAAGCGAGGAGGAATCTGACGAAGTCTGCTACATCGGCCGCATCCGTCCAAACCTCCGATACACGGTGCCATAAATCAACTTGGTATCTTCGGAGAGGTGGACGGATAAAACCAAATAGTATCTGCCCCGAACCACAGGCATGTAGACGTCCGCGTCTCGACCGCCGTTCGGAGGGGAACAGTCTAACAATGACACTCCGTGTCGGGGAAACGTCAAGCAGACACTCCGTGCTGGGGACACGTCAACCAGCGACACTCTACATCGGGAAACGTCCAACACAGACACTCCGCATCAAGGAAACGTCCGACAACGACACTCCGTGCCGGGGAAACGTCAAGCAGACACTCCGTGCCGGGGAAACGTCAACCGGCAACACTCTGCATCGAGGAACGTCCAACATAGACACTCCGCATCAGGGAAACGTCCAACAACGACACTCCGTGCCGGGGAAACGTCAAACAGACACTCCGTGCCGGGGACACGTCAACCAGCAACACTCTGCATCGGGGAAACGTCCAACACAGACACTCCGCATCAGGGAAACGTCCAACAACGACACTCCATCTCGGGAATACGTCAACAAGCCGACACTCCGCCTCGGGGAAACGTCGACCAGCGACACTCCGCATCGGGGAAACGTCCAACAACGACACTCCGTACCGGGAAAACGTCCAACAACGACACTCCGTAACGGGGAAACATCAACCACAGACACTCCGTCTCGGGGGCACGTCAACCAGCCGATACTCCGCCTCGGGGAAACGTCGACCAGCGACACCCCATGCCGAGGGCACGTCTACTAGATCACTCCGGGCCAGGGAAACGTCTACTACGGACACTCCGTCATGGAGACGCGTCAAGCGTCGACCGTCCATGTAGCAAAAAGGGCAGTGCAGGCTTCCTACAAAGCAGGAACCAGATCACTCCGGGCCAAAGAAACGTCTACCACATACACTACGTCTCGGAGACGCATCAAGCGTCGACCGTCCATGTCGCAAAAAGGGCAGTGCAGGCTTCCTACAAAGCGGGAACCAGATCACTCCGGGTCAGGGAAACGTCTACCACGAACACTCCGTCTCGAAGACGCGTCAAGCGCCGACCGTCCAAGTCGCAAAAAGGGCAGAATCGACCGTCCATGTCGTAAAAAGGGCAGTGCGTCCCAAAAAGTGGGAACCAAAGTAAGTCGCCTCCACGCAAAAGAAGATCCATCAATTTCATGCACACGACCCACATATGCTGTGTGCATTTATTGATGGGGGGCAATTTGTTGGGGTAAAAATTTGCACACCGGTTGACCGAGTCAAAGTCAAGGTCAACCCCAAGCCAGGTGGGCCCAAGCCCAGGTCAAGCGGGCCCATGCCCAAGTCGAGCCCGCGGCCAGCCTCCTCCATGCCAAAATGAAATCATGTAATAAATAATTTTTATGTAATTTTTTATGCATGAATGTAAACAAAATGAGCATAAAACCAAATTTTTGTAAGCCCATGGCTTATGTACAAAAAGAAATGGCACATGAGCCATGGGATGGGCAAAATGCCACTTTGCAAAACCCAAGGGGCTATATGTAAATATGTAAGGCTATATAAGGCAACATGATGATGAATAAAGTAATACTTTTTCATTCATTCAAAAACCTAGGGTTTGTGCCTCTTTCCCCTTTCTGAAGGTTCCAAACCTTCCTCTTTCTTTTGAATTAAATCATGAGTTTTACTCTTTCTTTTCCAAAACTAAATAGTTTTTCACCACAAAACCCACAAAGGGAAACTTGGATCTGTCATTAGATCTCAAAAAAAAAAGGTTTTTAAAATCTCACATCTCTTGATCTTCAAGATCCGGCCAGCAAAGGAAGAAGAAGAGGGAGACCCATCTCCAGAAACCCCGCTTTGGGGAAGAACTAGGGATCAAGGGGAGAAGCCCCTTCATCAGCTTCAAAACATCCTTGGAGTTTAACTCCTCATACACACACACACACACACACACACACACACACACACAAAATAATAAATACTCCTTTCTGGGAGTACAACTCCCATTGCAGGGACCAAGTCCATTTTTGTGCCCGAGCGCCCACGTGCTGACACGTGGAGCGCTATCGCTCAAAGCGCTAGCGCTCTTGCGCTTAGGGCACTAGCGCCCAAAGCGCTAGCGTCCGAACGCCCACGTGCTGACACGTGGAGCGCTAGCGCCCAGAGCGCTAGCGCCCGAGCGCCCACGTGCTGACACGTGGAGCGCTAGCGCTCAAAGCGCTAGCGTTCTTGCGCTCAGAGCGCTAGCGTTCTTGCGCTCAGAGCGCTAGCGCCCAAAGCGCTAGCGTTCGAACGCCCACGTGCTGACACGTGGAGCGCTAGCGCTCAGAGTGCTAGCGCCCAAAGCGCTAGCGCCCGAGCGCCCAAAGCGCTAGCGCTCTTGCGCTCAGAGAGCTAGCACCCAAGCGCCCACGTGCTGACACGTGGAGCGCTAGCACCCAGAGTGCTGGCGCTTTTCCCCACGCATCATCTGAATGCCATTTCCCTTTCTTTTTTTATATATATGTATATACACACACACACACATACTCTACAACACTGTCCCTCCCAAAAAATTTTGGGCCGGGGCGCTGCCCCGCACCCTGTAAGGGGTCTGCTAGCCCTCTTGACCCCCAGCCCGCTATCCGGGAAGCGGGACCCCCGTAAAAACTCTGCATGGCTCCCGACATATCCAAGTCCCCCATCCAAAAAAAACACACGTACACTGCACATTGAGTTCGCATGGCAGGTTTAACCCGTCAATTGGAGGTTCCCTCGCTCCAAAGGCGAGGGGTAATTAACGGCAGCTTAGTCCGCGGCTGCCGGAGATTCGGATCCCCACAATCAATAAACCCCGGCCTACCCTAGGCAGGGGGAATCTGTAGTATGCCTGACAAGCACGCACGTATTCCCATCTCAATGGGATGACGAAAAACACCCTACAGTGCCATTATCTAAAAAGGGCGAACCAAAAACTGATCGGCCTCAAGGACCAGCATCAGTAAAGGCATCTACTCCAATGGAGAGAAATAAGAAGGTATACTCCTTCAGGAGGGATGAAGTCCGCAAAATATTCGCGGACGCCTTGAACAACGGTCTGCAACTGCCTGTTCCGAAGAGGCCACATGAAATAAATATGACCGGCAATCCCATATACTGCCCATATCTTAGGATGGTGAGTCATACCATCGAAGACTGTTATATTTTCAAAGATTGGGTGGAGAACCAATACAAACTTGGGAAAGCCCCACGGTCGTCAGATGTACCGACAAGCCACAGAGCTACGGTCATCAACACAACTCCGCCAAGATCAAAGTTCAAGGAGCTGGGATAAGTAAGTTGACCACCACGTCGTTAAACTGGGAATGATAGACCTCTAAGTCTTTAAACTGGGAACCGCTGACCACCATGTCGTAAACTAGGAATGATAGACCTCTAAATCTTTAAACTGGGAACCGCTGACCACCACGTCATTAAACTGGGAACAGTCGACCTCTAAGTCGTTAAACTGGGAATGTAAAAATGTGTAAATATATATATATATATATATATATATATATATATAAAAAGCCGAAATGATGGGGCAACTCGCAATAAAAATCAGCGACTAAAAATAAAAATGAAAATAAAGCCGAAATGATGGGGCAACCGCGAATAAATAGCCGAAATGATAGGGCAATCGCGACCTTTACGATAAGAAAAGCTGAAGTGATAAAGCAATCGCGGTAAAAAAACGGCGAGTGATGAGTCACTCCTGGTACCATATTCCAGTGTAGCGATGCAGAAGCTAACCAAATTCCAAATTCCCAAATGGCGAATGTTGAGTCGCTCATGGCACCATATTCCAGTGCAGCGATGCAGAAGCCAACCAAAATCCAATTTCCCAAAATTCTCCCAGCCCTACGGTTGGTTCCCAAGATGACTACCGTATACAATCCACGGGCTCAAATAATTCTCATCATACCCATACCCCACCGCAATCGTCAGTCCAGCGGCCGGTCTCTGCCCTTGGAATTATGCTCCATTTGGGAAGACCTACTCATGCGTCCTCACGATACATGAGGAGAACGAACTTAAGGGATCCTCACGACTCGTAAGAAAACACTTTCGTGGGATCCTTACGACTCACGAAGGAAAAACACACTTGGGAGTCCTTACGACTCCTAAGGACAAAATACACCTACGGGATCCTTACGACCCGTAGGGAGAAAATGCTTTGTGAAGCCCTTACGGCTCATAAAATTGAAAAGCCTTAGGTGATAGGGACCTAAACCTGTCTCCTAAGCCATCGCTCCCCAACAGGGAAAGGCAAATGATGAATTGTTCCTGGCACATGTGTTTCAGTGTTAGCAACGCTGATGCCGACCCCTATCCCAAAATTCAAAGCTTCCGATCCAATAGACCCCTAAGTCTTTAAGCTGGGAACAGATGACCCCTAAGTCGTTAAACTGGGAACAGATGACCGCTAAGTCGTTAAACTGGGCACGATAGACCGCTAAGTCGTTAAACTGGGAACAGATGACCGTTGAGTCGTTAAACTGGGCACGATAGACCCCTAAGTCTTTAAACTGGGAACAGATGACCGTTAAGTCGTTAAACTGGGAACAGATGACCGCTAAGTCGTTAAACTGGGCACGATAGACCCCTAAGTCCTTAAACTAGGAACATATGACCTCTAAGTCGTTAAACTGGAAACAGATGACCGCTAAGTCATTAAACTGGGCACGATAGACCCCTAAGTCCTTAAACTAGGAACATATGACCTCTAAGTCGTTAAACTGGAAACAGATGACCTCTAAGTCATTAAACTGGGCATAATAGACCTCTAAGTCGTTAAAATTGGAACAGATGACCTCTAAGTCATTAAACTGGGAACATATGACCTCTAAGTCATTAAACTGAAAACAGATGACCTCTAAGTCGTTAAACTGGGCATAAAAGACCCCTAAGTCTTTAAACTGGGAACATATGACCTCTAAGTCGTTAAACTGAGAACAGATGACCTCTAAGTCGTTAAACTGGAAAAATATGACCTTTAAGTCGTTAAACTGGGCACAATAGACCCCTAAGTCTGTAAACTAGGAACAGATGACCTCTAAGTCGTTAAATTGGAAACGGATGACCCCTAACCTATTAAACTGGGAACGAGGGAAATCCACTCGTGTGTCCTCACAATGCATGAGGAGAAAAAAACTTACGAGATCCTTACGACTCGTAAGAAAACGCCTTCATAGGATCCTTACGACTCACAAAGGAAAAACACACTTTGGGGTCCTCACGACTCCTAAGGAGAAAATGCACCTACAGGATCCTTACGACTCGTAGGGAGAAAATTCTTTTATGGGACCCTTACGGCCCATAAAATTGAAAAGCCTTATGTGATAAGGATCTAAACCTGTCCCCTAAGCCATCGCTTCCCAATAAGCAAAAGCAAATAATGATTCGCTCCTGGTACCATATTCCAGTATAGCGGTGCTGGTGCCAAACAAAAACCAATTCCTAAATCCTCCCGGGGCAAATGATGAGTTGCTCCTTGCATTATTCCAGTGCAACAATGCAGATGCCAACAAAAAAAAACAACAATCCCCAAATCCTCTCAAAGGCAAATGATAATTCGCTCCTGGTACCATATTCCAGTGTAGCGATGCTGATGTCAACCCAAATCAAATCAAACCAACAACCTCTGCGGCGGAATCATACTTCGTCTCAGAATTTACCCCGTGTCGAAATCATGCTTCGCCTCGGGATATCTACCTTCCCTGTCGTAATTATGCAACGCCTCAGAATCAAGTTAACCAGCGACACTCCGTGCCGGGGACAAGTCGACCAGCGACACTCCGTGTCGGGGACAAGTCGATCAGCGACACTCCGTGCCGGGGATCAAGTCGAACAAACAGCGACACTCCGTGTCGGGGACAAGTCGACCAGTGACACTCCGTGCTGGGGATCAAGTCGAACAAACAGCGACACTCCATGCCGGGGACAAGTCGAACAACCGGCGACACTCCGTGCCGGGGACAAGTCGAACAGCGACACTCCGTGCCGGGGATCAAGTCAAACAAACAGCGACACTCCGTGCCGGGGATCAAGTCGAACAACCAGCGACACTCCGTGCCGGGGATCAAGTCGAACAAACAGCGACACTCCATGCCGGGGACAAGTCGAACAGCGACACTCCATGCTGGGGATCAAGTCAAACAAACAGCGATACTCCGTGCCGGGGATCAAGTCGAACAACCAGCGACACTCCGTGCCGGGGATCAAGTTGAACAAACAGTGAAACTCCGTGCCGGGGATAAATCGATCAGCGACACTCCGTGCCGGGGACAAGTCGAACATCAGCGACACTCCGTGCCGGGGACAAGTCGACCGGCGACACTCCATGCCGGGGACAAGTCGATAAGCGACACTCCGTGCCGGGGGTCAAGTCGAACAAACAGCGACACTCCGTGCCAGGGTCAAGTCGACCAGTGACACTCCGTGCCGGGGACAAATCGAACAACCAGCTACACTCCGTATCGGGGACAAGTCGAACAGCGACACTCCGTATCGGGGATCAAGTCGAAAAAACAGCGACACTCTGTGCCGGGGACAAGTCGATCAGCGACACTCCGTGCTGGGGATAAGTCGAACATCAGCGACACTCCGTGCCGGGGATCAAGTCGAACAACCAGCGACACTCCGTGCCGGGGATCAAGTCAAACAAACAGCGACACTCTGTGCCGGGGACAAGTCGATCAGCGACATTCCGTGCCGGGGACAAGTCGATCAGCGACATTCCGTGCCGGGGACAATTCGAACAACCAGCGACACTCCGTGCTGGGGACAAGTCGATCTGCGACACTCAGTGCCGGGGATCAAGTCGAACAAACAGCGACACTCCGTGCCGGGGATAAGTCGACCAGCGAAACTCCGTGCCGGGGACAAGTCGAACAACCAGCGACACTCCGTGCCGGGGACAAGTCGAGCAGCGACACTATATGCCGCTGACCGTCTAAGTCGCAAAAAGGGCAGAGTCGACCGTCCATGTCGTAAAAAGGGCAGTGCAGACTTCCCACAAAGCGGGAACCAAATCACTCCATGCCGGGGAAACGTCTACTACGGACACTCTGTCTCGGAGACGCGTCAACCGTCGACCGTCCATATTGTAAAAAGGGCAGTGCATCCCAAAAAGTGGGAACCACAGCAAGTCGCCTCCACGCGAAAGAAGATCCATCAATTTCATGCACACGACCTACATATGTGGTGTACATTTATTGATGAGGGGCACTTTGTTGGGGACGAAAATTGCACCCTGGTTGACCAAGTCAAAGTCAAGGTTAACCCCAAGCCAAGTGGGCCCAAGTCCAGATCAAGTGGGCCCATGCCCAAGTCGAGTCCGAACATGAATCGGCCGGCCCTCCTCCATGCCAAAATAAAAATCATGTAATAAATAATTTTGATGTAATTTTTTTATGCATGAATGTAAGCAAAACGGGCATAAACCCAAATTTTTGTAAAGCCCATGGCTTATGTGCAAAAGAAATGAGCACATGAGCTATGGGATGGACAAATTGCCATTTTGTAAAGCTCAAGGGGTTATATGTAAATGTGTAAGCCTATATAAGGCAACATGATAATGAATAAAAGACACTTTTTTATTCCTCTCAAAAAAAAATTAGGGTTTTTGGTGCCTCCTTCTCCTTCCTCAAGGTTCTAAACTTTCTTCTTCTTTTGAATTAAATCAAGAGTTTTACTCTTCCTTTTCCAAAACTAAATAGGTTTTCACCACAAAACCCACAAAGGGGAACTCGGATCTTCCATTTGATCTCAAAAAGGAAAGATTTTTAAAATCGCATACTTCTTGTTTTTCAAGATCCAGCCGACAGAAGAGGAGGAAGGAGACCCATCTCCAAAAAATCCCGCTTTGGGGAAGATCCGGGGCTCAAGGGAGAAGCCCCTTCATCAGCTCCAAAAATATCTTAGGAGTTCAACTTCATAAGTCAAATCGGGAGCACAGCTCTCAGTGCAGGGACGAAGTCCCTTTTGCTGCTGACGCCTAGCGCCCGCTTGCCTGGCACGTGGGACGCTGGCGTGCCTGGCACGTGGGGCGCTGGCGCTCTGGCGCACGTGGGGCGCTGGCGCTCTGGCGCACAGCACCCCCGTGCCTGGCACGTGAGGTGCGGGCGCCTTCTCCCACGCATCTTTTGGATGCCCTTTCCCTTTTATTATTATTATTATTATTATATATATATATATATATATATATATATGCATACACACACACACATACTCCACCATATTGTTTCCGTTAGAAAAAATTTCTGACGGGGCGTTGCCCCGCACCCCGCAAGGGGGCTGCTGGCCCTCTTAACCCCCAGCCCGCTATCCGGATAGCGGGACCCCCGTAAAAACTCTGCGGGGCCCCCCGATATATCCAAAACCCCTTCAAAACGCAACACTGCACATTGAGTTCGCATGACCAGTTTAACCTGTTAATCGGAGGTTCTCTCGCTCCAAAGGCGAGGGGTAATTAACGACAGCTTAGTCCGCGGCTGCCGGAGATTCGGATCCTCACAATCAATAAACCCCAGTTTACCCTAGGCAGGGGAAATCTGTACTGCGCCTGACAAGCGCGCGCGTATTCCCATCTCAATGGGGTGACGAAAAACACCCTACAGATGCTTTAAAGTGGGCAATGTGCTGGTTCGCATTTGCCGTCCCGTCGAATCTTCCGAATTTAGGAATGACGTAGCCGCTGGGAAATTCGATAAGATCATACTGTGCAGGGTATGGCCTCCCACTACTGCCAACATTTTTTTGTGCTTCGGCCTCGGCTACCAACATTTTGACTTTGTTGGTAACCAAATCCATAATCTGGTCTTGTGTTAGCGGATTGTTGTCATTGGCAGTCAAAACATTTCCTGAAGCGGAATGTGGCCGACCTTCATAAGGCTCACCCGCCTTTGGACTTGAGAGAATAGGCGTCGGCTGCTTTGGGGTACCGTTTCCCAATTCATGGGTGGAGCCATACGCTTGATTGGGCGATTGAGAGGCAATTTGGGCCGTGAGCTGTAAGACGACGTTTTTAAGTCTTCAATTTTTTAGTAGAGCTTAGCCATCTCCTTATCTTTGTTTCTGATCTGCTTCTGGAGCTCTTGGAGGAGTTGCTGCCCTGCGGTCTTGAGGCTCGGCTCCTTTTCGCTTTCCGAGCCCGACTCTTCATGAACTGAGGGATCTCTGCCTTTCAGCCTCATCAGGAGGGTTTTCATTATCTTCCGGAGGAAGCTGGTCTTCAGAAGTGACAGCCACATTCAAGCCAAGTTAGGATTGGGATGTGGTAGCCCCTTCCTTACTCTTGCTTCGTTTGCCCGCCATGTAGACAGTGTGGACCACATATCCTGCCTTTTTTCATCACTGGCGGCTGATTTCGCGAACCGCTGTCGTGGCCCTTCTGCTTAAGGAACGGATAATCGGCTAAAGACGGTTTGCCTAGCCGGGTTGTTGAATGGCGCTGGCGTTTCTTTTCTGGCTCTGCCCTGCTGCCTCGTGCGACATGAAGTGCTTGATAGACTTTTGAAGAGAGGGTGTTACACCCTTTGTGCTGGGCGTCGGACACATCCCTTTGCAGCACAGTTTGAATCGCGTTCTTCTTGATTTTAGCAGACATCGTGTTCTTCTGGACCTACTTTAAGGGTTCAAAAGAATTATAGATTTTCACGGCTGACACGGCGGTGGTCCCAAAGCAGGCCGTGCTTTGGAACTTCACAAAATTTAACTTGGCCGGAGCTCTGGCCCTTTTGTTGGCTCTATATCTGAGTCGTTTCTATCTTAGCTTTTCTGCCTTGAGCACTTGGCGGGTTTCTGCTCTTTGGGAAGATGACGTAGGCCGAGTAGTGGAGAGCCTTGAAAGCATGTCTGATCGTGCACTTGCCAGAGACATCACCTGAGCTTGCCCGTATTGATTGATGATTTTCTTTGTTCCGGCAGTCTTGCTCCCAGCTGGAGCACCACAGAGTCGTTCGAATACCGTCTTACGTTTGGGTTGCGGGACCTTGACGATCACAACGTTTGGTATCTTGTCCCTTGAGGTTGGCTTGGCCACCTGGTTTGCCAGGGGCTCTGCCAGATGAGCGTTTCCGGCAGAGTAGATGATGACATAACCAAATTGGCGGGACGATTCCTCCCATTGCCGACTGAGACTTATAGGAAGAATCACGCGAGCTTTGATCTTGGCCACATATGAGATCAGGGTTGCCTCAGAGATCGAACTGGTTCTTGGAGACATTCTTGCTGGATTTGCAAATTGCGGTTGAAGAGCTGTTATCCTGCACAATTGAAGCATGATTTCAGTATAGGCGATCGATATATATGTTGATTGAGTTCGCATGAATATTTAACCTGAAATATGGAAGGAAAGACTCGTCCCACCGGACGTGCCATAATCTCTAGAGTGTTTTTGGTCACCCTGTTGAGATAAGAATGCGTGTCGCTTATCAAACATATTACAGACTCCCCCTTTCTGGGGTAAGCATGGGTATATTGATTGTGGGGATCCAAATCTCCAGTAACCGCACACTAAACTGTCGTTAATTAACTTTCTCTTTTGGAGCGAAAGAACCTCCGATTAACAAGTCAAACAGATCATGCGAATTTAATATGCAATGTGTGCGTGTTGTGTTTGGGAACAAGTTTGAGAGTGATTCGGGCATATCGGGAGCCTCGCAGAGTTTTTATCCAAATAGCAGGCTGGAGGTCAAGAGGGCTAGCAGCCCCTTTGCGGGATGCGGGACGCGGGGCAACTCTCTCATTAGTTATTAGCTATACCATTGGAAAAGTTCAAAAATATATTAATTTTAATGATTTTTTTATTAAAAAAAATTGGATGTGATGCTGACCTCCGACCTTAAGAGTGAAAATTCTTCCATGAGGAGCTATGCCCAATTGGTAAGTCTGCATCATTTTTTATTTTTTGCATGGCCAAATTGCTCATCTAGCATTGCATGCAATCTCCACTATTTTGAAAAAGGGAAGAAAAAACATCCCCCTATGAGTCCAACATTCATTATTTGGGGAGAGAAGTTGCAATGCGCAAAAGAAGAAATTTCCATATCTTTTCTTTTCTTTTTGATAAAAATTGGTATGTATCATATCAGCATTCATTAAAGATCAATAATGATATGCAAAACCTTTAATACGGATTAAGATAGCCATCAGACCTTAGAACAGAAAAAACCAAAAACTTCATGAAGCATAAAATAACCAAATCCTCTCAAGGATCATGCGATGAAGTAACGTCCATGAGGAGGGCCCCCACGTGCGCAACAGCTTGATTTAAGAAGAAACCGGCCCCTTTCATTATATACTTAAAAGCACATAAAAATCATGTATTAATTTTTTTTCAATCAACTCAACTGCTTAAAAGCACAACATCATCTGCATGTATATATACATATGTGAATATATATAATTGCTCAAGACTTAGTTGCAATTTACATGATCAAATGGAAGGAAGCCATGATCCAAGGCAGATTGCCAAACTTTCTTGATTCCCATCACTTTGTCATCTCCACATTCATCTTCATCCCATCCTTCTAAAGCATGAACTATCCCAGCTACTCTCCAAGCACTCATCACCTTCCTTGGCAACCAATTCTGATTTTTACAGGAAAAACAAATTAATGATTCATTAAAGTGATCGATTTCAATCACAAGGAATTTAGAATGCGTTTAAAATATGAAGTGATCACACCATGGGATCGAATTTTTGGATGATCAGAACGTCCATCTTAATGTTTAAGCTGCTTAAAACATAGAAGGGACTAAACTGGATGAAGTGGTTGATATATAGTTGGTTTTCTTTTCTTATCATCGTAACAAGAGAAATTTCCTACCGTGTCACTTCATATTCTGTTTGCTCCATAGTTTACAGTTTTATGTTACCTCACACGTGTGCATGTTTTCGTACTCCTTTGGGGCCGTCAGAGCAGGAGTGCTATGATAGACGCAATCTTTGCGCACGACTCTCGGAAGGAACTGAGAAAACGGAATGAAGTGCACGCCTTTTGCAGCCTTTCTCTGTTCTTGATCCGTTAGTCCATCTCCTACTAACCATACCTGAACGAAAATTTTCATCGTGATTGTAAGAATTTGAATGCAACTATGCTTAAGATTTTGTGAATATATTTAGAATTGAAACTACTCCTAATACAATTAGGATCAAAATTAGATACCCTTAACTATCATTGTACTTTTTCACTGAACTAGTTTAAAGTTTTATTAATTATTATAGTAAACTCCCTTAAACTTTGGTTTCCAAGCGGTAAAACGATGATAGCTAGGAAAGATCGATATTTAATGAAATTTACCTGTTTACTACCTATATATATGGACTACTAGCCTCGTCATTATGAATCGGATGATATATCAGTATACATCAATGAAGAGATCCAGAGAGATAAGCGTGCGAAAACAAGCACAAAATAGTCGGAAATTACCTGGCTCGAGTAAATATCAGAGAACACCACATAATCTGCAAGTTCTTGTGGCATCTTCAGTTTCAGAATCTTGTATATATCTCTCCGTGGCACGATTACCTGTTAGAGATCAAAATTCGCCTTAAAATGATTTTTCAGGAAAAAAAAATAGATATTTGTGATTTTGTCTATTGACAATATACCTTGATTCCCTTTTGACACAAGGTAAAAGTTAGCACACAAGCCATCTTCGAGGGTTTTCCGACAATGAGAACGTTTTTGGTCCCACGAGGGACACTGTTAAGAACCACCGCAGCTGCTAAGCTTGTCCCATCGACGATCTTTATCTTGAGTTTTGGGTTGTTTCTATAATAAAGCTCACCATTTGCATTCAATTCATCTCCCTGTGGTCACCGTATCAAGAACAAGATTAGCATTGCATATTTGTTTATATTTGGCATTTGCCCGTATATATGACTTTTCGAGGTTGGTTCGATATCGGTTTCGTATAATTAAATTACAACCTTAAATATTATATAATTTCATAAATTATTTGTAGATGCTTACTTGATTCAAGAGGCCAAGACTCACCACCTTGGCTCCTTTCTCATCTGCCTCTACAATTGCCTTCTCAATTAAATCATTAATTTCTTCTCTTTGAGAAGATGTCATATACTGCACAAAATATTAAGAAAAAGATTCAAATATCAAACTTCACTTTGGTATAAGAGTATTATCCTAAAAAATGCAACAAACCGCTCCCGCACATTTTAACCTGTGTAGCACTTATATCCCCTCCGGTGATTTATGAGCACCCTGTCTGTTCATCCATCGAAACGTTCCATAAACCCAAGTCAGATTAGACGAACATTTGAGTTGTTCAGAGTACAATCTGAGTGTTTTCAATGGTTTCGATCGATGAGCAGAGAGAGTGTTCGCACTGAAAAATCACTTGAAGGGAAATAAGTGCCATACGGGGCAAGTGTTGCCCGAAAAGAAATGTGTAACATGTCTCACTTGAAAGCTATATCTTGGAATTGCCCATGTCTCCAAATTCACTTTCTTCATCTTATTCCTCTCCAAAACAAGTGTCTTTCCATAAATCCAAGTCAAAAACACCAATGCCCAGGTCACCGGAGCCATAATCCACATGTAGTACCATTCGGATTTGTACGGCTTTGATGATAGCGACGCGAATCCTAGCCTTGAGTGGTAAATCGATTGCAATGTAGTTAGATGAGTTAAGTGAATGGCATCGGGTGTATCTTCTTGCTTTCCCTCGAGACAAGTTTCGTACAATTTGACCGATGATTTGTCCGTTGTGTCGTAGACGTAGTCGTAGAATGGCATGAACAAGGAGTAGTTTGTTCGGAATTGCGTGTGGTGGAGAGAATGGAACCTGTATTAGAACATCACCTTGATGAGCGCAATTTTATCTTTGAGAAATTTCACTAAACCACCATTAACTTTGAACAT
Organism: Agapanthus africanus; assembly: GCA_030015575.1. Classification (NCBI taxonomy): domain Eukaryota; kingdom Viridiplantae; phylum Streptophyta; class Magnoliopsida; order Asparagales; family Amaryllidaceae; genus Agapanthus; species Agapanthus africanus. Next base: position 827,794,572 of record JASDDO010000022.1, on the reverse strand, counting down.
TCTCCAGTAGCATGCTTTGAACCTGTCACCAGTAAAATGGTACTTACGAGGGGGTATACATAAGATATTTCAGAGGAGGAAAGACGTCGAAAAGCCGTTTTGGTACGAGCTCGAAGTTGCAGTGGCCCGCGTAATTCATGAAATCAATGTATATCAGATAGCCGACCGCCGCGATGATGGATCCAGTTCCGGTGAGCGTTATTGTCAGAAGAGGGATCGCGAATAGGCAGAAGTAGGCCACTTCTTCCGCAAACGGATGGATTACAGCTGCCAGATACATAAAGGAGCTATCAGTTCGGCATCTCTGTAATTGATTTATGAATTATGCATATGAGAAAGCAGCAACAAACTCTATCTGGTAACTTTAATCTTCCGAATGCAGTTACATGTATGCATGTTAGGATTATTATTGGGTGATCTGAATCCAACCGAACAGCCTCCTTTAACTTAAATTTTGCTTCTTAAAATACGAGGGCGGTTTTGCATTGCACGTAAACAAAATAATTATTTTTAGTCTTGATTCCAAAAAAAACTACCGATTACCTCGTATACAAGAAAGAAACTACCGTACTTTGAAAGTTGTGAGTGAGAGAGAGAGAGAGAGAGAGAGAGAGTATTTACAGGTGATAGGCTCAGTGACAATGGAGGCATGGTGGTGTGAGTGGTAGCGAGAGTAGAGGAAATGGTGGTGCAGAGCCCTGTGAAGCCAGTAGTAGATGAACTCAACAGGACCCATGTGAAGCAGCACAGTGAGGATCACCCCTTTGGTCTCCCACATTGGGAAACAGGCAGCAGCCCCTGGTATGGCCTCATTTGCCATGAAGAACAACATTGCTGTCAATATTATCTGATCATCCCTGCATTAATTAATCATTAATTTTTCCATTAACTTTTAATTACTCCTGTACATCTAAAAAAATTGTAAAAAAAAAAAAATACTAACCCTAACCCTAACCCTAACTTAGCACCGTTTACTTTCAGAAAAAAATGAAGAGAGATATTGATGATAAATAAATACCAGTTCCTTTCTCTGTCAACTTGCTCAAAGTCAAGATTCTTGTTTACAATCTTGTGCTTGGTCCTCGCTGTATGGAACCTTGATACAGTGATCCATAGCTGGCTATAGAGCAACCTCAACAAGAGAGTAGGGAAGATGGAGAGGTTGAACATGTCAATCTCATCTCCTTCACTCTTAGCCCTTATGAACTTGTACATGCTCCTTCCCACCCAAGGAGCCAACAAAACATACTATAATTACCCATAGAAGCCAACAAGAAATTATGAAAAATAGTTAGAACATCCACTAACATTGGAGATATTGTAGGAGATCAATCCTTTCTTATAAATTTATGCTCAACCTACAACGACATGTTAGCCTGTAAATATAAATCCCTCAACTCTCGTCATAACTTCGGAGTTTCGATGACAAGGAGTTAAAAGAAAAAAGAAGCTCGATGTGGAGATTGAGAGTGGTGGTTACCTTGAAGTTGCCAAGCTTTTGCCATGGCCATTGAGTGAAAGGCCCTGGTTGTGAAGCCATTTCTCCAATTGGTGTTTCAATCGAGTATGGTTTCACTATGGGTGTTTATATAGGTGTTTGGGGTAGCTAATTAATGTCAACTGTCCAAGAATTATGTGTCAATTATTTGACTATGGATTAATTAATTACTCCTGGTTAGGATCTTTTCTGCCACACCCTTCTAAATATGTTTACTGACATGCAGTAGTTTTCATTAATTTATTTACAATTTCCAATCCAATTAGGGCAACCTTTTTATCTTATAAAAGAAGTATCATTTTTTTAAAAAATTTACTAAATAGACTGTTTTTAGATTTTTCTCCTTTCTGCCACATCAGAATGTGTCCAAAACCGTGATAGATGTAGAGATTTTATGTTGACGCGGAAAGTTTCATATACGAACGCTTGAATTGGACGGGACAAATATGTGGTTGGCTTATATATACATATACCTTAGCAACAATTAAATGTAGGTTACAAAAACTAAGATTTTAAGGGTTATGTTTGCAAAATGTTAGGTGCTTATGGTTATGGAAAAATCAAATTCAAGAAGACCTCCAACTCTGATTTGTTTATTCTCTACAAGGACACATTAGGACACATATCGCCCCTAATTACTATGGTTTAACTAATTTTTGTTTACTGCTGGCAAAAAAATATCTAGGGCTTGGTTACCAAACATCAATATATTTGCTGCCAAATTTTTTAATTGTTATAATATGCATTTTATTTGAATTAAAAGAGTTCATTTGTTTTGTCCTAACTAGTCCCAAATTCTAATTAGTGGATTTGTGCCTCAAGACAAGGATTCTCCCATTTGTGGGAGAGAGAAAAATTTGCATGGGCATCTTATACATAAAAAAAATTGCGAGTGTCACTATCCTTCATCCGAAACTTTTAGGTCGATTATATAAATCCTTCTCTTCTATTGTCCTCTATTCAGATATCACCATCATTACCGCTAGCAATAATACCTACTCGAATTGCCACTTGGCAGAGGAATGGACGTGGCATAAGGGAAGAGGAGGCTGCACACCGTCATCAGCATGACTGTGAAATGATGAGTCATCGCAGCGGCCATTATCTCTACCACCACTTCTGCCAACCTTCTTCAGTTGTTGCCTCCATCATCGATATGTATTGTGTATCTTGCATTCGGGTCATTCCAAATCCATATTCTTGCGATCTATTCAATGCAGGAACTCGACCCATGAGCAACCCTTATCTTTCGCATCATCAAAATTACCAAAAAGTTATTTAAACCTATATACATGTGAGAAATGATTAAGAATCTAAATTATTAATCAACTCCTACGGTTAAAGTGATGTAAAGAATAAAATCTAGACAAAAATGTTTACAAATTGGATGCAATCAGCAAAGCATGGAGAAAAAAAAAACAGACCAATATATGTAGATCCGCATAAGTCTTATCTTAACAATTAAAATCGAATTAGAATCCTTTCCATACTATAAAACTATAAAGCACTCGAGTGTTCATTAGAAAATCTTCTAATATTAATTGTCATTATAGTATAAATCTCTTAACCTTCTGTTTGTTATTGGTAATGCATATTAAATATATTTATCCTATTTTGATAAATACAACAAATATATTAATTAGAGTAACATAGTGAATGGATTAAGGGGGGAAATATGGCATATTATGAGACCATCTTCATCCCCTTGAGTTGTTATAGATGAGAAAGCCTTGGTGGACCAAACACACCAATATTGTGCATGACTTGTTAATGAGAATTGTTATTTGAATAGCAAGCATTGTGGTTGGCTAAGATGAACTCTATTGTATTTGTGTAGTTGATCAAGAACTTTCTTGTTTTTTGTTGTAACTTATGTACCATTTTTTAATTATTAATTAAGCTAATAACTTGTAACTTGCAACATATTACCTAATTAACCAACCATTCATTAATTACTTATAATATGGTATAAAAGAAGTCATCAAGTATGACATAATAGAGATCAACCACCCATCAAATCAAATTGGACAACCACACATGAGCCAAACAAGGCATTTCGGTTCTCATTCAAAACTAAAACAACCAACTAATTTTTGTTAACATCTAGTATAATAGAGTAGAAATATTCATGTTTTTTTCTAACCATTTTATTGTTTGATGGTTAGATAATTTTGGTTTGGGTAAATTATTTTTAAAAATATGGCAAAGCTTTCCGCTGTCAAAAAAGCCTTGGCCCAAAGAATCTAGTCAAAAGCCCCTTGAAAAGTTATCTGCTTTCAAAAACCCCTTCATGCACTATTTCTGTTTTTTTTCTTTTGGGGCCAAAGACGAGGGCAAGAAGCCCAATTTTTATTTAAAAAAGTAATATATAACATCTGTATAGTTACTTGCAATATATAGCTGGCGCATACATGTTGTAGGGAACTAAACAGACAGTTAACGGCATAGATGTTGCAGGAAACTAAATATATGCTGCACGAAATTAACTAAACATTGCATATATTGCATGCAGAAGAACTTTGATAGCAAATAACTTTTCCAGGGGTTTTTGACAGGCCAGGAGTATTTTGATAGGGTTTTCTTGACAATTTACCCTTTAGGCTTTAGGTTTTGGAAAGAGAGATGAGTAGGTTCCAAACCATAGGTTGATTAATTTTTTATCTTTTATTTAATATTAGAAAAGTATCATAGATGTAAATATATATTACCTTATGGGGTAATTGTGGGACCCCCAATAGGACTAGATTGGCCAACCAAATCCTAAAAGGAAAAAAGAAGCCACAAAGATCAAATGTGGGATTTGGGTAAGAGAATTGGTGAGCTATATGATGCATGCATGGGGACGAGTCAAGCTATTAAAGTCTTATATATACACTATAATTTGTGGGTTCACATGTTGTCAACTTTCTCCCAATCCTTTCAAGAGCCCCCAGTACTCATGAGAAGTGAAAGGACTGACCATAGATTCATTCCAAATTATAAATTTACAACAAGAAAGTTGGAATTTGTTTTTCTTTTCCAAACTTTAAAAAGGTAGTAAATTCAAAATGAATGCCAAAGTGAAATTTTGTTTCTAGTGACTAATACAAACATATTTTTCTAGACTAATTTTTTTACTTGTGACATAGTTTGATAATCTAAAATAGGGCACAAGCAGAATGTGCATGGTAAAACCATGAACTTCATTAAGGAATACATAGTTTATGATTAGAATTAACCTAAAGAAAGAACTCATTACTGTTAGAAGTTAACTGGGAGCTGTATGAGAATCCAACCATATCGAGAACTAAAACAAGCTTACGGTTTTAAGTTGATTTAACTTATCAAATTTTTTTGAGGTCCATATATATGGATATCTATGACACAGAACCTAAATACCACCAAGTTTCCATACTCCTTGCACATGTAAATCATGATGAGAATGCATGGTTAACCTCATGGCAGGTTAATTAGAGTTATTCGAAAATGGACGCCTTTTTTTTTTTGGATGGAAGTTTATAAAGTGACCGTATGGAGCAAAAGAATAGATACAACGCTGAAATATAAAACATTAAGGTGTGCGTTTCCAAAAATAAATGAATATTCTAGATGCAATATAAAAGATTTGGAAAGGAAACTAATATATTGCACGTGTGATGTGATGCACATGAGGATATAAAATATTGAATATTTGGATACAATCGAAAGGGAGGACTTGAACAATCGTCGAAACTTATAAAGCAGAGAGGCATAACTTAATTACCTAGTTCAAATATCCATGTCTGCCACATCCATAAAAGGAGAGGGCGGCATTCCTTCTTATTGATTTGATTGAAGGGAACTAATACTATTAGTCTAGCCAGCGTTCCGGGAGAATAAGGTCATTTGGTAAGTTCATTTTTCTCATTCCAATTCTAAAATGATCCAAGGAAAGGCAAGTAGAGGAAGCCCTCACCATCAAATCTGCCCATCCAACTCTGAACCTTCAAGCCGAGTTTCTCTAAACCCTTAATAGGTCGGAATGGTGGAGAAGGGGCCCTCCCTACTTCAATGGAAAAGGAGGAATCGTCGTTGAACATGATGTATAGAGTCTGATACCTGCCCGGTGCTGAAAGGTCGGAAACACAATCTTTTAGGAACAAACCATTGTCTCATCTTTCGAGAGTAGAACTAGGACCGAAAACAAGAGAAATGTCACCATTCTAAACATCTCGAAAGCTGCTTTTACCAATCGGCACTACTACGGCTACCACTACATTATTCGGCCTGGCCTTACACTCTTTGCATGCTGCTGGCATCTCACCTTTAGAGCTTGGCTCCTGTCTTGTAGCCACCATCACATTTGAGAGGGGCCTTAGAGGGTCCAAGAGAAGATGACAGGCAATTGTACATTGCCTTCACACATGGAATCAAACTGGGTCATGCTTTGCCTCAAACTAGGTCACGATTCATGCTCAAGATGGAGTTTGTAGCGCAACACTAACTAAGATTGCTCGGGTTGGTGTTTGCAGACAGTTATTTTAGGAGAAGAATATAAGATAATGTTTATTAAAATGTGTTTTTAATTGGCTAAGATTGATTTAATTTGGTTATCAGCAACTTTTTCCCCACCATTCTCATACCTATTTTTATTGAGGTTCAGACTTGTGGTTTATTGGTGTTGCAGACCATGGAACCTCTATCCATTCGACGGGGAATATAGGACCGTTTTATTTTTACCGTTCTATGAAAAGTTGAACCACCGCTCCTCCCATAAGTACATTTTTCTGAGAAAAAAGTCTTTAAGTTGGTAACGTTTAATTATGATTTCCTGAAATATGTGAGACACCTTGAGATACTTTGTTACACAAGCTGTTGAACCTTTTGAACCCATCAACAAGCACAACACATTAACAATCCCAAGACAAAGTCACCCCCCACCCCCTGGCGCCACACGCGCGCGCGCAACCCCCACCCCACGCCACCCCACCCCCCACACCACCACGACCCCCAAAACGCGCGCGCGCACACAATGCAGGGCATCATGTATGTATGATATATCAGCGTTCATGGTCTCATAGAGCTAAGTCAGCAAACACAAACAATACATAAATATGTCCTATAAGAAAAAGTCAACCCCTTCACCCCATCTTTGTGGTCTCATAGAACCAAATATGTAGATTGACATGCATGCAAGATGACATTACATCAGCATTCTTCAATGGCCTCACTAACCACCCACATCTCCACCTTCCTCTTCCTCCTCCCCATCGGCCTCCGCCGCCTCTCATCCACCACCACCCTCCTCCTCCACAACCACCTCCTTCCTCGTCCGCCCCTTCCATCTCTCCTCCCACCCCAACCCCCGCCTCCGCATCCTCCTCAACTCCCTCGGCCTCTACTCTCTCCTCCTCTTCCTCCCCATCACCGCCCTCTCCCACCTCTTCCTCTTCCTCACCCTCCGCCACCTCCCCTTCGCCCTCCTCTCCCTCATTCCCGCCCTCTTCTTCCTCATCCTCCTCCTGCACCGCACCACACCGGTTACGTTGGTGCCCGATGAGGTCATGTTCTTTTCCTTCTTTTTTATTTTTGTGATTGAAAAGTTGAGCCTTGGCACACCTGTATATCACAATTAGTAATAGAGTCTGATGACATCAGAACCAAATACCTAGTTTGAGATTTAAGAAAACAAAAAACAAAAAATATCATAAGTATAACAGTTTTGTGTTTTCCTTAGCTTCTCGTTTATCTTGCAGGTTGTGTTCTTTCTAGGGGCATTGGCATTTCTTGGTGAGTACGGGCTTAATCGATCGATTGTGGGGAGTGAGAGTAAAGGTATTGAAGGGAAGATATGGGACTTCTCGACGATGTTGACTGTTGTGTGCGCCGGAGCTTGTGGGGTGTTGGCGGTGAGGAGGTCGGTGGTGGCAGCGGATTTCGGGCTGGGAATGGGGCTGGCAATGAAGGGGACATGGGTGTTGCATGTAAGTTTGCACATAGTTTATAATCAAGAATTGTTTGCGAATGCAGGTAAAAAAATCTATTGAGACGTATTCCCAATCACCATATTTCATATAATTAAATAGGCAAACAATATATCTTCATATATTGTGGTACAGGTTATGCAGGAAAAAGAAATCAAAAATATTTTGTCATACGTTCTGAGATAAAGTGTTACAAATGCATTTATTTATTTATTTTAAGAAATGCATATAGATTTTCACAAAGACTTCTTCCTAATCTTCCTTTTTCTGGGAGGAAATAGTGTCTTACAATTTTTGTAGTGAAGATTTGAGATGCATACCACAATTTGCATTCTCCAAACTACTGTCAGGAATAGAGCATGCAAAAGATACATCTTAATTATGTTCCTGAGATGTTCACAATTTTGGCAGCAAATATTGGAACATTCAACGAATACATAAGCCAATTATATATTGAAAATGTATATGAAAACAACTATTATATTTCTATGCAGGAAGGGGTGACATTATATGTAATGCCGCCGAGGGGATGCCAGATGAGTGACAATAAACAAGGATGGGGAGGAAAATTGGAGTGTGAACTGGATGAGGATCTAAGACGAGGCATCGCTCGCGTAGAGCTCATGTTCACAGTGCACGCTGTGGTGATCACTGTGGCCTGTGTGGGTATGTATTGGGTAACTGCTAGGAAAGGGATGCGAACTTCAAATTCTGAAGCATCAATCACTAGGCCTATTATCACTGGTGCTATGTTTGAAATGGAGTGAGCAGAAAAAAAATTCTTATTCTTCTTCGCATTCTTTTATCATTCATTTTCATTCTTCTGCCAAATTTGTTATGGTAGATCTATTGCTTATGTCAATCCAGATGTACTCTATAAAAATGGTATATATCCAAGTGCCGGATTATGAGACGCAGCTAGGATCTGGTACACCAGTGTCAATTTTTATCATGTTCGAAACTTAAATTCAGAGTTAAGGTTATGGTTTAACTGTAATGGATCCTCATTTTTTAAATAATTAAATTACGTGCAAGAACTTGTGTAAAGCCCATAAGCTCATATGTAAAGCAGGGTTAACTATGAGTAAGCAAATGCCTAAATATTTCTTAAACAGTATATATGCTTGTTACATACGATTATACGTGCCTCGAATTTAGTGACATGTATCCGTTCTACTTGTCGACCAACATTCGCACTACTTGCCAAGCTCTCGCCGAGCTTTATGGTCTAGCCTATGAGGCTTGTTTGAGCCCTCCTTGATATCAAGCCCGTAGGATGAGCCGATGCCACCGACCGAAGTCTCTCGGCCCTCCCACGGCCCAGAGATGCAGGGGCAACGTCCCCGCGGTTCAGACCTTTACTTGAGACACAAGTATCTAAACAGTATGGCTTCAGATTTCGAGCGAAACTTTGTTGGAAGGAACAAGGTTGTTGTCTTTTGTGTGAAATTTGGGATGCATTTGGAATTATATTAGATTGCTTCTCCTTCATCCGAGGAAGTAGGTCAGATTTACCGAACCTCATTAAATCGTGTGTCTGTTCATTCTGATTTGACTTCTTCTCCTTATCGTTTTTGTATTACTTCATGGTTTGTCGACATGTAAGTTATGTTTACAATAGGTAAAATTGTCCAACACATGTTTACTAACTGAAATTAATGATTATCTATGATGGAAGGTTTAACTATTTCTTGCTCCTGGTTTCAGACATTTTGGATATTAAAATATTGTTATTTTGGTAGGTTTGAACCATTTTATGCATCAAAATGGAATCATGCAACAATGATATGTAAGCTTTATGAAATTATGCCTCAAATGTATTACAGATGGGATGATGAAAAAAATAACCATTTGCAAAGGGGATGAACCTTTAGCGCTTCCATACTCCAAGCATCAACTGTGATTACTACCTGACACTTTCATAAGTTCATACATTACATTTGCCAAACATAGAAATGAAGGTTCAGTACAATATTTGACTATCTATACACCTAGGTTCAGGTAAGTTCCAAAAACATATATACAAGTTTAAATTATTCATCGTACCAAGATGGGACTTATGCAAGCACGGAAGCTAATTGAGAGGAAATTATGCCTCAAAGGCGTCACTATTGAGATCAACGAAAATAATGAAACTAAGTTTATTTATCCAAGAAATTACAAAGAAAGAAATAACACTGTTTATAGGATTACCCTATGTATCAGAATGGTGGAACTGAGCGCAAATTCTCGAATATCCAGTAACAAATATTACCTGCTGTAGGCTAGTTGCAGATGATCCATATCAGACCATGTTATTATGAGAGAGAATATCAAGTGTGCGAGTTCCTGCTCAAACCGTTAATGCCAACGTGGTCTTGGTGCTTTTGCTCCCTCCACACTCGTTTCCAAACTCTCATCAACATTAGATTTGGTTCTCTTTCTTCCAGTCCTTCGTCTTACTAAATTCCCCATAGTGTTTCTACTGCTCCCAACAGTATTGCTACCATCACCGCCTTGTCTCTGTTGGCTCATTTCAATAGCCAACTCTGAAAATTTGGAAGCTAGTACCTCTCGTTCTTCCTCAGTTATTAATGAAGATTCAGTATTTACTATAGAGCCATCATCTTTTTTACTAGAATTATTCTCAATCATAGCAGCTCGCTTTTTCAATACAGCTCTCTGTCGTGTTGAACGACGAGAAGTGTTTCCACTCCGCTCCATATGAAAAATATTTTCTCGCTGAATTTGTGTACTTGTTGCAAGCACCAACCGAGAGGAATTATCAGATAGAAGTTTATCTTTATCATCAATACTCTCTGGCAGAACTTCTGATAAACTGTGGGTCTCTGAAGAGAGTTCTGTATCCAAGCCATTTAAGCTCTTTATCTTATTTCGTCCTTGCTTCTTTGGGCGAGTCACAAAAGGCAAATTGGAGAATTCGTCTGATGCAGCTTCTTCTTTAGGCATAACTACTTTTCTCTCAAGAACAAGACTAGAAGATTTAACCATAAGAAGATTAAATGAACTCTGAGTCTCATAAAAGTTCTTTAGGTCTGCAACAGTTTTGGATCGAATTCTTGCATCAATCTGTTTTACTGAAGCATGAGAAGTGCCTTGACTATCCTCAACAGGAACAGTACAATCTACTCCCTGATCTTGTAAACTTGTCTCAGGAACCAACTCAGAAAAATCGCAAGTTGGTTCAGCTTTTACTTTGGACCCGCCATCTTGTTCAAGATCATCATAAGGATTATCATAGCCTTCCAGCATATCTAACTTTTTCTCGAGATGGCTTCTGATGGTTTCAACAAGATCAACATGTGGATTATTATCAACCTCAGCAGAGATACTTGCATCTGAATCATTGATAAGCTTGTCGTCTACTACAAGATTTATCTTTTCAGTAATATATTCTGGCTCGTCCATCGCGGCTTTTGCTGCAGTGTCATCATGTACATCCAAAGGATCAACGGACTTCACTTGAGGAAATGTGGCCTGCACTTCTACTTCATTATCTTCTGTTCCCTCAATCTTCTTCAATTCCAGCATTAAATTTTCTTTCAGACCAATGTTTACTGGCTTGCCTGTTGGCGGTTGAGTCGTAGATATATAATGTTCTTTCTCCTCTGTCACCGGTTGTCTCACAATAGCATCAAATTCTTGCAAATTTTCAACATTCATTTTAGTAGACATAACCAGAGCTGATTTTCTGGAAACATCTTGCTTCTCTTTTGTTGGAAATTGAGCTGCATTGGTGTCAAACTCATTCAAATTACCAACATATTCTGATTCAGGATCTGTAGTAAGCCCTTCTGCCCCCAGCTCTTCTATGGCTTCTCGCTCGTTTTGCTTGCTATTTTCAAGAAGATCATTCTCCAGCGCCAGATTTTGTTTTCCAAGAACTTGCGACACTTCAGCTGATGGTTCAGAAACAAGGGCCTCAAAATTCCCCACCGATTTTACTTCAGCATTTATGTCAAGTCTTTCCAATCTCAGCTCCCCTATGTCACTTCCACTTAGGTCAGGGCTCCTAGATCCATCATCATCATCATCATCATCTGTAGCATCACTCATCTGCCCACCAAAACATTTTGGATTTGGCTTTATATCTTTGATACCAGTTGATCTCGTGACACCACCATCAAACAAATTTACTGATTCACCGTCTGAAATATCTATTGAGCCCTCAGCATCAGATGGGCATTCATCTTTCCGATTCTGTGTTCTCAGTTCCTTGAGAGAACTACCAGCCACTTCTACCTTGGGTTCCAAATTAGCAGCCTCCGCTTCCAGAAGTGTTTTGATTGCTCGTTTAGCTGCATTTTCAGCCCACTCTCCATCAGGTTGGACACTGAAAAAAGTAGAGAAAATCGAATGTTCAGCCCATGAAGTATTATTAAACCAAAAAGACGCCTAGTGCATTATACATATAAACTAAATGACGTACTAAAATAGCAGTCCACCTCTTTACTGATTATTGAGACTGAGAGAGACAGAGAGGCAGGAGTTCTTGCTGATATCCCCCTTATGATCTAAGTTGACATGGTTTAAGCCTTTCTATGAGCATCTGAGTTAATTTTAAGGGATACATGTTGGTGTCAGCAAGTATAACAAAGAGAATACGAGGGCTGTCCGGCCAAATAGAATTATATGATTCTTTCAATCAAGTGGAAGTGATAATGGCTTTCATGAGAACGAATATTCGTACCCCAACTTTTGTGGATTGTATGGTTTTTGTAACACCAACTAATTTTTGTAGCTGTAAAATTATCATCATATTTTTTTTAAAAAAATTTTAAAAAAAATTGGGGAGAAAGATGTATGTTTCATGTTATAACCATGTTCATCGTTATTTTAATGACCAAGAAAAGCTCAAGATGGAGTAGAAACCATTTAAGACACGGGACTTAGAGGTACATGAAAAACAAAGGATGAATGGTTAGTAGGTTTCATGCACATGTGTATATAAGAAGGAAAATATAGACGGATAGTGAAAGGTCAAGTGGAGGCTTTGAAGAGAAGTGTTAAGGCACATAAGTCAATATTTTACAGTTCTATATTTCTACTGTGAACGTCTTTTCCTAATTACATGCTAAACATAAAAATTCCCGTTCCGATATTCCAAGTCTTTCCCTTTAGGTCTTATATTACATGAGTTCAAGGTATTACCCATATGGATCTGATCCAGTTTCGGCCAATGCTACTTCCATTTCTTCTATCAGATCCATTGCTGCATCTATTATATCATCAGTACAGTATCCCCCATGCATCGCAATCTCCGCTAGAAAATATATATCTAAATAAACCTGAAGAGACAAAAATAGTTGCAGTTGGATAGGGATATTTTATAAACAAAACAAACATTCAGCCGAAAAGGGCACGTAGAGGTATATCATAAAAATATAGTTGCAAGCATGATCCATGTATAGGAATAGAGTATAACAAAGAATGTATACAAGTTCAACTTAACAGTCTATTATTGCCGGAGCATAGTAAAGGTCAATGGAACTTTATAAAACTATGTCTATATTACAGTAACCTATCCTTAACTACGAGTATACCTTAAAGTTTTTAGCTCCCTTAGATTGCTGCATTTAAGGATATTAAAACTGAAAATTTCCTTATAACAAAAGTATAAAGATTTTCCCAAAATAAATGAGCTTTGAGGTAGTTTAGTGAATAATAGTGGTGGTATAGGGTATTTCAGTGTAATTTAGCCTAAAAACAGCCAGCATGCCAAATAAATGCAAATTTCCCGTTTGTAAGTTCATTAATCTAATTGGAAAATGCAATATTATACAGTAGGGAAAAAGAAAATGAGTGGATACCTGCTCAACACAGCTAACACTAGAACTTTCCGCGGTTCTTGTCCAGAAGTCCTGGTTTTTAGAAAGCCAAACAATCACAGCCTCCACTATTTCTCTCGCCAGCTCATCCGCCATTTCATCCTCACTAACAAATATAGACTCTGAAAGTTGTTCTAATTGCCTCAGGCGCACAAACAACGCCTGATGAACATGTCGCGAGAATAAACAAGCAGTACTAACAAGATATCTGATCATCCAGAAATTATTCAATTCAAGGTTTATTGGCTATTAAATTAGAGAGTTGAAAATAGCAGTAATCAGAAAACTGGTACTCAGGTTAAAGAAGAGCAGACGAGTGACAAACTGCAGCATATTGCTTAGATATTGGAAGCATTTCTAATTTACACGTAATAAAGTTTTGCTTCCCCCTTGCTGAAGAGTACATATTACAACTGCAACAAATTCAAGGTAAAAGGGATGAAAGTATTTCTGATTTGTCAGCATACCTGAAAGGCGAAAGAAGGCACTGGAGCTTGTGATGAGCCAGGTACACACCAATCATTCAAACTTGTTATGGATTCAAAATCTCCATGAGACATTACCCCAAGCACAAATTGCTGACAAAAATAATACCGCAGTTGATTTGCAGATTCTTCAATTGACAATATACAGTCACCAAGTCCATTCCGGAAAGAGGTCTCTGTGTTCTCTGAGTGTTTTAATATGCTACTAGCAATACTGGGGAAAACTTGCACCAGTGTCGAGGCGTTGACAAGAAGTGAAAGTTGTTGCTGAAGAGTTTGAGCAGAACTAATTTTTGGAGAATCATTGCCTGTATTTCCTCTACTTGGAATAGCTCTTTCAAGGGCACACATATACTCAATGAACAGCTCAGCGAGGCCCTCAAGGATTGAACTTCCCATTTTAATGATAACCAATGGGGAAATGTCATCCACAATTGCCTGAATAAAAAAATAGTAGATAATGTCAACAACCCAATCTCAAGTTAACGTTTAAGGAAGCCTTTAAAGATTATGAAGTAGTGACTTGCAAGTTGCAAGGGCCATGCTCTGATAAAGAAATATATAAATACATACTGATGTATATCAGTGGTTTTGGAAACTTTATTCCTCCATGGACAGACAAATGTGCAAGCAAATAGAGTACAGGATCAAGTCATCAGCAATACATGTGTACAGCTAAAGCAGCAGGTTTGAAGTTTAACTGGATTGGGTTGTTAGTTTACAAGGGATTGCAGTTCCATGATTTGCTGGAGGTGGGCCGATTCTGTTAAAGAGGAGCTCTTATGAGGAGGATGGGAGACTGGCTTCACTGACGATGAATTCTAGCACCTTCTGCTCTATTAGTATATCTCAGTTTTATGACTGACGTATGTATGCCCATTTACCATGATCTTGTATTTAGGAAGACATTTCCGGCTTTCCCGAAGGGAGCCTGGAAAGGGCTTACTTTCTAGGTTAAGCTTGCTGCTTTTTCAAAGGGGTGCAGAAAGGTTTCATCCTTTAGCTTTTGTATGCCTCGTTATCTCATTTTTTCCTCATCAATGAACCAGGGTGGGCTATCTTTTCCCTAAAAAAAAGAAGAATTCTTGGACGGTAAGATCCAATGACACTCAGGTTCGGGAAGATATGCTGTAGTCAAGGTTGCAACATAACAAGGGTAGACCTAAATAACTCTAGATTAAGTTGGAAAAAAAGAAAGAATGAAAGAAAAGCCCTGACTAATTTAAAGAAATTACTCTCCGTAGCTCGACAGTGAAAAAGGAGTGATACATTCCAAACCATAATAATTTAATTATGAAGGCATTGTTGTTTTAATTGCTCTGGTCTGGTTATCATGGTACCATGAATATTTTAAATACAAACTCTTGCAGGGAAAAGTCGCAATAAACATGAAACACGGTAATAATGGAAAGTTAGATGACAAGTATGGAAACAACAATGACCTAACATCAAATTGCCTATATCACTTCAGCAGCTTAGTTTCATAACAATTTCCCCCGGCGCACCACATGGCTTTAAAGCTGTATGCACAAGAAGAAGAATAAGCACGACCGCATGAGCCAATGAGCAAAATATAACCCATTAGCCTAATTCATTAAAAAGAAAATGCATAGAGAAAGTAATATTGCCATAAAAACTTGCTGAATTCATAAATCTACCAAGCATTGAATGTTTAGAGTAAATATTTAACACACCTGCATCAGTGTAACAAACTTTCTGCCGCCACTTGTAAGTAGGCAATATTCAACTTTGTCACCAATCCCAGTCAAAAAAGATTCTTCCCTTAGTATTCCCAAAATGAGAAATTTGCTGAGGGTCCAATTATCAGTGGACAAAAAGATATGGACAACTTTTTTTAAATGGTCCACATGCATCTGCATCAGTTCTTCCATGCAAGGCCTGATCGATTCCATTAAATTTGGCAGCAAGATTAATTTCTGAAATTTTAGCAAAGAGCAAAGTGAGAAAGCATTGGTTGCAGCATCAACTGCCAACGATAAACCCCCACTGATTTCTGAATTGGATCTGACATATGTACAAAAACTATGACTAAATGTTTCAGTTTCTTCTCTTGCCCACTGAATAAGTTCTGAACTATATGGAGACGGTTCACCATACAATGCAACATAACACTTGGCAGCTTGAGATATGGCAGAGAAGACACACTTCGCTAGTTCCCTTATATAAGTTCCATATACACATGGCTTTGAGCACTGCAATTCATGAACTCTTTTTTGAAGACATGAATGATAAAATTTTAGGAGAAGAGATTCTGCCCGCTGATTCTCACCAAGCTTGCAGAGTCCAGAGAGTGCCTTTTGGAGTTCTGGTTGACTCACTCTTGGATGTTCAGCCATTAAAGCAAGTTGATCAGCGAGCTTACTCCTTTTTTCTGCTAATGCATATGCACAAGACGTGATAGTTGGAGATGAACGATCTTCTGCAATTTTCATCTTTTTCAAAGTGAGGGTTTCCTTCTCAAAAACAGCCAGAGCTTCCTCGAATCGGCATTCCGAAAGAAGAATGTCCAGTCTTACCAAAACTTCTTCCATGTGATCCCCAAACTTGTTAGATAAAGCAATGTCAATTTCGTCAACCTTGGTTTCTTCTAAACTATCAGTTACCAAATCTGCATAGAGGCTGCTCATAAGATCTCGAGTAAGATTCATTTGGTTCAAAGCATGCTCTTTCAGTTCCACAACTTCACTTTTTACCTCTCCAATTTCCTCAAATATTCTGCATATGATGATCTATGAGTTATATATAAACAAAAGAATCAATAGACTTCATGCTGGTGAAGTAAACAAGCAACATTATCAATACCCTTTTATATTGCCCGTTTCATATGTACTAATTTTTATTCACATTTAATGCATAAAGGATTGCGGGCTGTAATACAAAATGCCCCAAATCAGTTAATTCCTCCATCCTTAAAAAAGTCATGGAAGCAATTTATTTATTAAGGCGGTTGATGGAGAAATAGAGAGAGAGAGAAAGAAATTTAATATGATCTTTATTGAAATATAAAAGAATTATGATAGAGTCCCTAAAAAGATAATAATGGGACTAGTATCTCATAAGTATAAAGATATGTATGATGGAGCAAATACAAAAGTGAGGGCGATTGGAGGAGAGACTGAGCCATTTCCTATCACCAAAAGTTTACATCAAGGATTGGCATTAAATCTTTATTTTTTTACATTAATTATGTATGAACTTACTAGACATATTCAGAATAAAGTGACACGGTTTATATTGTTTGTTGATAATATTGTTTTAGTAGATAAATCTAAGAAATGACAATTTCTGAAGTAGAAAAATGGAGAAAAAGAATCTACAGAATGTAGAACTAGCTGAACAAAAATTGAATATATGGAATGTAGTTTCAGCAAAACAATGCAAAAAAAACATACGGTTCCAGGAATAACCATTTTCATTACTTAGGGTCTATAATTAAAATTACATATGATAGGAAGATTGAGGGGTATGTAGCGCTAAGGATCAAAGCGGAATGGTTGAAATATAGAAATGCTTCAGAAGTGTAATGTGATTGTAGGATACCTTTGAATATGAAAGGGAAATTTTATAGGACGGAAATAAGGCTAGCATTTCTTTATGGGTCGGGATGATGAGCAATTAAAAAACATGTCCAAGAAATGAGTAGGCCTAGAATGAGAATTTTAATATGAATGGGTGGTAACAAACTCAAAGTTAGGATAAGAAATTAATGTATTCGTAACGAGTTATCGGTAGCTCCCATAGAGGATAAGAGAGAGAACCGATTGAAATGGTTTGGTTATACGCAACAGAGACCGATCAATGCACCGGTTAGAAGAAGTGATAAAATTGTATCTAAAGGTACAACTGGGGGTACGGGTAGACCAACGACCATGGATAGAGGCAATTAAGTATAATATGTTGATTATTAATTTAACATGGGAGACGATCCTTAAAGGAACATAATGGGCGAAAAGGATTGATATAGCCGAACCCCAAAAAAATTTGAGATAAATGCTTCTTGTGGTGGTTGTGGTGGCTGAAGTTTATGGTACTTTTATGAAATTCAGTCAAGAAACAAATCCAAAATTACCTGATGAAGGCTGAGTAATTCAGGTACACATTTCTCTGAAAATCCTCATCCGAGGCTTTCTTCAACTCCATAAGCTCCCAACACAGGCGCTTTATCCCCTATAAACACATTCAAATGATCAACCTCACCTAGATCAACCACATCAAAACCCCCAAAAAAATATAAATCGCAACCGATCAAAAATCGCACCTTTCCAGTCATCGATTCAAGCTCAGCCTCGTACTCCGTCGAGCTCTCTCCGCTGCTCCTGCTCTCCTCCGCATCCGCCGCTATCGGAACCTCCTCCTCCACCTCCTCCGGGACCCGAGCCCGAAACCGAGACCTTCGATGGGACGAAGACATCGAGGCGATCAGCGAGAGATCGGAGATGAACAAAGAGGCATGGGGATTGAGATGATAGGAAAGAGAGGAACTTAAGTAGGAGATCGTCACTTTGTGCCATGGATGTGACGTTGAATCGCCTCGATTTCTCCGGTGACGCTTTGGGGCCGGCGATAAAACCCTAGCTTTTTCCGCTTTTTTGGCCTTTTAGGGATGGATATGCGCGGGAGACTGATGTTGACGGATTACTTTTTTTTATTAAGAAAAGGATTTTATTTTTTGGGGTAATTTGTCAAAAAACCCTGGCAAATTTTTTCGTTAACAAAAAAACGGCCCCGATACGGTTGTCAAACCACCTCAAAAAAATTTCAGTGTCAAAAAACCACGTCCGCGGTATATATATAGTTGCATACTATATCTGATTTTTATGTGATGTGTATGCAGTTGCTTGCGATATGCAGTTACTTGCGATATCTATGCAGTTGCTTGTGACGTGTATAGGCTAATTAGATATAGCAAACAGTTATACAGATACTGTATGAAAATTTTCCAAGAGTTTTTGACGACCGTATCAGGACCAAGATTACAACCTGGCAGGGTTTTTTTCCTGAAGATTTACCCCTTTTCTAGTATTGCTCCTTGGAGTAGCTTATATTGTTAAAACCACCTCTTTAATCTCAATGTCTATATTTCGGATCACTTGAAATTTACTTCTTATGCCCTTTTTAATATTTTCCCTCCAAGAACTTAACTTGTCATTAAATTAACTAAGTTCACCTTTTAATTATGATAATTATATCGTTTAACTGAATGTGGATTTTTCCGATGGCATGTTGTGCAACCTCTTTTTTATTAGGCACTGACCCGTAAGTCCTAACTCATGCATACGACACACAGAACACACCCATGCATACATAACACACGCACACAGAACACACAAAACACACCCACGCATACATAACACACGCACACAGAACACACCCACGCATACAAAAACCCCTTGTTTATTTAAAAAGGGGGTTTGCGTGAATAAATCATCTGAGGGGTACACAGGTGCCAACCTGAGGAGGTTTTGTGCAACAATCCCTTATAGGAGTTGTTTGCTGTGCGTGCAACAAACTCTAACAGAAATGCGACCTCACCGTCATCGTTATCAACAAAGTGCTCTAACATACAACCTCACCGCTGCCATACTGACAGAAAAGTTTATAGCGGTCATCGTAATCGTTATCACCATAGTATCAACGACCCTTTGCTGCAGCAGCATTGTCAAATCCCACCCCCTCCCCAGCTCCCCTCGACAACAATTAGAACTCGAATGGTCTCCATTGTTGGTGATCTTCATGTCTCCATCGTTATTTCAAGCATCACCTCCATTAGTATTCGGCACCACCCACCTCGCTTGCACCTGATGTTTCCCTTGCACCTTTCATGACTCACAAATGCATTGCCGATGCAATTAATGCTTGAAGTTTCTGCCATCATGTTCTTCTTGCTCCTCAAATTGTCATGGTCGCTGTTATGCCTTTGGGTCTATATAATACTAGTTTTTTTTAGCACTTTTCAATGCTAGCGGCATGCATATAACCAGCAGGCGTTTGCTCAAACCATCGTATCTTTATGGCTAATTTTAGAAGGGTTGCTTTAAAATTCTTTATGACCATATGTATATGGTCTATAAGAACCAAGGATTTTTTCTCTCCCTGTTTTTCTAATTTTCTTTTAAGTTGAAACTGAAATTACCAGGCGGCTGTATTGTTGTTATAACTAGCAAATACCTTGCGCGTTAAGCGCGAGTGTCAAATGAATCCATGATTGGATCGAGGGGGGAAAAACATACGGCTATTTACATATACTATTCGGTTCAGAAGATGAAGAATGGTCGTTGTCGTATGAGAAGAGAGAGGATTCGCTGTTTTTTCTTAGAACGTCTCTTGATTTCTACTTGTCTTTACTTGAATTCTATAAACAGTTATTTGTATAAACATCTTAGACGTATCTAAAATATCGGATAAATAGCATCACATGAAAAAAACATATTTTTCCTCGTTATTTAATTACAAAAACAGAAGGTTTTACATATCTAAGCCCTACTAAACATTCTTGTTATACAATGAATTGATGACTCCTTTTTCATTGAGTGGTCATTTAGATTAAATCTCTATGTATCCCTGTCTTACATCAATGTTCAGTATAAGCTACTTCCTTCCATTTTAATAAAACACATCACACATATTAATTCGAATTTGGAATCTTGCTCAAAGGATATTACATGATGTCGATCCATTAAATTATATCTCAAAGTTCTGATTTTCTACCGAATATAAAGTGTAATTTTAAATAAATATATAACTAAACATAAAAAGAAATTTTGAGATAAAAAGGTAAATTACACTAAAAAGCCCTTAACTATTATGGATTTTCGCTAAAATACCAAATAGTTTTTTATTATAGCACAGTACATTAAGTCATTAAGTTGTGCTTTTCGAGGTATTTTAATGAAAAATGTTCCTTTGAAAAACATAGCCGAAGGTGTTTTACCGTAATAAAAATACTTAAGGTATTTTAGTGAAAAGACTCGATGGTTGAGGGCATTTTAGTATAATATATCCAAAGAAGAAAAAGGAAATAAAGCCTAAACCAACGATAAAAGAAAAGCCCAGGTCCTCAACTATTTATTTTTATCCGGAGGCAATTTAGGAAATATAAAAAACCAGTGTTTTACTAAAATAAAGATTCTTTTTTGTAGCTCCCCTTTATATTAGATAAATGACAGTGGCGGTGACTGATCCAGGATTTTTGGTTAGTGGGAGCGTAAAAAGCTTCCTGGTTCCATTCAAAATTCCATCTATATAATATGTGAACACTAATACAATACAAATTGAAATTGAAATTCCGATTGCTTACAAAATTTTAAATTGGTTCAATCGTAGAAATTGAAATCTTGCTGTTTGCATTTTTAGGTGTTTAATATCTTGACAAATTAGAGCTTTAAGGTTTGAATCAAGCAGCAACCTGTGTCCGCTGTCGTTACTAGAGAATAAAGCAGAAACATTATGCCTTCACAGTTTGGAAGCAGGTGAAAAGAAAAATTTCCCTGTATCTCTGCTTCTTTAAATTTTATTCTGTGTTTGCTTGTTGAATTGTATGGTTTTCGGGCAGTGGATCGGTGCAGATCAAGGGGTTCATGTTCGGAAGCAGAGAAAATGTGAGAGTGAGTGAGAGAGATAGGTGAAAATAGGAATCTGGAATCCATGGATGCTGTTATCTAACCGGAGGACCGTAAATAATTGGAATAGGGTGACCTGTTAGGATTAGGTTTTTTTATGTGAGGTTGAGATCATCGTCGTAGTAGAAATAATAACAAACTATCCTGATTCTATAAAATGAAAGCATGACAAAGAGTTCGGATGAGTAATTTTAAAATTGATATAGAAAGGAAGGAGGAAAAGAAAGAAAATTTATTGCTTTAATATAAGGCCTTCCCCCATTTGAGGTATTTTCTTTATCCCATGATCTAACTATTTACCTCAGGTCCCTCCTAACCGTCAGAAACAATATTTTAAAGGAATATATAAAACCTTTAATAAAGGGTAACAGCAGTTCGATTGGGGCTTATTTAAAACCATAATCACTCAATATCTAACCCATTTCTTTCCCAAATAGGATTTTAGAATTTCAAATCAAGTTTTCTCTCCCAAATTAAAATACAGAGTTTGATAAGTTAATCCAAATCAGTTGATCCTTATCCCACTTTGTCCCGGAATACAATTTTAGGGTTCCGAACCGCATTTTATCTCCGATTTGAGAAATTGAGTTGTTTTTGACGAAATGACCATGGATTTCTCTTCGGGCTCCTCATCCATATAGCTAGGAACAACAAATTCATGTTTTTGTGGTTATTCTCTTGCACAACGTATCTGCCGCGAGCCACCAAACGTCGACAAGAAGCTTTTTGGATGCCGCTTCTATCGTGGTCCAATCGATCTTGGAAGTGGTTATGCTGTTTCAGAGAAGGACCTTGCTAAGAATATTATGGTTTTTAATGTTATCGACTATATATTCGAAAAGGAAGAAAGAATATGGTGAGAGAACAAAGAGAGATTAGAAAGATGGAGGGAATTCCTAAGCTGAAATTCACTAAAAACGCTGGATGGTGATAGTAAGAATAACGGTAGAATGTTGGAGAGATGGAAAAATTTAAAGAGCGATGGAGGTTTAAGTTGAGGGATTAAGAAGACGCGGGGTAAATAGCCATACTAGAGTGGGGGGAGGGGGAGATAAAGAAAATGTGCCAGATAAGGGCGGGGGCTGAGCTACAAAACCCATGGGCATATGGGTGCTAACCTGGTAAGAGGTATTGTTTGTGTTTTAACGCAGGTTGAGTGGAGGACACGTGCCCCCACAGTGCTGGGCTTGGTCCGTCCCTCGACAGCGGGCATAGAGATGCGGCAAGGGATAAGGGTTTTAATGCAAATGTATAAAAAAACGTGGAGGCTCTTCCTAAATAAACGGGGCCTAATAATAAAAAGCCGATGCACTCTTGCGTTTCAACGTTCAGTCTCCAGGTTTTCTCTGCCGCTCAACGAGAGCTCAGCTCTCAATAACTTTACACAAGACACCTCCCAAATAAAAATCGCAGTTTTTCAAGATCTCTCTATCGAGAGAGGAAGAAGACGATGGAGCGGCACGCTGCCTCGAGCTGTATCCTGCTCCTCCTCCTCTTTCTCTCATCCCTCGGATCCTCTTTGCCATCGTCGTCGCAGCTCTACTACTCGAAGCTCTCGGGGATCATCATACCTGGCTTCGAATCGACGCAGCTTAGGGCTTGGTCGGTGCTCGATTGCCCTTTCTCTCCTATCGATTTCAATCCCCTCGATTCTGTGTGGCTCGATACCACCAAGGTTATGGCGAAACTCAAACCCTCGTGTTGGGGTTAAGAGCGCGGAAGCAATAAATCAATCAAAGATTAAAAACAAACAAGCAACGATGACACAAAGATTTTACGTGGAAACCCTTGCGGGAAAAACCACGGACGACGAGGAGACAAAAATTCCACTATGAAAAATTGAGAGTACAAAAAAATCCCCAAATTAATCTGGAATAGGGATGAACGGAAGAATAAATTCCTCACACACAAAACTCTCTCTAAACTGGTGGAATGATATAAGCACTCAATCTAAACAATATAAGCACTCAATCTAAACAATATATATTTTTTTGTTACGGAACAACCAACTTAAACCAAGAGCACAATTAATTAATTAATGGGTTAATTAAGTTGGGCCTTAATTTGAGACAAACTCAACAAATCTCCACCTTGGCTTAAATTCCATAATGCTCCAAAATACTCCACGTCGTCGCATAAGCCCTGAAAGGCACTCAATGAGATAAAATACCAGCTAAGTCCAAGCAATGCTTAGTAATCGGAAGCGGCTTAGTGAGCATATCCGCAGGATTGTGAGCGGTGTCAATTTTCTCAACGACAACCTCACCAATATCTTCAATCTCCGTCGCAGCAACAAAAGCATAAGCAGCCAAATCAAAATCTTTAAATTTTGCAGGCTTTTGTGGTTGCCTCCTTCCACGATCACGAGCTATAGATGGCTCAATTTGCCGCTGTGGACTTCTTTGCACTTGAGTATCACCAGTCACAATGCTAGGACTAGTGGTGGAGGTAGGAATATTTACTTGGGCTTGTGTGCCCTCCACCTCAAACTCCACCTTCTCACTGGCACCATCATTGTCATTGTCATCTGCACCAGAAGAAGGAATAGCAGTATCTTTTCCAGAAAGAAGAGCATCTTCATGAAAAGTAAGGTCTCTACTATGAATAATCTTATTAGAATCAGGATCAAAAACACGGTACCCTTTAACACCCGATCCATAACCCATGAAAATGCATTTTCTCGCACGAGGAGCCAATTTTCCCTCGTTGACATGAATATAAACAGGACACCCAAAAACACGAAGGTTAGAATAATTAACAGGGTTGCCTGACCAGACTTCTTCTGGAATCTTGCCGTCGAGAGACCTGTGGGGCGAGCGGTTGATCAAGTAGCAAGCAGTCTCTACCGCTTGAGCCCATAAATTACGACGACTCCATAACCCAGCACTAGAAAACATGCAACGAACCTTTTCAAGGATGGTTCTATTCATCCTCTCTGCAACGCCATTTTGCTGGGGCTTACCAACCAGAGTATTATGCCTAGCAATGCCTTCCTGTTTGCAGAAAGAATCAAATTTTTCTTCACAGAATTCAAGACCATTATCAGTTCTGAGCCTCTTCAATTTTTTACCAGTCTGTTTCTCAATCAACACCTTCCACTCTTTGAACTTAGTGAAGGCTTCATTCTTATGTTTCAGAAAATAGATCCAGACCTTCCGTGAATAATCATCAATAAAAGTCATGAAATACCTGTGACCTCCGATTGAAGGCTTGCGGGATGGACCCCAAAGATCCGAATGAACATAATCCAAGATACCTTTGGTCCTGTGAACACCTGCTGAGAAACTAATTCTTTTCTGCTTGCCAAAAACACAATGTTCACAAAATTCAAGATCACAAGAACTTAAAGTACCGAGCAAATTTCTTTTGGTGAGAACATTCATGCCTTTCTCACCCATATGACCCAAACGCATATGCCAAAGTTTGGAGTCATCCGAATGTGAGGACGAAGCAACTGCAGCTGAACCTGTAATTGTAGAACCCTGCAAGATATATAAGGTACCCCGCCGAATACCTTTAAAGTACACAAGAATACCCTTGGACACCTTGAGAACTCCATTCTCAGCACTGTACTTATAACCGAGTGATTCAAGAGTGCCTAAGGAGATAAGATTTCTCTTCAGGTCAGGGATATGTCTAACACCTGTCACAGTTCTAATAGAACCATCATGGGTCTTGATTTTAACTGAACCTATACCAATAACCTTACAAGGTACATCGTTTCCCATAAAAACTAAACTACCATCAACCGATTCATAAGTGGCAAAATAGTCCCTATGAGGACACATATGAAACGAACAGGCAGAATCAAGAACCCATTCACTCCTAGACCTTTTTGAACTATCAACAGCTAGGAAAACATCCCCATCAGAATCGGTCTCAACAATAGCAGCTTCAGCGGTTTTTTCGGGTTTCTTACCCTGTCTTTTATCTTCCCGTTCAAGCTTATTTTTCAACTTATAACAGTCGGCAACAATATGCCCAAGTTTCTTACAATAATTGCAGGTTTTATTAGAGTGTTTGCCTGTAGACTTCGACCGAAACTTATTTCTGTTCTTACTGTTTTGACCCCTTTCTTGTGTTCTACCCCTCACCAATAAACCCTCAGCATGATTACTAGGTTTCTCAGCGTCATATTTCTCTTTAGACAACAAATTGGATTTCACATCTTCAAAAGAGAGGGACTCCCGATTACCATAAAGCATGATTTCTTTAAATTGGCCATATGAGGGAGGTAGTGAAACAACAAGTAGAACAGCTTTATCTTCATCCTCAATTTTAACATCAAGATTTTCTAAATCGATAAGAATCGAATTAAATTCATCCAAGTGAGATTGGATTGGTGTACCTTCAGCCATATGGCATGTGTAGAGGCGATCCTTGAGACGAATCTTGTTCGCAAGACTCTTGGCCGCATAAAGTGACTCGAGTTTAGACCACAATCCTGCGGCTGTAGTCTCATGGATGACTTCACGGAGAACTTCACGAGTCAAACAAAGTTGGATCGCAGAGAGTGCTTTCTCATCTAATTCTTCCCACTCAGCATCTGTCATGGTACTGGAAGAGGTAGATGATTTTTCCCTGTCGTTGGACATGGGTCGACCGGATAACGCCTTCTTCAACCCGTGTTGAGTAAGGACGGCCCTCATCTGAACCTTCCAAATTGCAAAACTAATTTTGCCATCGAACTTGTCAATGTCGAACTTTGTAGAAGGCGACATGATGGAGAAAGATTAAATCTTGATTGATTGAACAAAGCTCTAATACCAATTTGTTGGGGGCGGAGCCCACAAGCGACGGATACATAACACAACTTGGGTGCGCATTCTAACCCAAAAACCCGAGCTGATAGGTAGAGATCCAAGTTAATATATCACATCAACTTCCTATAAACTCCCGATGTGGGACTAAAGATACGAGTCACAACCCAACAATCCCGAAGACCCAACAATCCCGAGCTTGACGCGTATCGTACAAACCCGCCTGCACCGTTGTAGGTGGCATATCGGCGGTATATATTTTTTTTTTCTCGCTCCACCCCTTCTCCCAAACAAACCTGGCTCTGATACCAATTTGTTAGGGGCGGAAGCCCACGAGCGACGGATACATAACACAACTTGGGTGTCCATTCTAACCCAAAAGCCCGAGCTGATAGGTAGAGGTCCAAGTTATATTATATATCACATCAACTTCCTATAAACTCCCGATGTGGGACTAAAGATACGAGTCACAACCCAACAATCCCGAGACCCAACACCTCGTCTTTTTGATCTTTAGATATGCAAATGCTCGCATGTTTTTGTGATCTTGATAGAAATTTAGGGGTGTTTTGTGAAAGAAAAACTGTCTAGCGACATCGTTTCCTGCGTTTTTCCTGCAGCTTCTATCTGCTGTGAATTGTTGGCTTAAATGTATGTTGCTGGATCCTTACAATCAGACTGACCATCCTCAATGCAAATCAAGACCAGACAGTGGTCTTTAAGCGACTACAGAGCTGGATCCAGGTTATATAACAGGTAGAAATCTAAGTTGCATATTTTCTAATTAACATTTGATATCGTTACTTCAAATCAAGGGTTTTTAGTAGTTCGTATCCCCATTACAGCTGAAATTTTTATTCCTTGCTAAACAATTGGATTTCATACTATTAGCCCGACTTTGTGAATTTTCATACTAGAAGAACCTTAAAAAACCGAATGGCGCCTGATAAGTTAAGTGAAGCGAGAGGGATGCATAACATGGGAAACACCGAACGGTTATCAGAAGTGTAAGTGCGAGTAGTTCGGGAGGAGCATATTCACATCCTCACCTCTCTTGTCCATGAAGGCTTGACCAAGCAAGTAAACACTTTGGGATGTGTTTACTTTGAATGGGAACTCAAGCATCTATAATATGTGCAGGAGGAATGGGTTGCTTTTTGTATCTAGTTTGTACCTTCTTTGATCGGGGAAGAATGCAATAGCATCACTTTGGTTTTTGAGTGGGGTTCTTGACAATGAGTTACCTGTCATATTTCTGAATTTAACGTCTTAACATAAGTTATTTTGTAATTGAGATGTTGTCAATACTGCTTAGAAAGAGGTAAATTTGCCTAGGTTGTTTGCTTCACTCTTTCTAACTGGTTACCAAAATACGACCACTTCTTATCAAGAGGAATGCCGTTGGTGCCAATACTAGTGTAATTGAGTGTTTTTACCTGTCATATTTTTACGATATAAATGAAATCCCTAATCAGGGAAATAAGAATGTACGCCAACCCAAAAGATCTAATTTTTCAATGTTCTTTGTGCTATATTTCATACACTTAGGACAAGAATTTCAAGTACGAGGAGGAAAAATATTAATACAAGTGAGCATGTATATAGTAAAAAGAAAATAGCAGATGCAGAATTGATGAAGAACCTTATGTTTTGGTTGAAAACCGAGACATAATGAAATTTATCTCGGGAGCAGTGGCCCTAAGACGACTCCTTATATTGCAACCTAAAGAGTCTCCTATGTGGCACTATGATAAATCACTTTTATTGCACAAGTAATAAATGTTCAATCACTTTTAAAAGCTAAAGTGTTTTTAACAATGCCACATGGGTGACTCCTTAGGTTGTACCCTAACGTGTCACCTTAGGAACATTTTTTCCATTTATATAAACGCATTAAAGTAGGAATTCACAATACGTGTAATGATTCATGACTGATTGTAATAGTCTACAATACAGGATACTGAGATGCAACTTGGATGGAAGGAAATTAAAAAGGTTGTGGGGGATTTTGTTTTTTCTAGTGGACTTCATGAATGCACAAATGGTTTTTTGGATAGAATCATGCAGCATATAATAATACCGTCACTAATATGCTGTTCATGAAGATCTGTAACTGTTCGTTTTAATGCATGTAACATGCTTAGTATCTCAGAGAAAAATTATTTTAGATTCCACGACTCAAGGTGCCATCACTTGACTGTAGTCGCTAAAACAAATCTTTCTAATTTATAATCACATTGATTCAGTGCATCTGTTATTGCTCATTGACTTACTGTGAAGAAAATAGGACTTTCAAGTTACCTGTGTGTGCCTCAATCTTACGGGACACTTGTCTAATATTTTCCTTGTAACCATATACATCATCATGGATACACTAGGAATTTCTTTTTTGTATACTTGTTTGATCTATCGGCTGTCCAGGTCCTCTTTCTTCTGTCTGGAAAGAATGGGTTAAATGGTGTGTTGAATTTGGCATTGATGCTAAT
Organism: Agapanthus africanus; assembly: GCA_030015575.1. Classification (NCBI taxonomy): domain Eukaryota; kingdom Viridiplantae; phylum Streptophyta; class Magnoliopsida; order Asparagales; family Amaryllidaceae; genus Agapanthus; species Agapanthus africanus. Next base: position 827,765,933 of record JASDDO010000022.1, on the reverse strand, counting down.
GCAATAATTGCTGTTCCATATGATTGGAGGTTATCACCTGCAATGCTTGAGGAAAGGGACCTTTACTTTCACAGGCTAAAGTTTGTATATCCCTATCTTACTTTATTTATACGAGCGTTTTGGCACGTGTGTTACACGTAATTACAGAAATTTTTATGATAATTTATTAATTCAACTACGTGCAGCGCACTTGTAAAATAATAGCGATGTGGCAATTTAATTACGCGCATCACACTCGTGAAATAATACGTGGTATTCATTTACGTGCATTGCACATAAAACAATGATATTTTTTGTTTGATTTCTATAAAACAAAAGAAGCCACATCACCAATCAATTTCAAAATTAAATGACCCTTCCTTTCCCCCTATAATAATAGAGGTATTGCGCTCCATTTCCTTAGTAACTAATTGCTAGATAGTGATTGGGTTATGTTTTTTATATAGGATATACACTTCTCGTGCACATGTGATATCATTTTGAGGGTCTACTTCCAGCTTTTCTTCTTTTCTTCATTCTGTATTGCCGATTCCACATAATTATAATGATTTTTAAGGGGTTGACACACCTCCTCCTTTTATGTGTACTCTATACTTCTGCAGAAGATAGGTGTGACCTTTTATGACCATATTGTCTTGTCCCTACCTTCCTCGTGACTCCTTCGCTTTCTCTCCTTTTCCCCCTTCTCTTCTTTCTCCCATTAAATCCCCAAAACCTCAAAAAAAAAAAAAAAAAAAACCATTACCGAAAGCCCCATTTTCTCCCTAGCTGATTTTTCGAATGGTGCCAAGGAATTAATTGAAGAGGCTTCCACGTATAAAAAACAGGATTAGATGTAAAACCTCAAAAATTTTATGTTTTATACGTAATGGTAAATAACAACAAACAAGAACAAGAGAATCAAGCATTAGATCCAGAAAACATCAGAAGGCGAGCTTTGGGCTATTGAAATTTAATAATTTTTTGATCAATCAACAATTAGTCAAGAGGATTCCCTTTTTTATATTTAGCCGTTGAAAAGTTTGAGAGAAGTGAAAAGAAGGAAAAAAGAAGAATAGGAGAATATAAAGGCAAAACAGTCAATTAAAAAAATTTCTGTTAGGGCGCAAACTGGTACAAGGAAAGTTTATCGTAGGTTTTCGTAATTTTAGAAATTAAGGGTAGACATGGAAGACGGGTATAGTTCATGATAGCAAGTTGAAACTTAGCCATATATGTTTTTTGTTTGATAACTTGAGAAGTTTGCATTACGTCTAACATTTCAACTTTTTTGATGACCCTCTTTTTCTGAATGTTGCAGATTAACGTTTGAAACAACATGTAAACTTCGTGGTGGCCCCACCCTAGTTTTTGCTCATTCTCTGGGAAACAATGTCTTTCGCTACTTCTTGGAATGGCTGAAGCTGGATATAGCACCAAAGCATTATATACAATGGCTTGATGAGCATATACATGCATATTTTGCAGTTGGTGTGCTTCGTTTATTTTTCTATGCCTTATTTTCTAGTATCCATTCATGCAATATATAGTTTTTGCATTATATTTGGTTCTTAAAATTCAGGTGCTCCACATTTGGGTTCTATAGAATCAGTCAAAGCCAGACTTTCTGGATTCACATTTGGTCTTCCAGTCGCTGAGGTCTCTCTCTCTCTCTCTGTTTGTGTGTGTGTACTGTTACCCTCTGGAATGTTTATCTATTGATTTGGTTTTCTTCATGGTGTAATTATATGTGGTCCCTTCATGTCTGTGTTAATGAGTGAAATCCTTATCCACTCTTATAAACTCAAACACTCTTTATTTAATAATATTGTTGCTACAATCTACACGTTACTCTTTTCTCAATTCGGCATTTCAACACCTCACTATCAAACTCTCTTACTAACTCTCCCTATCTCTCTGTTGGCTTTGTAATTTGCGGTTGGATCATAGTCGCCATTTCGTCGACTTCAACGGGCGTAATAACTTTAGTCTATGGAGGCTAAAAATGACGGCCTTACTAAAACAATAGGGCATGCATAAGATTGTTTTTTCTAAAGACAATATCTCGATGACTTCCACAGTAGAGTTGGAGTTGATGGAGGACAAAGCTTTCAGTTCTATCCAGCTTCAGTTAGCCGATGAAGTTCTCAGCGAAGTTGAGCAGGAAACTACGGCGGCCGGATTATGGGGCAAGTTAGAGGCTCTGTATATGAAAAAGTCTCTCACTAATCGTCTCTATCTTGATTATACATTTTAAAGATGAAGGAACGTTCGTCAAAGACCATCTAGATGAGCTCAATTAAATCGTAATGGACTTGCATATTGTGGAGGTAAAAATAGAGGACGAGAATCAAGCTATGATCCTACTATGTTCTTTGACCTCTGATTACAGCCAGTTCGTGAAGTCAATAGTGTACGACCGAGTCAAACTCTCTTTAAAAGGTGTCAAGGCGGGTTTACACAGTGAAGTACTGAGGGTCTACACAGTGAAGCATTGGGGGAGAGGTGGCGGGTTACAAAAGTAGTCAAGGAGATGTGATGTTCGCTCGAGGCCGTTTCGAGAAGCAGCCAGCTGGTGGTTCCAAAGGCAAGGCGATATCAAAGTCAAGAAATCACGCCAATGACAAGTGCGACTTTTGCAAAGAGAAGGGGCACCGGAAGCAGGATTGTCCAAAGCTTAAGGAGAAAGGTAGGTAGCAAATTCCCTTCAGTTTCGCAATAGTGGTGGAGGATTCGGACGATGACAGTGATATCTCTGTCTTATCGGAATGTGCAGTCAGTGATGCACATGATATGTGGATGTTATATTCAGCTAGCTCATTCTATATGACTCCACACAGGAGTTGGTTTGCAACGTATCGTTCCCTCGACGGAATCAAAGATGCATCTGTGATCTCCTTTTTTTGGCCGGATCATTACGTTAACGACAACTTTTGATTGATCACCGAATGTGACTTCGCTATTCACCGATTCATTCAAATCGGTAAAGAACCCCTTGATACCGTATACGTGATTGCTTGCACCGGAATCCAAGTACCAAATATTTTGGTGCTTGTTGTCACCGTCCTTGTATGCTAGTAAGACAGCTGCGTTTTCTAACTCATTCTTCTATGAAAAATTGCTTCTCTCCTCAACATTTTCTTCTGGTTTGTAAGTACAGTCATATCTGAAGCGACCGTACTTCTTGCAGTTGTAGCACAGTAACTGGAAACGATCTGTTTGATAGTATCCTCCATGTTCTCGGTCTCGTCCTCCACGGCCTCTGCCATAGATGGTTGATTGTTCACGAACACCTTCACGACTTTGGTTTTCAGGATTGTTCTGATACGGATGCCTTCTACGACCTCTTTGAAAACTCGGGCCGTCTCTGTAACTGCCTCGGCTTCTTTGAGTGCCTTCGCCGATTGTGAGCTTTCTTTGCAAAGTTTGCTCAAGATTCTCACTTTGACTTTCCTGCTCATTTTTTGCTCATATGCTTACAACGAGCTTTGTAGTTCATCAATAGAAAATTGAGACATCTTTCGATTCTTCAATAGTAAAGACTATATAATTGAATTTCGCAGTTAATAATCTTAGAATTTTCTCCATAATTCTACCATCATCAACCTCCTCTCCATTTCTTTTCATTTGATTTGAAATGATTTGGATTTTATTGAAATAGTCCGAAATTGTTTCACTAGCTTTCATCTCTAGCGTTTTGAACTCTGCTCTTAAAGTTTGAAGGCGTACCTTTTTCGCTTTATCGGCGTTTCGATAAGCCTTTTGTAAAAATCCTAGGGTGGTTTGAAGAATTTTGCATTTGAGATTTTCTTGAATGCGGACTTCTTCACACCTTGATAAATTAAGAACGTCCTTGTCTTTCTTTCTTGACCACTTCAATTCATTCTTCTGAATATTGCTAAGCTTCGCTTCTACGGCCGACATATCGGTTTCTGCATAACCATTCTCGACGAGCTCCCACTACTCTTGCGAGCCGAGCAATACTTTCATTTGTATACTTCACTTGCCATAGTTTGTTTCGTCAGCTTCAGAATTTGTGGTTGGATCATATTCGCCATTTCGTCGACTTCGATTGATCCGTTTTGATCGCCAACTCTGATACCAATTTGACAGAAGTAGGAAACTCAGTCTTTTCTCAATTTGGTGTTTCAACACCTCTCCAAAACTCTCTATTTTCTCTTCTTCTTTGTTTGATTTTCATTACAACTTTCATATCTATTTATAGGCTCTCTCAACATGATAATGAATGGCACATGGCAACATGACATGTTCACACTTTCTTTGAAAAAAACCTTAGTTAGGTGTAGGGGTGTAGGAGGTGAAGTATATAGGTGTGAAAATGCAGTCATCCATGTGCTACATATTTCTTTAATTTTGTGGGTTTCTAAAAGAAACATATATTTAAACACATTAATTCTCACGAGACATTTGGCATTCAGCCGACTAAATTTCTTGTGGAAAGAGAAGATGGTGAAAAACTCGGCTCAAATCGCTCGGCCAAATCAGCTATGCGAAGAATGTATGAGAGGTAAGCAACATAGACGAAGTTTTGAGGTTGGCAAATCTCGAAGAGCAACACAATTGCTAGAATTGATGCACACAGACATTGCGGGACCATTTAAGATGGTTTCGCTTGGAGCTAACCGATACTTCATTATATTTATTGATGATTATACCAGAAAAATGTTGATTTATTTTTTGAAGGAGAAATCAAAAACTTTGGAGAAATTCAAAATTTTCAAGGCGATGGCAGAGAACTAAAATGGCACCCCATCAAGGTGCTCCGATCCGATCGAGATGGTGAGTACAATTCAAAGGCGTTCGAAGAATTCAACAATGGATAATCCATCAACTCACTGTTGCTACACTCCATGTCAGAATGGAATACCGGAGCAAAAAAAGCGTACAATACTCAACATGGCGAGAAGCATGCTCAAGACCAAATACCTGCCACAGACTTTCTGGGCCGAAGCCGTAGATTGCGTAGTGTGCCTTTTCAACTGTTGTCCTATAAAGAGTGTCAAGTTCATGACACTATTAGAGACATGGAGCAATCTCAAGTCAAGTGCCAACCATTTGAAGGTGTTTGTGTGCATCGCATATGCACATATCCCAAAGTAACGGAGAAAGAAGCTAGACGATCGAGGAGAGAAATGTATCTTCATTGGCTACCACAAAAGAACAAATGCATACAAACTCCACGATCTAATCTCGTAGAAAATTATTATTTCTTGAGATGTGGAGTTTGACGAAGAAGATTACTGAAAATGGAGTGGTGATGATGAGAAATGCACCGAAGGCCTTATTTTTTAAAGATAAAGACGAAGAGTTTGAGAAGATTGAAGATCCAAATCAAACCCCACCAACTACGCCTACCCGACAACAACACAAGTATCAGCATCCTCCTCAAGTTCAAGTGAAGGAAGCTCTTCGGGGGAGCTCATAGAAGAATGAGAAGTTTGCGGGATCTGTATAATGATATATAACCCATCGAGATGGTGGAGAATTTCATATTATTTTGTTTACTTACAGAATGTGATCCTAACACCTTTGAAAACGCCTCACAAGAAAAGTGGCAAAAGGGCGATGGACGATGAAATTAAGGCAACACGAAAGAATGATACATGGGAGCTTATTGCTCTGCCCGAAGGCCACAAACCCATTGGTGTGAAATGGGTATACAAAATAAAGATTAGTCAAGAAGGGAAGGTCGACAAATACAAGACGAGACTAGTAGCTAAAGGCCATAATCAACGACAAGACATCGATTACGAAGAACCGTATACTTCTGTTGTCAGAATCGATACTATCAAGCTTCTCATCGCGCACAGATTTGAAGCTAGTAGGCTACACCGACAATGACTACAGTGGTGACCTAAACGAAAGAAAGAGCACATCCGGGTACTTATTCAACATTGGGTCGGCAGTATTTTCATAGTCTTTGAAGAAGCAGTCGGTCGTCGTTTTCTCATCCTGTGAAACGGAATACATTGCAGCAGTATTGCGTGCCTGTCAGACGATATGGCTCCGAAACCTAATGAAGTAGTTACACCATCCATAGGAAGAACCGGCATAGATAAACATTGACAACAAATCGGCAATATCACTTGCGAAGAATCCAGTGGCGTATGGAAGAAGCAAGCAAACGAGGTTTCATTTTCTTAAGCACCAAGTGAAAGAAAAGAACGTGAAGCCAATATATCGTCAGACAAAGGATCAAGTTGCAGATCTCTTCACCAAAGCTCTGAAGACCGAAGCTCACGAAAGATTGAAGAAACAACCCGGTATGGCGAAACACATTAAGGAGTGTGAGAATTAATGTGTTTAAATGCGGGCTTTCTCTAGAAGCCCACAAAATTAAAGAAATATGTAACACATGGATGATTGCATTTCCATACCTATATGCTTCACCAATCCTATAGCCCTACACCTAGATAAGGTTTCTTCAAGAAAAGTGTGTGAACATGTCATATTGCATGTTCCTTTATTATGCTGAGAGAGCTTCTGAATAGGTATGAAAGTCGTAATGAAAAATCAAGAAAAGAAGAGAAGAAGTAGAGAGTTTTAGAGAGTTGTTGAAACACCGAATTGAGAAAAGAGTGAGTTGTATTTTGTAGCAACAATATTACTAAATAAAGAGTGTTTGAGTTTATGAGAGCGCAATTATCTTTAATTAGCATTATCTATCTCTTTATCCTTCTTCATTTGCCATTTACGTGATTTTCCGATACAAATTTATCTGCAGAAAGTGGTCAACTGCTTATATAATACTGATCGATAGCGTTCATCCGCATGTTGGAAGGACAATTATCTATCTGGTTATTTTGTTTCATGGCTAAGAGACTAACCTGTGCAATGTCAGTTTCATGGCTTAGAGACTAACCTGTGCAATGTCAGTTTCCTTGAACTGTTGAACTTCAAATCATTTTGTGCTGAGCAACCTTATTATGTTAACTGATCTAACATCAATTTAAGTTTGCTGGTCTCCTTAGTGTCAACTGTCAAGGTATTGGCTTGAGTTTGTATAAAAAACCGTTTTTTCGTATTTCAACTTTACTAGAAATTCATGTATAGCCATACCACAGATAATTTTTCTTACGCACATCTTATCCTGAATCTGTAACCCGAGTCTTTCTTGTCCCCAAAGACCAGCCATCTAGCATGATCGGATAGATTTTCTAATAAACAAAAATTGCAAAGATATTCCTCTCACTTCCATAGCTCGATAATGCAATTCTTGCTTGTCTGTCTAGTAATGGAAGATAAAAAATAAAATCTTAAATGTATTCTTGGCCTCACCCTAGGCAATTCAAATAAACCATGCTCAGAACACTTTTTAATTTTATTCAATCTGTCCTCACATCCCTGCATCAGCAATCAAGGCGCTGTTTTGGATAGTTCTGAAGATTTGTTCTCGGTCTGTGTCATAGTACCAGATGATAATTCCTCATTTTATTTAATAGAAGAAAAACTAGCTATTGAGTTAAAAAAGATAGTTTGCATGGTCTTTACCGCTTAATGTTTGTCTATAATTTAACGAGAATGTTGGTTTAGGATGAGTTTCTTATATATTATGTTTTAATTCTAAATTATCTATGTGGCCTCAATTCTCTTTCTGTAAAGAGCATGAGTTATCTCCACTCAGATGTTAAGTAAGATAACAACGACCTAGCGTGGCATTTGCAGCAATTCAATAAACCTATTATTTGCTTATAACAATTATTCGCTACATTTCTACATAAATCTACAACAATTCCATAATGTTAAAAGTAAATGTCTACTACAACAATGAGAAGCCTTTATCCCAATCCTTTGGGGGGAACAGGTAAAAGTCTAAGGGTACAGTATACTAAAACCCCATGAACTTTTGCTGTTTTTTAAATAAAAGCATTGAACTTATAAAGTTATAAAGTACGTATAACACCACTAAACTGTTAATATCCTTTCATTTTAATGGTGTTATCTGCAGCATGATGTAGTAAAATTTACATAGTTTAATTGTTTTATTTAAAAAACAGACGTTCATGGGATTTAGTATAATTTACCATGCAATTTTGGTGTTTGGGGCGCAAGATCACTGTGGTTCTTATTTACAGATGCTCAGTTGGCGCTTTTACATATAAGTTTGCATATTGATAATTTTACTTCAATGTTTGTAGAATTACATAAAGATTCAAATACGTATCCAATAATATTTCTAATACATCTTCAACATGTATAATCAGCCACATTCTTTAATAGGTAATTGCCAACATTATAAAGCTTAATATTTTTGTTTGCCTTTTCCATAGTTCTTTAATGGTAAAATGTACCAACCTTTTTTCTTCAAAAATTAAATGATATACCATTTATTCATCAGGGAACTTCTAGACTGATGTATAATTCGTTCGGTTCTGCATTATGGTTAATGCCAATTTCAAAGTACTGTAAAACAGACAATGTTTACTGGAAGCATTTCTTTGAGGGAAGGAAAAGTCACAATCATGCCCTCATTTGTGATGACATGGAATATCGATCAAACTCCTCCGAATGGCCTACAGATATTATCAATATTGAGGTTCCTTCTGTTCGAGGCGTTTTTATGATATCTTAGTCTTTCTTAAAAATAACAATGGCATGCATTCATGGCCTTTCTAATCACTAAGCTTCTTGCAGGCACTGATGCCTATCCATCAGCTAGTGGAGTAGTTCAAGATGTTACTCTTAACATGGAATGTGGAAGACCCATTCAAATGTCTTTCTCTGCCAGAGAAGTTTCAGATGGCACCTTCTTCAAAGCAATAGAGGATTATGACCCTGACAGCAGAAGACTTTTGTATCAACTGGAAAAGTGAGTTTGTCAACTTCCAGTAATAGGCTCTATGAAACCGAATACAAACTATTATATTCACGCGTGATCCAAACTCTGGCCCAAGGATTGCACCTGCTTCGTTTTAAGTCTGTTTCAAATCTTGGCTCAGCCACTTTTCGTGACCTTTCAGACATTTGGTCAAGTATGAGGAACATTAACGAGCTAACTGTAACTTCAGCATGCAGGGTGTTTTATTTTTTTCCATGTTGATATTATATTGTGAGGATTCTGTTTTTCTTCCCTTCTTTTTTGGAGGTTGAGGGTTCTTCTTCTCCTCCTCCTCCTCCTCCTCCTGTTGAGTTTATAAATTCCTTGTGTGTGTGCGCTCTTGGTGAGATGTGAGATTGTTCATGCTTTTGAATAGTTGATCAGCGTTCTCAAGATTATAACCATCCTTTAATTCCTTTCTCGCTGATAGTATACATACCCCTTCCCCTTGTCTTAAGCTATGTAGCATGGGTTCGGATACCGATACGATACAGATTCACAATTTTCCAAAAACCTAGAATACGGGATACGATTTTATATTGATTTTTAATTAAACAAACAAACATATATATATATATATATATATATATATATATATATATATATATATATATATAAATGATGTCATTATGTTAGATATTCAATGCACTTTCAAATATTCGAAAACCTTAATTTTCAAGAGAAAGAGAAGGCATTGATTTGAGAGAGATTGGTGAGACATGTACAAGTCCAAGTGAACCCGAAAGAATCTGATAGTTTCCGAGAGTTTCAGACTCCAATTCATGATCGGGGACGATTCATGAGGCGTTTACAAGTATCCGTGCTTCATAGGTCTTAAGTAGTCTGAATTTGGCATGTAAAGCCTGTTTCTTCTCTTGTTTGGTGTTGCTTGTGCTTGTTGATAATCTTTGCCCTATCTCGTGCTAGAATTATTCATATACCGATCTTTGGCTTTGACATACTTTACTCGATATGTCTCCTAGCTCAAGTTCCAGAACATATGGTAGTGGCCTTATTTTATGTACAGTTGATTGAACAGTACCTAAGAATTTATAAATTCTTATCTTCTTCCCTACTAAGTAGTAAAGTATTTCCGTGAATGTGTGTGCTTGTTGGGTTTTTTTCCCCTTCTTTTTTTGGTGGGGGCGGGGGTTCTTGGTGAGACAACTTGTTGGATGCTTCAATACATTGTTAGACTTATGGTGTACCTGCATTTATGTACTGGATGTCAACTACTTTCTTTTGTTTGAAGCTAATGTTTTTCAAGGATACTTTAAACTGTTATTTTTTCGTTTATATAAAAAAGGCAACCTGCTTTTGCCCATTCACTCCTGAGGATTGCTTGCTAATATTTGCTAGTTTCAGGTTCTATCAGGGTGATCCAGTGCTGTATCCTCTGACACCTCGGGATAGACCTCCACTAAGAACGTTTTCTGCATTTATGGGATTGATTCAAAGACTGAGGTATCACTAATTTTTTCAGATCAATCTCTGTGTGGTCTATGATTACTGTAATTTAAGAACTTTTTCTTACCTTATATCATGATTATTTTCATGAAATTTATCATCTTCTTGTCATTAATTGTTTTACATGCTTCCATTAAATGCTTATTTATGTGCATGATTCGTCTGCTATGCCAATATCTTCAATTTGTTTACTGTAATTTGTCCAACCTAGTACATAACAGGCTTCAGGTGTTTTTCTTTTCTTTTGTCTGTTTTTTTGGCATTGACAATGCTGTGTGTATCAATCATCCACATGTTTGGCACCATGGAGAAGCACTTGGTTAGTTGAGATAATAGAATAGCAACCAGAACAAATTTTGGCAATTTAGTCATCATGTATTTTACACGGGAATTTGTTGTTACAGACAAGTTCCCCGGCACCCAGCTCACGTTTGCTCATCAAACTTCATCTAATCACTATATTTGTTGAGGCTTTATCTGCAGTTCTGTCCCGTCTATGATGAATTGCTCAATTTTCTTCCATATGGAGGCATATGTCATGTGACTTCTTCATCCCAAGACCTAGGAAGCTTATTTTCCTCCATATTTTATACTTCAAACCAATTTTGATGGACTCTGACACTAGACGCTTTCAGGACTCTTCCATGACATTAAGAGTAATCATACCAAGATCGGTGGTTCCTCATGTGGTATAACTTTTCTTTCCAAACTGAGAGGTCGCCGGTTCAATTTCTGAAGGGGTCACATCCAAAAAAAAAGACCGCTGAATCCTGGATTTTGTTAGAGGGTTTGAACATAACATACTAATGCATTATTTTGGAAAATAAAAGAAAAAGCAATCTATTGCAAAGAAGAATTAGTTACAAACAATATTGAAAACAACAATCTATTGCAAAATACTGATATAGAATAATAGTAGTTGATAAGTTACACTTGCAACTGAGTGAAAATATCCCAATGTTGAAATTTTAGACATTATGTTAACATCGGAAACCGCACTATCAATCTCAAGTGCAAAACTAACAGAGTTAGTATTTATGAAAAATGGCATTGTCATTGATTTGTGCATTTGTCACTTTATATGTATAGCTAAAAAACACCTGGCATAGAAAAGGTAACCATCTTAATTGTCGATTCCTTCCTGTTCAAGATTTACAAATCAGGTCCAAACCTATCCCAATAATTTATGCTGACCTGCACCAACTTGCCTGCTTATACTATACAAACTCCTGACATATAACCTTTTAAATTAAAACTTGCAAAGTGGATTTAATATAATAGAGACTTCATAATATGGGACATAGATTAAGTTTCCAATAATTAGCGAACAGTTCAACAAACACCAAAAATCATAAAGCCATATATTTAACAACATGTTCACTAGGATTGTAGCTGACATATTTTCCTGAGGACTATAATTAATTTAAAAGAAATCTTCATTTGAATTTATAGTTACCGCATGGATTCGTTATTTCTTCTTGTTTCTCCTTATTTTCTTATAGCAAGTGTGAAAACATGCAAAGCAAAGGGGAGAGAAGAAACAGTTGAGAAAGGGAAAAAGAAAAGGGAAATCTCTGGTTCTCTTTGAGAAGGAAAAAGGAAAGGGAAACCATTTCGGTCTCTTGGCAAATGAAAGGAACAAAGAATTTGACATAGGACACAGAACTACCTGGTAGGCTACAGTTTCAACAGAGAAGGAACTTTAGCAAACATGTACAACTGTTGAATATAAGTTCTTCAATTGGATATCCATTTGAACTGTTTAAGTGGAACATGTATTGAATAAGATTTTGTGTTATAGCTAACCATCTTAATGGACAATAGATTGGGATTGTCATAATTAGTCTGATTTGATGGGACAGATTTAACTGTAAGAGGATTTTTTCCGGAATCTTGAGTTGCAATACTTATATATATATTGTTGAAAGTAAAAACCAAATGCCTATGTGTACCTATAAAAAGCCGATCATTCCCTCAACTTTAAATACTTTGGTATCAGAGCCAATGGTTCGATCCTCCATGTGACAATCACACCAAGAAAAAGTGAGAAACACATGAGTATAAGATATAAGATGAGTCAAATCTCAATAAGGCTCGAGTCTTATTATTCGAACCCACTTATATCAAAGGTCCATGTGTACCTATAAAAAGCCCATCATTCCCTCAACTTTAAATACTTTAAAAAACAAACATGTATCCTCTCTCTCTCTCTCTCTCTCTCTCTCTCTCTCTCTCTATATATATATATATATATATATATATATATATATATATATAATGGGAGAATCAAGATCATTACTTCTCCACGTCAATATCAATGTTGCATATTAAAGATCTCAACTAAATGTCTGAATCAATTTTGTTAGAGTGTGGACTGTTTGATTCTGTCGATATTTTACTATATACGCATACATGAAGAGAAAATTACTATCATCATCATCTCCCCAAATCAAAATCCTGACACTTGTCGACATATTAATACTTGGCTTCTGCTTGCTTTATTTTTTTGTGGGAGCTACAACATGATTTGTAAAGTTTCCATTATCGATACTTGTAATTCTTTCTGAATCAGGTTGGATACTATTTTGCACCTAGTGGCAAGCCCTATCCTGACAACTGGATCAAAACCGATGTCGTTTATGAGTACGAAGGAACTCATTCACAAGGCAGGTCTCTCTGTGTGTGTGGGGGTTGGGGGTTGGGCACGCGCTGCGCAAGTCTCTATTATCAATGACCATTTCTTTTGATCTACAAAGCTAATAGGAGTTAGGTCCAATTTGATTGGAACAGGCTTAATTCAAGGCATCAAAATATAGGTGGATTGCTTTCTCTTGATTGAATTAATCATGATAGCATGTACATACATCTACATTCAAAGACAACATAATTTCAAGTATATACTGCAATCTATATCCTCATCAGATGCATGTTTTAAGTCAAAGGTGAACTAAGTGGATTAAACATTGGCTGAATTCTTGTGTAGTTTATTTGTTGCATGGGTAGCATGTTTTAAGTCAAAGGTCTTTGTCAAACAGTTTATAGTGGTAAAAAAGTTCTGCAACTTCATTATATACAGAGACTTTTGCATCTCCAATCTTCCTGGCACTGTATACTTTCTTGCTTCGAGTTGAAACAGAAACATGCTTCTTTATAAATGGAAGTATTTCGGGATACCTGGCATTTATCATGTGCACTTAATGCAGTTTCTGAGGGTTTTGTCTGTCCTTTAGAGGTCTGGCAATTCAGTTAGGGGAAATCCTGGTGCTACTAGTGGGTATGTGATAAATAATGTATATTCTCTTATGTAGAAATACTGTTAGGTTTATTAGCATAGGATGAAAAAAGGCACCCAATTTTTATTTTTATTTTTTTGAAAAAAATCCACCTTGCTTTCCAAAATGCATCGGCATCTGCTAATACAAGTGAAATCTATCTGGCAGGTATCAATATAATTCTCTCTCGTGGTGTAAAACTTGGCTTGGATCCAAAGTGAACATAGCAAGGGCTCCACAGGTATTCAGTCGTTCCGTTTAAGCAGCATTGTCTGTTCTGGGGCTATGTAAGCTCATACATGTGTCCAAGGTTGCATGGACACGAACACGATACGATGCGACACGGCGATACGGAAAAATCTCAAAATATAGGATACAGAGACACGGATACATATAATTATAAGAAATATAATACCATAATATAACAACAAAATATTCATCAAAGACCTCAGCATTTCAACATTTTTTGATTGTATTTATAAAAAATCAACAAAGAATTAAGTTATTTTAGTATAGCTCCAGCAATTTCCGCCAAAAAAAATGATTTCAGCATTTTTTAATTGTATTTGACGTAATTTCATCAATTATCATACAATAACTGCCATACTCAACGTAATTTCAGTAAAAGCATATAATTTCAGTAATTTTCTAACAATTTTAGCAAAAACCTTATATATATATCATCATAGAAATTATATTAAGTACTAATATTGAGTAAAATGGGAAGAAAAAGTCAACTACTCAAAAGTTTCATTAAGGATAGGGTTTTTTCTACCTTTAATTGAAAAAATAGGATCGTCTGAAATCATTTTTTTGTTGTGGTTGCACTAAAACATATCCGATACGTGTCCAAATCCAAAGCCGCTTCTTTTTGAAGCGGGACATGGAAATTCGTGTCGAAACGTGTCGTGCACGAATCCGTGTCCGACATGTGTCCGGCAAGCAACAAGACGTGTCCGTGCAACCTAGCATGTGTCTTTTGATGGCTAAAGTATGAAAATTGTAAAACTTTGGGTTTTTTTATCTTTCTGCTGGTGGATGCACAAAACACGCATCCTAAACAGACGAAGTTGGTAAAGTTTGGTCCAAACCTTAATTTGATTTTTCAGCAAATGAGTTTGTACAGACTTTTTGTATGTTCTTTTGACTTTTTTAGTTTAATATTCATGACATTTATTTTAGCTTCCATTGCAATACCATGCTTCATGTATATGTAATGTGTATTTCATGTTCAGATGTAGATATCTGTATAAGCATATATAAATACATCACACATGCGCGCGCGCACAAAAATGTGTGAATGTGTGTGTGTGTGTGTGAGAGAGAGAGAGAGAGAGAGAGAGAGAGATGCATTTATACATGTCTGTTTGCGCATGTCAATGTGTGCGTTGCATCTTGCATGTTTGAAGTGGCATGTGCGAGCCTGCATCTACCTTTAGTTATGATGTACATGTACACTTATAGCCAAAGTGTATAATATCTGTATTTTGAAATATGCACATAACATTGCTTAGTGGTTCTCTGTTTAGAATTTTGACGTTGATTGCACTATCTAATAATCCCTCCGTTTCATTAAGAAAGTCCTTTTTTGATTCCGCACACTTACTAAGAAGTATTTAACTACAAGAGGTAGATCTAAAACATGCTAAATGATAATTTACCAGTTTAACCCTAATAGTTACACTTTTAAATTTTCTGTTGGTAATCAAAACGATCAATGGGAAATATTTATTAGGGTTAAATTTGGAAATCTATGTATATATTGCATAGTTTTAAGATGCATGGAGTAATTTATTGTTCTTGAAAACCTAAAAGCTTTCATTTAGGAACAAATAAAAGAGCAAAAAAAAGACTTTCTTAATGAAACAGAGGAGTACTTGTTTGTGCAACTCTTAATGCAAGTGTGTGTGTGTAATACTAGTATTGATTGTGTGATAGGCTGATAGCTGGGAAAACTACTGGGTTAACTATAGATTACCTAAGCTTACATGCATGTAATTTATTTCTATATAAAATTCAATTTAAACACTTGATAGGATATGGCGTAGGATTGCCTAAGCTCACATATTTTAATCTGCCGTCTGTTTTTCCCCATTAAAGGCCTTAGACTGGAGTCAAAATTGGCACCCACACCATATAACTCCACCCTTTTCCAACTGATCCAGGCCTCAGGGGTTACCTACTGTATTCCTTGACCATGTTACACATTTTATATTGTCTTTTCTTCCATAGTTTCAGTTACTGCCCTAAATAAATGTTCGTTGGGGCATGCTTTTTCAATTTTAAATCAACTTTTTATATCACAAGAATGGCCCAAGTGATGAAACTAATTGGTTCCAACAAGATCTCTACATTGCATTATTTATTGATTCACAATGTCACTGTCACATGGAAATAACCATTGTATTCTTTGGGGCAATGCAGTCAGAACATGACGGATCTGATGTACAAGAAAGACTGAATGTGGAGCACATTGAAGGAGAAGATATACTTGCAAACACGACGAGGGCTCCCCGTACCAAGTATATAACTTACTATGAAGATTCTGAAAGCATTCCAGGAAGGACAGCGGTGTGGGAATTGGATAAAGGTATAAAAGCTAATACAATGTCGTTTTATGATTTCATGAGTACTTACGTAAATTTTATTCTAAATATATTTTATAAACCTTCTCCCCTTCCAAATTATAGATTTATTTATTGTTATTATCATTATCCTTATCCTTATTATTATTGTTATGTAATAGTGTATTTGTAGCATATTATAACGCCAATATAAATGTTCCATAAAGATGAATACCGTTCCATTATTATGTATAGTTTTCAATTCGTTAAAGTTCAATTGCAAAAACCATCCTTTGGATTTTCTTTAAAGTTGCAGCAAAGAATTACTGATTCCAAGTCAATTGTCACATGCAAGTTACTTTTCAGCGGCTTTATGTTGTTTAAGGGGCCTTTGGATCTTCAATAAGAATCACACTTCGGCCCCTATTAGTATTTTCTTCCCCCTTGGTTACACAAACCATTTGTGTTTCCTTGGTGAAAAAATACACGGACTATTCTTCCGTATTCTCTGTCTAACACTGATGCTTATCGGTACAACATAATCAAACCTGTTGATGAATGAAAATATTTTTGCAGTATAAATTTTCTTCAATCCTCACCATAATTTTGGAGTTTAGAGAAAATGGAAATTAATATGGTATGACAGCCACCTGGTTCAAATCCCACTGGGTGTGTTTAAAGATGATTAATTCAATTTTTTTGTTTTTGTTTTTGTAAACCTCTGGTTTTGCCCCCATAAAAAGCACTCAACCTTCAGGAGCACATCAGAGGAATTTTCTTTAATCCTCACCTCAACTTCGGAGTTTTGTGCTGGAAAGGCATCAAGATAACCCTAGATACCAAAAGACGGTAAATTTCTTCTCTTACTTTTCGGAAGCTCCCCCCCCCCCACCCACCACCCCACACACACACAAAACACACAAAATAATAATAAAAATCCTAATATCATAGATTTTTTAAGATTCCTCATGGCATTAGATGTGTGATATGTATAATTTCTGTTCTGTAGCAAACCTCAGGAACATCGTTAGGTCTCCAGTATTAATGGGTGAGCTGTGGCTTGAAATGTGGCATGATATACATCCTGATGTAAAATCAAAATTTGTGACTAAAGGCAAGCGATTCTTAAATTTCCACCCCTTCTCTCTTTAGAAATTTAACACGTATTATAATTGCATATAAACAGCCGAGCGGGTTCCTTGAGGAATGAGGATTGCTACTGGGATTATGGAAAGGCTCGGTGTGCCTGGCCTGAATACTGTGAATATAGGTTTTCTTCCATTTATTAATTATTAAATTAAGTTATTCCCTAGTATAAAATGAAGAAAATTTATCCAAGTGGTGCGTGATAATTCAGGTAATTTTGGGGATGTTCACCTCGGTCAGAGCTGTAGAATTAGGGGTACTTCCGAAGAACTACTCCTACAGTATCTACAATGAGGTATTTTCTTCTCCTACATTATTTTCATGGGACATATTTGGCTATATTGCAAGAAATATCTCACTTTTGCAAGCATGATATGATGCCAGCCTCTTTTTCAAAAATACCACCTTGCTCTACTTTCACATTCCCAGAAAATACGTAAAGTATTCAATAAGCAGTGTTGGAAATAAAGCGGAAGAAAAATAGCAAGAAACTTGAGCATTTTGAGAATAAAAGAGTTGCAGTATCTGGGGGAAAATTAGTGCAGTTCTTGAAAAGATAAGGTGGTATCCTGCAATTTAGGCAAATAAGTTGTATTCTTGTTGTCTTTATTTTTCGTCATTTTTTCTGTTCTTCTCTAGCTGCAGGTTTACCGAAGTCTTTCATCTTTCTAAAACTGCCAATATTTTGTTCAGGGAATTGGAGGAGCCATTTACCGATATTCGAAGAGTATTATAGTTCTGAAAGTAACCTTATTTGCAGGGTTGGAAAGATTTTTGATTGATCCCGTCAATTTGATGCAGAATTCAGCAGCATAAGACATGCTTGAATTCATATTTGGTTCTTTTCCAAGCTTGTGAATTTTTGTTGTTGTTCACGAACCATGTAATATGCTGTAAAATACACATACACGGACCATACTTGTATTTGCATAGAGTAGCATGGTTTGTGTACAAACTCTGTGCATTGCTTGCAAAATTGACATGCTTTTGAAGAAGTCACTTTTGCTGCTGAAATGTTGCCACATTTGAGTTTTGTTTCATTGGATGTGTGGAACTGATCCAAGTGGTAGGTTTGTTCCTCTCTCATTCTTATGCTCTTGGTTGCAATTTAGAATAAAGCGACCTTTGTGCTGATTATAAATCAACAGCAATAACCTTTTCAATTATTTACCACATCACATTAAAGATCTTGGAACCGTCATTTTCGCAATCGTGACAGTGCTGTCTTTTGTCCAGCATGCGTTAAAAGATCTGCCTCGTATGTTTTTTCTAGCATTATAATTAAGCCTCGTATGTTTTCAAGTGTCAACTTTGCAATCTATGAGAACATTGCAACACAAGTAAAGAAAGATACTCCTAGACAGAGCAAAAAGAGCTCAAATTATATTAAAACAAAGATACAAAGATAAAAGGAACAGTAAAAAAATGATATGCATTGTATGCTCCGAATCCTATCACTACACCGGCTGATTGTTAGAGAGACATGGTCTTTGTTAACACGATGTTTTCTCTTCTTTTCTTTTTTTGGGTGGGGGTGTGGGTGGGGGCACTGGGCGGAGAATCAGAACGACGGTGAAGGCACAAACAATGATTTAACAGCTGGACCCATTCATAGCGGCCTGGGCCTTCACAGGATCATAATTGTACCTGAAAATTAAACATAATGTAAACATATAGGGGGAAGGGAACTTCCTTCACTTTTGTATACTTGACAGGATCATAGTTGTACCTAAAAATTCATTGTCCTCTACTGTACTTGTATGGTAAAGTTTGAGCATAGTTCCTACTAGCTTTCTTTGTATGCTTGACAAGCTATGATTGCAGGGAACTTCCTTCACTTAAGTTCAAGATATCTTCTCTATTCAAAAGCTGATCTTTATCCCTTACTTACGGCGAACTTTTTCTTCAAAATATGAAATTTTAGTGAAAAGAGGCAAACAATCAGGAGTATTTTGAGAATTGTAAAATGAAAAGACGGTAGTAAGTACAGAAGTTGGAAATAAGAAAAATGGAGCTTTTTTTCGAAATAGAAAAGATGGTATATATCCTGCAATTCAGACTATAAACTTTTGTGCTGAAATCCCAATCATCTGTAGATAGATAATTTTGTTTAGGAATTTATACTTGCCTGCAAATGCTTTCTGTTGCCGTTCCTTTGGCACAGCAAAGAATTCTTCCATCTCTGGAGAGCTGGGGATGTTGCTTCGTGTTGATCCCTGAATTCCGTTGTTTCGTGCACTTGAGCTCCTAGCTCGGTTGATAGAACCAGGAGTTCCAATAATTTCAAACCCCTCCTTAATTAAACTGCAAGGTGTTGTTTCCCTCGAATTCCCTCCAAAAAAAGAACAAAAAAAAGGGGGGAAGAGGGGTGGCGGAAACTTCACATTCAGCAGCAAAACGTTGGATGATTGAAATCTCATAAACAATTTAGAATTTGTTTTTTTTATGTTGACAAATCCTTTGACATTTACCACCACAACTTTGGAGAATGAAGATATCCAAAACACAGTTTGGATCTTCTTCTTCTTCTTCTTCTTCTTCTTCGGTAAATAAACTCCTCAAGCTGTGGAAAGATGTAAGGATCGCTAACAAAATCCTTTTTAGAGAAATTCATATCCCGCAGGCAGACAGGAAACAAACTCATTTCCATGAATAAACTCTAAATTAACTAGAGATACATGGTTATATTCCATTACTATATTGCTAACACAAATAATTAAGAGGGATCCATAGTGTATAAAGACATTTCGAAAAATCTATGAATGAATCTGACATCAGCAGCGATGGTGAAATTGAAAAAGAAAAGGGACATTAAATTATGATGTCCTTAAATATGCAACTGCCTAGTCAGCTATTCTTGAAAAGAATAGCCTTTCGGGTCTGCGGAGCGCTCCTGACTATCATATATGAATGAAGATAACTGAAAATTGTATCAACATTCACCTCATTGGAAGATAATCTCCATACGAGAGAGAGAGAGAGAGAGAGAGAGGGCTTAAAAGCAAGTGCCTGTTAGGATCTTCACAACTTTATGTTCGGTCTACGATGTAACCGAATGTGTTTGGAGGAGAGAATGGATAGAGAATGGAGAAAGTATCAATAAACTATTCTTATATTTTCCTTGCTCTTTTAAAAACTTTACAAAACATCTCTTTATATAGGAGTTTACATGCCCCTTCATTATGACTCTTCATAATACCAATTGATTACAATAACCGTTACATATCCTTTCATTAAACCTATTCATGAATTGGTATCCCTTCCGTTTATAACCGATGTCTCTTCAATTCTTTGTAACCGAAAACAAGTTTAATTTCTAACATGCTCCCTTAAACTTGTTTTACCATGCCGATCTTTCCTCGCAATTTTGCGAACACTTCAAATTTTAGGGGCTTTGTAAAAATGCCGGCCAGTTGATCTTGTGATTTGACATGAACGAGTTCGACCTCTTTCTTCCTCACATGTTCTCTGATAGAGTGATACCGAGTATCAATGTGCTTGCTTCGTTCATGAAACACTGGATTCTTCGCCATTGCTATAGCAGATTGGTTGTCCACATACATCTTCGTAGGTCCTTCCTGTTCAACCTTTAGATCTTTCAGCAGATTTCTTAACCATATAACATGGCAAACTCCAGCCGATATAGCAACGTATTCGGCTTCACAAGTTGATAGTGTCACTATCGGTTGCTTCTTGGAACACCAAGTAAATGCTGATTCACCGATGAAGAAAATGTACCCTGTCGTACTTTTCCGGTCATCTATATCTCCTCCCCAATCGCTATCGGTATATGCATATAATTCAAAATTGTTAGATTTCGAATAGAACAAACCGAAATTTGGTGTACCTTTGATATATCTCAATATCCTTTTCGCCGCTGATAAATGTGTCAATTTCGGTTCTTCCATGTATCGGCTGATCAAGCCGACTCCATATAGAATATCCGGTCTTGTGCATGTAAGATACCGAAGACTGCCTACCAAGCTTTTAAAATGCGTCGAGTCCACATTGCTCCCTTTATCGAACTTTGATAATTTTGTTCCGCAGTCTACTGGGGTATTGACCGAATTGCTTTGCTCCATATTGAACTTTCTCAAAATCGACCGAGCATATCCTTCTTGGGATAAGAAAATCCCATTCGGTCTTTGCTTTACCTCTATTCCCAAATAATATGCCATCTGACCGATGTCGGTCATTTCAAATTCTTTAACCATCGAGCTTTTGAAGTCATCGAACATACGTGGATTGTTTCCTGTGAAGATGAGATCATCCACATATAAACATACTATAAAAATATCACCTTTTTCGGACTTCTTTATGTATAATGCATGCTCATAAGGACACTTCATGAAACCGTGTGCTTGGAAGTATATGTCGATTCGACTATTCCATGCTCTCGGTGCCTGCTTCAGGCCATATAAAGCCTTCTTTAGCTTCAGTACTTTCGACTCATGTCCTTTCTTCTCATAACCGAGTGGTTGCTCGATGTAGACTTCTTCTTCAAGATATCCATTGAGGAATGCCGATTTAACATCCAATTGATATATCTTCCAACTGAATTGAGCCGCCATAGCAATGATCAGTCGAATTGTCTCGAGTCGCGCTACTGGTGAGAAAACTTCATCATAATCAATGCCAGCTTGTTGTTTGTAGCCTTTGACCACTAACCTTGCCTTGTATCGCTCGATTTCTCCCTTAGCGTTCTTTTTCTCCTTGTACACCCATTTCACTCCTATGGGTTTCTTGCCTTTGGGAAGTTCGGTGATCTCCCAAGTTCCATTTCTCTCAATAGCACTGATTTCTTCGTCCATTGCTTCTTTCCACCTTCGGTCTTTGACCGCTTCTTCAAAATTCATTGGCTCGCATTCGGCAAACAAACAAAATAATGTTAGATTATTTTGCATTTCGGTTACCTCATATAACTCGGTCATAGTCCTCGTCCTTGGATTTCTTGGTGGAGTTGAACTTGACGACGCTTCGGTTTGTGGAGAACCGACTTGAGGCGAATTGAACCGAGGTGTTGTTGCAGGCGATGGAACATCAACTTCGACTTCATTTCTTTTCTTTTCTTCTTGACCGAGTACTTCATTGCTGCTTTCGGCTTCATCGCTCCAACTCCATGAGCTTTCTTCATCAAATTCGACATCTCGGCTAACAATGACTGTAACACCCGAGCCCAATAATACTATTTCTGTTACTGGTTGAGTGTTTGGCATTGCTCATTTTATTTATCTTGCTTGTTTGGTTCTTATTGCACAATTTTAACCGGCTAAGTCATTCTGCATATAACAAATTTTAGCACCTAAAATAAAATTGAAAATATTCTTCTTGGCCTACTTGACACCCTTAGCCTCGTGGTAGCGTCCGTGCATTGTATTCTCGTCCCGTTCAGTGAAACGGGCGAGTTTGGATGGCTACGTGCACGTGCGTGTGTCCGTTTTGGGAGTATGCTTTTTAATCATAAAACATTTCATTTTAAAATTTGGAACCCGCCTAAAATCCTATTATTTGAATTTCGAATTTTTGGACCCAACCCGGGCGCAATTTGGAAATGTTTCATTTGGCGCCAAAATCCTAAATTTTAATATTATTAAAACCATCGCATATATTTTTCTAACTTACCTGATATCTTACTGTTCATTACCTATCTTTTAAATCTTTAAGTTAACCATATAATATTTTTACAATCTTTATATCCTTCTTAATTTATTCTCTCAGCCAATCGCAACCTCCCCTTTAACCCCGTGGGCCCCACTTTCTCTCTCTCTCTCTCTCCACTTTTTCCTCTCTCTCCCTCTCCCTCATATATTCTCTCGTACTTCTCTTTATCATTTTTCTCTTCTTGCTTCATGTTTCGTTTCTCATTTCTTTTAACTGCTCTTTTGTTGCCGGAATTCCGTCGTGCCGGTGACGTTTCTCGACATTCCAGCGAGATACCCCGACCCATGTGGTTCCTTTGTTCGTCGTTTGGGTTCATTCCGTGAACCGTGCGCCGTCGCGAGTTTTTCCCGCCGACGGTTAACGTTCCGTTTTCCCGATTCGCGACCCATCGAGGCAAGTTAATCTTGCTACATGCTATATACTTTTATAATCTTCATTTTATAATATTATACATTTGAAAATCTTATAGTTTACATATGAAATGTCGTTGAAAAATCGGATATGACAAATCTGAAATTTACTGTACACCTTATCTTATAAAATTCATTATAAATCATAGAAAAATCATTAGGATACGTTCTTTAGTTCGTTACGAAGCTAATTCAGAATACTATAACTCTATGAAATATTTACTTGTAAAATAAATTGTTTAATTAACGTAAAATGCAAATGAACACGTCTCTAAACTGCTGTCCAGGGAAATTCCAGCAGCAAACTTTCAACTTTGAATATTCATAACTTTTTGTAGGGATAACCTGAGATGCTTATACTTATAAAACTGAAAACCTTATTGAATTATCTTTGTTTTGGTATAAGACACGTCTCTTTTGGAGTACGTTTGTTATTTTTAAGCTATTTTACAAATTAGGGTGACGCTGAATTTCTGAACGGAACCTTCTTGTGCATGGTTAATCAATACAGCTTTTATAGTTACTAATCGCTTTGAATATGCTATCCATATTAATATTATTATATAAATATTTATATCACATATTGCTTAGTTGTACATCCCATACTACCATTTTATAGTTTTATAACTCTTCGGATACCCGTTTGCATCCATCGCATTTAAGATAAATATAATTGCATCCATAGATCACATTACTACATAATAATGTGATATTAATACTCCATGTTTAATAAATTGCATCCTAATTAATATTGAAACTATAAATGTAACCCTAATCAATAACTGTGCATCCATATCCTTGAAATTATATCTATTTGCCTATCATATTACATGTTCCAGTTTATTGTTCTAATAGTACTCATGCTTGTTTATTTATACACATGTTTATGATAGTTTGATTATGAGCACCCACATGACATCTTGTGCTTCCTGACATGACCTGTTACACTTCCTACTTGACATGATATGGTACCGTACACTCTTGACATGACATGACACCTTTATACATTACCTGACCTGTTACCTGATCTCATGCCTAATGCCGACAAACCTGACCATTCCCGCTGTCTATCCAGACAGACCTACTTTTACTCGACCTTGTGTTGGCATTAGTCCTTGACTACTGAATACCTGACCTGACATACATAGCTTGGGGGTATGGGGAAATCAAAGGTGAAACCGACTTGTAACTCAACAGTTCGATACTTGTTCTGATCAGTCTTACGGGCTTGGCCAGCTCCGGAGTGTTGATGCTGACATCACTCATCTATCCTACTACCTTTTACTGCTTAGCGGCACGTCTCGGATTCAGCCCCGAGGATCATGACCGTGGTCCCGGGCATGCACGGGATACTATTGAGTTACATCGACGATTCATCAATTGGTTTCAAAGACTATAGAGTAGAAACCTGATAGGACAGTTTAGTCACCATTGCACATTACCCTGCTCTGTTATTTCTTATTACTGCTTTATTCATGTTCATACTTGCATTGCTTATTATCATGTTTACATTATATACTTGATGTCATGACGCGCTGACGTCTGGGTTTTGCATGGCCCAGATTCCGTACCACTGTCGACGACCGAGCAGGAGTACTTCAGCCAGCAGGCTGAACTGTGAGTTCTTTAGGGTTTAGTTTATTTATTTTCATTTCATTTCCAGATGTGAGCCCGCTTTATGGGACGTATCGTTTATTCATTGTTTTGGATCATTAGCTTCCGCACTTATTGTTTATTGATTCTTGTTATTATGGATTTGGACATGTATTAGATTAGCTTATTATCTTGTTCTTGATATCCTTACAACCGTAATGTGACTGTGGATGGATACTTCCTACCCACAGGTAGCATGGTTGGCTATGTCACGTGCCCAATCTTGCGTACTCTGGGAAGCGGGGCGTGACATGGTTCTTTTGGTATCAGAGCCATAGGTTAATTGGGTTGATTCTTTGTAGTTGGGTATTGCACCCGATACACGAATCAGGATACCCGTGATTAGGAAACATGTCCTGCCACTTTGACCGTTTTACCATCCTTGAATCATTCTTCCGGATCATGTCGACATGCAAACTTACTTTGCATTGTCAACTCGAAAACCTAACTTTTTGTTATCTCTAGGACTTAGGCGACTTGGGTGGAGTTAAGTAATTGCGGCTATGATACCGCGGCATAGCTACAATGCGGTACTCTATTTAAGTATCTTGGAGTTCTAGCCTTGATCCACATTCAGAATCTATCATCATGCTAATGTTGGGTGTTTTGAGTTCAGGATTATGACAGGTAAGAAGTTGAAGACGTACCAGAGGCGTGTGAATGAAGCCGCCATGCTTGGAGTGATAAGAGAAATGCTGGAAATCAAAGAAACAGACCGAGCTGATCCAGCAGCAAGCGGACTTGTTTCAGGAAGGTTTGCAGATCGTTCAGCAGTCTGTAAACGATGTTGGAACTAGACCAGTTGACCGAGTAAGGGCCGTAGCAGATTTCAGACTTTTGGATCCGTCTACTTTCACTTTTCTGGAGGAGCCGTTGCCAGCCGAGCCGTGGCTAGCGACACGGAGAATTTGCTGATTGCGACACAGATTCCAGAGGACAAAGGAGTTGATGTGGTGCGCATTCAGTTAGTGGATTACGCCCGAGAGTGACGGCTTGTGGAGGAGACCCGCTTGCCCAAGCCGATCAGTTGGGCGAAGTTTTTCTAAGAACCCCCTGGAGAAGTTCTTCCCGCAGACTGCGCGGAGGAAAGGGAAGAAATTTATCGGACTAAGGCAGAATGGAGCAACCGTGGACGTGCATGCAGCGGAGTGGACGAGACTCAGTAGTCTCGCTGGACCTTTCGCGGCCAACGATGCAGACAGCAGTTGCGGTAAGGAAGCAGTTCTGTCGGGCCAGTCGAGTTTAGGGCTAGGCCGACAAACAGTGTTCTTGCGACTATGGAAGTGAATAGTAATGAAGAGCCGGCAGTTGTTCGCGACTTTATGGATGTGTTTGCAGATATTTCGGGCTTACCGCCAAAACGAGATGTGGAGTTCGCGATTGACCTTATTCCTGGTGCAGCGCCAGTATCAAAATCTTATTATCCGATGGCACCGGTGGAATTGGAAGAAGTTAAGAAACAAGTTGGTGAATTACTCGAGAAGGGATGGATTCGAAGCAGCAACTCACCTTGGGGAGCTCCAGTTCTTTTAGTAAAGAAGAAGGATGGCACGAGAAGGATGTGCATGGATTATCGAGAATTGAACCGGGTGACTATTAAGAACAAGTACCCGATCCCTCGCATCGGAGAGCTTTTTGAGCAGCTTAGTGGCGCGAGGGTGTTCTCGAAATTGGATTTGCGATCGGGATATCATCAGGTCCGAGTGAAAGCAGAAGGCATTTGCAAGACGGCGTTTCGAACTCGATATGGACATTTCGAGTATCTAGTGACGCCCTTCGGAGTGACTAATGCGCCGGCAATATTCATGGATTTGATGAACAGGATCTTTTCACCGTTCTTGGACCAGTTTATTGTGGTATTCATTGACGATATTCTGGTGTACTCGAGGAGTCCGGAGGAGCATGCTGAGCACTTAAGGATCGCACCGCAAACGCTGAGACAAGAGAAATTATTTGCGAAGATGAGTAAGTGTGAATTCTGGCTGGAAGAAGTGAAGTTTCTGGGGCATGTCGTGTCGGGCGATGGAATCGCCGTCGATCCCGAAAAGATTGCAGCAGTTCGAGACTGGCCTATTCCAAAGAATGTTGCAGAGATAAGGAGTTTTCTTGGACTCGCCGGATACTACAGAAGATTTGTGGAGAACTTCGCTCGCGTAGCTGAGCCGTTGACCAAGCTCACACGAAAGGAGGTACCGTTTGTTTGGACGGATGGATATGCATTGGCCTTTGAGATGTTGAAGCAGAAGTTGATAACCGCCCCTATCCTAACCGTACCGGATGATTCAGGAGGACTGGTGATTCACAGCGACGCATCTGGAAAAGGATTGGGATGTGTTTTAATGCAGAATGGGAAAGTCGTCGCTTACGCATCGAGACAACTGAAGACTCATGAGAAGAACTATCCGACTCATGACTTAGAGCTTACAGCCGTGATCTTCGCCCTGAAGATTTGGAAACACTACCTTCTGGGCGAGAGAGTTGAAGTCTTTACGGATCACAAGAGTTTGAAATATGTGTTCACTCAGAAGGAATTGAACATGAGGCAACGCAGATGGTTGGAGCTGATGGCCGACTACGACCTTGATCTTAAGTACCATCCGGGAAAAGTTAACGTCGTGCCAGATGCGCTAAGTCGGTTACCGGCAATTCAGGTATTGACTGCACAGAGAGAGATCATTACGGATTTTCGGAGATTCGACTTGGAGGTTGTGCTACCCCATGCTACAGGACAGTTGATGCAGTTGCAAGTACAGTCGTCCTTAGTTGAGAAGATTAAAGCGACACAATCGCAGGATCCTAGACTGCAAAGGTTTCGAAAGCAGGTTGAAGCCGGACTACGAACAGATTTATTGATCCACGAAGATGGTTCGTTGAGGTATGGTAGCCGTGTGTGTGGGCCAAAAGGGGATGTGCGTGAAGAGCTTATGAAGGAGGCACACAATTCAGTTTACTCTGTACATCCAGGAGGGACAAAGATGTACCAAGATATTCGACAGCATTTCTGGTGGGAAGGCATGAAACGGGAGATTGCTCGCTTCGTGGCTAAGTGCTTGGTATGTCAGCAAGTCAAGGCTGAACACCAAATGGTTGCTGGTTTATTGCAACCATTTCCGATTCCTCAGTGGAAGTGGGAACATATAACCATGGATTTCGTGACGGCTTTACCGCGGAGTCCAAAAGGCAACAATGCAGTATGGGTGATTGTTGATCGGTTGACCAAGGCAGCTCACTTTATTCCTTTTCGGGTTGGTCAATCAATAGAGACTTTGGCAGAGCGGTACATGCAGGAGATCATAAGATTGCATGGAGTACCGGTGAGCATCGTGTCCGATCGGGACACTCGGTTCTTATCACACTTCTGGAGGAGTTTACAGGAAAGTTTGGGGACGCGATTGAAGTTTAGCACAGCTTATCATCCTCAAACTGATGGTCAGTCGGAGAGAACGATCCAAACTCTTGATGATATGTTGAGAGCATGCATGTTGGACTTCAAGGGTTCGTGGGAGGATCATCTACACTTGGTGGAGTTTTCTTACAACAACAGTTTTCAGGCAACTACCCAGATGGCTCCGTTTGAAGCTTTGTATGGTCGTAAATGTCGTTCACCTATTTGTTGGGATGATGTCGGTGAACGAAAATTGTTGGGACCAGATTTGGTGATGCAGACAGTTGAGAAGGTTAACACTATCAGAAATCATATGAAGGCAGCACAAGACAGACAGAAGAGTTGGGCTGACACATCGAGAAGACCTCTAGAATTCACCGTGGGTGATTTGGTGTTCTTGAAGATATCACCGACTAGAGGGGTGATTCGTTTTGGAAGGCGAGGAAAGCTCAGTCCTCGGTTCGTTGGACCCTTGAGATCGTGGAGCGTGTTGGTGAGGTAGCATATCGTTTGGCGTTACCACAGTCCTTGGCAAATGTGCATGATATGTTTCACGTATCTCAACTCCGTAAGTATGTTCGAGATGAAACACACGTTTTGGATCATTCGGAGCTAACAGTACGAGAAGACTTGACTTTTGAGGAGCGACCAGTTGAAATCAAGGATCGAAGAGAAAAGGTTCTTAAGAACAAGGTTATCCCCCTTGTGCTAGTCTCTTGGGGTAATCGATCGCATGGAGAATCCACTTGGGAGCGAGAAGACGAGATCCGGCAGAAGTTTCCTCACCTTTTCCTGTAGTTATCTATCTTGAATTCTTGGAATTTCGAGGACGAAATTCTTTTTGTAGTTGGGTATGATGTAACACCCGAGCCCAATAATACTATTTCTGTTACTGGTTGAGTGTTTGGCATTGCTCATTTTATTTATCTTGCTTGTTTGGTTCTTATTGCACAATTTTAACCGGCTAAGTCATTCTGCATATAACAAATTTTAGCACCTAAAATAAAATTGAAAATATTCTTCTTGGCCTACTTGACACCCTTAGCCTCGTGGTAGCGTCCGTGCATTGTATTCTCGTCCCGTTCAGTGAAACGGGCGAGTTTGGATGGCTACGTGCACGTGCGTGTGTCCGTTTTGGGAGTATGCTTTTTAATCATAAAACATTTCATTTTAAAATTTGGAACCCGCCTAAAATCCTATTATTTGAATTTCGAATTTTTGGACCCAACCCGGGCGCAATTTGGAAATGTTTCATTTGGCGCCAAAATCCTAAATTTTAATATTATTAAAACCATCGCATATATTTTTCTAACTTACCTGATATCTTACTGTTCATTACCTATCTTTTAAATCTTTAAGTTAACCATATAATATTTTTACAATCTTTATATCCTTCTTAATTTATTCTCTCAGCCAATCGCAACCTCCCCTTTAACCCCGTGGGCCCCACTTTCTCTCTCTCTCTCTCTCCACTTTTTCCTCTCTCTCCCTCTCCCTCATATATTCTCTCGTACTTCTCTTTATCATTTTTCTCTTCTTGCTTCATGTTTCGTTTCTCATTTCTTTTAACTGCTCTTTTGTTGCCGGAATTCCGTCGTGCCGGTGACGTTTCTCGACATTCCAGCGAGATACCCCGACCCATGTGGTTCCTTTGTTCGTCGTTTGGGTTCATTCCGTGAACCGTGCGCCGTCGCGAGTTTTTCCCGCCGACGGTTAACGTTCCGTTTTCCCGATTCGCGACCCATCGAGGCAAGTTAATCTTGCTACATGCTATATACTTTTATAATCTTCATTTTATAATATTATACATTTGAAAATCTTATAGTTTACATATGAAATGTCGTTGAAAAATCGGATATGACAAATCTGAAATTTACTGTACACCTTATCTTATAAAATTCATTATAAATCATAGAAAAATCATTAGGATACGTTCTTTAGTTCGTTACGAAGCTAATTCAGAATACTATAACTCTATGAAATATTTACTTGTAAAATAAATTGTTTAATTAACGTAAAATGCAAATGAACACGTCTCTAAACTGCTGTCCAGGGAAATTCCAGCAGCAAACTTTCAACTTTGAATATTCATAACTTTTTGTAGGGATAACCTGAGATGCTTATACTTATAAAACTGAAAACCTTATTGAATTATCTTTGTTTTGGTATAAGACACGTCTCTTTTGGAGTACGTTTGTTATTTTTAAGCTATTTTACAAATTAGGGTGACGCTGAATTTCTGAACGGAACCTTCTTGTGCATGGTTAATCAATACAGCTTTTATAGTTACTAATCGCTTTGAATATGCTATCCATATTAATATTATTATATAAATATTTATATCACATATTGCTTAGTTGTACATCCCACACTACCATTTTATAGTTTTATAACTCTTCGGATACCCGTTTGCATCCATCGCATTTAAGATAAATATAATTGCATCCATAGATCACATTACTACATAATAATGTGATATTAATACTCCATGTTTAATAAATTGCATCCTAATTAATATTGAAACTATAAATGTAACCCTAATCAATAACTGTGCATCCATATCCTTGAAATTATATCTATTTGCCTATCATATTACATGTTCCAGTTTATTGTTCTAATAGTACTCATGCTTGTTTATTTATACACATGTTTATGATAGTTTGATTATGAGCACCCACATGACATCTTGTGCTTCCTGACATGACCTGTTACACTTCCTACTTGACATGATATGGTACCGTACACTCTTGACATGACATGACACCTTTATACATTACCTGACCTGTTACCTGATCTCATGCCTAATGCCGACAAACCTGACCATTCCCGCTGTCTATCCAGACAGACCTACTTTTACTCGACCTTGTGTTGGCATTAGTCCTTGACTACTGAATACCTGACCTGACATACATAGCTTGGGGGTATGGGGAAATCAAAGGTGAAACCGACTTGTAACTCAACAGTTCGATACTTGTTCTGATCAGTCTTACGGGCTTGGCCAGCTCCGGAGTGTTGATGCTGACATCACTCATCTATCCTACTACCTTTTACTGCTTAGCGGCACGTCTCGGATTCAGCCCCGAGGATCATGACCGTGGTCCCGGGCATGCACGGGATACTATTGAGTTACATCGACGATTCATCAATTGGTTTCAAAGACTATAGAGTAGAAACCTGATAGGACAGTTTAGTCACCATTGCACATTACCCTGCTCTGTTATTTCTTATTACTGCTTTATTCATGTTCATACTTGCATTGCTTATTATCATGTTTACATTATATACTTGATGTCATGACGCGCTGACGTCTGGGTTTTGCATGGCCCAGATTCCGTACCACTGTCGACGACCGAGCAGGAGTACTTCAGCCAGCAGGCTGAACTGTGAGTTCTTTAGGGTTTAGTTTATTTATTTTCATTTCATTTCCAGATGTGAGCCCGCTTTATGGGACGTATCGTTTATTCATTGTTTTGGATCATTAGCTTCCGCACTTATTGTTTATTGATTCTTGTTATTATGGATTTGGACATGTATTAGATTAGCTTATTATCTTGTTCTTGATATCCTTACAACCGTAATGTGACTGTGGATGGATACTTCCTACCCACAGGTAGCATGGTTGGCTATGTCACGTGCCCAATCTTGCGTACTCTGGGAAGCGGGGCGTGACAATGACCTTCTTATTGACTGGATCAAACAGCTTGTAGCCTTTGGTTCTTAGATTATAACCGATAAAAATCAACCGAGAACTTCGGTCATCAAGTTTTACTCTCTTTTGTTCGGGGACATGAGCATATGCTATGCTCCCGAAAACTTTAAAGTGACTTACATTCGGCTTATAACCATGCCACATCTCCTGCGGTGTTACATTTTGTAGACTCTGGGTTGGGCATCGGTTTAGAATGTACACAGCACATGTAACCGCTTCTGCCCAAAATTCTTTCGGCATATTTTTACTACTCAACATACATCTCACCATGTCTAATATGGTTCTATTTTTTCGTTCGGCCACTCCATTTTGTTGTGGTGAATAGGAGGCCGTTAAGAAATGCCGAATCCCATTTTCTTTGCAAAAATTTTCAAACTCATTTGAAGTGCATTCTCCACCTCGGTCTGACCTGACCGATTTCAAATAAAACCCACTTTCTTTTTCCACATTCATTTTGAATCTTTTAAAATTTTCAAAAACTTCCGATTTATTTTTTAGAAAATATACCCATGTTTTCCTTGTGAAATCATCAATAAATGTTAGAATGTACCTTTTTCCACCAAATGAATTTGGAGTAATTGGTCCACATACATCGGTGTGGACAAGTTGTAATGGCTCCTTAGCTTTAAACTCGGCTTCTTTTGGAAAACTTGCTCGGTGATGTTTACCAAGTAAACACCCTTCACATAACTCTTTCGGTTCATTCATAATCGGCAAACCTTTGACCATGTTCTTCCTCGCCAACAAGTTTAGTCCGCCGAAATTGAGATGTCCATACCTCATATGCCATAACCGAGCCGAATATTTCACCGATGATTTTAGACACTTTGCTTCACCATATTTGATATCCAATAGAAATAGCCGATTCTTCGTCATCTGCACTTTTGCTATCAACTTCATTCGGTTATCTCTTAAGAAAAGAGTTCGATCCTTTAAATGAATATCGAAATTCTTTTCTAAGAGTTGTCCCAAACTCAAGATGTTGTTTTTCATATTCGGCACATAATACACATTTTCGATATATTTTTGTGATCCATCTTTCAGTCGAATTAAAATTTTACCTTTGCCTTTTACTGGTACCTTCGAACAGTCACCGAATGTGACTTGGCCACTCACCGATTCGTCCAAGTCTACGAACATGTTTCGCTTGCCACACATATGATTACTTGCACCAGTATCGAGATACCAAGTGTCGGCACTTTCTTCGTCACCTTTAAAAGCCAGCAGAAGTACATCGTCATTGTAATCTTCTTTCTCCACAAAGTTTGATTTTTCCTCGACTGTTTTTCCCCAACAGTCTGCTGCGTAGTGACTGAATTTCTTGCAATTATAGCATTGAACATTCGGTCTCCCTCTTCCACCTGTCGATCGTCCTCGGCCTCGACCTCGGCCGAAATTTTGGCTTTGGCTTCTATCGTCATTGTTTTGACCTCCTCGACCACCTTGTCCTCGACCGAATTGACCTCGGCCACGGCCTCTTCCTCGGCCGCGTGTATTTCCTCGATTTCGGTCATTTTGACCATTTTCAACCGAATCACCTTTCAAATTAACTTGTGTTTGTAGTAATTTTTCAATCGGTTCTTGCTTTTTCACGAACCGTTCTTCGTGGGCTTTTAGTGAACCCATCAACTCATCTATCGTCATTTCTTCAAGATTCTTTGACTCTTCAATTGAACACACAATGAAGTCAAATTTCGGTGGTAGTGACCGAAGAATTTTCTCTATCACCCTTACATCCTCCATTTTTTCTCCGTTCCTCTTCATTTGGTTGACCACCGTAAGCACTCGGGCATTATAGTCAGTCACCGATTCATTCTCCTCCATTTTTAACAATTCAAACTCCCTCCTTAGTGATTGTAAGCGTACCTTTTTAACCTTCTCGACTCCTTGGAAGGTTTTCTCAAGTATCTCCCACTGTTGCTTTGCATTAGTGGCAGCCGAAATCTTCTCGAAAGTCGAATCATCGACACCTTGCTCGATAAAGTATCTTGCGGTACAATCTTTCTCGAATAATTTTTCGTGGGTCGTTCTCTGAGCTGCCGTCAGTGCAGCTTCATCTTGAGGCCGATCATAGCCTCGGACCACCACATCCCAAGCGCCTACTGCTCCCAAAACAGTCTTTATTTTGATGCTCCAATTTTCATAGTTATCTTTGGTGAGGCGTGGGGCGTTGTACGAGAGTGTTGTCTTCGACATTTTCTTCGAACCTTGCTCTGATACCACTTTGTTAGGATCTTCACAACTTTATGTTCGGTCTACGATGTAGCCGAATGTGTTTGGAGGAGAGAATGGATAGAGAATGGAGAAAGTATCAATAAACTATTCTTATATTTTCCTTGCTCTTTTAAAAACTTTACAAAACATCTCTTTATATAGGAGTTTACATGCCCCTTCATTATGACTCTTCATAATACCAATTGATTACAATAACCGTTACATATCTTTTCATTAAACCTATTCATGAATTGGTATCCCTTCCTTTTATAACCGATGTCTCTTCAATTCTTTGTAACCGAAAACAAGTTTAATTTCTAACAGTGCCAGCCTAGCGGCAAAGCCTCCTTGCAATTTGAGCAAAGCTTAAACCCCCGCCTGCATTAGGTTACGATCTACTATTTAGAAAAAGAAGAATGGGCTTAGATATCAAGATATTTAAATTATAGATGAATATGTCTCTAAAACTTACTCTCATGTATATGAATGAAGATAACTAAAAATTACAACAGTTATAGAATATTAAAATATGAAATAATTATATAAAAAAAGCTCATAAAGAAACTTCACTCTGTTGCAAAAAAGGAACAAACTATATAGTTTTAACAAAATGCAAAAACCGCACACAAAAGTCCCAATTTTTTTATGCCCGTTTCAAATAATCAACCAGAGAACTACAACAAGAAATTTAAAACCATCCAAACAATTGAATTTTGCAAATGAGGGGGTAATCCTAATTGAAGAAAGAGGGAAGTGAAATATATAAGGCTTATTTCTTGAAAACACCCACATGGTTTGGCCTAATTCTCAGAAACCTACTTGAGCTTTTTCCCATATCCAATAACCCTGTACTTTAATTTTGTTACCTACTTGACCCTCCTGCTATTAACTCTAATCAAAAGACATATCTACCCTTTCCAAAATGAAATAATACTTGCGGTTTTTTTCTTTTGGAGAAACATAAACTCGCGCCCAACTTGAGCAAGGGCATTGGCACCGGAGTCGAAGATAGAGGCATTGATCGGAGCTAGGGCATCGGCTCCAGGGTCCAAGATAGAAGTGTTGATGTTTTTCGATCCCTGTCCCAATTTTGTTTTCGTTTTAGTTGTAGATGTTTTTTTGTATAGGTATTGTATGTAACCATATTTTGTTTTCTGTTTTGAGTAATACTACATTATTAAATTTTCCCACTTTTGCTTATATTACCGCAAGCGCCTTGCTCGGTACCCGTATTTGGCGGAGTAGGCGAACGTACTCGTGAAGGAAATGATCTCTACATGGAAATGAAAGAAACCGGGATGATTAATGAAAAAAAATATTGCAGAATAAAAAATAGCTCTAGTTTATGGTTAAATGAATGAACCGTCTGGAGCCCGTATGAGAGTTGGTTTGACTGCACTAACCATGGCAGAATATTTACGGGATGTTAATGAACAAGACGTGCTTCTATTCATCGACAATATCTTTCGTTTCGTCCAAGCGGGGTCAGGAAAGTAGGTTTTTTCGCTATGGGCCTAGCAAAAGAAAAAGAGATGTTACAATAAAATTCAACCCAATTCAAACAAGCACTTAATCAAGCACTTGGTGCCTTAAACACAAAGAAAACTCACATCCTCCTACTTCAAACAGGCGTTTCATCCCCGGCTCATACAGGCATCCCTTCAAATATTTGGTAACATAAACACAAAACAAGCTTACATCCATATATAACATAGATCGAATAATAGTCATAAAGAAACTTTACATTGTTAACAAACTTAAAATTATAAACCATAACCCGCCTTCATTCCTAACATATATCCAACAACAGTCGCAAAAAGCTTACGCTGTAAATTTCACTTCCAAATTAACACAATAATTACATACGGAAAAATCAAGATGACAACCAAGATTATCAAAATCCTAAGCAAAGCTACTTGATCTTGACCAATGCCTAGGCCCACACTTGCTGCTCCAATCCCACAACCACAACCATAACCACAACCTCAACCTCAACCTTCTCATATCAGGATCCATCATAAAAAATTAGGCTCCATGCACGATGATTGCTGTTAGAGCTCTCCAAGCCGAGTTCGTGGACTTACGCCATGAATTCGCCATTCATTGAACCTGCTCTACAATGGAAAACCCATGAAAACAATAGATGAAACCTAGAGAAGAAGAAATGGGGCTGGTTGCAGTTGTTTGTTTTGGGGAAGAATGGATAATGAAGGGCGGTGGTGGAAGAATTTTTTTTAACAAGGGCCACCTGCATGACACGTGATCAATTTTCGGTTGTCAAGACGCAAGGGTAATTAGGGGAAAAATATTCTGGGCAAGGGCTTGTAGAGTACATGCCCGTGTAGAGAAAATAATTTTTCCTTATTAGACAAGAGAAAAAGCTCAGGTTGTTTTTGGAGAATTAAAGCAAATCACTTGGGTGTTTTCAATAAATAAGCCAAAATATAATGAGCCTTAAAGAGAATCAAGCAAATATCAGTACTTTGTTGCTAGGGTTTTGGTTTGATTTTTCCCCCTAATTAACCCTACTAAATAAATTAATTCTAGATGACCCCAGGACGAAAATAATTCCCAGAATGACTTTAGGGGGCCACGTCGGAAGAAAAGAGTGGACTTGGGTTGGTTGCCACGTCAGAAGGAAAACGCTAGTTGGAATAGCGTTTTCTTCCAATTGAAAATGCTACTTGTCATAGCGTTTTCCGACCCCAGAAACACAGAGAAGAAAGAACACAGACACAAAAACTTAAGAAATTTGCTCATGGTCCCTTGAGGGAAAACGCTACTTGTGATAACGTTTTTCCTTGAGAGGGAAAACACTATCACAAGTAGCATTTTTCATTAAGGGAAAACGCTACATGTAGTAGTGTTTTCCCTCTGCTCCCCCATTGTTCCTAACTCACTGCTGCTGCTCCTTGAATCCGGAGTGCACAAAAATTTTGGTTTTCGACAATTGAAATAGAATTTAGATTCAAAATTTTTTGTTTCCGTAGTTTATGATGAATTTTAGTAGCGGATAAATTCTGAAATAAAATGGATAACATTTCCTTTATAAATATTGATATATTTCCATAAATACAAAATAATCTCCACTCCAGAATAGTACAAGCCACACATGGCTCAAAAAAATCTCATCTTGAAGGGTGGTACTATATAATAGAAAATATATCACATAAAATATAAACACACAAGCACACAAACTAGAAAGTAACAAAATATATTCTGGATGCTACAAAGTTCATAAATAATACATCATTCGTCACATAAAATTGTAGTATTGCCTCTTCTTCTTCTTCTTCTTCTATGGGGCTTGCTGCGATGGTCCTGCTACGTCGTCATCTGGGGGTTGCTGCGATGGTCCTGCTATGCCACATTGAGTCATCTGAGTCAACTGTGATGCAGGAATGAAATCAAGACCGCGCTCCACTGCCACCGCCTCATCCGCCTCATACTCGCGTCTTCGGTAGGGAACACTGGACCTTGCATGATCATCGGATCGATATGTACGACTCTACTGGTCATGGACGGTACCTGCTACCATTGCCTCAAATCTGCGACCCTCACCCGCCTCATGCATCATGCCTCGACAATGTCCAATTGTAGCATGCACGAATTGTTTCAACGCATCCGTCGCATCACTCCGTATAGTCCTCACCGCCATATGTACAAGCCTCCATATGTGGCCGACCTTAAAAAACAACATACATTTTAGTATAAACATTTTATAAAACTTACAGGATGATGATCCAACATTAAAAAACAACTAAAACAACATACCATCTTAACTTTCGAAGGAGCTGTGGGCTGAAACATATGGACATCTCCACCAATGACATATCGCTGATCGGGCGTGACAACATACAATCGAGTCTTCGGGATATACCAACTCATATACTCGATACGGCGTGTAGGATCATACACTGGGGTGTCTCCTTCAATGACGAGTGCAAATTTGTTGAAGTGCCACATGTGCACGTGTGGCATATGCCTGTGTCTCCAGTTATCCTTGGCCTTGCCCCGCGTATCTATCTTATGCAACGCAGCGTCAAAAACTCGGTCTAGTGGGACCCTTGGTGCAAACCGAACTGGCGCAGTACTTTATCCGGATAGTAGTACTCGAAAAACATGAAGTTTATGAGTGGCGCTGTGGTCAACCATAGCAAGTGGTGGGGATGAGACATGCACAGAGGGGGTAGAAGCACGACATGCTCATCTGTGTAAGGCTGCCACGTCACAAACTCGTCTTGTATCGTGTTCAGCTCATTCCTGTATAAGCCAAGGCACGCATGAGGGTTCCTCCTCCATGTTAGCCGACCTGCCCACTGAACACCTAGAGGAGAACTCTGATCCTCAGGACCATCGATGATCCACCTATCCAAGAGATGTGTGATTTTGGGGCGTTCAACGTGTAATCTCTCCCATGCCCATATCTATAGAAATATATAACATCCGGTCATTTGCGTCGTGCCATGCGATGCACGACACAAACCACGATATAAACATGCCAAGATCGCGCTACTCCAGCTAAATGATTCCGCTGCATCTCTGGTCAGATCGGCGATCAATGGTAGATACAACAGCAACACCATATCTCCGGATGAATTTGGGAATATGACACCCCCTGAACAAAGTCAAAATATACGCACGAGCGTAACACTCTATCTGATACGGATCGAAGTCCTCGGTGATGGTATCATGAAATTGATCATGTAACCATGAAAGCCGTAAACGTGAACCCCGAAGTTGACCCGCTGGCGGCACAACTCCCAAAAGCTAATCGCATAATGTCGGCCGATCATAAACTGACGTACCAATCACTGTCATACCGTCCACTAGAACACCCAATAGTACACTGGCATCATGTAGTGTGGGGTCATCTCACCAACCAAAAATAAAATGTGTGTGTCTCGGGCCTCCATCGCTCTATCAATACTGTGAGTAGAGCATGATCCAACTGCATACTGCCAATGAGTCCGAATCTATACAATCCACACTCAATAAGTATATCGGCTATCTGTGGTATCATTGGCAAGTAATCGCGGCTGCTGAACTCTATGTCGGATACCGCCTCATCGTTCTACACGTCCTCCGATCTATGCCCTGTCTGTAAGGTCAAGAGTGTTGGTATCTGAGGGCCCGGATATGTAATATCATAATCTCGTGTCTCATTCTAATCATCACGACGACCTTGGTCACCGGGAGATCGGCCACCACGTGCTTGTACCATCGTACAAACCTATAAAGTAGAAAACAATAAGATATTAGAATATGACAAGCGATAAGAGACAAAAAGGTAGAGAATCACGACAATATACATGACAATATCCATGATAATAAAAAAGAAAAAGCAATGTTATAATATCCATCATAACAGAAAAGTAAAGTAATGCTACAATATCCAAGATAACAACACAATCTCTAAAGTCATCCCAATTACTAAAACTTTCATACAAATATTCATTCTACCTCAATACTTATAATAATTCCTATCAACTCAAACATCCTTATTACATTGCTCCACGACCATTCATTGACACGACGAACCCGCTTCATCACGTAGTGGACACTTACGACTGTTGTGTCTCTCCTGATGACATTTCTTACACCGGTATTGACTGAATGTTCTATCTTGCCTCACATCCATGTCATTTTGAATATGTGTCGACGGAGGTCGTCCTTTCTTGCATCTTTGCATAGACTCGTCGGGAACAACATGTGCACCGGTATAGGTGCACCGGTACTCCTTATCAGAGATCGGGAAAAAATTAAGTGCCCCAGTGGAGACCAACCGATCTACGGAACAGTGTGGGTCGATGAATTTCACGCCCCGCTTCTCAGTTGACGGAAACGATGACATGGCAAGCCCGCAACATATTTATTCAGAGAAGGTCATTCCCTAAATAAATATACTAAGTATATTGAAATAATAAAACTCAATGCAAAAATAAATGGAGACTGTAAAATTTTTCAACAAACATTTTTATTTACATTCAACTTGAAATATATATACAGGTACATGAGTTTCAACTGGACAGTATATACAATAAAAGAAAATGCCTAATGTTTCCCCAACAAAAGAGCAAAGCTCTGTTCAAAATTAATAAGGCAGCGCCTCACGTGCCTTCCACAAGGGCGCCATCGTCGATATGATCAAATCCTATGGTGGCGCTTCGCGTGCTCCTTACGTGGGCACCAGTGTGAAAAGCATAAAAGAATCTATTAGATTAAATAAGAATTAAAACTCTCATATAGCGCCGCATGTGCTCCACGCCGGCGCCAGTGTGCAAAGCACAGAATGCCCACCCTAAGGACCAAATTCTTAAGTGGCGCTCACGTGAGGAACACGTGAGCGCCGGCGCCCAGGTAGAATTAAATTCTAATCTCTATTAAAAAGAGCCGTTGGATCAAAGATCCAACGGAGATGATAAATCATCAAGATACATAATTAAATTTTGTTGGGGAGAAAACATTCCCTAAATCTTTCTAAAATAAGAAAGATACTTTCAGTTGGATCATAAAATAAAATTCTATGCCCTCTGTAAAACAGAGAACCCTCGGATTGAAAATCCAATGGTGATTAAAAATCACCATTTTATAGAGTAAAGCTCCGCATATGAAAAATATTTCCCCAATCTTGTTAAAAATAAGAAAATATGTTCTGTAAAAACAGATCTCTTGGATCAAAGATTCAATGGTGGGTAAAATTCCCCAAATAAATTAAGATCTCTTAATGAGAGATTTCTTCAAAACTAATTAACAAACTTGCCTCCACTATATAAAGGACCGAAGACTTCAAGTCTGATAAAGAGGAAACCCCATAAGCTTCCAAAAACAAAAACAGAAATCTTCAAAAAAGAACAGAGAATTAAATTCTCAAGAAAGAAAATCTCCCTCCTTAAAAACTCTAGGTAAACGAAAAAATATATAGAGATAAAAACATCTCATTTACAGATCTAAAGGGTTTAACCTTTCTCAAAGAATTTAGTTCTTTCTCTGGATCTGAGATTCACAAGACAAGTCTCCCACAAGTGGAGAATTTAATTCTCATCGGGAGGAACTTGTTCTTGAGAAACAAAGATTCAGAAAAGAACTAGGAATTGAATTCCTCAAAACAAAGCATATAAGAGAAACCTAGTTCTCGTAAAAGAACTTGGTTCTTAAAAATGAAGCTTGATCCTAGATCTACAAAACAAAGATCTTATTGATCATTAATGGCAAAAATGCTATCAGCAGAGGAGAAAAAATCCCAGCGCCGCATGTGTTCCTCACGTGGGCGCCACAGAAGGGAAGAGTGCTTAGCACTCACTGGGCAGCGCTCAGCGCCGCACGTGTTCCTTACGTGGGCGCCATAGAAGAGAAGAGCGCTTAGCACTCACTGGGCAGCGCCCAGCCCTGCACGTGTTCCTCACGTGGGCGCCATAGAAGAGAAGAGTGCTTAGCACTCACTAGGCAGCGCCCAGCGCCTCACTTGTGTGCCGCAAAAGAAAAAAAGAGTGCTTAGCACTCCACATACAGTCCAAAACGGCTGAGTGTTCAACACTCATTGGCAGCGCCCAGCGCCTCACGTGCTCCTCACGTGGATGCCATAATGAGTGCCTGGCACTCCATATAAAGACAAAAGGAGTAAAATGTTCAACACTTATTGGGCAATCCCCATGACTGAAAGCTCCACATGATCATATGTGGGCGTCAGAACACATATAAGTGCTCAACACTTTCTGCATAAAAAAGGGGGATTAATTAAACAGAGCCCAAACAAGTGCTTAGCACTTTTTCAGAAAAGAGGGAAAACTAAGTAGACTAAAGCCCAAATTGGTTAAGTTTCTAAAGTCTTGCAAATGAGTCTAAATGTTCTGTTGCTGAGTTTTAAATAAAGAAGATCCTAAAATATCGTTAAGTGGATCTTAGTCTCAAATTGGACTAACGTATCCTTAACAAAAATGTTTAAGGCCACAATAACCCCCTTTTCCTCTCAAATACGGGTTTGGTTCAAGGGTACATCTTTTCATACCTCTGATATATGTCGTTGTAATTCCTCAACGTCTTTAGAGAGATGGCGGGTCCCGACAACCAACAGCTCCTCTTATGCACTTCCAAATTAACGTGCACACCTCAAATCGGATCGCACCCCAAATTGGGTGCATTCCATATCACCATTATTCGCTTCGTCACGTAACAAATACATGTGTGTGCAAGATGGATAATGGACCGAAATGCCCCTAAACTAATATTCGCCTTTAAAATGGCGAAACTGGACCAAAACGTCCTTAAACTAAAATAATAGCGTCCAAACACTTTGTTGTTGGATCCTAAATAAAAATGATCCTGAAACCTCGTTAAGTGGATCTTAGTCTCAAATTGGACTAATGTATCCTTAACAAAAACAAATCGAGCCCCAAATGCTCACATACATTTAAGTCGATCTTAATCTCAAAATAGATTAAC
The DNA here is from genome assembly GCA_030015575.1 of Agapanthus africanus. NCBI lineage: Eukaryota > Viridiplantae > Streptophyta > Magnoliopsida > Asparagales > Amaryllidaceae > Agapanthus > Agapanthus africanus. Next base: position 827,723,192 of record JASDDO010000022.1, on the reverse strand, counting down.
GGTCCTTAAATAAAAACCCTAAATCTAAGATATACGGATTTGGACTAATCCACGCCCTATGGGCGAAAACATAAATTAGTCTCCGTATACAATCCACGGGCAATATAAACAAACAAAAACATACACGACATGAAGTGAACTTCCGGAGCAGGAGAAAGTAGTTATCACGATGCTGTAACGTAATTAACTGTAGGGGCTTGCGCCTGTAGGGAAGTGTAGGGTTCCTAGGCACCCTAATGAGGTCTCACAAGGCATCAACCATGCCAATTTCAAATTTTACGGTGCCTACAAACCCTAAACTACGGATCGTCGGCTAGATGTCTAGGCGAAAAACTAACTAGTTAACACTTAACTAAAAGTTTAACTGAAATACAACCTTTGTAGATCCGGTGCTCCACCTCCATAGCTCCGCAACGAGGTCCTCTCCGCTGTCCAAATCAAATCCGGGCTCTAGCGTTGGCTTCGTCGGAGAATGGGCAAGCTAGGTCGTCGATGTCCATGCCGAAGATGATCTACGTTGAGGCATCGCTAGATCAAGCTCCACCTTCACCAAACCATGATGACTTGTGAAGGAAACACACTCTACTACTTGGCAAGAGGTAGAGGATGAAGAAATAGGAAGTGGGTAGACTTTAGAATTGGATTTCTCACTTGTTTTCATCAATCACCATTGATGAAGTGAACTTTCTTCATGTGAAGAAGATGAAGAAGAAGAAGAAAGAAATATATGATAAGTTATTTAAAAAGAAAAAGTAAATCAATACTTATCATACATTCAACCTTAGTTAAGTGTAGAGAAAAGACCATGGTTAATGGAATGGTTAGGGTTAAGGATATGAACAAAATGGTCACTAGGTCAAAGTCTTCAAGAAGCTTCAATATGAAACAAAATTAGCCACCATTTTCTCTTTATGCCTTTTCTAATTATTTTCAAAATGAATAAATAGATAAATAAATAAGAAAAGGAAATAAAACCCTAATCATATAAATAACCATGGTTTATTCTTAACATACACTTAAACTATCATGTATCATCAAACATGATACAAGCAAATGTACAAATGTATATCACATATACAATGTGCACAATACAAGTGAGAAAATCCATATAAAGTGAACCAATACTAGTTAACGCAAAGTGATATATCAAATATATAATTATGCATTAAATCATTAAATCAACACTTGATTTAACGATCTGGTCATATCGCATATAACCGACTAATATCAACAGTAACAACTTATCGAATCAACACTTGATCCGATAACCCGGCTATATCACATATAACCGATCAATGTCACATATCGCGAGAATCTAATACAGTATCACATACTGGTATCATTCTCGGTCCCGCACATATCTCATATGCGCTCCTATTTCGTTTCGCTTGAGTCAGGAAACCTCTGTGTAGGACTCTAAAGACTCGTCAATGCGCCGGCAGCAGGTGATGATCATATCAAGCACCCACAAGCCGCAAGTGGTCTGCTAAACGTAACGGCCACCCGGGTATTGAGCGATCTGAAGATCGACGAGCAAGCCCGCTCACACTCCAGTGAATCCGACCAGTAACACTACCGTACAGTCCGGTCTGATCGTCTGATATGTCGCATATCTCGCCTAGGGGTGGTAAACGTCAGACCCCAATAGCTCGATAAGTCGTGTCGATATGAGGTCTATAACAATTCGAGAAACTACTGGTAACACTTACCAGTAAATCTCAGCAATCCTGGCCAGGGATTTCCTGTTATAGCCAATCGAACACAGCGCAACATCAACCCCCTATACCGGGAGAGACGAATCCCCTCCTATCGCTCATTGCCTCCATGTGACTCGGGACTGTACCCAAAAACCACCGTTTTGCACGCCCTCTTGGACGTGGTAAGATGGAAATCAAAGCACAGTGGGAACCACACAAGACTCTATGACGATCTCGGGTCAACAGACTACTCTGTACCAGTGTCACCAGAGAACTGCCATCTGACGTGAGGTATAATACCATCTGGGAGTTCTCGGCGAGTCCGTCCAGTGTACCCAGTCTCTACTGAGCACCCGTATATCTCCTCTGATGTCAAACACCGATGGATATGGGATCATCCATCGCCCATCTGTATGGGTCGAGAAGGTACACGCTAGTCTACTCTGGTATATCGATGCCCCGTCTCGATACACCCACGACTAGGGACTTTGAAGGATGTACTTATAGACTACCATGTCCCCACTAGTATGATCCGCATCATAGTCCAGGTAGTCAAGCACACATCCTAAGGGCTTTACCAACATGTAACAGAGAGACAATTAGCATACACGTTAAGGTAAAGATCAACCAGATAGCATACTATCATGTCGAGCAAGAAAGTCCTCCCTATATACGTCCCAGCATCCACTACAATATACATCCTATGTACAGTAATGGCCTCTAGGGCATACATATAACTAACAATCTCCCACTTGCACTAGGGCTATCTGATAGCAGTGGTTGTAGTATCTCATACTCAACCATCCCATAAAAATCTCTCTCTGGAAACAGGCCTTTGTGAGTGGATCCGCTGTGTTGTCCTCTGAGTCTACTCTCCAAACCTCGATCACCCTGGAGATCAACCATCTCCATGATCAAGTGATACTGCCTTAGAATATGTCTGGATCACTGATGGGACGGACGTTCCTTGGCATAAGCCACAACTCCATTGTCACACAATGGTAGGAACATAGTTCATCTCATGAACCTATATACACCCAAGCAGCCTCTTTGGTAGCATCTTAAGTAGCGATGTATCCTGCCTTTATCGTCTAGTATGTCACGGTATCCAGCTTGGAACTCTTCCAGCACACCGTCCCTTTACTGAGGGTAAAGACAATGCCTGCGACTGACATTCAGTCGTTTTTATCACCCTGGAACCCTTCCAGTGATTCTCCTCAGGATCGATTGACACCACCTCACTACATCTAGTGAGTATCCTAACATCCATTTAGATCTATCTCATAGATCCAAAATCCAGGATTTAGTAGGTATCACTTTAATCCTATATGGAGAATCTTTGTGATAAGCGGAGATTGATCGAGCGTAGCATAAGAAACTCCTTTCTTATCAAGAGTATGTCATCCACGTACTCTACGAGGATCGTCACCATACTCCCTACTACCTTTTTGTATATACAAGGTTCATCTACCATTTTGATGATGTCAAACTCTTTGACCGCTTCATCAAAACAGATGTTCCAACTCCGCGATGCCTGCTTTATCCTATAAAGCATCTTGCACACGTTTCCGCTGCTCCCACTGTCTACGAAGCCCTCTGGCTGTGTACTTATAGACGCTCTCTTCTAAATCATCATTTAGAAAAGCAGTCAAGACACCCAACCACCAGATATCGCAGTCATGGTATGTAGCCGTGGCAAGTAGGATCTGGATGGACTTAAGCATAGTCACTTGAAAAGGTTTCATCATGATCCACGCCTGGTCGATGACGAAAAGCTTTAACAAGTCTAGCTTTGAAAGTCTCAACTTTTCCATCTACACCAAGTAATCTTCTCAAGATATACTTGCTCCTGATGGGGATTTAACCCTTCAGATATTGCAATCAAAGTCCATACTTTGTTGGTGTATAAGGATTCCATCTCAGATCGCTAAGCATCCAGCCATTCTTACAGAGTCTTACTCCTGATGGCCTGCTCGAAGCTAGTTGGGTCATCATCTCATGATGCAATCCTCGCTCCCACTGTCATAGAGAAACCGAAGTATCTCTCAGGTGGGTGAGGAACCCTACTAGATCGGCGGAGAGGCTGAGGTTCGTTGGTAACTATTGAATCCTTTGGTTCTTTCAAATCATCATTTGCAGTTTGTATAGCTGGAACATTTCCAGTTCTACATAACAGATCTTGCCTCGAGCTTGTCCGGATTTTGCTTTTAGACATAGGCCGGTCAACCCCAAATCTTAACTAGCTTAAGACATGGGCTCTTCCCTTTCCATATCACATATGAAGTGGTAGGCAACTGATTTGATTTGAACCCTATTCAATAGGTATGCAGCTTCTCAAGTGCATAACTCCTAAAAAGGAAATAGGTAACTCAGTAGTACTCATCATAGAGCACACCTTATCACATAGGGTGTAATTGCTCCACCCCGATATACCATCGTGCTATGGTGTATACGGAGGAGTAATGCCGAGAGAGAATCTCATTCTCCTTTAGAATAGTCCAGGAATTCCGTGCTCAAGTATTCTCCTCCTTGATCTCATCAAAGGACATAATACTTATACCCGTATATTGGTTCTCTACTTCTAACTTATATTCCGTGAATATCTCAAAAGGTTCGGACTTGTGTTTCAACAGGAACATATGACTGAATCTTGAGAGATTATCAGAGAATGTAACGAAGTACAAAGAACCAGTCTTGGCATGTGTAGACAGGGGACCTACATACATCAACATGTATCATCCCAAGAGTTTACTAACTCTTTCTCTGTTTCCAATAAACAGAGCTGGTGTCATTATATCTTTGTGACATGACTGGAAAGTTTCACAAGATGTAAATTCAAACTAATTTAAATATGCATCTTTATGTAACTCTAGCCAGTCGGGTCGCATTGATCTGACCTAGTCTACAATGCCTCAAGTAGGATTCGTTCATTTCTGAACTCTTCCTCTTGTGTGTGTTCCGTATACTAAAGAACTGTAGTTTGATTTAGAACATCAATGCTTTTAGATAACGTGCCTGAACCGATCAACTTTTGATATAGGAAATGTTCAAAACATTATCCAACTATACAAAATTTTATCATTTCTTTACTAATAAAGAGAGTGATATGATTTTGTATATCAGGTTCGGTATCTAATAACATTCGTTCAGAATCAATGTATTGGTAATACAGGGTGACAGTGACCAACAGACTTGGCTGCAACATTTGCCCCGTTTTCTGCCTCATGAAACTTATCACCCGTTCTCAGTTCTCTACCTATCTGTAGCCCTATGTAACAGATTACATATCTGGGATCCTGATCTGGTATCACATACCCAGGACGTAAAGGATACTGAGAAACAGTTCTTTGTAACGAACACACCCGAAGATGATGCATCATATGCACTCTCTTCGTTTGGGCGGCACGGGAATTCTGGTAATCCCCTATTTCCTGCTCTGTCTTATAACAATTATAAGGTGGAGCGGGACCAACGTTCCCCAGCTCAGTATAACAAGCGGGTTCGGTCAATATTCCGTATTATTATCTTGATTAAGGCGTGATATGGTCGCTACCAGGAGAGAGAGAGAAGAAAACACTCAGCGTGCGCTCTTGCAAGAATAGATTGGTTATTATTTTATCTAATCAGGATGGCTCCCACTGCTTTTTATCAAATCTTCCTTCAAACCCTAAAAGGAAAGACTAGCCGGGATTAATTACACACTACAAGTTCGCCAATCTTTCAGCCAGGCCAGTGTCGGTACTTTGAGGGAGGTCCCCCGTGCTTTCGCACGAACCTAATTAATGTAAACCTCGTTTTCCCAGAGGCGTAACCCCGTTAACACCTTTCTAGACACCTACTTGATCGGCTAATTGTAATGCGTAAAACTCTCCCAGGAGTAACTCTTACTCGCAGCGGGTATCGGGATCCAACTATCTCATAGAAGGTATGCAATCTCATTGCAAATTTCAACACTTGAAATTCCCGATAATATTTTGCCCCTAGCTCGCTATGACCTTGACGCATGCCAAACAACCCATAGTCTGCTAGTCAAGTTCAACCCGTACATTTCTTGATTGAATTAAACCCACCCGCACGACCCTTGACGCATGCCAAACAACGCCGTACGAATACCCTAATCCAATCGCATCATATGCTGGCAGATAAGCACTAGTTAGCTACCGTACACTACGCCTTGACGCATGCCAAACAACCACAGCACGGATACTAACTAATACTTATCTGAAATGACGGAGGGCTACGACAGGTTTTTCTGAAAACCTATTGCGTAATGAACTTGATATCGTTGTAGAATCAAATAATTTTAAAATGGAGTGTTTTTGAGGCTTTTCTAGTTTTGCTAAAGGAGTCACTCCCGGTGAAGGGATCGTCGGTCCTTTCCTCGTCGAATGAGGTGCGGGATATATCACATATATCACTGTGCAAAGCAAAAAACTCTTAAAAGCAATCAAAAGACAAACCGAGTGTGTAGCATCTGCCAGTTATTGCTAAAAGAGTCACTCCCGGTGAAGGGATCTCGGTCCTTTCCTCATCGAATAAGGTGCAGAATATATCTCATATACCGCTGTGCAAAGCAAGAACTGTAGCTACCTGTTTTATTTTGAAATTCGATTCTACGACATCTTAGGTTTCTTTTATTTCATTAATCACATTAATGAAGTCCCATCATTTAAGTACCTAAACATCACAGATAAATACGACGTACACTTATGCCATCCACATTCGCCTCGATGTCCCCTCGTGCACCGTTAGGTTAGGTAACTAACGGCAGAGCGGGGCAGGGCTAGCGCGGGTGTAAAACATAAGTAACATCTATATAATATATCATATATACTATATACTGTATCTATCACAGAACATCACATGATCACATCACAGATATCGCAGCAGAAGAATCATATGAAATATTGGATATACTAGGACATCCGTGTTTTGAATACGAGCCAGTATAAAACACGGATTCCACGGTCGTGATGAATAGCCAAACCCACACCCCTAGACCCCTACGAGAGCAGCAAGCAACCCTACCAATTCTGGAGTTAGGAGACCCGGACTCGACTCCTCGAGTTGGTCTCCCACTGGACTCCAGAACCCGGTTACTTGTGCTCCCCTCCTTGGGTCTATCCTAGTGCGGAAAAGTAAATAATATACAAACGGTGACTACTTCCGCAACCTGGAAGCGCCCCAATAAAAGAATATTACATACAAGTTTTTACATGAATGAAAATGAAAAACACTCATCTCACATAAAAAACCCCGGCTATTCAAACACGACGATCCAATATAACATATCCAGCAACACACAACATCACATGTCATCAACGTAAGTAAATATGTCCATCCCAATTGTCGTTGACATATAGCAACGAAAACGGCGATATCACATATTACACTTACGGTCACAGAAAAGAAAGTGTAAAACTACAACAGTTGGAATCCGCAACCACCTCAGACATCGCATGCCTGACCAAATGAATTGCTTAGACATCACATGCCCAACAATTATAAACCCCGCATTTTAGTCTCATTATCGAAAACACTTTTCAATACCAAGTCGGGCAATTCAACAAGATTCTCGACATCCTGATCGAATACTCGTCGCAAACTTCAGTAGGCGGCCGCACCCCCGATACCGTCGACGAAGTGCACCAAGGCGGAACACCGCTACCGCGAGCACCCGAACGGATGCTTTCGGCGACGGGGTTCTCCTACAGTCACTTGGTCGGGGCTATGGAGTGAGGCTGTCTATTAAGTTTACCCGGCGAGTATCCGCGTACGCTACGTGATTGCGACGGACTTTTGATCTCATCAAAATTCCGTGGCAACCGATCAAGTGAGACTAAACTGCTATATTTATAACATTCATTAAGTTATCTCATAACTTCTTGTGAATTCCAATTATTGTATCCCATTCCGGATAAATAGAAAATGTCAAACTTTCCGATCGAACAATCGAACACCCAATTTTTCCCGATACAGATCAACACATGAAATAAGTCTAACAACATTCAGTTCGTACCTCAGTACCAACGGTCCAGCCGTAGAAGGGTCAAGCCAACGCCTCACATGTGGCACGCCGTACTGCCCCAAACCCGAAGGTTCAAAGGGCAGTTCAAGACGGTCACATAATCGAGTTAAGGTTTGTTGTCTTCTAGAGGGACCATCGCATTACTTGCACTACTTAGAACGTCGTTAAACTACGGAAAAATCCAACACTTGGAAATTTCCCGACAGGGGAAAAATTGGGTATTTATATCCGGTCGAACTTTTTAACATATTCTAAAATTTATCCGGAAAGCCACACAGACAAAATTTGATAATCCGATCGAACTCATGAAAACCCAAAACAACCCCTGAAAACTCAACTGTATAATAAATATTAAAATATCCCAGGAAAACCAGCACAGAAATCTGAGAATTACTGTGAAAACCAAAACACACAAAACGACAAAACCGCCGCTGAACCGCCGCGTAGTGCATAGCACGTGCCGCGGTTCAGCGGTGGAAAAGTTGAATTAGGCCCACGAAATTTACAGTAATTCTTAGAAAACCCTGCTTGATTTTTTGCATATTTTTAATTTGGAAAAATCCCAGTTTTTGAAAAAAGGACAGAGAGCATGGGTGTATTGGGATTTCGGGTTCGTTCGGAGTTCAAAATCCGTCTAGACTTCGCCTAAGGCTCTAGCTAGGCTCTGATACCACTGTAGGGTTCCTAGGCACCCTAATGAGGTCTCACAAGGCATCAACCATGCCAATTTCAAATTTTACGGTGCCTACAAACCCTAAACTATAGATCGTCGGCTAGATGTCTAGGCGAAAAACTAACTAGTTAACACTTAACTAAAAGTTTAACGGAAATACAACCTTTGTAGATCCGGTGCTCCACCTCCATAGCTCCGCAACGAGGTCCTCTCCGCTGTCCAAATCAAATCCGGGCTCTAGCGTTGGCTTCGTCGGAGAATGGGCAAGCTAGGTCGTCGATGTCCATGCCGAAGATGATCTACGTCGAGGCATCGCTAGATCAAGCTCCACCTTCACCAAACCATGATGACTTGTGAAGGAAACACACTCTACTACTTGGCAAGAGGTAGAGGATGAAGAAATAGGAAGTGGGTAGACTTTAGAATTGGATTTCTCACTTGTTTTCATCAATCACCATTGATGAAGTGAACTTTCTTCATGTGAAGAAGATGAAGAAGAAGAAGAAAGAAATATATGATAAGTTATTTAAAAAGAAAAAGTAAATCAATACTTATCATACATTCAACCTTAGTTAAGTGTAGAGAAAAGACCATGGTTAATGGAATGGTTAGGGTTAAGGATAAGAACAAAATGGTCACTAGGTCAAAGTCTTCAAGAAGCTTCAATATGAAACAAAATTAGCCACCATTTTCTCTTTATGCCTTTTCTAATTATTTTCAAAATGAATAAATAGATAAATAAATAAGAAAAGGAAATAAAACCCTAATCATATAAATAACCATGGTTTATTCTTAACATACACTTAAACTATCATGTATCATCAAACATGATACAAGCAAATGTACAAATGTATATCACATATACAATGTGCACAATACAAGTGAGAAAATCCATATAAAGTGAACCAATACTAGTTAACGCAAAGTGATATATCAAATATATAATTATGCATTAAATCATTAAATCAACACTTGATTTAACGATCCGGTCATATCGCATATAACCGACTAATATCAACAGTAACAACTTCTCGAATCAACACTTGATCCGATAACCCGGCTATATCACATATAATCGATCAATGTCACATATCGCGAGAATCTAATACAGTATCACATACTGGTATCATTCTCGGTCCCACACATATCTCATATGCGCTCCTATTTCGTTTCGCTTGAGCCAGGAAACCTCTGTGTAGGACTCTAAAGACTCGTCAATACGCCGGCAGCAGGTGATGATCATATCAATCACCCACAAGCCGCAAGCGGTCTGCTAAACATAACGGCCACCCGGGTATTGAGCGATCTGAAGATCGACGAGCAAGCCCGCTCACACTCCAATGAATCCGACCAGTAACACTACCGTACAGTCCGGTCTGATCGTCTGATATGTCGCATATCTCGCCTAGGGGTGGTAAACGTCAGACCCCAATAGCTCGATAAGTCGTGTCGATATGAGGTCTATAACAATTCGAGAAACAACTGGTAACACTTACCAGTAAATCTCAGCAACCCTGGCCAGGGATTTCCTGTTATAGCCAATCGAACACAGCGCAACATCAACCCCCTATACCGGGAGAGACGAATCCCCTCCTATCGCTCATTGCCTCCATGTGACTCGGGACTGTACCCAAAAACCACCGTTTTGCACGCCCTCTTGGACGTGGTAAGATGGAAATCAAAGCACAGTGGGAACCACACAAGACTCTATGACGATCTCGGGTCAACAGACTACTCTGTACCAGTGTCACCAGAGAACTGCCATCTGACGTGAGGTATAATACCATCTGGGAGTTCTCGGCGAGTCCGTCCAGTGTACCCAGTCTCTACTGAGCACCCGTATATCTCCTCTGATGTCAAACACCGATGGATATGGGATCATCCATCGCCCATCTGTATGGGTCGAGAAGGTACACGCTAGTCTACTCTGGTATATCGATGCCCCGTCTCGATACACCCACGACTAGGGACTTTGAAGGATGTACTTATAGACTACCATGTCCCCACTAGTATGATCCGCATCATAGTCCAGGTAGTCAAGCACACATCCTAAGGGCTTTACCAACATGTAACAGAGAGACAATTAGCATACACGTTAAGGTAAAGATCAACCAGATAGCATACTATCATGTCGAGCAAGAAAGTCCTCCCTATATACGTCCCAGCATCCACTACAATATACATCCTATGTACAGTAATGGCCTCTAGGGCATACATATAACTAACAGGAAGAGTGTCCCTACAATCAAAAACCCCTCGCAAACGAGGGGGAATCTGATGAAGTCTGCTATAACGGTCGCATTTGTTCAAACCTCCGATATATGGTGCCATAAATCAACTTGGCATCTAAGGAGAGGTGGACGGATAAATCCAAATAGCATCTGCCCCCAAATTCAGGCAAGACGATCCATCCCGGATCGTCTCTGTTTTCGGCGGTGAACATATTCTGGCATGTACGGTAGGTCCTTATCCTCTTTCCACTCCACACTTCGTGTGTCGTGTTCACGAACAAAATCGCGGTTTGCTATGGTTGCCTTTGGATTCGAGGTATTAAGATTTGGTGTCTTGTTTTTGTGTAGAAGAAGAGAATATCAATGGCTTCCAGCTGCATAACTTGCAACAACAATTCTCGCTCCTCCCCAACTGGAGGAGTGACTTACGCGCCCAATGTGGCCTCCATCTTTTCAATGCCGGTGGGGGCAAGTGACACAACCCACTACCGGATTGTTCTTCGGGACCATGATCCCACCAAAGAGCTTCAGCGCCCCAGTGCCGCAATACGAAGCTTCCAAGAAGTCGGTCTTCGATCGACTTGCAACCACAACGGCCCCTCTCAACGGGTCGTCCAAATCCAATGTCTCAGTCTTCAACAGGTTGAGCTGAAACCCAGACGTCTTAGCCTTCGGCAGGCTGAGCCAGAACCAAAACGGGCTTGCAAAGAGGCTCGTCATTCTCGAAAGGGCTACCACAAAAAGGATAGCCCTCCCAACTCCTCCTGCAGGTGAAGCCATCAAAGGTGCTTCCCCTACCAGCAAGTCGGTCTTTGAAATATTGGCCGGACATTCTTAAACCCTGCCAAGAACGTCAGACTTCAACAGGTTGACACCAGTAATTGTCACGCCCCGCTTCCCAGAGTGCGCTAAGATAGGCACGTGACAGAGCCAACCATGCTCCCTGTGGATAGGAAATATCCCTCCACAGTTATATTACGGCTGTAGAGATATCAAGAACAGTAATAAACTATCTAATACATGTCCATAAGCCAGAATAAACGAGTCATGGAATAAAATAATGCGGAAGCAAAAGATCCACGTACAATAATAATCTGGAATGTACGTCCCATAATGCGGGCTCACATCAGGAATGAAAATACCGAAAGGAAACTGAACTAAACTAATGACAGGTCCTCATTGCTCGGCCTGTTCACTGAAATATTCCTGCTCGGCCTGTAGCAAAGGTAAATGATCTGGGCCATGCAAAATCCAGTCGTTAGTGCGCCATAATAATATAATCAAGGAGTAGCAAGACATGCAGGTACGAGTATGAATGGTAAATAACGTATGACAGTAACATAAATAAGGGCAATGAAGGGTAAAGGCCCAGGTGACGTGCAGTGAGTAATCTAAACTGGTCTACTGGGTTAACTACTCTCAAGTCTTTGAAATCAATTTGATGAATCGTCGATGTAACTCAATAGTATCCCGTACGTGCCCGGGACCACGGTCCAGATTCTCGGGCTGAAACCGAGACATGCCGCTAGGCACTAAAACAGGAAAATATGTACAGATGAATGATGTCAACAGCATCATCCCAAGGCTGGCCTAGTCCCTAAAACTGATCAGTATAAGCAAGCGAACTGTCGAGTTATAAGTCAGGTTTCATCATTGATTTCCCCGTACCCCCAAGTTATGTGTTCAAGTCAGATATTGATAAATCTGAAGCTAATGCTAACACAGGATCAAGCAGGAACATGTTTGTCTATACAGACAACAGGATATGTCCATCGGGACAACATGTCAGGATTGTTGGCATTAGAAACAGGATCAGGTAACATGTCAAGTAGTGATACATCAGGTCATGTCAGGTGGTGCACAGGTATCAAGTCATGTCAAGTAGTGGTGTATCAGGTCATATCAGGTAATGTACATGTATCAAGTCATGTCAAGTAGTGGTGTATCAGGTCATGTCAGGTAGTGCACAGGTACCAAGCTGGTGCTCATAATCAAACTGTAGAAAGTATTGAATCAGGGTGAAAGTACGGATGTACAATAAAAGCATGGATGCACAAATATCGATCAGGGGTTACATCAAGACTAAGTAGGATGAACAATATCAAGCATGGGGTACTAATGCATTAATAATATGAGTTAATGTAATATGGGGTGCAACTACTTATGCAGAATTAATGGTATGGATATACAAATAAACATGGATAACATATTCAAACCGATTAATAACTATAAAGTGGTATTGATTAACCATGCACAAGAAAGTTCCGTTCAGAAATTCAGCGTCACCCTGATTTGTAAAATAGTTTAAAAATAACAAACGTTCTCCAAAAGGGACGTGTCTTATACCAAAACAAAGATAATTCAATAAGATTTTCATTTTTATAAGTTTAAGTATCTTAGGTTGTTCCTACAAAAAGATATGAACATTCGAAGTTGAAAGTTTGCTGCTGGAAATCCAATTTCTGAACTGGAAATCCGTTTCTTAACACATTTTACTCCCAGTTGGGAGCATAATTAGGCGATGCTAACGTTCAACTAATTGTATATTTTACTGTTATCTTTCCAATGCATCAAACGTATCATCAATAGCAGTTCTGTATTAAAAGTTATGTTATGTACAAGGTGCTGGTGTAAGAGGGATCACTGCAGAAACTGCAGAACACCACGGTATTCTAAAATACAAATTAAATATCAAATGACGGTGAAATGACACGGGACAAGATTCAGGGGTTAGATAACTAAGTTCTCTATGTGACCATAGGGGGTTCCGCATCATGGCATTTTCATACAGCAGGGAGAAGGTATTACAAAACGAGAATCGACAGCCAGAGCTGCTCTGGACTGCAGTCTTGAGCCGCACTCCAAACCAGTTTTCGTCATCTTTTTAAAACAGGAACAGACTAAAAATTATATGGGGTTCTATATTGTCGAGTCGTCTTCGATATGAGACCTCGAACGCAACATTCCGTTGTATAATCAATTTACTATGATTTTTACAAAATTCAGGTACAGAAATTTACAGATTCGACGGATCTAAATGGGGATGACATTTCACGGTGTTAGGATCCGTATTTTCGAGCCAACTCTTAACACGGTATTCTTTATCACTAGGCCATCTGTTATGGTTAAGTTCCGTTATTTTAAAAGGGTTTTTCAGATTATGATTTGCATCGAACACATATAATAACGTTAGAATCGCAACTGAAATGAATATATAATAGCATGTAGTAAGTATTTGAACTTGCCTGACGACGAATTGATGACGATATGGTAGCGGTGGCTTGGGCGGCGTTGAGAGGAGCCGACAGAGCTAGGGGCGTTTGGACAGGGATTCTTCGTAGGGGAGAGGGGGAGAAGGAGAGAGAGAGAGAGTGGAAGAATAAGAGAAAGAAGAAGAGGATGGGGTGTTTAAATAGTATTAGGATTTGTTTTTTTTTTTCTGATAATAATATATATATGTTATATAAAGAGGAATAAAGAGTTGGATGTGAGTTGTAAAGAAAAAGAAAAAGAAAAATGTAGGGTGTAAAGAGAAAGAGAACATGAGAGTTATGGGTTGGGAAGATTATTTTATATGACTTTATATGTTATATTGAAAAAATACAGATATCAGATATAATGCAGTTATACAACATGAAAGTGCACGGATTCTCATAACTAGTCGGGATAGATCATAAACAGGAATCAAGACAGGTTTTCAGCAAGCGGGTTGGGTCGGATGTAAATACAAACATCAATTATACTATTCGCATCCAAAACATCAATAAATCAAGAACATCCATACAATATATTAATTAATCAAATCACGCATGGTATAACGAACTAGGGTGTTGCATTATATCTAACTACAAAAGAATTTCGTCCTCGAAATTACCACAACACGAAAAAACAACAAACAAGAATCTAATAGAAGAGGTGTGGAAACTTATGTTGAATCTTATTTTCTCGTTCCCAAGTCGATTTTCCGTGCGAGCGATTACCCCATGAAACAAGTACGAGAGGGATAATCTTGTTCTTAAGGACCTTTTCTCTTCGATCAACAATCGCCATCGGTCGTTCCTCATAGGTCAAGTCCCTCCTTATTGTCAGCTCCGAATGATCTAGCACGTGTATTTCATCTCGAACATACTTACGGAGTTGAGATACATGAAACACGTCATGAATATTCGCCAAAGCTGGTGGTAAAGCCAATCGATAAGCCACTTCTCCAATACGCTCCATAATCTCGAAAGGCCCCACAAATCGAGGACTAAGCTTGCCTCGACTCCCAAAACGAATCACTCCTCTAGTCGGTGATATCTTCAAGAATACCAGATCACCAACCACGAACTCTAGAGGTCTTCTCGATGTGTCGGCCCAACTTTTTTGTCGATCTTGTGCTGCCTTCTTGTGATTTCGGATAGTATTAAGTTTCTCTACTGTTTGCATGATCAAATCTGGTCCTAACAATCTCCGTTCTCCAACATCATCCCAACAAACGGGTGAGCGACACTTGCGACCATACAATGCTTTGAATGGAGCCATCTGAATAGTCGCCTGAAAGCTGTTATTGTATGAAAACTCCACCAAGTGTAAATGATCCTCCCATGAACCCTTGAAGTCCAACATGCAAGCTCGCAACATATTTTCAAGAGTTTGGATCGTTCTTTCTGACTGGCCATCTGTCTATGGATGATAAGCGGTGCTAAAGTTCAATCGCGTCCCCAAACTTTCCTGTAAACTTTTCCAGAAGTGTGATAAAAATCGGGTATCACGATCGGAAACGATGCTCACAGGTACTCTATGCAATCTCACAATCTCCCGCATGTACCGTTCTGCTAACGCTTCCGTCGACTGACCAACTCGAAACGGTATGAAATGAGCTGCCTTGGTCAATCGATCAACGATCACCCAAACTGCATTATTGCCCTTTGGACTCCGCGGTAAAGCTGTCACGAAATCCATGGTTATATGTTCTCACTTCCATTGAGGAATCGGAAGTGGTTGCAATAAACCAGCTACTCTTTAATGTTCAGCCTTAACTTGCTGACACACCAAGCACTTTGCTACAAAGCGGGCGATCTCCCTTTTCATGCCTTCCCACCAGAAATGCTGTCGTAGATCACGGTACATCTTCGTGCCTCCTGAATGTACGGAATATGAGGAACTGTGTGCCTCCTTCATAACTTCTTCGTGAATGTCTCCTTTCGGTACACACAAACGGCTACCATATCGCAACGAACCATCTTCATGAATCAACAAATCCGTTCGAAGTCCCGCTTCAACCCGTTCTCGAAAATTCTGCAGTCTTGGATCATGTGACTGCGCTGCTTTAATATTATCGATCAATGACGACTGTACTTGCAGCTGTATCAACTGTCCCGAAGAGTGCGGTAGCACGATCTCCAACCCGAATCTCCGAAAATCTTCGATAAGCTCCTTCTGTGCAGTCAACATCCGAATTGCTGGCAACCGATTAAGCGCATCCGGCACTACATTAACTTTCCCCGGATGGTACTTGAGATCAAGATCATAGTCAGCCATCAGCTCTAACCATCTACGCTGCTTCATGTTGAGTTCTTTCTGCGTGAACACGTACTTTAGGCTTTTGTGATCGATGAATACTTCGATCCTTTCGCCCAATAAGTAGTGTCTCCAAATCTTCAAGGCGAAAATCACTGCTTCCAGTTCCAAATCATGAGTTGGGTAATTCTTCTCATGGGTCTTCAATTGTCTTGATGCGTAAGCTATAACCTTCCCATGCTGCATAAGAACACATCCCAAACCTTTCTCAGATGCGTCACTGTGAATAACCAATCCTCTGGAACCGTCTGGTACGGTCAAAATAGAAGCGGTTATCAACTTTTGCTTCAACGTCTCAAAAGCTGACGCACAACCATCCGTCCATATGAACGGTACATCCTTCCGTGTAAGCTTGGTCAAAGGCTCAGCCAATCGAGCAAAATTCTTCACGAATCTTCGGTAGTATCCTGCAAGTCCCAGAAAACTTCTGATCTCCGCTACGTTCCTCGGAATCGGCCAATCTTGAACTGCTACAATTTTCTCAGGATCAAGAGCGATTCCATCTCCGGATACGATATGCCCTAAAAACTTCACTTCTTCGAGCCAAAACCCGCACTTGCTCATCTTAGCATACAACTTTTCTTGCCTTAATGTCTGCAGTGCGATATTCAAGTGTTCTGCATGCTCTTCTAGGCTTCTCGAGTAGACCAGAATATCATCGATGAACACCACTATAAACTGTCCAAGAATGGTGAAAAGACTTGGTTCATCAAGTCCATAAATATCGCCGGTGCGTTCGTGACTCCGAATGGCATCACTAAATACTCGTAATGCCCATAACGAGTTCGGAACGCAGTCTTGCAAATATCTTCTGATTTAACTCGAACTTGATGATATCCAGATCGCAAATCCAGCTTCGAGAATACCCTCGCGCTACTGAGTTGCTCGAATAATTCGCCGATGCGAGGGATCGGGTACTTGTTCTTAATAGTCATCCGGTTTAATTCTCGATAATTGATGCACATCCTTCTTGTGCCATCTTTCTTCTTGACTAGAAGAACTGGAGCTCCCCAGGGTGAATTGCTGCTGCGAATCCAACCCTTCTCAAGTAATTCGGTAACCTGCTTCTTGACTTCTTCCAACTCCACTGGTACCATTGGATAGTACGCCTTTGAGACTGGCGCTGCACCAGGAACAAGATCGATTGCGAACTCCACATCTCGTTTTGGCGGTAGACCCGAGATGTCCTCGAACACGTCCATGAACTCTCGAACTACAGCTGACGCTTCCTCTTTATCAACTTCTATTGACGAAAGAACATTGTTTGTCGGCCTAGCCTTAAACTCGACTGGCCTGACAGAACAGCTACCTCCAGCAAAAACAAACTCCGGATGTCCGGGAATCTGGAAAATCACTTTCTTTGCTCTACAATCAATGTGAGCGTAGAAAGTGCCTAGAAAATCCATTCCCAAGACAACATCGTAGCTGCCAGTATCGATCACTAAGAAATCTGCAAAACATGAACTGGTAAGCAATGAAATTGGGAGAACCAAGGAAATAAAACGACCATGGAACAAGGAAATGGATCAAGACTAGGACTCCAAGTTACCTAAATAGAGTACCGCATTGTAACCATGCTGCAGTTCATAGTTACAATCACAAAACTCCACTCAAGTCGCCCAAATCCTAGTATCAGAATCCAAAGGGAACCAAAAGGTTTCAAGTCGAGATGCAAAACTGTTTGCATATCGTCAAGACAAGAGTCAATAGAAAAATATGATTCAAGAATCACGATAACAATGTGGCAGGACATGTTCCTAATCACGGATTTTCTGATTCGTGTATTGGGTCCAATACCCAACTACAAAAGAATCAAACCCGATCAACCTATATCCTATGTCTCTGATACCAAACAAACCCTGTCACGCCCCGCTTCCCAGAGTGCGCTAAGATAGGCACGTGACAGAGCCATCCATGCTACCTGTGGATAGGAAATATCTCTCCACAGTTACATTACGGCTGTAGAGATATCAAGAACAGTAATAAACTATCTTATACATGTCCATAAGCCAGAATAAGCGAGTCTTGGAATAAAATAATGCGGAAGCAAAAGATCCACGTACAATAATAATATGGAATGTACGTCCCATAATACGGGCTCACATCAGGAATGAAAATACTGAAAGGAAACTGAACTAAACTAATGACAGGTCCTCACTGCTCGGCCTGTTCACTGAAATATTCCTGCTCGGCCTGTAGTAAAGGTAAAGGATCTGGGTCATACAAAACCCAGACGTCAGTGCGCCATAATAATATAATCAAGGAGTAGCAAAATATGCAGGTACGAGTATGAACGGTAAATAACGTATGACAGTAACATAAATAAGGGTAATGAAGGGTAAAGGCCCAGGTGACGTGCAGTGAGTAATTTAAACTGGTCTACTGGGTTAAATACTCTCAAGTCTTTGAAATCAATTTGATGAATCGTCGATGTAACTCAATAGTATCCCGTACGTGCCCGGGACCACGGTCCAGATTCTCGGGCTGAAACCGAGACATGCCACTAGGCACTAAAACGGGAAAATATGTACAGATGAATGATGTCAACAGCATCATCCCAAGGCTGGCCTAGCCCCTAAAACTGATCAGTATAAGCAAGCGAACTGTCGAGTTACAAGTCAGGTTTCATCATTGATTTCCCCGTACCCCCAAGTTATGTGTTCAAGTCAGGTATTGATAAATCTGAAGCTAATGCTAACACAGGATCAAGCAGGAACATGTTTGTCTATACAGACAACAGGATATGTCCATCAGGACAACATGTCAGGATTGTTGGTATTAGAAACAGGATCAGGTAACATGTCAAGTAGTGATACATCAGGTCATGTCAGGTGGTGCACAGGTATCAAGTCATGTCAAGTAGTGGTGTATCAGGTCATATCAGGTAATGTACATGTATCAAGTCATGTCAAGTAGTGGTGTATCAGGTCATGTCAGGTAGTGCACAGGTACCAAGCTGGTGCTCATAATCAAACTGTAGAAAGTATTGAATCAGGGTGAAAGTACGGATGTACAATAAAAGCATGGATGCACAAATATCGATCAGGGGTTACATCAAGACTAAGTAGGATGAACAATATCAAGCATGGGGTACTAATGCATTAATAATATGAGTTAATATAATATGGGGTGCAACTACTTATGCAGAATTAATGGTATGGATATACAAATAAACATGGATAACATATTCAAACCGATTAATAACTATAAAGTGGTATTGATTAACCATGCACAAGAAAGTTCCGTTCAGAAATTCAGCGTCACCCTGATTTGTAAAATAGTTTAAAAATAACAAACGTTCTCCAAAAGGGACGTGTCTTATACCAAAACAAAGATAATTCAATAAGGTTTTCATTTTTATAAGTTTAAGTATCTTAGGTTGTTCCTGCAAAAAGATATGAACATTCGAAGTTGAAAGTTTGCTGCTGGAAATCCAATTTCTGAACTGGAAATCCGTTTCTTAACACATTTTACTCCTAGTTGGGAGCATAATTAGGCGATGCTAACGTTCAACTAATTGTATATTTTACTGTTATCTTTCCAATGCATCAAACGTATCATCAATAGCAGTTCTGTATTAAAAGTTATGTTATGTACAAGGTGCTGGTGTAAGAGGGATCACTGCAGAAACTGCAGAACACCACGGTATTCTAAAATGCAAATTAAATATCAAATGACGGTGAAACGACACGGGACAAGATTCAGGGGTTAGATAACTAAGTTCTCTATGTGACCATAGGGGGTTCCGCATCATGGAATTTTCATACAGCAGGGAGAAGGTATTACAAAACGAGAATCGACAGCCAGAGCTGCTCTGGACTGCAGTCCAGAGCCGCACTCCGAACCAGTTTATGTCATCTTTTTAAAACAGGAACAGACTAAAAATTATATGAGGCTCTAGGTTGTCGAGTCTTCTTCGATATGAGCCCTCGAACGCAACATTTCTTTGTATAATCAATTTACTATGATTTTTACAAAATTCAGATACAGAAATTTACAGATTCGACGGATCTAAATGGGGATGACATTTCGCAGTGTTAGGATCCGTATTTTCGAGCCAAATCTTAACACGGTATTCGTTATCACTAGGGCCATCTGTTATGGTTAAGTTCCGTCATTTTAAAAGGGTTTTTCAGATTATGATTTGCATCGAACACATATAATAACGTTAGAATTGCAACTGAAATGAATATATAATAGCATGTCGCTAGTATTTGAACTTGCCTGACGACGAATTGATGATGATATGGCAGCGGTGGCTTAGGCGGCGTTGAGAGGAACCGATAGAGCTTGGGGCGTTTGGACAAGGATTCTTCGTAAGGGAGAGGGGGAGAAGGAGAGAGAGAGTGGAAGAATAAGAGAAAGAAGAAGACGGTGAGGTGTTTAAATAGTATTAGGATTTGATTTTTTTTTGATAATAATATATATATGTTATATAAAGAGGAATAAAGAGTTGGATGTGAGTTGTAAAGAAAAAGAAAAAGAAAAATGTAGGGTGTAAAGAGAAAGAGAACATGAGAGTTATGTGTTGGAAAGATTATTTTATATGACTTTATATGTTATATTGAAAAAATACAGATGTCACATATAATGCAGTTATACAACATGAAAGTGCACGGATTGTCATAACTAGTCGGGATAGATCATAAACAGGAATCAAGACAGGTTTCCAGCAAGCGGGTTGGGTCGGATGTAAATACAAACATTAATTATACTATTCGCATCCAAAACATCAATAAATCAAGAACAGCCATACAATATATTAATTAATCAAATCACGCATGGTATAACGAATTAGGGTGTTACAGCAACAGTCCCTCATCAAAGCCAGGGACATGAAGAAGCCGCTTCCCAAATTGAGGCGGTCCCATCTACAAGACACGCTCGACGTCGCCACTGGCGTAGAGTGAGAAAAGCTCGGGGCAACTTCCCCTCTGGATTCACTCCGCTGGCTCCAATGGTGGAAGTTGATGTCGCTGTTCCAACCAGGAACAACTTTGATCTACTTAGGAGGGTGCGAAAGAACTCTCCAACCGCGATACTTAAGAAATCTCTCCCACCCGCAGAAGCCATAATGCAGACAAAGCCGGAACGCCCCTATCAACGGCTCTCCTCCCAAATTCAAAGGGTCTGGCGAAAAGTCCAGGACTCCATGATTGATCAAAACTACTCTCGTCGACCAATGAAATCGAAGGCTCGGCAAGAGGAAGACCATCCCTCCACTATATAGCGAGGGACTTCTTCCACACGTACAACAAATCCTACAACTTTGACCTCCCACAAAAGGATGAGGCCGTAGAAAATCCCACCGCCAGCGGCAAATTCCAAAGGAGCCGGACCTAAACACCACAAATCTAGGGGCATGATCGTACACACGGTTTATATGGCTTCCGGAAAGGAGGAAAGACGTGCTTCCGTGGCTCATCGATCGCTAACTCGGTCATTAACAAAAGCTCAGGAGCAACAACAAAAGCTCCAGGAAATGCTAATCAAAATGTCAGCACTTACCGGGCAGAAAGAAAGCCCGGAATCGGTATCTGAACAGCGTCAAGAGCAGGATACCGATACAGAGTTCCTGCAAAGGGTGCTTGAAAGGAAGGATAAGGAGGTCACGGAACAAGCTGCTAATATAAAGCAGATATCGCTTCTGTTACAGGACATGGTTGGAATGATGATCCAGCCAGAACCTCCAGCCGAAGATCTACCGATAATAATTGAGGACGACAGAGGGGAAACATCAAACCCTCTTCCAGCTCTATCAACAGCTAAGGAGGAAACAATCTCTAAGGCTGCTCTTGATGACTATATAGCTCAACAAATATGAGCCCATCAAGCGAATGAAGCGGCTGGCCAAATTGTCAGAACTGGACGACCGTATCCAGGCTGGTATGATCAAATCAAGTACCCGCCGGGATATACGATCCCAAAATTCCATGTATACAAAGGGACAGGCAATCCACACCAGCACATCGCTCAGTTCAGAGCTTTGTGCGGCAACATTGGAGGCGTCGAAAAACTGTTGCTACGCCAGTTCGTTGGCAGCTTGTCAGAAACGGCTTTTGAATGGTACTCGGAGCTCCCAAATGACTCCATGAAAACATTCACAGAAATGGAACTGCTGTTCACACAACGGTTTTCCAGCGCAAGCGAGCGCATCCTGATGATAACATTAATCAATGCCAGGGTAAATCCGGAAGAAAGCTGGGTCCAATACGCGATTCGGTGGCGGAACCTATGGTCAATGTGCGAACAATGCATCGAAGAATCCCCTGCCACGGACATGTTCATCGAGACCCTAGATCCGCAAACGACTGTGTCCTAGTTCATGACGTTCTTCAAGACGACTATCTTTCAGGCCCTGATCGACAAGCTGGCCCAAATGGACCAGATGGGCTACGGGCCTTCCTCTTAAAAATGTACCCTCGAAACGTCAAGGGTAAAGGGAAAGCGGCCTTCGTCGCCAACACTCAACAACAACCGAGCGACCCGAAACCAGTTTCTCGCCAAAACAACATGCATCCGCGCATATCCCTGGAAGAAAGGTTAGGACGCGCTTACTCGTTTCCCTGTGACAAGACGAGGAGACTGTTCGAGTTGGCAGTGCACAACAAGCTCATTACATTGCCAGACCCACGACGTCCACCGCAACCTGGCGACGTCAACAACCCAACTACTGCTCCTATCACAGAATGGTGAGCCACCCAATTGAGGATTGCTACGTCTTCAAGAATTAGGTCGAGGACCAGTATCAACAGGGGAAATTCACGCTTTCTGAGAACTGGAGGGTAATCTTACCTCAGAAGTACACTCCTAAAAAGGTGGATACACCGGGGGCATCATGCTCGCTCGTGGAAGAAGTTCCATGGGAAGTCGTTCTCTCAGCTAAAACCAAAAGAATGCTGAAGGATCTCCAAACATGTCCGGCAGTCAGATGGAGAAGCCCACTTGAACCGGAAATCATTGAAGGGATGCTGAAACCGCGTCCCGTATCGAAAACTGTCGATAAAGGGCAAAATCCCCAAGTCGAGCTTTCAAAGTCTTCGAAGAAAAAGAAGAAGACCAAGAAGCCTATGCAGCCTGCCGAGTATGACGACAAACGCACAGACCTACAAAGGTTCATTGACGCACTGGAGTAGTACAACCAGAAGGCGCGGACACCGGTCACCCTCGAAGAGTTCCTCAAGCATATTCTTGAGAACGAAAAGAGTGACAATGATGAGAAAAATGACTCATCAGAAACCGAAGACTATGTAGCAAGTCGCCATATGGTTTCTCATTTGTCGTTAAATGACGAAGAAGCCCCCTCAGTGTCAGAAAACAACGCAGAGGAACTGGGGGCTGGATCGGCACCAAAATCCCCGGAACTGTTGGAAGACCCAATCGATAGGTTGTTAAACGAAACCTTTTGAAAAAGCAAAGCTGACCAAGAACGTGAAGCAACCATATACGAAAAGGCTAAGCATCAGCGTCAAGATGAATAAGCTGCGGCAAGGAGGAGTCATAAAGTACTCCAACCAAGCCAAAACACACCTGCCACAAATAAGAGCAAGATCAAAGCAGAGAAGCGGTTCACCAAAGCCCTGTCAGTGGGAATAAAGCTTCCACCTCTTAGAGGAAACACACCCAGGGTCATAAGCCTCAACGGAGAGGACTCATATCCGAACTACTGCCTATATCATCGGAGAGTTACTCATCCCACCAAAGAATGCAGTGCCTTCAAGAAGTGGTGGTAAGGATATATTGCCTATCAACAACACTTCAAGAGGATAAAACGCGAAGCTTGTCGACAGCGAAAAAGTGCGACGAATGCACGTGAGAAAATGATTGGCAACTGTCATATGGTTGATACCAATTCGGAAAAGGAAAAACTCCAAGTTCTTACCTTCGGGAGTGATTCCGAGGAAGAAATGACCCTCGGCCCTCTTTTCAGGGACTCCACCTCTGGAAAAGAAGAGGAGGAGAAGAACTGTGAGAACATTCAGCTGTGTAACCACACACTGCCTGAAGAGAATCTCGGACCTACAAACAAAGGTTCGAACAAAAGAGGCAAAGGGAAAGAGAAAATCCCTGAGGAAATTTCCCTCGATGATCGAGTTGTCAATGAGCTCGCAGCCAAGGACCCATCCAAGAAAAACAAGGTGGATTACAATGTCCTGGCACATCTGAGGAAAATACCCTCACAACTGAGCATATTTGATGCTCTTCTCCTGTCCAAAGAGGCACGAGATTCTCTGATCAAGGCATTACAAGAGCCCGATCAGTTCCAAGCTTTCCTTGTGGAAGAGAAGATGAAGGATGAGCTGGCAAAGCTTCACACGGCTGACATCACATTCAAAGACGGTGATCTCCTCCTCCGAACGTGCAAGCACAACCGTCCTCTATACGTCACCGGGTATTACCATGACATTAAGATAGGAAAAATCCTTGTCGATAACGGGTCCTCCGTCAACCTCCTCAACGTGAAGGTGCTGAAGGAAATTTGCATGAACATTCAGCACCTGGCTCGGGACAAAATTACCATCTCCGGGTTCGATTCACACTCATCGCGGACGCTTGGGTCTGTAATTCTGACGTTACGCTTCAGCTTGCTTGTCACTGATATCAAATTTCACGTCATTGACGCCAAGACTTGCTATAATGCTCTGCTCGGCAGGCCTTGGTTACACAAATATAACGTCATCTCTTCTACACAACATCAGTGTATGAAGTATTTCAAAGACGGCTTGGAATACACCATTACAGGGGAACTAAACTCATTCTCGGTAAACGATGTCCGGAAATATGAAGACGCAAAGTACTTCCGAACAGACTTCGAGGATACGGAAAGGTGTCATAGGCCGGAGGTTAAACAGAAGCCCGTCGCCACCATCCCAATTTTTGGGAGCGACACCGAGGAAGATGAAGAAATAGTCTACTCGGGGCAACCCCAAGGCAACAAGCCCGGACCATCTACTCCTCTTTTGGTCTTTAGCAGTGATTCTGAGGACGAGGCCAACGCCGTGTTCTCCGTCAGCCCGTCAGCACAAACCTTTACTGAGGCCGATCAAAGTTTATAAATCACCATGGTTCCGCCTCGGCATTATAAAGAACTCGATGCGCTCGATACATACAGCGTGCAAGAGCTATAGACTTTCTACGTACCTTCCAGGCGTAGAGGTGAAAAGGCGATCCTCTTCTACCAATCTATGGAGACCAGAGTAGAAAAAGAAGTGGCACGGTGCCGATCTTGTACTCGACATGCTCCAACCAATCCGTCTGCTAAGATACTGCGTGGAGGGACTGAAAAGGCTGTTAAGATGTCAAGGTGTACCCCTCGAACAAATTGATTGACAAGCCCAATTCTATAAGAAGATTTGGGATATCCCTGGGACCCAACGAAAGATGCCCAACGGGATGATGGAGACAACCGGGCTTAGATATGTTCGGTCCAAGAAACGGGAGCGATTCCGCAGCTGCCGCGTCATAAACAACTCCGGTGAAGAAGGGAATGCTTTTCCAAATAGCTGTGACGTAGAAACAGAGCAAAATCCCGCTCTAAGAATGTCAAATTCATCGTTCGAAGAACAAGTTAACAGGCTAATACAAGAAGTTTGTCAAAAGATCCGGGATGACCGCAGCCGCGAAATGGCTATCTATGAAAGGCCAGGACGCAACGCCTCAACCAACAGTCTGCGGAGAAAGAAAACTACAATACCCTTCATCCTCAGCCAGCTGTACGTTCTCGCCTCAAAGGAAAATCCCGAAATAGAGGCAAAAATAAGGCAAAGAAAGCAAACAATGCCTGAAAACAGCAAAATGGATCCAAGAAGCCGTACACTCGAGGAAAATCCAGCTGGAACCCGTCCTTTATGAAGAAGATAGGCCGGGAATACTCTTTCCCTCAAGACAAGATAAGGAAATATTCAACCTTTTCATGAAGCACCAAATGATGACACTTCCGGAGCCTCGGCATCCCGAACAAATAAACGAGGTTCATCATCCAGATTATTGTTCCTATCACCGAGCAATAGGCCATCCCATTGAAAACTGCTTCACCTTCAAAGACTGGGTAGAAGACCAATACCGACAAAGCATGTTCACTTTATCTGACAGCTGGAAGGTAACCCCGCCGTAAAAGCATGAGCCAAAGAGGACCTATACTGTGAGGATAAGACCAGTTCAACATCAAGAATAGAAGCGAACTCGTTCCTGCCATATGATAACACTCTCGAAGGAGGAAAGGCACGAGGCTATGGATGACCTTTTCAAGTGCTTCGTAAATGAAGATGAGGATGAAGTGATCTCAGAATTTCCACCGGCACTGTTCTCCGCCGAAAGATGCGACCGGGACGTCGGGACGTCCGGCCTGAATTTTGGGGGCAGATGCTATTTGGTATTATCCGTCTACCTCTCCGAAGATGCCAAGTTAATTTATGACACCGTGTATCAGAGGTTTAGACGGATGCGGCCGTTGTAGCAGACTTCGTCAGATTCCCCCTCATTGTGAGGTGTTTTTGATTGTGGGGACGCTCTTCCCTGCAGGCGCAAGCCCCTGCAGTTAATTACGCTACCGCATCGCGGTAACCACTTTCTCCTTCTCCAGATGGTCACTTCGTGTCGTGTGTATTTGTTTTGTTTTGGGTTGCCCGTGGATTGTATATGGAGACTAATTTATGTTGTCGCCCGTAGGGTGTGGATTAGTCTAAATCCGTATTTTCTTAGATTTGGGTTTGGGTTGGGTTTAAGGATCGTTAATCTCATTGGGATTAAGATCAACTTAAACGTTTGTTAAAAATACATTAGTCTAATTTTAGACTAAGATCTACTCAATGGGGTTTTTGGGATCATTTAAATCCAACGACAGAGAATTTGGGCTCTATCGTCTTAGTTTAGGGACGTTGCGGTCCAGTGGGTTTAAGGATTGTTAATCTCATTGAGATTAAGATCGACTTAAACGTTTGTTAAGGATACATCAGTCTAATTTTTAGACTAAGATCTACTTAACAGGGTTTTGGGATCATTTAGATCCAACAAAAGAGCATTTGGACTCTATTGTTCCGGTGGGTTTAAGGATATCATAGTCCTTGTCAGTTTAGAGACATCATAGTCTGTAAAGTTTAAAGACATCATAGTCTATGAGTTTAAGGACCTCATAGTCCATAAAGTTTAAGGACATCATAGTCCATGAGTTTAAGGACCTCATAGTCCAATTTAAAGACGTCATAGTCTAGTTTAAAGATCTCATAGTCTGTAAAGTTTAAGGACATCATAGTCCATGGTTTAAGGACCTCATAGTCCATGGGGTTTTGGTTTAAACAGTTTGGGGGTGCGCCAAAAGTTATTGGTTATTGGGACCCTCCATCTCTCTGAAGACGTTGAAGGATTACAACGACATGCATCAGAGGTATGAAGAGATGTACCCTTGAACCAATGTCCCGATTTGGGGAAATGGGATGAACATCAGTTTAGATGTTATCTGTTGGGAGCTTATTAGCTGTCTTTGGAATTGAGATCGGTTTTGGAAACCCTGAGCATGAGGGGTACAATCGTAGGTCTTTCCATAGTGTTCAACACTAATATATATTCAGCGCTCACGTGCTCCCACGTGATGTGTACAAAATGGTGTTAAACACTAAAATTCAGAGGCGCTCACATGGGGTCACGTGAGGCGCTTGAAGTAATATTAGACTTCAAGAATTTGAGGTGCTGCCTCTACGAGTTTATTCTTTTGTTCTTTTCTGAGCGCTAAGTGCTATTGGGTCACATGGGAGCACGTGAGGCGCTTCAAAGAAATGGAGACTGCCTTTGATTTATTCCATTTGCTTTGTAAATGCTAAGCACTACTATGGGGTCACGTGAGTAAATCTCTTTTATTCTCTTTTGTTCATCACAGGCGCTCACGTGGGAGCACGTGATCGGCAGTTATCATGTTGGGTGCCAATCTTTTACGTGCATGGAGATCCTGAGCTTCGAGACTTTTGAGCCCATTGTTTTATGAGAATTGGATTCTTAAGACTTAATTTTTCTCTTAGGCTTGGGATCTATACGACAGAATCTCCCCGATGAGAATTAAATTCTCAACTTGTGAGGAGATCTGCTTCTGCAGATTTTTGCCATAAGTGAGAACTAAGTTCTCATATGAAGGGTTAAACCCTTGTTTCATCAGAGGAATTAAATTCCTATATACTTTTTGGGAGAATTAAATTCTCTGAACCTAGATCTCCCTCTAGGTTTTGGATCTGCATGGCAAAATCTTCTCGATGAGAATTATATTCTCAACTTGTGGGGAGATCTGATTTTGCAGATCTTAACCAGAGGAAGAACTAAGTTCTTTTTAGAAGACTTAAACTCTTATAAAGGTAAAAAAGAGAGGAGATATTCTCTGTGTTTTGTCCCTTCTCTTACTTAGAGTTTCTTTTTTCTTTTTTTTTTCTTTCTGGAGAATAAAATTCTCTTTTCTTTTATGCTTACGAAGGGTTTCTCTCTTTTTTTTATCTTCTCTTTTCTCTCTCTCTATCCTTCTTTGTTTTGTTTCTTTGCTCTTATTTATAGGAGAAAGAAGGGAATCAATTTGTTTAGCAAATCTCTCGTTGAAAGATTTTGATTGATTTTCTAATCAACCAACATGATCTTTTTGATCACTTGGTGAATTTTATTCACCGCTGGATTTTTAATCCAAGGACTCCTCTTTCACAGAAGATATTTGTTTTGTCGTTCTTAACAAATTTAGGAAGATATTTCCTTACACAGAATTTTTCTGTAGATTGGTGATTTTTAATCACCATTGGATGTTTAATCCAACGGTTTTACAAAGCGCAATTTTTCTTGTTTAGAAAGATCTAAGGAAGCATTTTCCAAATAAGGCTTTTAATCCCTTTCAATTAGAATTTATTTTTATCAGTCCAGAAGGCATAGGAGTCTATCACGTGTAGCACGTGACCCCACCAAATTAAGCCGACCCAAGGGCGTCACGTGTTATCACGTGAGTTTCTTTTTGTCCCACTTGTTTGCTTTATTAAGGCGCCTGTATACTTTGCTTATAGAGCTTACGTGTCTGCACGTGAGGTTCAGTTTTGGTTTAGTTTTGTTAAACGAAGCGCCTATCATGTGTGGGCACGCGAAGCTCTACTTAGGGATTTTCTCCGTTGCTCTATTTATTTATTTATTTATTTTCCGTAAGGGAACAAATGCCCCCACAGCGTTGTTCTCACGTTGTTTACATGTGAGTGCAACGCTGTCACTTTTACAGCCGTTGGATTGTTCTAGGGGAACGGGAAGATGAACCTCCCTAGTCATGTCTTATAAATGCAAGGGTTTGGTTCCTTAGGCAGCCACTGTTTCTTCATCTGCTTCCTATTTTATTTCCTTTGAGAATTTAATTCTCTTCCTCAGAGCTTAGTTCTCTGCCATTGCAAATCCAGAGTTAAACTCTGTCAAAAGAAACCCTTTTTCAGGTAACGCTTTGTACATCAGAAAACTTTCCCTCTTTGAGAAAGCCTCTGGATTTTAAATCCATTATGAGAGCTTTGCTCTCCTCAGAAACCCATCCTCCAAAGATGTGATCTTTGAGCAATAACTTCCATATCTCGAACGTTTCCCTCTGATTTTGAGGATTCATAGGATTTTTGTTTCTCATGTATTTTTATGGATTCTTGGAATTTAATTCCATTACATAAAAGAATTTAATTCCTCCGGCGAAGTGCTTAGCTCTGAAAGATCAATGGGACCCTTCGGGAATTTTATTCCCTGGTGTTCTTGAAAATCTTTTTATAGGGTTTTACCCTTATTCGCACAGATTTGAATTTTTTTGGTAGCTTAATGGAACTTGTCTTCCCAAGAATTTGTTTGCATCCCAATACTTGTTTAATAAGGGTCTTCTTTATTACTAATCTTTCATTGATGTCTTTTTTCAGATACTATGGCTGTTCATCTGTATAGTCTTAGCGAATTTATTTCTTATGAGGACATTCGCGCACAGGGCCGTTGTCAAAACCAGGAGTTTACAAACGCCCAATATGCTGAGATTATGAATCGTTTCTATGAACATAACGGTCGACTTCTTCCTCATCGTTCCGCTCTTTTGAAGATTATCGTGAGAGCAATTTGGGGAGCACTTCCTGGATTTTACGAAGCCATGCCGCTCGAAGCACTGGATGATGATGAAGATAAGGTGCACTCAGTATATCTAACGGGCTTGATCTCGAAGAAACGGCGAGATAATCTCACTGATATCTTGCATCAAGTTTTCCAACAGAAAACGATAATCGTTTCTTATCAGAGGGCGGAGGACATTGGCAAGGATCCTGACACTTGCGATCGTGAGAGGATGTACGCGAGAATGGTCAGAAAGGCCAGAAACATTTTAGACAGCCTTACTTTTGAATTTCTCAATCCATTTCTCGGGTTTAATGTTTTACCATTGTAAACATTTTCTTTTATTTTTGTATGAATTTTCAGAGTATGAATGACAAAACTTTCATTTCCCCCTTTTTGTGTTTACATGCGTTCTTTATGAAATTTTGTCATACTGTTGTTGGTGTTCACGTGTTTTGCCCATGAGGGATTTCATTCTTGTATTGGCGCCCGCTCACGTATCATGCATGTGTGGGGCCCTTTTAATCTTCGATAAAGATTAAGGCTGATGCTCACGTGCTATGCACGTAGGGCTCTGTTGATGGGGTCGTTTCGTCTCCCCACACTGATTCCAACGAGTCACCTCTTTGATTTTCCATGCTCTCCCCTTTTTCTGGGCCTTGGGAATAGTTCCACCATGCGAATATTTTCTGTGCATAGTATTGAATGCTCCCCTTTATAACCTGAAGCCATGCTTTTCTTCCTCTCTTCACAGAGAAACCCATTTATACCTTAGGGTGATCATCTTAAGAAAATGACTAAGTTTTATGGCTTGCAACCGCCCCCATGCTCATCGACAACCATGAGAGGTGCCCGTCGAGGAGATGATTCCTCGTTTTGCTGCGTGGCTAGTGGATCCTCTTCTCATCGATGCCGAATGTGACGCGGTGATGTATGAACTCCTAATTTGTAGGGGCTCTCCCCTTCCTATGGGTTCCACTTGGCTACGGATGGTCTTTTATCCGTGCTTGCTGACATCCCTCCTCATTCGACAGAGATGACTCTGGAGATCCTCGATGTGGCAGAGGACAAGATCGAGTGTTTCTACGAGGCGTGCTTGATTACCCGGGCTCTGAAAGATCGCTCGATTCATCTATTGGGTCAGATAAGAGCCCGACGGGCTGTCATGTCTGCTTTTGCTGATAAGCAAGGTGCTAATCGGTGGGGAGCAACTCCTCACGAAAATCGTTGTTTCGACGTGTTTGAGAAGGCAGAGAGGGAGCTGGAGAATTTTGTATTTTGTTTTGTTAACCCTTGTATCACCGATCCTTTGATTGGTGACCTTTTCCCTGTAGCGTAGTATATTTAGATCAATGTATTCCTCTTATCATTGGCTGTTAAATGCTTTTCTACTGAATTTTTCTTTTCGTCATATATTCGTACGTGCATCCCGCCTGAGTACATGAGCGTTATACTTGACCCCTGGGAATTTCCTTCAGGTGCGAACATCGTCGTCGTGTTGTCCATAAATCAGCGCGTTCTAGATACCATAGGCATATAGTCGTGAATGCATGCTTAATGGGGTACCTACCGAAGACTTTCCTTGTTACCAGAAAAAGAAAATAGTTTGTGTGTGTTTTGGATTGAGGATTGGCGTCGAGTGGAGGCCTGTTTACATGATCTTGAGTGCACATGCCTTCCCTTTGAGGTTGTGGCTGCAAAGACGAGCTTGTAGGGGTTGATCGAACGGTGCGCCGCGAATCTTCAATCATGTGAGAAGAGGCTTAACCGGAAATTATCGAAGAGGGAACTGGCCTCGAATGCTTTGGGAGAACTTCAAGCTGAGCTCACTGCTAAGACCACCCATGCGTACGAACTTTTGCGAGTGCTTCAAGAAGCTATCATGGAAGTTGTCGCTCTTGACAAAGCCGTCATCTTTACCCGGGAGATGGTTGAAGCTCACAAAGTTGCAGGGAGGGAGCTTGAGATTCGGCTCGTCTCATATCAGGCTCAACAGTCTCAGGCGAAGACCCGTCTAGTGGCGATAACCAAGCTTGAAGACGAGGCCCAGCGGAAGAGCGATGAATTGAGGAGCTTATTGTGCCATCCGCCGGCTTAAAGAATTTTTGTAAAAATTTTCTTTTCTGGTATCCACTCCTGAATGAGAGGGTATTTTGTATTCATTTTAATTCTTTTTACGATATGTATCTTGTATGCACTTTGAATTCATGAATAAAAGACATATATATTTTTTATCTCGTGCTTGCATGTAGCTCTGATGGATGTGGTCCATATATAGTTTATCTTGATCTTCTTGCAGGGCAGTGATGGCTTAGACGACAAGGTTAGGATTTGCCACCCAAGACTTTTCAACTTTATGAGCCGTGAAGGTCTCATAAAGATTTTTCTCCCTGCGAGTCAAGAGGATCTCATAGGTGTAATTTCTACTTAGAGGTAGTGGGGACTCCTAAGTATATTTTCTTGTGAAGTCGTAAGGATCTCACAAGAGAACTTTCTTTTTATGGGTTGTTAGGTTTATGTGTTGATTTATTTCCGAGTCGAAGCATTGCTTTACAACAGGGGAATCATGGGTTGATGTATTTCCGAGACGGAGCATTGCACCGGCAGGGGGGTTAAGAGTTGACATGTATCCATGTCAAAGCGTTGATTTACGACAAGGAGGTCAGGGGTTGACATGTATCCATGTCGAAGCGTTGATTTACGACAAGGAGGTCAGGGGTTAACATGTATCCGTGTTGAAGCGTTGCTTGACGATAGGGAGGTCAGGGGTTGACATGTATCCATGTTGAAGCATTGCTTGACGACAGGGAGGTCAGGGGTTGACATGTATCCGTGTCGAAGCGTTGCTTGACGACAAGGAGGTTAGGGGTTGATATGTATCCGTGTCAAAGTGTTGCTTTACGACAGGGAGGTCAGGGGTTAACATGTATCCGAGTTGAAGCGTTGCTTGACGACAGGGAAGTCAGGGGTTGACATGTATCCGTGTCGAAGTGTTGCTTTACGACAAGGAGGTCAGGGTTTGACATGTATCCATATCGAAGCGTTTCTTGACGACATGGAGGTCAGGGGGTTGACATGTATCCGAGTCGAAGCGTTGCTTTACGACAAGGAGGTCAGGGGTTGACATGTATCCGTGTCGAAGCATTGCTTGGCGACAGGGAGGTCAGGGGTTGACATGTATCCGTGTCGAAGCGTTGCTTGACGGCAAGGAGGTCAGAGGTTGACATATATCCGAGTCGAAGCGTTACTTGACGACAAGGAGGTCAGGAGTTGACACTAGGTTGTCTGTGTACCGTAGAGTCTTGGAACTGGGGACTTTGCCGTGGCTCCGATTGGTGATGTCACGTCCGTGCTCTGTTGGCATGAGGAGGGACGCCGTTGTTGGTCTCTAGGTTGTACAGGTGGCCGTCGAGATTTGGAACTAGGGACTTTGCTATGGCTCCACTTCGTTGCGACCTTGAGGTCGGTTATTGACGTTGCGTCTGTATCTTGTTGGAGTTGAGAAGGAACACCGTGTTGGTTTTCTGGTATGCAGATATTGCCACCGAGACTTGACTCTTCCTTTGATAGAGTTTGTTGGGACATGTGTTTCCTTTTTCGTTTATGCTCATGGATTGTATACAGGGGTCAGTATGGACTTACTTGCAGGGCAAAAGTTTCATTTTTTTAAATTTCTTTCCGTGACGCTCTATCATTTCAGCTTTTTATATCGCGAAAGTCGCGATTGCCTAATCATTTCGACTATTTTTCGCGGTGCCCAATCATTTCGGCTATTTTTCTTTTTACTCGCTGCTTTTTATTGCGAGTTGCCCAATCATTTCGGCTGTTTTTGTATGCATATATTTTACTTGGTGGTTTTGTTGCAAGTTGCCCTATCATTTCGGCTATTTCATATGCATTTCTTTTACTTGCTGATTTTGTTGCAAGTATGGAACTTGGAACCTGATGCCAATCTTAGCATCAACATCGCTGCGATTGGAATATTGCCAGGAGCGAATCATCATTTGCCGTGAAAGGACTTGGAATTTGATACCGATTTAGGTATCAACATCGTTTCCACTGGGACATTTCCAGGAGCGAATCATCATTTGCCTCTGTTGATTCAAACAAAGGTGGCTTAGCAAATAGGGTTAGGATCCTGACGACTAAGGCTTTTGACTTCATGAGCCGTAAGGGTCTCATAAAGGTGTTTCTCCCTACGAGTCATGAGGATCTCATAGGTGTATGTTCTCCTTAGAAGTCGCGGGGACTTCTAAGTGATGTGTTCTCTTGTAAGTCGTAAGGCTTTTACAAGAGTGTTCTCTCCTTATAAATCGAAAGGACTTATAGTGGCCGTTCACCAAATAAGGGGATTTCATGCAATCGGCGGAATTTGGTGGGGGAGACGTTTATTTGTGCCCGTGGATTGTATACAAGGGTCAATATTGAACCGTTTGTAGGGCAGACTGTGGATTGTAATGGTGGCTTAAGAACATGTTTAGATCCCTGTAGCTTAAGGCTTTTGAATCCTATGAGCCGTGAGGGTCTCATAGGGGAATTCTCCTTACGAGTCGTGAGGATCTCGTAAGTGTAGCTTCTCCTCAGGAATCATGGGGATCCCTAAGTGTGTTGCTCCCTTGTGAGTCGTAAGGATTTTACGCAGGTATTTTCTCCTTACAAGGTCGAGAGGACCTTGCAAGTGTTTTTTAACAAGATTGCGCCTTTTCGGGTTTTCACAAACTCGTCGGTAGCCCTGCTGTTTTTACTCATGGAGCCCTTTCGGGTTTTCATCCATGCCCATTTCGCTTATGGACGTACCATCCTTTTTTTGTCAGCCCTTCGATGCTGCGGTTTGTAGTAGTTTAAAGACGTTCAGTCAGTAGTTAGTTTAAGGATATTACGGTCCATTGTTAGTTTTAGGACATCTCGGTCCGTAGTTAGTTTTAGGACATTTTGGTCCGTTGTTAGTTTTAGGACATCTCGGTCCGTAGTTAGTTTTAGGACATCTCGGTCCGTCGTTAGTTTTAGGACGTTGCGGTCCGTTATTAGTTTTAGGACATCTTGGTCCGTTGTTAGTTTTAGGACATCTCGGTCCGTAGCCTTGGAGGTGAGGTTTTCGCTGGGCACTACTTATAGAGTTTGGACTCAGGAAGATAGCAAGCGGATATAGGCGTCGTCATCTATCATTAACCTGGTTCGTGACTCATCAGGCATAGTATTTTTCAGGAACCGGCCGTTTATTGGCCGAAAGGGTCTTTCGCCGTGCATATCCATGAGCAAGTAAGCCCCACCTTGGTAGAATTTGTCTATGATGTACGGGCCCTCAAAGTTTGGCTCGAATTTTCTTCGTTTGGCACGATTGGGGATCATAGGTCTCTTGACCACTAGCACGAGTTCGCCTTGGCGAAATGTCCTCGGTCTAGTCAATCTTTCGTATGAGCACGTCATTTTTGCTTTATATGCCTCCAAGTTTTGCTGCGCCATGAGCTGGGTTTCGTCAAGGGCGTCGAGCTCCTCGAGCTGAAGATGGGCATTCTCTTCATTTGATAGCTTGTAATGAACCGCCACTCGTAGAGAGGGTAGCTCTATCTCGAGGGGGAGTACTGCTTCAGTGCCGAACCAATGCATATGGCGTTGTATTTGTGGACGTTTTGAACGTGGTCCGGTACGCCCAGAGAGCTTCATGCAGTCTCCCGTGCCAGTCCTTCTTATTTCTGGACACCGTCTTCTTTATGATCTTCGTCAAGGTCTTGTTGAAAGTCTCAGCTAGACCATTAGCTCGGGGATTATAAACTGAAAAGTATCTCCAGTCTATATTATGTTGCTGTGCGAAGCGACTGATTTTATGACTTCTGTAGGCCGGCCCGTTATCAGATATAATCCGTCGCGGAGTGCCGAACCGATAGATGACATGTGTCTTGAAGAAATGGAGGATACTCTCCGTCTTCACTTCTCTTAGCGGTACTGCTTCTGCCCACTTAGAGAAGTAATCGGTTGTCGCCAATATGAACCGATGTCCTCTAGATGATGCCGGTTCGATGGGCCTGATTATGTCAGTTCCCTACATTTCGAACGGCCAGCTAGCCACCGTTGGGTGTAGCGGATTTTGATGCTGGTGGATGAAGTCCTCGTGAATCTGGCATGAGTGGCACTGCTTCGCGTATTTGAGGCTGTCTTGAATCATCGTGGGCCAATAGTAGCCCATCCTTTTGATCTTCAGCTTCATCTTCGGCTCGGCTTGATGAAAACAGCGGAGTCCGTCGTGAGTTTCTTGGACGAATTTCTTTGCTTCTTCCGGTCCTAGGCATCTTAGCCACAGAGAGTCAAACGACCTCTTATACAGCGTATCATTGACGAAGGTGAAAGACAGAGCTCGTTTCATGAGCTGATGTCTCGAGGATGGTGTTTGACGGGATTTGAAGTAATCTATAAAGACTTTTCTCCAATTTCTAGCCTTTTCCTGGTCTTTTATTTGTAAGGCCATTTGCTTGGTCGCTTCCTTTTCTTCGGATGACTCCGGAGATATTTTTGCTGGCGCAAGAACCCGACGGCTTTGCATAATGATCCTTACGTCATCGAGGTTTTCGTTAGCCAGTTCTTTAGCGAGTTTGGCTAACGCATCCGCTTTGCTATTTTCCGCATGCGGTATGCTTTGCAGGGCGTAGGCAGGGATTTGAGTCAGCAATTGTTGTACTCTCTCTCCGTACTTCACCAACTCTGGTTTGCACGTTTGATAGTCGCCGTTTACTTGACTAACAACCAGCTGGGAATCTCCGCATATGAGGAGGTTTTCGATTCCCATGTCGACAACGATCTCAAGACCTGCTATCAAAGCTTCATATTCGGTTTCATTGTTCGTCCTCGGCTCTGTTAAGTAAAAGGAAAAGTGCATTATCCCTCCTTGTGGAGTCACGAAGATGAGGCCTACCCCAGATTTGATTATGGAGGGGCTGTGCTTTCGCCTCTTCATGGAAGATGCCCCATCGAAGTAGAGTTCCCATCGGGTGTCATTCTCTCTTGTCCTCCCGTCGATCGTATCAAACGCGTGCTCGTCTGGCAGTTCGCAATTTAAGGGTGAATCGGCAGGTATCGGGTACTCAGCGAGGAAGTCAGCGATGGCCTGGTCTTTCATTGTCTTGAGAGGTCGGTATGTTATCGAGAACTCCATCAAGAGGAGGGCCCATTTCGCGAGTCGTCCTGTTAATATGGCTCTTGACATCAAATACTTGAGAGGATCCACTTTTGATACGGGATGAACCTCATGCGACAGAGTATAGTGTCTGAGCTTCGTTATCGCGAAGATCAACGCCAGGCTGTGTTTTTCAATGGGGGAGTAGCTGTTTTCTGTCCCCAGGAAAACTCGACTCAAATAGTAGAGGGCTCTCTCCTTCCCTTGGTCATTTTCTTATGCCCATAGCACGCCCAAGGAACCTTCAAGGGCTGTTGTGTACAGGATGAGAGGCTTTCCCTTAACTGGAGCGGTCAGTACTGGCGGATTCTGCAAGTATTGCTTGATTTCGTCCAGTGCGCTTTGACATTTGCGATCCCAGACGAAAGGGGTCCTCTTTTTCATTAAATGGCTGTAGGGGCGGGATTTGCCGGAGAGATTTGCTATGAACCGCCGAATATACGCGAGCTTCCCTTGGAGAGATCGCAGTTGCTTGAGAGTTCTTGGCGGAGGCATTTCCATGATCACCTTGATCTTTGATGGGTCTATTTCGATGCCCCGGTGTCGTACAATGAATATCAGGAACTTGCTTGAGGAAACTCGGAACACGCATTTGAGAGGGTTCATCTTCAGGTTGTATTTCCGAAGACGTTGGAACACTATCTTCAGATGTTCCCAATGCTCCTCATGCGATTTGCTTTTCACCACGAGGTCGTCGATATAATATTCGACAATCTCATGTATAAGGTCATCAAAGATTTTCGTCATGGGCCTCTGATAGGTGGCGCCGGCGTTCTTCAGACCGAAAGGCATCACTTTATAGCAGAATATGCCCAGAGGAGTCCGGAAAGCGGTATACTTCTGGTCCTCAGGATGCATCTTTATTTGATTGTACCTTGACGAGCCGTCCATGAAGGAGAAGACTTCGTGAGTGGACGTGTTGTCTATCATCAACTCGGTAACTGGTACAGGAAAATCGTCTTTCGGACAGGCTTTGTTAAGGTCCCGAAAGTCCACGCAAATGCGCACCGTCCCTTTTTCTTCATCACTGGGATGATGTTGGCAATCCAGTTGGGGTATTGCACTTCTTGGAAGAAGCCGGATGTTCTCTGATTAAAAATCAGGAATTAGCTCAATGAGGTATCACGTGTTCACACGTGACCAAGGGTCACGTGTGGACACGTGATCTATTTATAGAATTAAATTCTAAGCAAGCAGAAGTGTAAACAAGCGGCCGAGGAAAGACCCCAATGGGGGGTCACGTGCTCACACGTGACCAAGGGTCACGTGTTGTCACGTGATGATCCTTCAGCCCAGTTAGAAGACAGAATTAAAATTCTGAATGAAGGAGGGTCACGTGCCAACACGTGATAGGCTTTGAAAGTCTTATAACTTGATAGAATTAAATTCTAATTAAGGGAAATCAAAAACCCTAACTGGGAAAGTATTTTTCTAAATCTTTCCAAACAAAAAAGGATTATTGGGGACCGTTGGATTAAAAATCCAAAGGTGATTAAAAATCACCAATTTATGGAAAGATTTTAGACACGGAAAGATTTCCTTAAATTTATGGAAATTTTCTAAAGGCAAATAGCAGAGAGAAAAGAAAGGAGAATTTAATTCTCAAGAAAGAAAACCCTAGGTGAGAAAGGGATCAAAGCTTCATAAAACAAAAAAGAGAATTTAATTCTCAATCTAAGAGTTTAACTCTTCTGCAAAGGAACTTAGTTCTTCCTCTGGTTGAAGATCTGCAGAAGCAAATCTCCCCATAGGTTGAGAATTTAATTCTCACTGGGTTGATGTTCCCCTCCGAACGACGGTGCACAGGACTGCGAAGTCCTGATACTGAGATTCGGGGCAGATGCTAATTAGTTTTATCCGTCTACCTCTCCGAAGATGCCAAGTTGATTTATGGTACCGTGTATCGGAGGTTTAGACGGATGCGGCCGATGTAGCAGACTTCGTCAGATTCCCCCTCGCTTGAGGGGTTTTTGATTGTGGGGGCGCTCTTCCCTGCAGGCGCAAGCCCCTGCAGTTAATTATGCTACCGCATTGTGGTAACAACTTTCTCTTTCTCCAGAATTTCCCTTTGTGTCGTGTGTGTTTGTTTTGTTTGTGGTTGCCCGTGGATTGTATACGGAGACTAAGTTATGCCGTCGCCCGTAGGACGTGGATTAGTCCAAATCCGTATTTACTTAGATTTGGGTTTGGTGTTTTAGTTTAAGGATACGTTAGCCATATTGAGGCTAAGATCGACTTAAACTTTTGTTAAGGATACGTTAGCCTAATCTCCAGACTAAGATCAACTTAACGGGATCGTTTAGATCCAACAAAAGAGCATTTGGAGGCTCTATTATTTAGTTTAATGACGTTGCGGTCAATTTCCAGTTTAGGGACATGGTGGTCCATTGCCAGTTTACGGATGTGGTGATCCATGTTCCAGTTTAGGGACGTGGTGGTCCATTGATGTGTGGCCGTCGGGACCCGTCACCTCTCTGACGTCGTTGAAGGATTACAACGATAGGTGTCAGACGAGTTCAGAAATGTACCCTTGAACCAAATGTAAATTGATTTAAGAGAGCAGCCGTGCTCGGTCAATTTAATTTGAGGACTTACAACCATGATTGGGCTAAGTCCAGTTGATAATGTTTAACATTTTTATTTATATTTAGCCTAGTAGGCCTTTATTAGGGCTCTGCCCCCTTTAATAATGCACTGCATTCTATTCTGGCCTGTTAGGCCTTTTAAGTTAGGTCTGTCCCCTTTTTATAATGCAGAGCATTTGTTTTGGTCCATTAGGCCTTTTAATTGGGCTCTGCCCTTTAATAATGCGCTGCATTAATTAATCCGACAGAGTGCCACATGGCTTGTCAGGCGCTTTGCGCCAATTGAGGAGCGCAAGGCGCAAGTCCATGGGGAGGTAACACGTGTCACGCTCTGGTGAGCGCAAGCACAGTGTGCTGCGCCAATGCGCTGCGCTGTTGCGCTTCTGACACGTGGCGCGCTCTGGTGGGTTGCGCCAATTCATGAGAGCAGTGCTCTTTGTTACCAGCGCATAGCGCAGATCGTTCTGGAGCTGACACGTGGCGCTCCCTGGTGGCTTGCGCCAACCCAGTAGCGCAACAGTGCAGATTTACAAGTGCAGGGTACTGTTTTATTATTTTGATCAATTTTAGATAAAAAAAAAACAAATTTTCTTATTTTCAAAGAACCAGTGGTTCATCAAAAGGAAATGCCTTTTTTATTATATTTTTATTGAAGATCTTTGATCTTGTTCTTAGATCAATGATCTTTTTAGAAGAAATTCTTCTTTATTCAGAGGTTTTTACCTTTTCTTTTTCTGATCTCTTCTCAAAATTTTCTTTAGAGGAGTACTCTCTTCTTCTTTTTTTGTGTTGATGATTTTTGGAATTGGGGTCTAAGGGTCTTTATATAGTGCCCATTGATTTGTTAAATTTGTTAAAGAGATCCTTCTCTGAGTGATTTGGGGAATTTTCCCCACTGTTGGATCTTTGATCCAAAAGCTTCTGTTTTACAGAAGACAATCTTCTTGTTTATTTTAAGCCACGTGTCGCGCAGCGCAGAGCGCAAGTTACCTGAAGCGTTACTTCTTTATTTTAAGATTTGATTTTTATTATCTTTTAAAACAGAGCTTTGCTCTGATTGGGAGAAACAGAAGCATTGCTTCATTTCCCGCCTTGGGATTTGAACAGAGTTTTGCTCTGAAAGGGAGGTTTTCTCCTTTATTATTACTATTTATTTATTTATTTATTCTTATTTTATTGGAACGGGTTTTGAACCAAAATTTTGGCGGGAACAGTTGAGATTCTGCCATGCAGATCCAAAACTTAGAGAGAGAATTGAGTTTAGAGAATTTAATTCTCCCAAATTCATAGGAATTTAATTCCTCCAAGATAAAACTAGGGTTTAGCCCTATATGAGAATTTAATTCTCCCAAACTCACAGGAATTCAATTCCTTCAAGATAAAACTAGGGTTTAACCCTATATGAGAATTTAATTCTCCTAAATTTATAGGAATTTAATTCCTTCAAGATAGACAAAACTAGGGTTTTACCTTACTTAAGAATTTAATTCTATCAAATCCACAGGAATTTAATTCCTCCTAAATGAAATTAGGGTTTAACCCTACATAAGAATTTAATTCTTTCACATATATGGGAATTTAATTCCTCTAAAACCATAATTAGGGTTTAACCCTACAGAGAATTTAATTCTTAAAGAAATAAAGAGACTTGAAAGATCTCCATGCATGCAAAAGACTAAGGTCACGTGTCCCCACGTGACCTCTAAACAGATCCCCCAAAATGAGAAGGAATTAGCCTTGAGGCAATGCCTCATGTGCTCCCACGTGACCTCCAAAACAATGAGAATAAAAGCAAAGGCAGATTCTAACTTGGGCGCTCTCACGTGTTACCACGTGACCCCTTGATACAAGCTTTAATAATCAGCGCACAAATATCCATTACGTGCCAACACGTGATGGCTAAAAGAGCAAAAGTGTTTAACACTTATTCGCAGAACAAAGTAAAGGAGATCTGGCCCCACCTTTAGGCGCCCTCACATGTCCCCACGTGATCTCTTCCTCTTCAGTGTTTAACACTAATTCGAGAGTTTTATTTCCAGTGTTTAACACTGTTGTCTTCTAGTGTTTAACACTAATTTGAGAATCTTATTTCTAGTGTTTAACACTAATTTGAAAATTTTATTTCCAGTGTTTAACACTGTTGTTCTCTAGTTTTTAACACCATTTTTTAAAAACCAAATTGGTTAATTTTCTAGAGGCAAAGCTTTCCCTTCAACTGAATTTTAAAATTGAGTAAAATTCAGAGCTATAATGTTTAATGCCCAGTCAAAGATAAAAATGTTATCAGAGCCCTCAACTCTTGTTTAGCATTGCTAAGTGATGAGGGGCTGAACCCAGACAAATGTTTAATGGTCCAACAAAGGGCCAATATTTCAAATTTAATTGGACTTAGCCCAAGTTGGCCATAAGTCCTCAATTCAGACTTAACTGAGACAATGTGCTCATAATATAATTAATTGATCTTAGTTCCAAATTGGACTACAGATCACCTAATCCACCTTGGTTCAAGGGAACATCTCTTCACTCCTTTGATATTTGTCGTTGTAATTCCTCAACGTCTTCAAAGAGGTGATGGGTCCCGACAACCACACATTTCATCGACCGTGATGTCTTTAAACTAACATTGGACTGTGGGGTCCTTAAACTCATGGACTATGATGTCCTTGACCTCGACCGTGATGTCTTTAAACTAACATTGGACTGTGGGGTCCTTAAACTCATGGACTATGATGTCCTTAACCTCGACCGTGATATCTTTAAACTAACATTGGACTGTGGGGCCCTTAAACTCATGGACTATGATGTCCTTAACCTCGACCGTGATGTCTTTAAACTAACATTGGACTGTGGGGTCCTTAAACCCATGGACTATGATGTCCTTAACCTCGACCGCGATGTCTTTAAACTAACAATGGACAAAGATGTCCTTAAGCTAACAGTGGACCGTAATGTCCTTAAACTAAACAATTGAGTTCAAATGCTCTTTTGTTGGATCTA
Source organism: Agapanthus africanus (assembly GCA_030015575.1). NCBI lineage: Eukaryota > Viridiplantae > Streptophyta > Magnoliopsida > Asparagales > Amaryllidaceae > Agapanthus > Agapanthus africanus. The sequence goes on along the minus strand of JASDDO010000022.1, from coordinate 827,680,178 downwards.
AACGATCCTGTTAAGTTGATCTTAGTCTAAAAATTAGACTAACGTATCCTTAATATACGTTTAAGTTGATCTTAGTCCCAAATAAGACTAACGTATCCTTAAACCCAACCCCCAAACCCAAATCTAAGAATATACGGATTTGGACTAATCCACGCCCTACGGGCGACAACATAAATTAGTCTCCGTATACAATCCACGGGCAACCAAACACAAAAAAAACACCCACGACATGAAGTGATCATTTGGAGAAGGAGAAAGTTGTTACCGCGATGCGGTAGCGTAATTAACTCCAGGGGCTTGCGCCTGCAGGGAAGAGCGTCCCCACAATCAAAAACCCCTCAAATGAGGGGGAATCTGACAAAGTCTGCTACATCGGCCGCATCCGTTTAAACCTTCGATACATGGTTCCATAAATCAACTTGGCATCTTCGGAGAGGTGGACGGATAGCACCAATTAGCATCTGCCCCCAAATTCAGGAAAGACGCATGTCTTCCCGGGTTTCGGAGGAGAACAGATTCTGGCACGCCCGGTGGGACCTTTTCCTCTTTCCACTCCACACTTCGTGTGTTGTGTTTTTCCCGTGATCAGATAATCGCGGTGTGCATGTTTTTGGTTGCCCTTAGGGGAGTGGATACTGAAGTCTGCATTCCATCTATATGAAGAATGACGTTTGCTCCCACCTTAGTAACTCAGGCTCTGTCATATCTGGTGGAGTCAAGTACGGTCCACTTGCAGGCTCAAATCTCTGCAATCCGGCTCTTCAAGAAATCAACGGGCTTCTTTTTGGGTCGATGCTCCCACCTCCCACCCTCGGTGCCTCAACGCCGATGGAGGAAGCCCAGAAGAAGTCTGTCTTCCACAAGCGGGCACCCCAAGCAGCAGCTTTGCCGATGGAATCAGTTCTCAAACAACCGGCACATGCCAAGGACCAAGGTCGACGCAGGGGGCAGAATATTCAAGCTCTCAAAGGAAACAGGGGGCAGGCTCGGCAAAATCCTGAAGCTAATCAAATCCCGGCCGTAAGAAACGGTCGACGTCGATATCAGCGTCATACAAAATGAGCTGGGGGCAGTTCTCCATATGGTCCTGTTTCAACCCCAGTGGTGAATGTTGTTGTTCCAACAACTTCAAATTATTGTGAAGGGTCAGACAAAATTCTCCTACCGCAATATTGAAGAAGTCTCCGCAGCCCATGGAGATCCCACGAGAGCAGAAACAAGTTCGCTCCCTGAGACAACTTTCCTCATCTATATATATGGTGTGGAAGCTGGTGAAGGGGACTCACCCCAAGACGGATCTTGATACAGCGGTTCCTCCTAAAACCAAAGTGGATTTTTACAACAGGAGGCCCAATAAAGCTCAAGTGCCCGAAGCAAATTCCAGATGCCAAAAACTCTAAACACCCCAAGCTTGGGGGCATGGTAGTTCACATAGTCTATGTGGTGAATTCCAAAGACGAAATTCGAGCTTCTACTAGTCACCGACCTCAAACTCGGTCCTTAACAAAAGTTCAACTGCAACGTGAAAAGCTGCAGGAGATGCTTGCTCAGGCGGCACCACTTGCTAATCCATCGTCTAAGGCAAATCTCGAAGACGCACCTGGAGAAAGAAATCTGGCATGGCGCGGATTCGATACTTGACAGACTTCAGCCCATCCGACTGCCCAGATACTACACAGAAGGATTGAAGAGGCTCTTAAGACGCCAAGGTGTACCCCTTAAGCAAACTGCTCGACAAGCACGGTTCTATAACAGGATCTGGAACGTCTCCGGAACTCAACGAAAGTTGCCCAACGGGAGAATGGAAACGATCGGGCTTGGGTATGTTCAATCCAAGGAACGAGAGCGATTCCGCGGCTGCTACGTCATACATGACTTCGACGAAGATGGAGATGCTCTATGGGAAAATGCTAACCCTGAACCAGAACGAGCTCCCGCCGTGAAAATCCTAAGCTCGTCGTTCAAAGAACAATGGACAAGCTTATAAGGGAAGCGGGTCAGAAGGTTCGAGACGACCATAATCGCGAAATGGCCATTTTCGAGAAAGCCAGGACGCAGCGCCTCCTTCAACAGGCCGCGGAGAATGACAATGCTCTTCCTTATCAAGATGTCATACAAAAGGCTCGACGCAGAGGCAGAAACAAACCAAAGAACGGGAAAGACATTCGAGAGCGACAAAGCGGGACCAAGAAGCCACACGATCGGGAATCGGGCAATCCGGATTTGTCTCTTATAAAGAAGATGGGTCGAGCATACTCTTTTCCCCAGGACAAAACACAGAAGATACTTGGTCTTGCCATAAAATATTGAATGATTGCCTTCCTGGAGCCCAAGCACCCCGATCAAGCAGGCAAAGTTAATCACCCAGATTATTGCTCCTACCACTGAGCAATGGGACATCCTCTCGAAGACTGCTTCACCTTCAAAAACTGAGTCGAAGACCAATATCAATAGGGCAGGTTCGCTCTATCCAGCAGTTGGAAGATAAGCCCGCCACAGAAGCATGAACCAAAAGCCGCGCATACAACGAGAGTAGAATCAGATCAACATCGGTCTTGGAAGCGAGCTCGTACTTGTCATATGATAACGCTATCAGAAGACGAGCCCGAGAATATGGATGACCTCCCCTGGTGCTTCGAAAACAATGATGACAAGGTGATCTCAGAGTTTCCACCGGTGCCGAAAGAGCTGGAAGATGGAATACACATTACTGCAGATAACCTCAAGAAAATTGATTTAGGGACGGCAAGTGACCCGCGACCGACATTCGTTAGTGAACTGCTGTCTGAAGAATGGGTGGCTATGCTAAAAGACGTGCTCATGCAGCATAAAGATTGCTTCGCATGGAACTATTCCGAGATGCCGGGACTAGATCTAGAGATTGCTGTACACAAACTGGCGATATCCCCGGACGTCAAGCCAATCAAACAAGCACCGAGGAGAATGCGGCTCGAGCTTGAGATGAGCATCAATGCCGAGGTCAAGAAGCTAATCGACTCTGGCTTCATCCAAGAGGTTCAGTATCCTTACTGGATCGCCAACATCCTCCCGGTGATGAAGAAGAATGGGACGGTGCGCATATGTGTGGACTTCCGGGATCTCAACAAAGCTTGCCCAAAGGACGACTTCCCAGTACCAGTCACTGAGCTGATGATAGATAACACATCCACTCACGAAGTCTTCTCTTTCATGGACGGGTCATCAGGATACAATCAGATAAAGATGCATCCCGAAGACCAGAAGCATACCGCCTTCCGGACCCCTTTAGGCATATTCTGCTACAAGGTGATGCCCTTCGGTCTAAAGAACGCCGGTGCCACCTATCAGAAGGCCATGACGAAGATCTTCGATGACCTCATACACGAAATCGTCGAATGCTATATCGATAACCTCGTGGTGAAAAGAAAATCATACAAGAAACATTTAGAGTATCTGAGAATTGTGTTTCAACGCCTTCGGCAATACAATTTGAAGATGAATGTTCATATCTGATTTTTGCATTTTTATACCGCCCATTTTTGATCACATTGCTTATAGGTAGGTACTCTTGATCCGTGTTTGCTACATAATTGCAGGTTACAGGTTCTCAGCTCTAAGCAGTGAAATTCATGGAAAAGCGCGACAAATTCTGGACTACTGCCAACCACAGATAGAATATGGGTCTCCGCTCTCTATCCGTATGTTGTGTTCATACCATAATATTGAATTATTATATTCCCTTGTCCATGTTATTTTACAAATAAACAGGTGCTTTTGACCCATGTCTGCTGCATAATTACAGGTCACAGGTTCTCGGGACAAAAACAGTGAAAAAGACAAAAGACGATACAAAAGTGAGACTACAACCAATAAATGGTGGAATCTTGATCACGCCTACACGAAGATCAGTTCACAAAGTACAAGGCAGCGCAAGGTTCAAGACTTCGTCACGAAGCAACGGTAAAAGTTCACTACAATTGTTCACTATGGAGATCTGGAAGAAACCTAGAAGCCAATCTGAGAAAAGAACTAAAGAAAATTGAAGGAAACATGCACCAGAAGGAACCAGCAAAAATTGAGCACACATTCCCACTGTTTGTCCGCGGAACCGCGGCCAAACCATGCTTTTGGCCGCGGTTTCGCGGCCGTGTGGGGCCCGTGGCGGTGCAAAATTCTAGAAGAGCGTCGCTGCGTTGAATAGGTCTTTTTCTTAGGGGGTATTTTTGTAATAGCAGATGTGCGAGTCAATTGTAACCCTAGGGTCTCTATTATATAAATAGAGACCCTAATTCTTGTATTAGGTTATGCCTCCTTAATAAAATTCAGATTTCTTTTGGAGAGCATCGATGCTTCTTTTCATATCATCTATTCAGATCTGACAACCATGTGTAAATGTTTGGAGAGAGCCATCTGTAAAGTAAGTAGTTTTATTTAATTGCCCTAGTTTAGATCTTTAATTCCTTGCCTTAGATAGATAGATAGCATGTTCTTCAATTCCCTAATGAGCAAGTAGTCTCCTCGCTTGTTAGGGTTAGCTTTGGGGAAGGCTTTTGAGAGATGAGATCTCTCATCCCTTTCTTGCCCATCACATATAATCAATAGGACTCCATGCATACATGCACACACCGCTCCCTACGGCACCCTATCCCATGAGGTAGCGGTGATACCGTAGTATAAAGGCCCGGTTGCGCGTGTTTTTCATGGAGGTTAGGGTAAAGATTGATAAAGGAAGGACAAGAACCTAGAGGAAGAAACACCTTCCCGAATGGTTCTAATCCCCTTTATTAATAATTACCATAACACCTCATAGATCTTAATTTGGGTATAGAAAGCGGTAATATTTATTTACATTTCCAAACCTACCCTAGACCTAACCCTATCAAGATTTAGATCTAGATAGATTTAGTTTTTAGATTTAATCAATCCGACACCCATCGGAATTAACTCGTTAGAGCGATTAGGAAATTCACAAAATCCCTGTGGACCGACCCGTACTCACCTGCTAGCTACCAAGCGACGCCATTCTTGATTGCGGTTTAGAAATATTTTTGACATACGAATCAAATGGCGCCGTTGCCGGGGATGGCGTGTTATTTTCTTTTTGCAATTTCGGGTTAATCTAAAATTAAAAAAAATCATAAAATACTGAAAAATTTCAAAAATATAAAAATCTATCATTTTGTTATTTTGTGAAGGGTATTTTCGTGTGAATTTTGCAGGACCGCAGAACAAATTCGGATCTGGAAATCTTCAGAGATCAAAACAGAAAAAAGAAGATCTGAAAAACAGGTAAAAATCTTAACAGAGGAACTACAGAAGTCTCGGGAACCGAACCCACTTTCCAACCGTGTTTTCGCCGCATGGACCCCACTTCTGCCGCGGATCCGCCGCGTTCTTATGACGTCATCGTGTGAAATTTTTTTGGGAACATAGCTTCCTATTCAACCGCGGACCTGCGGTCATGAAGGCCTTCTGGCGGCTAAACCGCGGCGTTCTGGTGCCGTCGGCAGGTGGAAAAAGCACTGCAATTTTTCTTTTCTTCTCCTCTGTAAATCCCGATATATCTTTTGTCAAATCTCCTGCAGGATTCTTTGCGCTTAAAAAATCTTCCCCCTTCCAATAACAAATCTTGTGCAGGATTCTTTGCGCCACGCTTAAATAAAAAAATTTGATTGCAAGTGGTTGTTTACTGTTTTCCATATCTTTAATCGGACTTTAAGGGGCTTGGGATCAATTCAGATTGGGTGGGGATTTCATCACCCTTCCCAGGACCCCAGAAATCACATAAGGCATTTGCATTGACCATATTTAATTAAAAAATACTAGACTCAGCCCTAAGGACGTCGCGCTCAATAGGACAGAGGACTAGTTGTAGGCATCGGCCGTTAATCCTAATCTGACTTTGTGGTGTCTAGGCAAGTGTGTCTAAGGTGAGTGGTTACTTAATTAGGACCACTACTTTTGTAGTGGAGAGCCTCCCACTCACCTGGCACTTACCTGGCCATAATTGTTGGTGAAAAGGCGGTTTGAGGTCCTATTTCTAGCCCTTTGGAACAGTTAGGAGCTGTCTAGCTGACCTAGGTGACCCTAGATTTAGGCCTGATTGTGTATTTCTGGTTGATTGCATTTTTGTCTAAGCCCATCAAAAATCTTTTTTGCAAACAGTTCCAAATAAAGAGAAAAAGAAAAAAAAGGAAATATTTTTATAAAATTTTTTACCAAAAAGGACTTGCAAATTTTGTCGCTAAGAAATCCGTGCACCACACATTCCTTCTCTTCTCCTTTCTTCCATCATGGGTACCCCACCTCATAAATTTCTTGCCGAACTTTGGTATCCCGAACCAAACTTTGCCTCTTACGCGAATTGTTTCAGTCGATTTAAAGACGACCCCTCCATGCCCAAAATTTCTTTGAAAAATCGAATAGAAGCGTCTAGGAGAAACAGTTCGACTTTGCAATCCACTTTGTATCAGCCGTGTCAACCTTCACCACCTTCATACGTTGATACCACTTTTTCGAGTCCTGTTGTAACTCCTAAACCCGTGTCTATTGCTGAGCATATTGAACAATCTCGTAGCCGATCTTTCACTCCTCTCCACACATCCAGTTCTAGGGATCAACAAGTCCATTCATCTTCTTATCCAAATGTTGATCTTACTCCTGTCCAACCATCCAATTCCTACCAGTCCTACCCGACTTTCCCACCTTCCCTAGACATTGCTTCAACACAACCATTTGGGAATTTCACGTATCCAAACAATTTTGAATTTTTTACCGAAACCCCCTCACAACCCATGTCTAGTTTGAAACAGTCATTAGAAGCCTATATGGTAGCAATAAACAAAATGCTAAGGAATGTGGATGCGTCCATAGCCGCCCTTATACGACCTAATGAACCGGTAGCTAGTTTCTAACTAGCTCCAAATTTTTCAATATATAAGGAGGCGGTTGGACAGAGTGAGAATTTGAGAGGAGAGAGTGAGTTTTACACCCTTCCAAATCAAACCTACCCATACCCAATTGAATCCAACAACTCCAGTTTTCAAACATGTGTCCAAAATGATGAGTTGTGCGACTTTGTAGTGATTGATTTGCCAGATTGTGAAGAATCTCTTTCGAGTGAAACCACACCTAATCCTTTTGATCTTTACACCTCTACTCTAGAACCTGAATTGATAAATATCCATGCTTTTGATGAGGTGTCCGAAAAAATTGATTTTCACTTGATTGAGGATATAGACGCCGGGAATATTTTGGTTGATGAACCCGTAAATTTGACTGAAATTTTATCTCCAATTCATCATCCCGAGTCATTAAATGTTTCTTCCGAATCTCATATGCGTCTTGATTTTGATGATAATGGCATGGATAGGCTAAATTTTGAGGAGAATTATGAGGATAGTATTGAGGAGAATATTGAGGATAATATTGAGGTTGAACCATTTTTGTTTGATGTGTCGGATTTTCCAATGCATCCTCTTGAACCTTTAACTAAATCAAACCCCCTCCTTTCCATCGTTCCGACCACGCAAAGATCACGCTTGAAGACTGTGAGCTTGAAAAATTTCTCTTTGAATCTAACACAGTTCTCACAGACGATAATGATTACGAGTGTTTCACTTTTTCGGACGATTTTGAAAACTCACCTCCCGAGTTTGAGTCCTTTACATTTTCAGACGAGTTAGTTGAACCATCGGACTCGGTCACTTACAGTCATTTCGAACCATTGATGGAATCCTTCAAGTTCGAGACAGATTACTTAGGTGAGATTAAGACTATCCCTAAATCACTCCTTTTCGTTCTTCCTATCGTTTCGACCACGTAAGACTCCGTCGCGTTTCCATTTTCAACGGAAGGTTTACCAAGTTCGACGTACCCATGCTTTCTTGCGAATCTTGAGGGATTTGACCCCATTTCTCGACAGGTTGATAGATTAGCACAATCGCTTTTAACACATCGGTCATCACAAATTGTGCTAATTTATTCACTCAATTTACACCATCAAGATCGTACTACACTTCTTTCTCTTTTCTGCCATTCTCCTCCTCCACCGAGACCGTATACCGTTTCTATCTCCACACGGTCTCGCGTGTTTCTCATTTCTTTCCTTAACACTCCATTCTTTCACCAACCCCACCATTATCACGATAGAATTTTTGAATGGTTGGCGCTAACCTTTGGTCTGTGTAAGGCCTTGTTTAGTTTGGGGAGGACCTTGTTGTATATATGTATATATATATTTTTTGTTTTCCTTTTCTATTAACAATAAAAAAAAAATTCAAAAAAAATAAAAATAATTTTTTTAAAAAAATAAATAAACAGGGGACTGCCGGCCATCTTGACCCTCTTGGTGTAGCATGACAGTGAGGACACTGTCAAGTTTAAGTTTGGGGGTATGCTCGGTAAGTCTTCTTCCTTCGTATTCATGTGTATATTTTTTGCATTTGCATACTTATTTTAAAACCCATAAAAAAATTGAAAATTTCAAAAATTACAAAAATTAATGTATTCAATTTTGGCCATAATTGACTTGAGTTTGAAAAAAAGGTTAATTAGCTAGGAACAACTAGATCTAGACTTAGTAAATTAAAAACCCTAAAAATAACCTTTCTTAAAGTTTAAACGGTAGAAAGTATATGTCTTTGTAGTTTATTTAGAAATAGGTAAATTTTGAGTTGACTTCTTGGGCTAAGTTAAAATAAGGGAAGAGTATTGATGTTTTTATTAAAGTGTAAGTTTGAAAAATAATTCCTAGTTTAAGTCTAAATTCTGAAAATATATACCCTACAAATTGCACAAACACGCACCTTGAAACTTGGAATAGTAGAAGAGACCTTGAAATGCTCTTGTCTAAAGTCCTTAGTACGAGAAAAATAAAATAAAAATACAAGTGTGAATAAAGAGATAATAAAAAATGAACACTGGTTTTTGTGATTACTTAAGGCTGCAAAAATAGAAAAATATTTAGCGAGGGTGCTTCATCACCTAGTGCCTTAGACCAACTGGTTTGGGAGTCACTGCTAAAAGCCTTAGGGATTACAAGACTAGGAATTACGCTTTATTGTGCAAACACATCTTGTAATCGGTTGTTGGTAGCTCAAGAAGTATTAACGATCGCATGAAGGATGTGTGAGCGAAATTCATCTAAAAATTCACCAATTAAAAAGTACTTTGGACAACGGACAAGGGTATGATTGCTTGATTTGAATTTCCAAGTGTAGGGGTGATATATACACACACGTAGGGGTATGTGATTGGGATTTAGATAAGAGATAGGAATGAAGAATAAGACTTATGTCTTTAATAGAGATGATAAAAATTCCTAAGTTGAGATGGAACCCTAGAAGAAAAACTTAAGAGATGCCAAAAGCTAAGTAAGTCTGCAGAATATATAATCTTAAGTTGAATGATAAGGAAGCGTGAAGAATATGGGTGGATAATTTACGAGTCGAAGATAATAGAATTTCTTGTTGGAAAACCTAATTGGAGAATAAAAGTTAATGGGACAAATTGATAGGATTTTGTGGGTAGTATCCGCTGAAAACCCTCAGGAGACAACTCTCCTCCTACTAGGGACACCTAGAGGTTTAACGGCTTGTTGCACGAGCTCAGTGCAATCGCGTTTCCCTGCGAAAGTGAGGTTAGGTTTTTATTGAGAATAAAACTAGGTTTGCTCGAGGACGAGCAAAAGATAAGTTTGGGGGTATTTGCTCATACCATAATATTGAATTATTATATTCCCCAGTCCTAGTTATTTAACAAATAAACAGACGCTTTTGACCCATGTCTACTACATAATTACAGGTTACAGGTTCTCGGGACAAAAACAGTGAAAAAGACAAAAGACAATACAAAAGTGAGACTACGACCAATAAATGGTGGAATCTTGATCACGCCTACACGAAGATCAGTTCACAAAGTACAAGGCAGCGCAAGGTTCAAGACTTCATCACGAAGCAACGGTAAAAGTTCACTACAATTGTTCACTGTGGAGATCTGGAAGAAACCTAGAAGCCAATCTGAGAAAAGAACTAAAGAAAATTGAAGGAAACATGCACCAGAAGGAACCAGCAGAAATTGAGCACACATTCCCACTGTTTGGCCGTGGAACCGCTGCCAAACCATGCTTTTGGCCGTGGATCCGCGGCCGTGTGGGGCCCGTGGCGGTGCAAAATTCTAGAAGAGCGTCGGTGCGTTGAATAGGTCTTTTTCTTAGGGGGTATTTTTGTAATAGCAGATGTGCGAGTCAATTGTAACCCTAGAGTTTCTATTCTATAAATAGAGACCCTAATTCTTGTATTAGGTTATGCCTCCTTTCATTAATAAAATTCAGATTTCTTTTGGAGAGCATCAATGCCTTTTTTCATATCATCTATTCAGATCTGACAACCATGTGTAAATGTTTGGAGAGAGCCATCTGTAAAGTAAGTAGTTTTATTTAATTGCCCTAGTTTAGATCTTTAATTCCTTACCTTAGATAGATAGATAGCATATTCTTCAATTCCCTAATGAGCGAGTAGTCTCCTCGTTTGTTAGGGTTAGCTTTGGGGAAGGCTTTTGAGAGATGAGATCTCTCATCCCTTTCTTGCCCATCACATATAATCAATAGGACTCCATGCATACATGCACACACCGCTCCCTACGGCACCCTATCCCACGAGGTAGCGGTGATACCGTAGTATAAAGGCCTGGTTGCGCGTGTTTTTCATGGAGGTTAGGGTAAAGATTGATAAAGGAAGGACAAGAACCTAGAGGAAGAAACACCTTCCCGAATGGTTCTAATCCCCTTTATTAATAATTACCATAACACCTCATAGATCTTAATTTGGGTATAGAAAACGGTGAGATTTATTTACATTTCTAAACCTACCCTAGACCTAACCCTATCAAGATTTAGATCTAGATAGATTTAGTTTTTAGATTTAATCAATCCGACACCCATCGGAATTAACTCGTTATAGCGATTAGGAAATTCACAAAATCCCTGTGGACCGACCCGTACTCACCTGCTAGCTACTAAGCGACACCGTTCTTGATTGCGGTTTAGAAATATTTTTGACATACGAATCATGTTGTCGCACACCAGTTTAAAGGACAAAATGGCAAATCAATGGTCATTTTCATGCACAAAGCACAAGGGCAATACAAGATCCAAGATTTCTACGCGGAGCTCAAGAAAATCATGGCAAAAGATCCACATCAAATCACCTTTTGATCTGCTGAAAATCTGAAAGAAATGTGAAGTGCTTTTGAGAAACCAAGTATACCAAACTGAAGTGAATAGCAACACAGAGAAACACAAAAAATACGATGAGCCAACTCCCCTAAATGGCCGCGGATCCGCGGCCAACATGGCGACTCGGCGGCGGATCCGCGGCCGAGTTAACTCGGCAACTGATGATTTTCTGGGGGTAGTTTGGTAACTTCATTTGGGGCCAGAATATTGCCCTAGAATTTCAGTTTCCTGCCTATAAATAGCCCAGAACAATGCCAAGTGAAGGGTGCTTACTTTTGTGTTAGATTTTAGGAGAGATTTTGTAGTCATTCTTTCTTTTTTCAATCTTTCTCCATTAAAACTTTGTAGTGAGCTTTTATGAGTGAAGTGATGAATAAAAGAGTTCTTTTCTTTATCATGCTTGTCTTGTTACTTTGTTGATTATATTTGCTTGTAATTTTCATTTGCTAATCTAGTTGTTGTTATTTGTTGTTTGTTTCTTTCTTCTTCTATTTTTCTTTATTCTTAACAACAATGATGCTTAAGCTTGATCCTTGCCAAAGTGAGGTCTCAAATAGCTAGTTGTAATCTTCTAACCACTTTCTTTCTATCTTCCTCCTTTTGTTGTATTTTCTTTTTTTTTGTAATGGGTGAGTAGTTTCTCACTTGTTAGGGTAGGATAAGCAAAGTTTGAGAGAAGGAAATCTCTCTCACTCTTTTCTTGCCCAACATCATAATTCGGACTCCCGTTAATTGAATCACAATCCGCTCCCTACGGCACCCTATCCTACATGATAGCGGTGATTCCTTAGTGAGACCGGTTGTGGTTGAATTAACCGGAGGTTAAGGCTAAGAGCCAAGAACGGACGGACAAGGACCAAAAGGAAGAAATTAAGCGTTGGAAAGCCTAGCTTATACTCGCAAGTTCCTTCCTAGTCGTGCTAATCCCCGTTGTTGCCGATTACCGTAACACCGATATTAAGGGTGGCAACGAAAGAAGTGAGCGACTCCTATCTCAAACTAACCTAATCCTAACCCTAACAAGCTCTTTTTATATATATTTTAGCACATAGTTAATCTCAAACAAACCTGGATATTTGGACTTAACTCGTTAAAGCACATAGAAAAAGATTCCCATCTCCCTGCGGACGACCTGTACTCAACCGGCTAGCTACCAAGCGAAACCGTCTTGATTGCGGTAATTAACTATGCACGCAAAAACTCTATCAATCAAATGGCGCCGTTGCCGGGGAGACGGTAGTTTATTTCTTTGTGTAATTTCGGGTTAATTTGTGAATATAAATATAACCGAAAAGCAAAACAAAAAAAATATATTGTAAAAATCATCTTGTTATTTTTGATTAGTTTTTGTGCAAGTGTGCAGGATAGAAAGAAGGTCGAGTTCAGTGCTAAAGACGTGGGAAGTTAGACCCATAACTCGCGGCTACACCGCGGTGGATCAAGACGGAACCAACGGTCTACTTTAAAATTCTGGAGCAAACTCAGTGAGCAAATCAAGATTCAGGGGCTCTAAACAAGAAGATGACACCCAACCCAGCACATGCAAGAAATCTGAAGGTCCAACTCTACTTTATAGCCGCGGAACCGCGGCATAAGTGGTTGTTTGGCCGCGGAACCGCGGCTATTTGTTGACATCAGCAACCAAAAATCCCTTGTGAGTATTTCAACCTTCTTCTCCACTCCTCTAAACTCCACTAAACTATTCTTTCTGCAGTATTCTTTGCACAAACTCTCTTCCCCTCTCCAATAAAATTGCTTTTGTGCAGGATTCTTTGCGCCGCGCTAAAAAATAAAAAAATTTGATTGCAAGTGATTGTTACGGCTTTGCATATTTTTAAACGGACTTTAAGGGGCTTGAGACCAATCCAGATTGGGTGGGGATTTCATCACCCTTCTCAGGACCCCAGAAATCACATATGGCATATGCATTGCCCATTATTTAATTAAAAAATACTAGACTCAGTCCTAAGGACGTCGCGCTCAATAGGGCAGAGGACTAGTTGTAGGCATCAGCCGTTGATCCTAACCTGACTTTGCGGTGTCTAGGCAAGTGTGTCTAAGGCGAGTGGTTTCTTAATTAGGGCCACTACTTGTAGTGGAGAGCCTCCCACTCACCTGGCACTTACCTGGCCGCAATTGGCGGTGAAGAGGCTGTCTGAGGTCCTATTTCTAGCCCTTTGGAACAGTTAGGAGCTGTCTAGCTGACCTAGGTGACCCTAGATCTAGGTGTGATTATGCATATTTTGTCTGTGATTGTTTGAAGTTAAGCCGTAAGTCCGTACATATTTCTGCAAAACTCTTTCTAAAAAAAAAAACAAAAAAAAACTCAAAACAAAAACTTTTATAAAAACTTGCCCTTTGTCGCTAGAATCCCATTTTTTCACCCACCTCTCATCGTATTTCTCCATTTACGTTTTCTTACCCTCACCTTCTCCGCTTTGACTACACTAAACTCGTTTAGTGTATGTCCGCTTGGACTAGGGACCCTAGTGCCCTTTTAGTCCGCGTTTCGTTAGTCCTTACGGACTACGCGATCGACACCGCAGTCGAAACTCCTTCTACCCCTTTATCAACCCTACCCTTACCGGCCAACTCCGACGTTGACCGGGATTCTATTCATACATCCTCACTTTCACTATCACTAACTTCTTCTTCTGCGATGTCAGGATTTAATCCAAACATCCCTTTAACTCCCCCGGGATTGATTCCACCTCCTCTGGATGCGAATAACCCACAACCACCTCCTGCTGTAGCGCCACAGCGAATCGCGCTCCAGGATTGTTTCTATCCCACCCGCTCTGCACTTCCTACCTGTCTTTCACTTCCGCCGGCCAATGGGGATAATTTCGAAATTAAGCCCCACTTCATCAACATGTTGCCCAAATTTCACGGGCAGGAATCTGAAGATGCCTACATCTTCATCAACAAGTTCCAGAACGTCTGTGCAATGATGAAGACAACCCAACTGTCCGACGATACTATACGGCTATGAGTCATTCCGTTCACTTTGTGCGATCTTGCTGAAAAGTGGCTGTATAGCACCGCATCGCATTCCATAACCAGTTGGGATGAGTTTGTTAAAGCGTTTCTTAAAAAGTTCTACCCGAACTACAAGACCGCAAGAATCCGAAACGAAATTAACCAATTTTCCCAGCTTCCTACCGAACCCTTTTGGAAGTGCTTTGACCGATACAAAGACCTTCTTGTTCAGTGCCCTCATCACGGTATTGAGAGATGACAACTTTGCCAGACCTTATACGAGGGCCTGAATCCAGCAACAAAGAAGTTGTTGGAAACCATTTGTCAAGGCCACTTCCTATCCAAATCTGACGAGGAAGCTTGGCAATTCTTCGACGATCTTACGGAACAGACGCTTCAGTGGGAAAGCACACGACCGAACAATTCTTCTACTTCTCCCGGTCTCTCTAGGGCAGGCGTTCATCAACTTGATTTCTCAATTGCAATGAAAGCCGAGATGGCAGCTATCACACGGAAACTGGAAGCAATTGAGAGCAAATTCTCGTCTCCTTCTCCTGCCCCCGCTCTTCCCCCTCATACCATCTGCGCTTGTTGTTCTGATCCATCCCATTTGACCAAAGAGTGTCCTTACAACCCACCTACTCAGGGACAGGATCAGGTCAATGCCGCCTTTCAGCAAAGACCAAGAAATGATCCATACTCTTCCACTTACAATCCGGGCTGGAGGAACCACCCCAATTTCGTCTGGAATCAGAACCAGCATCAATTCCAAGGCAACAATTTCCAGACGCCCCCTCCTCCGCAACAACAAGCTCAGCAACAAACTCAACATCACTTTCAGCAGCCATTCCAACCCCAACCTTTTCAAAATCAGACGAACAATTTTGCACCCAACAATTCTTTTCCTCAAAACAACTTTGTTCCGTCAAACAACGATAAGGTTTCCTCGCTAGAACGAAGTCTGGAAGCGTTTGTAAAGCAATCGACTCAATCCACCGCCAACATCCAGTCTTCCATTCAGTCTTTGGTGCAACACACTGCTGCACACGGGCAAAGCATCAAGACCATCAAAGCCCAGATTGCACAGCTGAATGCGGCGTTAAGCGAGCGAGAAAAGGGGAAGTTTCCATCCCAACCACTCCCAAATCCTGGTCACCCACATAATGTACATGTTGCTCTAGAACAACAGAACTATAATGTGAGTGTCGTGACTACATTGAGATCTGGAAGGATACTGCAAAACAACATTGGGACATGGATAGATGATGACACCCCGGCCGCTTCTTCTTCCTCTTCTTCTTCGTCTTCTGAGCCTATTCTCCCTTCTTCAAAAGGCACTTCTTCTTCTTCTTTTGCTCTAAACGGACCCACTTCTCACTCCACGAAAACTCCAGCTCTGGGATCCGTTCCAACTCCACAATCTCCTCCATAAGTATTGGACTCAACCAATTTTAAAAACGTTCCATTTCCAAACCGGTTGAGGTCCAATAAACAAAATCCACAAATGGAGAAGATTCTGGAGTTGTTTAAGCAGGTTAACATCAACATTCCCCTTTTAGATGCTGTCCAATAAGTCCCTTCCTACGAAAAAATCTTAAAGGACTTGTGCACGAAAAAGAGGAAATCTCAGGTACCCAAGAAAGTTTTCTTAGTTAGTGCTGTGAGTGATGCTCTTACCCAATCTTTACCTCAAAAACGGAAGGGCCCTGGCTGTCCTACGATTTCTATTACCCTTGGGAATAAGAACATCAACCGCGTACTTTTGGATCTTGGTGCCAGTGTTAACCTGCTTCCGTACTCAGTATATGAGCAACTAGGTGTAGGAGAGCTGAAACCCACACACTGTACTCTCCAAATGGTCGACCGATCGATCACCCATCCTAGGGGTGAGCTAGATGATGTGTTAATCAAGGTTGGGGACTTCATATTCCCCGTTGACTTCATTATTTTAGACACACAGCCTGTAGCTAACCCCCGGAATCAAATTCCGGTGATACTCGGTCGCCCATTCCTTGCAACTTCAAATGCTGTGATCAATTGTCGAAATGTTTCGATGAACCTATCTTTTGGAAACATGACAATTGAACTCAACATTTTTAGGTTGGGAAATCAGCCCTCCGAACCTAATGCTCATATACTAGACGTTTTTTCAATCCAGGAGATCACCCCGGAGGACTGTGAATTCGAGGAGTTTTTGTTCGATCACAATAATCTTGACGCCACTAGTGCGTTCCTCTTCGAACCTGCTTCTGCTTCTGTGCCCGACAATGACTATGAGTGTTTCACTTTCTCGAACGATCTTAGCCAGTCACCACCCAAGTTTGAATCCTTTGAATTTCCGGATGAGTTAGCTGAACCATCCAACTCGGTCGCTTACACTCGTTTTGAACCTCTGCTGGAATCCTTTGAGATCGAGACCTTTTCACCAATCTTGCCTTCAATCGTTTTACCTCCAACGCTCGAACTCAAGCCATTGCCGTCTCACCTTAAGTACGCTTACTTGGGTGAGAACGAGACCCTTCCTGTTATCATCTCGGCTTCTCTAGCTCCAGAGCAAGAGAAAGCCCTTCTTACGGTCTTGCACAGCAATAGGCAAGCCTTTGGCTGGTCAATGGCGGACATCAAGGGGATTAGTCCCCTGATCGTTGAACATCACATTCATTTGATGGATGATTCCAAACCAGCCAGGGATCCACAAAGGCGACTCAACCCAGTCATGAAGGAGGCTGTAAAAAAGGAGATCGTAAAGTGTCTGGATAGTGGTATCATTTACCCTATCTCTGATAGCCAGTGGGTTAGCCCCATTCATGTTGTCCCCAAGAAGTTGGGCATAACGGTCATAACCAATGAGGCGAACGAGTTAATCCCTACTCGCACCCAGACTGGGTGGCGAGTATGCATCGATTATAGAAAACTCAACGCCGCAACGCGGAAAGACCACTTTCCGCTACCTTTCATTGACCAAATGCTTGAACGCTTGGCTGGACACGAGTACTATTGCTTTCTGGATGGCTACTCCGGCTATAATCAGATTCCCATCGCCGAAAAAGACCAGGGCAAGACCATATTCACCTGTCCTTTCGGCACGTTTGCATATCGTCGCATGCCCTTTGGGTTATGCAATGCGCCCGCTACCTTCCAGCGGTGTATGATGGGAATCTTCTCTGACATGGTGGAAAAATTCTTGGAGATCTTCATGGATGATTTCTCCATTTTCGGCTATTCCTTTGATGAGTGTTTGCTGCATCTCGACGCTGTCCTTACCCGGTGTAAGGACAAGAACCTCACTTTAAATTGGGAGAAGTGCCACTTCATAGTGCGCGAAGGTATTGTCTTAGGACATATCATCTCGCAAAATGGCATTGAGGTAGATAAAGCAAAGATTGAAATCATTTCCAATCTCCCTCCTCCCAGATGCGTCAGAGACATCCGAGCCTTCCTTGGCCATGCCGGTTTATATAGACGGTTCATCATAGACTTTAGCAAGATTGTTAGGCCCTTGACTCTTTTGCTGGCCAAGGACACAACATTCGACTCCAACTCGAGCTGTGTGACTGCGTTCGAGTCATTAAAAAGCTCACTCACTTCTGCTCACGTTCTTTCTTCTTCTGACTGGACGTACCCATTTGAGATTATGTGCGATACATCCGACTTTGCCATCAGTGCTGTCCTTGAACAACACATTAACAAGATGCCGCACGTAATCTATTATGCTAGCCGAACCCTGAACGACGCCCAACTGAACTATACAACAACCAAGAAGGAATTCTTGGCTGTTGTATTTGCTTTAGAAAAGTTCAGGCCCTACTTCATCGGCTCTCCAGTCATCGTCTACACGGACCATTCTGCTCTACGCCATCTTTTTGCGAAGAAGGATGCAAAATCTCGGCTGATACGTTGGATCCTCTTGCTTCAAGAGTTTGACCTTGTCATCAAGGATAAAAGAGGATGTGAAAACATAGTCGCTGACCATCTCTCATGACTTCCTTCTTCGCTGTCGCTTTAAATTCCGATCAACGGCGTTTTTCTGGATGAACAGCTCTTGACAGTATCTTGCGAACCCTGGTTCGCAGATATTGTGAACTATTTGGCCACAGGATTACTACCGACTGAATGGTCAAGTCAGGACAGACTTCGATTCTTATCCCAAGTAAAACACTTTTACTGGGACGAACCCTATCTGTTCAAGTACTGTCCCGACCAGATTATTCGTCGGTGTGTCCCTGACAATGAATTCAAGAGTGTGCTGTCATTTTGCCACGATCAAGCATGTGGTGGGCATTTTGGCCCCAGAAAGACAGCCGAGAAGATCTTGCAGTGTAGTTTCTACTGGCCAAAACTCTTCAAAGACGCTCATGATTACTGCAAGACTTGCTCCCGGTGCCAACACTTGGGCCGGATATCCAGGAGAAACGAGATGCCGCTCCAACTAATCTTGGTTGTGGAGATTTTCGATGTTTGGGGGATTGATTTTATGGGGCCGTTTTCCAGCTCTTTTGGGAACTTGTACATTCTTCTTGCTGTTGATTATGTCTCTAAGTGGGTCGAGGCTGTGCCCAGCCGGACTAACGACAACAAGGTTGTCGTTAGATTTCTTAAGGAAAACATTTTCTCCCGGTTTGGGCACCCCCGAGCGATCATTAGCGACAATGAAACTCATTTCTGTAATAAGACTTTCGAGGCCTTGATGCGGAAATATTCCATTAAACATAAGCTATCTACGCCCTACCACCCCCAAACATGTGGGCAAGCCGAAGTTTCAAATCGGTAAATCAAGCAGATATTGGAGAAGACGGTTTCTAAGAACCGTAAGGATTGGTCTTTAAAACTCACTGATGCCCTTTGGGCATTTCGAACCGCTTATAAGACCGATCTTGGCATGTCTCCTTATCGGCTTGTTTACAGAAAGGCTTGCCACCTTCCAGTGGAAATAGAGCATCGCGCATTTTGGGCGATAAAGGAGCTGAATCTATCTCTCGAAGATGCGGGCAGCCATCGGAAGCTGCAGTTAAACGAATTGAGCGAGCTTCGGGATGAGGCTTATGAAAACGCGGTTGTCGTTAAGAACCGAACGAAGGTGTTTCACGATAAACACCTTTTGCGCAAAATATTTGCACCTGGTCAACATGTACTTCTTTACGACACCCGGCTACATTTCCATCCAGGTAAGCTTAGATCTCGCTGGAAAGGGCCATTTTTTGTGCGGAATGTGTATCCGCAGGGCGCTGTGGATTTGGAGAATCCAAAGGATAGTTCATTTTTCAAAGTAAACGGATACAGACTGAAACCGTACCTTAGCGCCGAACCAACAGAGAAGCTCCTGGTCTTACAGGAGCCGGTTTACCCTGCATAATCTTCCTCTGCCTACCACCGAACTTCGGTTATCCAGCCAAACAGTGGACACTGTTTTAAATAAGTTTGGGGGTATGTATATACTATTTTGTATATATATGTTGATATTCTTGTCCGGTGCATATTCATTTTTAACAATTTTCTTTTAAAAAAAAATGTATCTAACCGACAATTTTGACCCTTCAATAATTTTTTCATGCAATGACAGTGAGGACACTGTCCAGTTAAGTTTGGGGGTACGCTCGGTACGCATTTCTAACCTTCGCATTCATATGTATATTTTGCATCTGCATACTAAAATCCATAAAAATCAGAAAATTTTCTAAAAACATAAAAACTTTTTCGTCAAGTTAGCTAGAGGGAGAACTCAGATTCAACATTTCGACGGTTTTGGAACAACTAGATCCTATTTTTAGATTTTGAAAACCTGAAAGATAACCCTCCTTTGATGTTAACTATAGCTAATATACGTTTTTATATCACACTACACGTGTCGTGAGTTTTGAAAATTAGATGACAAATCTATTACGTCTGAAAACTTTTTATTTGATAAACTATTTTCTGAGGATCAAATAGGTTTGTTCTGAAATAAGTAATATCAAGAATAGTTTATGAAGTGAAGCAGATATGAAGGGATGTTATTGATGCCTTAATTGGAACAAATTCT
Organism: Agapanthus africanus; assembly: GCA_030015575.1. NCBI lineage: Eukaryota > Viridiplantae > Streptophyta > Magnoliopsida > Asparagales > Amaryllidaceae > Agapanthus > Agapanthus africanus. The sequence continues at coordinate 827,659,965 of JASDDO010000022.1, read as the reverse complement.
GAAAAATAACCCATCTGGAACTTGATTGGAATGATTACACACCTAACCCACTAAACACGTCTTTTATCCAAAATAATAATTGAACTACCGGTTATATCTCCGTTCGTATTAAATCGTCATGATTTTCACGCTAAAATTGTCTTTTGTTTTTGGGCCTAGATAACTTGAGTAATTAAGTCCGCTGGGGTGTCTCTACACCTAATGCCCTAAAGCCAACTGGTCTGGGAGCATTGGCCCAAAGCTCGTTAAGAAGCCTAGAAAGTCCAGATTAAAACAAAGTCAAGCAAGTGTTCTCTCTGAGTTAAAATTCCTAACGGTTTTTGTGTGAGAATAATCTTGACAAAAGACAGTTTTTTATAAAAAAAGTATTTCTAGCGGAGATATGAAGGTTTTATTTTATGATAAAGACTATTACACGTTCACAAAGGTGTGTATGAAATAAAAACAAGAAAAAGGTGGAGTGAAAAATAAGACCTAGTTTCCTGTTAAGGAAGATAGAAATTCTGAAATTGAAACCTTACTGGAAAACGAAACTTGAAAAAAACTTAACTTTTTATAAAACTTATGTGATCCTTTTTAAATTTTTATCTGGGCTTTATTTTGTGACATGATGACTTTAATCGATCCTTCTGAAACTTAACGACACTATTTGCACTGCACGTAAAGACATATAAAATCTTAAGTTAAATAAGAAGCGAGGTGTGAAAATAAAGGTTCGATAGTCTAGAATTAGGATAATAGAATTGTTATTTTTAAAATAAAACCTTAGGGTTTGAATCATAGTTATTTCACAAAACTAGCTTGACGGGATTTTGTGGGTAGTATCCGCTGAAAACCCTCAGGAGACAACACTCCTCCTACTAGGGACACCTAGAGGTTTAACGGCTTGTTGCACATGCTCAGTGCAAGCGCGTTCCCTGCGAAAGTGAGGTTAGGAATTTTTGTGAATAAACTGGCGTTGCTCGGGACAAGCAGATGATAAGTTTGGGGGTATTTGTTCATATCAGATTTTTGCATTTTTATACCACCCATTTTTGATCACATTGCTTATAGGTAGGTACTCTTGATCCGTGTTTGTTACATAATTGCAGGTTACAGGTTCTCAGCTCTAAGCAGTGAAATTCATGGAAAAGCGCGACAAATTCTGGACTACTGCCAACCACAGATAGAATACGGGTCTCCGCTCTCTATCTGTATGTTGCCGCACACTAGTTTAAAGGACAAAACGGCAAATCAATGGTCATTTTTATGCACAAAGCACAAGGGCAACACAAGATCCAAGATTTCTACGCGGAGCTCAAGAAAATCATGGCAAAAGATCCACATCAAATCACCATTTGATCTGCTGAAAATCTGGAAGAAATGTGAAGAGTTTCTGAGAAACCAAGTATACCAAACTGAAGTGAATAGAAACACAGAGAAACACACAAAATATGATGAGCCAACTCCCCTAAACGGTCGCGGATCCACGGCCAACATGGCGACTCGGCCGTAGATCCGCGGCCGAGTTAACTCGGCAACTGATGATTTTCTGGGGGTAGTTTGGTAACTTCATTTGGGGCCAGAATGTTACCCTAGGGTTTCAGTTTCCTGCCTATAAATAGCCCAGAACAGTGCCAAGTGAAGGGTGCTTACTTTTGTGTAAGATTTTAGGAGAGATTTTGTAGTTCTTCTTTCTCTTTTCATCTTTCTCCATTAAAACCTTGTAGTGAGCTTTTATGAGTGAAGTGATGAATAAAAGAGTTCTTTTCTTTATCATGCTTGTCTTGTTACTTTGTTGATTATATTTGCTTGTAATTTTCATTTGCTAATCTAGTTGTTGTTATTTGTTGTTTGTTTCTTTGTTCTTCTATTTTTCTTTATCCTTAACAACAATGATGCTTAAGCTTGATCCTTGCCAAAGTGAGGTCTCAAATAGCTAGTTGTAATCTTCTAACCTCTTTCTTTCTATCTTCCTCCTTTTATTGTATTTTCCTTTTTTTTGTAATGGGTGAGTAGTTTCTCACTTGTTAGGGTAGGATAAGGAAAGTTTGAGAGAAGGAAATCTCTCACTCTTTTCTTGCCCAACATCATAATTCGGACTCCCGTTAATTGAACCACAATCCGCTCCCTACGGCACCCTATCCTACATGATAGCGGTGATTCCTTAGTGAGACCAGTTGTGGTTGAATTAATCGGAGGTTAAGGCTAAGAGCCAAGAACGGACGGACAAGGACCAAAAGGAAGAAATTAAGCGTTGGAAAGCCTAGCTTATACTCGCAAGTTCCTTCCTAGTCGTGCTAATCCCCGTTGTTGCCGATTACCGTAACACCGATATTAAGAGTGGCAACAAAAGAAGTGAGTGACTCCTATCTCAAATTAACCTAATCCTAACCCTAACAAGCTCTTTTTATATACATTTTAGCACATAGTTAATCTCAAACAAACCTGGACATTTGGACTTAACTCGTTAAAGCACATAGAAAAAGATTCCTATCTCCCTGCGGACTACCTGTACTCAACCGGCTAGCTACCAAGCGAAACCGTCTTGATTGCGGTAATTAACTAAGCATGCAAAAACTATAACAATCAATGAACCTCTCAAATGCGCGTTCGGAGTTTCCTCGGGCAAGTTCCTAGTATTCATCGTTTGACACCGCGGCATCGAGATAGATCCGTCAAAGATTAAGGCGATTATGGAAATATCCCCGCCAAGGACTCTCAAGCAATTGCGGTCTCTCTAAGGGAAGCTCGCGTATATCCGGCGATTTATAGCCAATCTCTCCGGTAAGTGCCGTCCTTACAGTCACCTGATGAAGAAGGGAACCCCTTTCGTCTGGGATCTCAAATGCCAAAACGCACTGGACGAAATCAAGCAATACCTGCAGAATCCGCCAGTACTGGCCGCCCCCGTTTAGGGAAAACCTCTCATTCTGTATACAACCGCTCTTGAAAGTTCCTTAGGCGCATTATGGGCACAAGAGAACGACCAAGGGAAGGAGAGAGCTCTCTACTATTTGAGTCGAGTTCTCCTGGGGGCAGAAGGCAATTACTCTCCCATTGAAAAACACTGCTTGGCATTGATCTTCATAATAACGAAGCTCAGACACTACGCGTTGGCACATGAGGTCCATCTCGTATCAAAGATAGTTCCTCTCAAGTATTTAATGTCAAAAGCCATATTAACGGGGCGTCTCGCTAAATGGGCCCTACTCTTGAAAGAATTCTCGATAATTTATCGGCCTCTTAAGGCAGTGAAAGGCCAGGCTATCGCCAACTTCCTCGCTGAGCATCCGATACCTGCCAATTCTCCTTTGAACTGCGAATTGCCAGACGAACATGCGTTTGACACGATCGACGGGGGTGATACCAGGTGGGAACTTTACTTCGATGGAGCATCCTTCATGAAGAAGCGCAAACAAAACACCCCCATAGACAAATCAGGGGTAGGACTCATCTTCGTGACTCCACAAGGAGGGATAATGCGCTTTGCCTTCTCCTTAACAGTGCCGAGGACAAACTGTCACGACCCGAAAGTACGGAACATGACCGGCACTTAAACTACGAACGTCTCGAGGCCTACGTAATCTAAGTAAACCGAAAACCCAGAAATCCAAACCAAGAAAAGTAGTAGAGTGAAGGAAAACCAATTTAAAATCAAGTAGTTTTAATAGCATAAGCCAAGTTGTGCGGTTTTAAAAATATCAAGTATTTCCTGAAAATTTCGGCAGAGTCTCCTTTGTAAATACTGGCTCCCAAACGGGATACAACATGAATAGTATACGAAATCAATAAAAAGGCATCCCCAAGCGGGAGCTAGCTCTTCGTCAATCGACGGTCACAACCACACAAGCAATATAATATACAACGCCAACGGCGAGGATTAAAATTCAAAGGAAACTCAAAACCACAAGAAAACCACAGAAAAAAATAACGCGCGACTCTAAGGTCGAAGGAATAACATCACTGGTCTCTATCTCAAAGTAAATACATGTTTGGTTGATGGAACTTCTAGATACAACAGAGTAATAATATACAAGTTATACAATGGGGGGTACGATACAAGTAAACCCACCTACTAGCAAATCACCCGAAGGAAACTATGCCCGCAAGCCGTAAAGACACCTGTACGGCAAACCTGCAAGAAACTGGGGCACAACGGGGGTGAGTTGCCAACTCGTGAATAGAAAAACATCTACGGAAAGAAATCGCATAAATAACGCAACCTAGGTCAATGATTATAATAAATCCTCAATTATATATATAACATGCAACCTATAACAAGGCTAGGGTAAATATCTAACCCGAGTGTAATCTCATGTGCCTGTGTCAGTGCCTCAGGTAGCAATATATCATATGAATGAGGTATGAATGCATGAAAACAGAATACATGTAAATGAAGAAACTGTTTTCATAATCTAGTGAGATTTCCTTTGTATTTTTAAAATGAGATATCATAAATGAAATCAGCATAAAAAGTGCCTAGCATCGGCACAAAACGTAACCCCAATATCTCGATATCTCTGTATCACAGTCTCTGTACCTCAATATCTCGAAATCTCAATGTCCCAATCACAATATCTAGGGCGCCGTCAGTCCAGACCGGCCCCTACCATCCATCTCAAGACCACGACGGTATCCTCCGGATATCCGACGCGTCAGGTAAAATCACCGGTAGGTAGTGCTCCCCTGCCAGGCTCACATCGTCATCATCACGCGCTTCTTGCCTCGGGGTACCTTACCGGGTCCACAATGTACCCGAAACGGTTCATCCGACTCCTCGAATCGGGTCTCGAAATCCATCAGCAAACTCATGGTGGATGACTCATACATCATGGAAAAAACCGCACTTTTTATTTAAAAAGAGAGAAATCAGTTTATATAAGTTTTGCAGTTTTCCCCCCAAATCCAGAAAATCTCATGGAAATCCGAATCCAAATCATCAATAGCATGTAAAACCATGAATATAGGCATAACAATGAATAACAGTATGCATGAAGTGGCAAGTAATAACTACAATGTTAAGCTGGCATATAAGGCAGGTACACTAATATCATGTCAAAGTACTAACTAACAAGCTAAGTCAAGCAATAATCTTTTCTAAGGTGTACGTGACATGGCAATTACCGATGAAGATGTATGTGAGCCGACAAGTAAGTGTACGTGGTACATACGCATCATCGGTAATGGTGCTGGTGTCTTAACAATATGATATCAACATTGCAATAAGAAATTATACATAAGTATGCGATGCGAAGCGAACCACAATAATAAGCGGGAGCTGAATACAAGACGCAACTGTAACTAACCTGCATTAATCTAATATAAGTCCTACAAATGGTGCCTTTTGAAATAACACGAATCATGGGGTTTTGAAAATAGGGGCTATGGTGTTTTTTATGAAAAGATACGTCTTTTGAAATATCCATAGGATCCCTTGGGCTGTCTTTTAAAATACCCACGATTCGTTAGTTTTTGAAATAGGTAAGAATCGAATCTAATCTAACAACTAAACTAAACTAAAGGGCTAAGCTAACAAGCTGGACTACAGGTAAGGAAACCGCCTAACATCTGAGTCGATCCATATACATACCTGTATATATATATTAGTCGGTGATCCCGCCTCAATAATATCATATCCGATACCATATCTACAATCAGACATCCCAAGTCAAGAGTGCGGATCAATCATCAATATAGGTCGTACGTAAATCCAGCGTACGGCATCCCAAATCTGGGTACGGGTCAATATCACATTCATCATACTATTCACCTGGTATCCTCTTTATCAAATATCATGATCGGGGTACTGATCTACGTCTAGTACAATACTGATACCGCCTAAGTATGCATGCACGTGTGTGAAACACTATGTCAAGACCCGCTACAACGTCATGTCGTATCTCAAATACGAACCCTGCTATATCACCGATCTCACGGCCTCAAATCAAATCTCATCGACTCATCTTAAATCCCAAGTACATCCTCATTATCCATGCATGTGTATATGAATGTACATATGCATAGTCCCATACCCACGCATATATACATATATACACATCCCAATCTACGCACAAGAAAGTAAAGTATGCAAGTCTGCGTGTGCGTATGTGGGTATAACAACTACTCTAGGGTTTCGCAACTAACCCAAAGGTACTCCATGAACACAGAAACATAACATGAATGAACATTCTCGTATCATAAGACACCTATATAAACATATATATATGAGCTACACTACGGACTGCGGGGGTGCTATACGCCATCCACCCGACTTCTCCCCGTATATATAAATCTACTCACCTGGTCCTCGCTATCCGGTGCTGACGTCGCCACGCGCTTGCTTGTCGTCTCGAAGTCCACATAGGGGTACCTACATATCACAACGCATCGTATCGTATTAAAATCCGACTCATGACCAAAATGACACACGAATCCCACATAGGTCAAAACCTATGGTTGCCTTCACAAATCGACCCAAAAACCCTCGACGTCGGCGTACAAACGCCAAACCATCGAGAAAGCTCCCAACACACTCATTTGTACAATTACAAGCACTAATTATAATATAAAATAGCTTAAAATTCACAAAAACCCCAATTTCACTTAAAAAGTCATTTTCCCGAAAATCTAGCAAGCACAAATCACCGTTTTAGTACAAAACTCGATGTATAAACGAATCTAGCGGCCACAATATTCACTAAATATCTTAAATAAGTCATAAAAACAATTCCCATCATTTAATCTCATTAAATTCCAAAAACCCTAAAATTCTAGTTTACAAAATACCTAAATTTTAACAATTTCATAGCAAAAATTCACAAACTACAATCTAGCTTAGATTTGCATGATCTAAAGCATTAAACTACACTTAATAATGTTAATGAAGTCATGAAAAACCTAATTAGATTTTTAGTCTAACATTTGCAATAAATTTCCAAAACCTAGTTTGCATAAAATTCCAATTTTAACAATTTCAAGCATCAATTAGTAAACTAGCAACTAGGTTAGTTTTAGCATAACATTAATATGTCAAAAATATCACACAACCATAATCTCACATCATAAAACCCTAAGTTGCATTCAAAACCCTTTCTTGAAAGTTAAATCTTTAATATCAAAACCACAATTAACTCCTAATTAAACACATAATAGCTAGATTGAAGTAATCAAACAATAACTTATGCAAAATGCTAAGATTATACCTCACAAAATTAGAGACCTAGCACCAAAATCTTGGCCTCCAAATTGCTCTCTTGATCCATGATCCACACTAGAATAGGTCAAGAAGAAATGGGTAGAGATTGGATTTTGATTTTGTGGGATTTTTGTGTTGATTTTTGAGCATTTTGTGGAATTTTTTTGTGGTGAAAGAGGGGAGAACAAGGGGAGGGCTGCTGCTGATTTGGGGAGAGGGGGGGCTCGGCTAGGGGATGGGGAGAGGGGAGAGAGAGTGTGGGTTGAAAGAATGATACAATTTCCAAGTCAACAAAGTCATGCCCCATTTTATTAATTCCATTTTCTTTTCTTTGACTTTTTCTTTAAGTGGGGACAACTTTGGGGATTGGGGAAGCCCATTTTCGGCCAGAAAAAGGGGGAGGTGGAGGTGGTGTGTGTGTGTGTGAAGCAATGAACACCAAACACCAATTCAATATGCACCAAATCCCTTTTATTTTCACAAAATAAGCCTTTTTCTTCAATATTTTCTAAACCGTTTTGGCAAACGATTTCATTTCAAAAACCACATGATAAAATTTTATTTAATGTTTTATGATGCACAAAATTTGTTTCAACTCATTCCAATTTGTAATTTTCCCTAATTAAATGTATTATTGACGGCTTAAAATAATAATAAAATAATTTTTTTTCCAGAAAATTTGAAATTTCACCAGTGGCTCAATAAACACCAAATACTAGCAATTACATAGCTAGAATATGTATATTTAATTTTTATAATAAGATATTTGTATTTTGACTTTTTACAAAACCCCCCCTTATTTTACCGATTTTCCGAAATTTCACTGAAACGATTTTCAAAACGCTACAATCTTCCCCCCTTAAAGAAATTCGGTCCCCGAATTTAAATTCAAACTCCCCCCAAATACAAAAAAATATCTAACCAAAACCATCAAGTCGTCGGGGCTCCGAAATCATAAATACATCAAACAAATCATAGCGCAGCGCATGCGCATGAAAAATGAGCATATAACTCAAAATCAAAACTTCGTCAAGCATCCCGCAATCATCGGAGTCATGGTGAAGACACAAATGTCAAATCCAATACAAAACCGATATGATATAACTCGAAACTATACACGTAAATATCAAATCTATGTATGTAAATATCTGAAGGAAATGCATGCCAAATCTCTTAAAGTCGCTGTGCAATGCGCATAACACTGCACAGTGGCGGACGTCTATCATAAGGAAATAATCGTATACATATATACCTTTTGTTTGAAATGTACGTTCCGCCGTTTTCGGAAACAATTTAGAAGGGTTTCCTTGTTTTAAACGTTTCGTGTCGTATCAGACACGTAGGTAAATACTGAGACTATAGCTCGCTTTTTGGAATTCCCTTCAATAGCTATCAATGCATGCAAAATACATTCAGGTACTGTCCTCTGACTAGTCCTGCTTAGTACGAAAACACATCGCAATTATCATAAAAAAAACGTACTGATCTATAAGAAATCAATCCCAAAATACGCGTATGAATACTACGTGCGTCTGGTGCGCACGACAATCAAAATCCATATACGTGCCATACAAGTGCACAGAAATAAGATCTAAGTGCATCGGGTGTGCACAAGGCATCTGTCGTAGGCAACGTGTGTGCCTGACAGCCAAATCAGGTGCATCTGACATGCACGAAAAAAGAAAAAATAAATCTCGATTTAGTGCATCTGGTGTGCACCAAAATTGCATCTCAAGACATGCGCTCAACATGCGCGAAAACCCAAAACCAGGAGCATCCATCATGCACGAAATCATGAAATCTAATATCAAGCGCCGAACATGCGTAAAATCAAATCAAGTGCACAAGGTGCACAAAACAAATATCGAGTATCACAATCGAAATCGAAGTCCAGTGCATCTAAGTGCACAAAAGGCGTATCACTGCACTGCAAGCATATATAAACTATACAGAGTGCAGGAACCAAATCGTGTGCGTATATACGCACAAAATCAACTCAAATGTCTAAAACCGTAAAATCACAAACATGTGAAACCAAAGCACGAAAACGATATCAAGTGCAACACTGTGCAAAGATTGTAAATCCTCAATCATCAAAATCAAATCATGCGAATAAATCACCCAAAACATCGAAATCAATAATGGCGGAATAGTACCGCTCAAGCGCATCCTTTAAGAATCTCGGGCCAACTGTCGCGGTCACTAGTGGGACGTTTCGTCGATGATCATGAACTCTGGCCTGCTGGTGTGCGTAACAATGACCACTCCTGGGTCAAGGTCTTCACTGTGAATTACCAATCTCTCGGTCCATCGGCTCATCGGCCCTGTCGGGTGTGCTAACGGGGATGATTCCGTTCTGGCACTTCTCTGGTCATCTCTCGGTCAATCATCGCGACCACTCGTAAGACAGCATATCACTGGCGTCGGCCTCTGGCTCTCTAAATGTACGTGACACCTCTGATCCTAGGTGCAAGTATCATTGCAGCAGTGTCCTGGAAGGAATTCTGCTCACGGTTTTTTCCATGTCTCGTCTCTGCCAACTGTCCGGAAGTCATCGTCCTTTCCTATATCTGCATCTTGCTCTGGAACGACTGCATACTCATCGTGACTCCTTCTGGAAGGTAAATCCAAGTACCATGCCTCGGCATGCGCATCGCATCTCTGATGTCGGCGGAGTGGAACGTCATCTCATCTAGATCTGGTACGAACATCTTACTTCACTTTTCTCTAATGTCGTCTGCTTTGGACTCGTTTCGTCGCGGCTGCATGGACTGAGCTCCAACGGCTATCCTCGTATCCGGAGTCTCCCAAGAAATGCATCCCACCACCTAGCATCCGAATTAAGTCGAACCATCCAATCGATTGTCAAAACCTCATAATCCCCCAAGGGCTCAACATCTTGGGCACAGTTTAATAGTATCGAGTACATACCACAGCATCGGTGGTCCAGCCGTAGAAGGGCAAACCCAAGCCTCACTAATGGCGCCGTGGAACTGCCGCAAACCCTAAGGTTCAAAGGCTTTCACACGGTCATTAAGTCGAGTTAGGGTTTCATTCTTCTAGAGGGACCATAGAATTGCCTGCATGTCTTTCCGACTACTTTAAACTTGGAATAATAGGTTTCTGACATTCGATCGTCTCTGTCGACTCTCAACGTCTACGCGTGAAGTCGTCTCTAGCTGGAATCAATCTATCTGATGACCTCGTATCGGGGTAGGCGAAAGAACCACATGTCCTAGTCATTCATCCTCGGGTGACTAGCGACCTTCTATCATCTCTTAGTACAACTCGTACCGCAATAGCTCCAACATCTGGGGTGATATCTCGTTGTTCGCAGCAATAGCTGGCTCGCTCGTCTGCACGCTGAACAGTGCCTCGACCATCATGAATAAGCAATACACCAACGGTCATCAAAATCTGGCTGGCCTCTATCATTGGCTCAATCCTCTAGTGTCGATCAGCACATCCGAGTAACCTCAAAAAGGCGATCCGCCAAACGCTCGTGGCGCGAAAACACAGTAAAAAGACACATCTCCGCAATCGTATGTCGCCGGAATTCGCCCTGGTCAGTCCTCGTTCGTGACGAGCTCGTGCTGACCACAACTCTAGCTGTAGCTCTCCCTGCCCGTAATCATGGCAGCAAAACCAAAACTGGTACTGATGAGGCTAGATCAGGAATGAATATAATACTGAACAAAGAAATGTACATCCTAAGGCTTCTTAAGTGGAGTAGCGTATCGTAAGTATGCCGCGGAACATACCCACGGTACGTCACTCTACTTTAGTCACCTATTCCATCAACCAAGGGTCATCCTACGCTCCGAAGGTAAAACCTAACGCTCTGATACCAACTTTGTCACGACCCGAAAGTACGGAACATGACCGGCACTTAAACTACGAACGTCTCGAGGCGTACGTAATCTAATTAAACCGAAAACCCAGAAATCCAAACCAAGAAAAGTAGTAGAGTGAAGGAAAACCAATTTAAAATCAAGTAGTTTTAAAAGCATAAGCCGAGTTGTGCGGTTTTAAAAACATCAAGTATTTCCTGAAAATTTCGGCAGAGTCTCCTTTGTAAATACTGGCTCCCAAACGGGATACAACATGAATAGTATACGAAATCAATAAAAAGGCATCCCCAAGCGGGAGCTAGCTCTTCGTCAATCGATGGTCACAACCACACAAGCAATATAATATACAACGCCAACGGCGAGAATTAAAATTCAAAGGAAACTCAAAACCACAAGAAAACCACAGAAAAAAATAACGCGCGACTCTAAGGTCGAAGGAATAACATCACTGGTCTCTATCTCAAAGTAAATACATGTTTGGTTGATGGAACTTCTAGATACAACAGAGTAATAATATACAAGTTATACAATGGGGGGTACGATACAAGTAAACCCACCTACTAGCAAATCACCCGAAGGAAACTATGCCCGCAAGCCGTAAAGACACCTGTACGGCAAACCTGCAAGAAACTGGGGCACAACGGGGGTGAGTTGCCAACTCGTGAATAGAAAAACATCTACGGAAAGAAATCGCATAAATAACGCAACCTAGGTCAATGATCATAATAAATCCTCAATTATATATATAACATGCAACCTATAACAAGGCTAGGGTAAATATCTAACCCGAGTGTAATCTCATGTGCCCGTGTCAGTGCCTCAGGTAGCAATATATCATATGAATGAGGTATGAATGCATGAAAACAGAATACATGTAAATGAAGAAACTGTTTTCATAATCTAGTGAGATTTCCTTTGTATTTTTAAAATGAGATATCATAAATGAAATCAGCATAAAACAGTGCCTAGCATCGGCACAAAACGTAACCCCAATATCTCGATATCTCTGTATCACAGTCTCTGTACCTCAATATCTCGAAATCTCAATGTCCCAATCACAATATCTAGGGCGCCGTCAGTCCAGACCGGCCCCTACCATCCATCTCAAGACCACGACGGTATCCTCCGGATATCCGATGCGTCAGGTAAAATCACCGGTAGGTAGTGCTCCCCTGCCAGGCTCACATCGTCATCATCACGCGCTTCTTGCCCCGGGGTACCTTACCGGGTCCACCATGTACCCGAAACGGTTCATCCGTCTCCTCGAATCGGGTCTCGAAATCCATCAGCAAACTCATGGTGGACGACTCATACATCATGGGAAAAACCGTACTTTTTATTTAAAAAGAGAGAAATCAGTTTATATAAGTTTTGCGGTTTCCCCCCCAAATCCAGAAAATCTCATGGAAATCCGAATCCAAATCATCAATAGCATGTAAAACCATGTATATAGGCATAACAATGAATAACAGTATGCATGAAGTGGCAAGTAATAACTACAATGTTAAGCTGGCATATAAGGCAGGTACACTAATATCATGTCAAAGTACTAACTAACAAGCTAAGTCAAGCAATAATCTTTTCTAAGGTGTACGTGACATGGCAATTACCGATGAAGATGTGTGTGAGCCGGCAAGTAAGTGTACGTGGTACATACGCATCATCGGTAATGGTGCTGGTGTCCTAACAATATGATATTAACATTGCAATAAGAAATTATACATAAGTATGCGATGCGAAGCGAACCACAATAATAAGCGGGAGCTGAATACAAGACGCAACTGTAACTAACCTGCATTAATCTAATATAAGTTCTACAAATGGTGCCTTTTGAAATAACACGAATCATGGGGTTTTGAAAATAGGGGCTATGGTATTTTTTATGAAAAGATACGTCTTTTGAAATATCCGTAGGATCCCTTGGGCTGTCTTTTAAAATACCCACGATTCGTTAGTTTTTGAAATAGGTAAGAATCGAATCTAATCTAACAACTAAACTAAACTAAAAGGCTAAGCTAACAAGCTGGACTACAGGTAAGGAAACCGCCTAACATCTGAGTCGATCCATATACATACCTGTATATATATATTAGTCGGTGATCCCGCCTCAATAATATCATATCCGATACCATATCTACAATCAGACATCCCAAGTCAAGAGTGCGGATCAATCATCAATATAGCTCGTACGTAAATCCGGCGTACGGCATCCCAAATCTGGGTACGGGTCAATATCACATTCATCATACTATTCACCTGGTATCCTCTTTATCAAATATCATGATCGGGGTACTGATCTACGTCTAGTACAATACTGATACCGCCTAAGTATGCATGCACGTGTGTGAAACACTACGTCAAGACCCGCTACAACGTCATGTTGTATCTCAAATACGAACCCTGCTATATCACCGATCTCACGGCCTCAAATCAAATCTCATCGACTCATCTTAAATCCCAAGTACATCCTCATTATCCATGCATGTGTATATGAATGTACATATGCATAGTCCCATACCCACGCATATATACATATATACACATCCCAATCTACGCACAAGAAAGTAAAGTATGCAAGTCTGCGTGTGCGTATGCGGGTATAACAACTACTCTAGGGTTTCGCAACTAACCCAAAGGTACTCCATGAACACATAAACATAACATGAATGAACATTCTCGTATCATAAGACACCTATATAAACATATATATATGAGCTACACTACGGACTGCGGGGGTGCTATACGCCATCCACCCGACTTCTCCCCGTATATATAAATCTACTCACCTGGTCCTCGCTAACCGGTGCCGATGTCGCCACGCGCTTGCTTGTCGTCTCGAAGTCCACATGGGGGTACCTACATATTACAACGCATCGTATCGTATTAAAATCCGACTCATGACCAAAATGACACACGAATCCCACATAGGTCAAAACCTATGGTTGCCTTCACAAATCGACCCAAAAACCCTCGACGTCGGCGTACAAACGCCAAACCATCGAGAAAGCTCCCAACACACTCATTTGTACAATTACAAGCACTAATTATAATATAAAATAGCTTAAAATTCACAAAAACCCCAATTTCACTTAAAAAGTCATTTTCCCGAAAATCTAGCAAGCACAAATCACCGTTTTAGTACAAAACTCGATGTATAAACGAATCTAGCGGCCATAATATTCACTAAATATCTTAAATAAGTCATAAAAACAATTCCCATCATTTAATCTCATTAAATTCCAAAAACCCTAAAATTCTAGTTTACAAAATACCTAAATTTTAACAATTTCATAGCAAAAATGCACAAACTACAATCTAGCTTAGATTTGCATGATCTAAAGCATTAAACTACACTTAATAATGTTAATGAAGTCATGAAAAACCTAATTAGATTTTTAGTCTAACATTTGCAATAAATTTCCAAAACCTAGTTTGCATAAAATTCCAATTTTAACAATTTCAAGCATCAATTAGTAAACTAGCAACTAGGTTAGTTTTAGCATAACATTAATATGTCAAAAATATCACACAACCATAATCTCACATCATAAAACCCTAAGTTGCATTCAAAACCCTTTCTTGAAAGTTAAATCTTTAATATCAAAACCACAATTAACTCCTAATTAAACACATAATAGCTAGATTGAAGTAATCAAACAATAACTTATGCAAAATGCTAAGATTATACCTCACAAAATTAGAGACCTAGCACCAAAATCTTGGCCTCCAAATTGCTCTCTTGATCCATGATCCACACTAGAATAGGTCAAGAAGAAATGGGTAGAGATTGGATTTTGATTTTGTGGGATTTTTGTGTTGATTTTTGGGCATTTTGTGGAATTTTTTTGTGGTGAAAGAGGGGAGAACAAGGGGAGGGCTGCTGCTGATTTGGGGAGAGGGGGGCTCGGCTACGGGATGGGGAGAGGGGAGAGAGAGTGTGGGTTGAAAGAATGATACAATTTCCAAGTCAACAAAGTCATGCCCCATTTTATTAATTCCATTTTCTTTTCTTTGACTTTTTCTTTAAGTGGGGACAACTTTGGGGATTGGGGAAGCCCATTTTCGGCCAGAAAAAGGGGGAGGTGGAGGTGGTGTGTGTGTGTGTGAAGCAATGAACACCAAACACCAATTCAATATGCACCAAATCCCTTTTATTTTCACAAAATAAGCCTTTTTCTTCAATATTTTCTAAACCGTTTTGGCAAACGATTTCGTTTCAAAAACCACATGATAAAATTTTATTTAATGTTTTATGATGCACAAAATTTGTTTCAACTCATTCCAATTTGTAATTTTCCCTAATTAAATGTATTAGTGACGGCTTAAAATAATAATAAAATAATTTTTTTTCCAGAAAATTTGAAATTTCACCAGTGGCTCAATAAACACCAAATACTAGCAATTACATAGCTAGAATATGTATATTTAATTTTTATAATAAGATATTTGTATTTTGACTTTTTACAAAAACCCCTCTTATTTTACCGATTTTCCGAAATTTCACCGAAACGATTTTCAAAACGCTACACAAACAATGAAGCCGAGTATGAAGCTTTAATAGCAGGTCTCGAGATCGCCATCGACTTGGGAATTGAAAACCTCCTCATATACGGAGACTCCCAACTGGTTGTTAGTCAAGTAAACGGCGATTATCAAACGTGCAAGCCAGAGTTGGTGAAGTACGGCGAGAGAGTACAGCAACTGTTGACCCAAATTCCTTACTACACCTTGGAAAACATACCGCGGAAAATAGCAAGGCAGATGCATTGGCCAAGCTTGCTAAAGAATTGGCCGATGAGAACCTCGATGACGTAAGAATCGTGCTACAAAGCCGTCGGGTTCTTGCACCGGCAGAAATATCTCCAGAGTCGTCTGAGGAAAAGGGAGCGACCGGGCAAATGGATCTACAAGTAAAAGACCAAGAAAAGGCTGAGGATTGGAGAGAAGTGTTTATAGACTACTTCAAATCCTGTCGAACGCCTAAAGATGCGTCCTCAAAACATCAGCTCATGAAGCGAGCCCTATCTTTCGCCTTCGTCAACGATACTCTGTACAAGAGGTCATTTGATTCTCTGTGGTTAAGATGCCTGGGACCTGAAGAAGAAAAAAGAGTCGTCCAAGAAACTCACGACGGACTCTGCGGTTCTCACCAAGACGGGCTGAAGATGAAGCTGAAGATTAAAAGGATAAGCTACTATTGGCCCACGATGATCCAAGACTGCCTCGAGTACGCGAAGCAGTGCCACTCGTGCCAGATTCACGGGGACTTCATCCATCAACATCCAAATCCGCTGCATCCAACGGTGGCTAGCTGTCCATTCGAAATGTGGGGGACTGACATAATCGGCCCTATCGAACCAGTATCGTCCAGAGGACACCGGTTCATTTTGGCGACAATTGATTATTTATCCAACTGGGCAGAAGCAGTACCGCTAAGAGAAGTGAAAACGGAGAATATCCTCCATTTCTTCAAGACACACGTCATTTATCGGTTTGGAACCCCGAGACGGATCATCTCCGATAACGGGCCAGCCTACAGAAGCCACAAAATCAGTCGCTTCGCACAACAACATAACATAGACTGGAGATATTTATCGGTCTACAATCCCCGAGCTAACGGTCTAGCTGAGGCTTTTAACAAGACCTTGACGAAGATCGTGAAAAGACGGTGTCTCGAAATAAGAAGGACTGGCATGAAGCTCTCTGGGCATATCGAACTACGTTCAAAATGGCCATGAATACGGCGCCGTACGCATTGGTATTCGGTACAGAGGCGGTACTCCCCCTCGAGATAGAGCTACCTTCTCTACGAGTGGCAGTTCATTACGAGCCAACGGACGAAGAGAATGCTCACCATCGGCTTGAGGAGCTCGATGCCCTTGATGAAACCCGGCTCATAGCGCAACAAAATCTGGAGGCTTATAAAGCAAAGATGACACGTTCATATGAGAGACTGACTAGGCCGAGGACATTCCGCCAAAGCGAAATCGTGCTAGTGGTCAAAAGACCTATGATCCCCAATCGTGCCAAATGGGAAAAATTCGAGCCGAACTATGAAGGCCCGTATATCATAGACAAGGTCTATCAGGGTGGGGCCTATCTACTCATGGACATGCATAGTGAAAGACCTTTCAGGCCAATAAATGGTCGCTTCCTAAAGAAATACTACGCCTGACGAGTCACGGTCTAGGTCAACGATAGATGACGACGCCTATGTCCGCTCGCTATCTTCCTAAGCCCAAACTCTATAAGTAGTAGCCGGTCGATGGACCGAAACGTTCTTAAACTAACCATGGACCAAAACGTCCTTAAATTAACAACGGACCGAAACGCCCTTAAACTAATGATGGACCACTATGTCCTAAAACTAGCTGTTGACCGAGATGTCGATAAACTACTGTGGACTGCAGCATCCCAAGGCTGACACAAAAAGAGGGAAAGAAGAAAAAAAAGAAGAAGAAAAAACGGTATATCCATAAGTAAAATGGGCACGGATGAAAACCCGAAAGGGCTCCATGAGTAAAAACAGCAGGGCTACCGGCGAGTTTTGTGAAAACCCGAAAGGGCGCAATCTCGTTAGAAAAAGAATAAAAAAAAGAAAAAAAAGAAAACGGTATGTCCATAAGCAAAAAGGGCACGGATGAAAACCCGAAAGGGCTCTGTGAGTAAAAACAGCAGGGCTACTGGCGAGTTTTGTGAAAACCCAAAAGGGCGCAACCTCGTTAAAAGATACTTGCAAGGTCCTCTCGACTTTGTAAGGAGAAACCACCCGCGTGAGATCCTTACGACTCACAAGGGAGCAACACACTTAGGGATCCCCACGATTCCTAAGGAGAAATTACACTTGCGAGATCCTCACGACTCGTAAGTAGAACCCTCTTATGAGACCCTCACGGCTCATGAGATTCAAAAGTCTTAAGCTACAGGGATCTGAACCTGTTCTTAAGCAGCCACCACAACCTCCAATACTACCCCACAGGCGGCTCAATGCTGACCCTTGTATACAATCCACGGGCGCGAATAAACACTTCCCTAACAAAGTCCCATCCGTGACTAGGGATATGTCTACACGGTGAACAACCCTTGTAAGTCCTCTCAATTTATAAGGAGAAAACACTCTTGTAAGATCCTTATGACTTATAAGAGAATATGCACTTAGGAATCCTCACGATTCTTAAGGAGAAAACGCACCTACGAGATCCTCACGACTTGCAGGGAGAAATACCTTTATGAGACCCTTACGGCTCATGAAGTCAAAAGCGTTAGTCGACAGGATCCTAACCCTGTTCGCTAAGCCACCTTTGTTCGACACCGACAGAGGCAAATGATGATTCGCTCCTGGCAATATCCCAGTTGTAGCGGTGCTGATGCCGAAATCGGTGTCTAATCCCAAGCTTGCAGTAAAAAGCTAGCAAGCTACACATGCATACGAAATAGCCGAAATGATGGGGCAACTTGCAAAAAAATCAGCAAGTAAAAAAATGTATGCATGCAAAATAGCCGAAATGATTGGGCAACTCGCAATAAAAAGCAGCGAGTAAAAATAAAATAAATAGCCGAAATGATTGGGCACCGCGAAAAATAGCCGAAATGATTGGGCAATCGCGACCTTCGCGATATAAAAGCTGAAATGATAAAGCATCACGGAAAGAAATAAAATAAAATGAAATTTATGCCCTACAGATGATATCACATCAATCCCTGTACACAATCCAGGGGCGCAAACAAAGAAGGAATCACACATTTCCTCCCTAGGTTTCATCAGGAGAAGAAGCCAAATCTCAACGGTTCACAAATAGGCTGGAGATCATCTAGACATTCGTCTCGTTACAGCAGACACAACATCAAGCAAAGCGGAACAGCGGCAACTCCCAGTTCCATGACTCGGCGGTGCACAGATAACCGAGAGTCAAGCCCTGACTCCGTGAAATACGGATAAAGTCAACCCTTCCTGGTTACGTGGAACACGGCAATGACCCCGTGTGAAACATCCAGAGCGGATTCTGGTCCTTGCAGAGCGCGGCAATGACCCCGTGTGAAGCATCCAGAGCGGAGCCTGGTCCTCGCAGAACACGGCAGTGAACCCGTGGGAAGCATCCAGAGCAAAATTCCTTGTTACGTGGAACGCGGATTATGTCAACCCTGACCCCGTAGGAAACGTCCAGAGCGGATCCTGGTCCTCGCAGAGCATGGCAATGACCCCGTGTGAAGCATCCAGAGCGGAGCCTGGTCCTCGCAGAACACGGCAGTGAACCCGCGGGAAGCATCTAGAGCAAATTCCTGGTTACGTGGAACACGGCTTATGTCAATCCTGACCCCGTGGGAAACGTCCAGAGTGGATCCTGGTCCTCGCAGAGCATGGCAATGACCCCGTGTGAAGCATCCAGAGCGGAGCCTGGTCCTCGCAGAATACGGCAGTGAACCCGTGGGAAGCATCCAGAGCAAATTCCTGGTTACGTGGAACGCGGCTTATGTCAATCTTGACCCCGTGGGAAACGTCCAGAGCGGATCCTGGTCTTCGTAGAGTACGACAATGACCCCGTGTGAAGCATCCAGAGCGGAGCCTAGTCCTCGCAGAATACGGCAGTGAGCCCGTGGGAAGCATCCAGAGCAAAATTCCTGGTTACGTGGAACGCGGCTTATGTCAATCCTGACCCCGTGGGAAACGTCCAGAGCGGATCCTGGTCCTCGCAGAGCGCGGCAATGACCCCGTGTGAAGCATCCAGAGTGGAGCCTGGTCCTCGCAGAACACGGCAGTGAACCCGTGGGAAGCATCCAGAGAAAATTCCTGGTTACGTGGAACGCGGCTTATGTCAATCCTGGCCCCGTGGGAAACGTCCAGAGCGGATCCTGGTCCTCGCAGAGCACGGCAATGACCCCGTGTGAAGCATCCAGAGTGGAGCCTGGTCCTCGCAGAATACGGCAACGAACCCGTGGGAAGCATCCAGAGCAAATTCCTGGTTACGTAGAACGCGGCTTATGTCAATCTTGACCCCATGGGAAACGTCCAGAGCGGATCCTGGTCCTCACAGAGCACGGCAATGACCCCGTGTGAAGCATCCAGAGCGAAGCCTGGTCCTCGCAGAACACGGCAGCGAACCCGTGGGAAGCACCCAGAGCAAAATTCCTGGTTACGTGGAACGCGGATAACGTCAATCCTGATCCCGTGGGAAACGTCCAGAGCGGATCCTGGTCCTCGCAGAGCACGACAATGACCCCGCGTGAAGCATCCAGAGCGGAGCATGGTCCTCGCAGAATACGGCAGTGAACCCGTGGGAAGCACCCAGAGCAAAATTCCTGGTTACGTGGAACTCGGATAACGTCATTCCTGACCCCGTGGGAAACGTCCAGAGCGGAGCCTGGTCCTCACAGAACACGGCAGTGAACCCGTGGGAAGCATCCAGAGCAAAATTCCTGGTTACATGGAACGCGATAATGTCAATCCTGACCCCGTGGGAAACGTCCAGAGCGGATCCTTGTCCTCACTGAGCACGGTAATGACCCCGTGTGAAGCATCTAGAGTGGAGCCTGGTCCTCACAGAATACGGCAGTGGACCTGTGGGAAGCATCCAGAGCAAATTCCTGGTCATGTAGAACTCGGATAACGTCAATCCTGACCCCGTAGGAAACGTCCAGAGCGGAGCCTGGTCCTCGCAGAACATGGCAGTGAACCCGTGGGAAGCATCCAGAGAAAAATTCCTGGCTACGTGGAACGTGGTTTATGTCAATCCTGACCCCGTAGGAAACGTCCAGAGCAGAGCCTGGTCCTCGCAGAACACGACAGTGATCCCGTGGGAAGCATCCAGAGCAACTCCTGATTCTGTGAAATGCAGATGATGATAACCTCACCCACCACTTACGGGTCCTCACGACTCGTAAGGGAGCAAACTCTCTTCTGAGATCCTTACGACTTGCAAGAGAAAACACACTTAGGAATCTTCATGATTCTTAAGGAGAAATTACACCTATGGGATCCTCTCGACCCGTAGGGAGAAAATTCTTTATGAGACCCTCACGGCTCATGAAGTTGAAAAGTCTTAGGAGGCAGATCTTAACCCTGAATCTTAAGCCATCGTTGTCCTGCAAAGAAATCGAGATAGACTATCTACAAAATACATTTACTAAAAGGGACACACCATCGTGAAGAAAATATGTCTTTTATTCATGAATCAAAATGAATACAAAGTATAATTCGTAAAAAAAAAATATACTCTCATTCAGGAGTACGTACAAAGGAAGAATGAAAAAATATATACACAATTCTTTAAGTCGGCGGGCGATTCAGCAGATTTGCCAGTTCATCCTTTTTTCGCCGAGCCTCGCCTTCATTATTCAGTATCGTAAAAAGACGGGCCTCCGCCTGAGCTTGCTGGGCCTGGTATGAGGCAAGCCGGCCTTCAAGCTCTTTCTCAGTAGCTTTATAAGCCTCTACCATTTCACGAGTGAACACGGCGGCTTTGTCGATGGCTACCACCTCCTTGATGGCCTCTTGAAGCAATCGCCAAAGTTCATACGCTTTATTGGCCTTGGCCGCAAGGTTAGCTTGAAGCTCCCCTAGCGCTTTGGAAGCCAGCTCCCTCTCCGAAAATGTGCAGCTAAGCCTTTTCTCAAATGATATCATGTTTGCGGTGCACCGTTCAATCAGCCCCCGCAAGCTCATCTTTGCAGCCATGACCTATGAGGGAAGGCGTGTGCACTTGAGATCATGTAAACAGACCTTCACTCGAAGCCAATCCTCGATCAAAAACACGCACAAGCTATTTTCTCTTTCTGGCGACAAGGAAAGTTTTCGTGTTCGTACTTAAAGAAAATTCCGAGGGGTTAAGTATGAAGCTCATGAACACAGGTGGGATGCACATACTAATACACATCAAGCAGAGAAAGCCAACAAAGAACATTCAACGATTAATGATGAGAGAAAATACATTGATATTACTCTAAAGGAAAGAGATTACCAAACAAAGGATCAGAAATATAAGGGTTAACAAAGCAAAACACAAAATTTTCCAGCTCCCTCTCCGCCTTCTCCAGCACGTCAAAACGACGGTTTTCGCGAGGGTCACTCCCCATCGGTTGGTGCCATGCTCATCAGCGAAAGCAGACATGACGGCCCGTCGGGCCCTTATCTGACTCAGCATATGTACTAAATGATCCTTCAGAGGTTGAGTGATTAGACAAGCCTCGTGAAAGCACTCGAGCTTGTCCTCCGCCGCGTCAAGGATCGCCGAAGTCATCTCCGCCGGATGAGGGGGTATATCGGCAAGCACAAGCAGAAAGATCATCCGGAGCCAAATGGAGCCCATGGGAAGAGGAGATCCCCGGCGAGTCAGAAGCTCATACATCACCGTGTCACATTGAGCGTCGGTGAGGAGGGGATCTACCAGCCGCGCAGCAAAGCGAGGGATTAGCTCCTCAATGGGCACCTCCCATTGTTGTCGATGAGCGTGGGGATGATTGCAGGCCATAGAAATTGATCGGTTTCTGAAAGATGATCACCTTAAGGTATAAATGGGTTTCTCTGTGAGGAAAGGAAGAAAGGCATGGTTTCAGGTTATAAAGGGGAGCATTTAATGCTATGCACAAAAAATGTTGTGCATGATGGAACTATTCTCAAAGCCCGTTAAAAAGGGGAGAGCGTTGGAAATGAAATCCAATGACGCATTGGAATCAGATCAAGGAAATGAAACGTCCCCATCCAGTAGAGCCCCGCATGCGCAACACGTGAGCACAAGCCTTGATTGGAAGATAAAGCGGCATTGCACATGCATGACAGAGAACTAAGCTCTGGGAAAGAGAATTAAATTCTCAGAGGAAAAAGCAAGCAAGGAGGAAGATGAACAAATTGGAGGCACTTCTGAAGGGACACTGGCGTTTATAGGATGCGATGGGAAATGTTTCATCTCCCCTATTCCCTAGACAGATCCAACGGTCACAAAGGTTATAGCGT
Source organism: Agapanthus africanus (assembly GCA_030015575.1). Taxonomy (NCBI): domain Eukaryota; kingdom Viridiplantae; phylum Streptophyta; class Magnoliopsida; order Asparagales; family Amaryllidaceae; genus Agapanthus; species Agapanthus africanus. The sequence goes on along the minus strand of JASDDO010000022.1, from coordinate 827,636,990 downwards.
TGCACTCACGTGCAGACATGTGAGAGCAACGCTGTGGGGGCATTTGTTCCCTGATTAAAAATCAGGAATTACCTCAATGAGGTATCACGTGTTCACACGTGACCAAGGGTCATGTGTGTACACATGATTTATTTACAGAATTAAATTCTAAGCAAGCAGAAGTGTAAACAAGCGGCTGAGGAAAGACACCAATGGGGGGTCACGTGCTCACACGTGACCAAGGGTCACGTGTTGATACGTGATGATCCTTCAGCCCAGTTAGAAGACATAATTAAAATTCTGAATGAGGGAGGGTCACGTGCCAACACGTGATAGGCTTTGAAAGCCTTATAACTTGATAGAATTAAATTCTAATTAAGGGAAATCAAAGACCCTAACTGGGAAAGTATTTATCTAAATCTTTCCAAACAAAAAAGGATTATTGGGGACCGTTGGATTAAAAATCCAAAGGTGATTAAAAACCATCAATTTATGGAAAGATTTTAGACAAGGAAAGATTTCCCTAAATTTCACCAAAAATAATGAACAGAATATCTTTTGGATTAAAAAATCCAATGGTGAATAAAATTCACTGAGTGATCTAAAAGATCATGTTAGTTACAAAAACAAACAAAATCTTCCAATGAGAGATTTACTAAACAAATTGATTCTTTTCCTTCTCCTATAAATAGAAGCCAAGAGTAGAAGAAAAGGATAGAATTTTGGGATCTTGAAATTTTCTAAAGGCAAATAGCAGAGAAAAAAAAGGAGAATTTAATTCTCAAGAAAGAAAACCCTAGGTGAGAAAGGGATCAAAGCTTCATAAAATAAAAAAGAGAATTTAATTCTCAATCTAAGAGTTTAACTCTTCTGCAAAGGAACTTAGTTCTTTCTCTGGTTGAAGATCCGCAGAAGCAAATCTTCCCATAAGTTGAGAATTTAATTCTCATCGGGTTGAGATTCTGCCATGCAGTTCCAAAACTTAGAGGGAGAATTGTGTTTAGAGAATTTAATTCTCCCAAATTCACAGGAATTTAATTCCTCCAAGATAAAACTAGAGTTTAACCCTATATGAGAATTTAATTCTCCCAAACTCACAGGAATTCAATTTTTTCAAGATAAAACTAGGGTTTAACCCTATATGAGAATTTAATTCTACTAAATTTATAGGAATTTAATTCCTTCAAGATAGACAAAACTAGGGTTTTACCCTACTTAAGAATTTAATTCTATCAAATCCACATGAATTTAATTCCTCTTAAATGAAATTAGGGTTTAACCCTACATAAGAATTTAATTCTTTCACATATATGGGAATTTAATTCCTCTAAAACCATAATTAGGGTTTAACCCTACAGAGAATTTAATTCTTAAAGAAATAAAGAGACTTGAAAGATCTCTATGCAAGCAAAAGACTAAGGTCACGTGTCCCCACGTGACCTCTAAACAGATCCCCCAAAATGAGAAGGAATTAGCCCTGAGGCAATGCCTCACGTGCTCCCACGTGACCTCCAAAACAACGAGAATAAAAGCAAAGGCAGATTCTAACTTGGGCGCTCTCACGTGTTACCACGTGACCCCTTGATACAAGCTTTAATAATCAGCGCACAAATATCCATCACGTGCCAACACGTGATGGCCAAAAGAGCAAAAATGTTTAACACTTATTCGCAGAACAAAGTAAAGGAGATCTGGCCCCACCTTTAGTCGCCCTCACGTGTCCCCACGTGATCTCTTCCTCTTTAGTGTTTAACACTAATTCGAGAGTTTTATTTCCAGTGTTTAACACTGTTGTCTTCTAGTGTTTAACACTAATTTGAGAATCTTATTTCTAGTGTTTAACACTAATTTGAGAATTTTATTTCCAGTGTTTAACACTGTTGTTCTCTAGTGTTTAACACCATTTTTTAAAACCAAATTGGTTAATTTTCCAGAGGCAAAGCTTCCCCTTCAACTGAATTTTAAAATTGAGTAAAATTCAGAGCTATAATGTTTAATGCCCAGTCAAAGATAAAAATGTTATCAGAGCCCTCAACTCTTGTTTAGCATTGCTAAGTGATGAGGGGCTGAACTTAGACAAATGTCTAATGGTCCAACAAAGGGCCAATATTTCAAACTTAATTGGACTTAGCCCAAGTTGGCCATAAGTCCTCAATTCAGACTTAACTGAGCCAATGTGCTCATAATATAATTAATTGATCTTAGTTCCAAATCGGACTACAGATCACTTAATCCACCTTGGTTCAAGGGTACATCTCTTCACTCCTTTGATATTTGTCGTTGTAATTCCTCAACGTCTTCAAAGAGGTGACGGGTCCCGACAACCACACATTTCATCGACCGTGATGTCTTTAAACTAACATTGTACTGTGGGGTCCTTAAACTCATGGACTATGATGTCCTTAATCTCGACCGTGATGTCTTTAAACTAACATTGGACTGTGGGGTCCTTACACTTATGGACTATGATGTCCTTAACCTCGACCGTGATGTCTTTAAACTAACATTGGACTGTGGGTCTTTAAACTCATGGACTATGATGTCCTTAACCTCGATCGTGATGTCTTTAAATTAACATTGGACTGTGGGGTCCTTAAACCCATGGACTATGATGTCCTTAATCTCGACCGCGATGTCTTTAAACTAACAATGGACCGAGATGTCCTTAAACTAACAATGGACCGTAATGTCCTTAAACTAAACAATTGAGTTCAAATGCTCTTTTGTTGGATCTAAATGGTCCTGTTAAGTTGATCTTAGTCTAAAAATTAGACTAACGTATCCTTAACATACGTTTAAGTTGATCCTAGTCTCAAATAAGATTAACGTATCCTTAAACCCAACCCCCAAACCCAAATCTAAGAATATACGGATTTGGACTAATCCACGCCCTACGGGCGACAACATAAATTAGTCTCTGTATACAATCCACGGGCAACCAAACACAAAACAAACACCCACGACACGAAGTGATCATTTGGAGAAGGAGAAAGTTGTTACCGCTATGCGGTAGTGTAATTAACTGCAGGGGCTTGCGCCTGCAGGGAAGAGCGTCCCTACGATCAAAAACCCCTCAAATGAGGGGGAATCTGACGAAGTTTGCTACATCGGCCGCATCCGTTTAAACCTTCGATATATGGTGCCATAAATCAACTTGGCATCTTCGGAGAGGTGGACAGATAGCACCAATTAGCATCTGCCCCCAAATTCAGGAAAGACGCATGTCTTTCCGGGTTTCGGAGGAGAACACTAGAGTCGATTAGCTTCTTGACCTCGGCGTTGATGCTCATTTCAAGTTCGAGCCGCATTCTTCTCGGCTCTTGTTTGACTGGATTGATGTCCGGAGATATCACCAATTTGTGCACAGCTACTTCTGGATCTACTCCCGGCATTTCAGAGTAGTTCCATGCGAAACAGTTTTTATACTGCATGAGCACGTCTTTGAGCAAAGCCACCTTTTCTTCAGACAACAACTCACTGACGAACGTCGGCTGTGGGTCGTTTGCCGTCCAAAAGTCAATTTTTCTGAGGTTATCTGCAGTAGTGTGTATTCCATCTTCCAATTCTTTTGGCGCCGGTGGAAACTCTGAGATCACCTCGTCATCATTGTTTTCAAAGCACCAGGACAGGTCATCCATGTTCTCGCGCATTCCTTCTTCTAACAGCGTTATTGCGTGGCAGGTACGAGATCGTTTCCAAAACCGATGTTGGTCTGGTTCTACTCTCACCATAGACGTTGCCTTTGGCATATGCTTTTGCGGTAGGGCCACTTTCCAACTGTTGGATAGTGTGAACTTGCCGAGTTGATATTGGTCTTCGACCCAATTCTTGAAAGTAAAGCAGTCTTCAAGATGATGACCTATTACTCGGTGATAGGAGTAATAATCTGGGTGATGAACTTTGTTTACTTGATCGGGATGCCGAGACTCAGGGAGTGTCATTATTTGATGTTTCATAACGAGGTCAAAGATTTTCCTTGTCTTTTCTCGGGGGGAAAGAATATGCTCGGTCTATCTTTTTCATTAGAGACGGATTCTGGCTGACCTTTTCTTGATCGGGTGGCCTTTTGAATCCGTTTTGCCGCTGTCGAACGTTTTTTCCATTCTTCAACTTGTTTTTGCCTCTGCGTCGGGCCTTTTTCTTGTCTTGGGAATGCATGGCGGGCTGATGGTGAAGGGCATTGTCGTTCTCCGTAGCCTGCTGAAGGAGGCGTTACGTCTTGGCTTTCTCGTAAATGGCCATTTCGCGGCTGTAGTTGTCCCGAACCTTTTGACTCGCTTCCCCTATTAGCTTGTCTATCTGTTTTTCAAATGACGGACTCGGCATTTTTATGGCAGGACCGCGTTTTGGTTCGACGTCAGCTTCTTTTAAAAGAGCATCCTCTTCTTCATCAAGGTCCTTTATGACATGGCAGCTATAGAACTGCTCCTGTTTCTTGGACTGGACATATCCAAGCTCGATCGTTTACATTTTCCCGGTGGGCAATTTTCGCTGAGTTCCAGGGACGTTCCAAATCCTGTTATAGAACTGAGCTTGTCGAGGGGTTTGTTTGAAAGGTACGCCTGGCATCTTAATAACCTTTTTAATCCCTCTGTGTAATACCTGAGCAGAAGAATGGGTTGGATCCTATCGAGTGCAGAATCGGCACCATACCAGACTTCTCTTTCAACTTTAGTCTCCGTGGATCGGTAGAATAAGATCGCCTTTCACCTTTTCGCCTGGGAGAAACATAGAATGTTTGCAGCTCTTGCACACTATATGTTCCGAGCGTATCAAGCTCTCTGTAGTGCCGTCGCGGAACCATAGCGATTTGCAAGCTTTGATTTTCTCCAGTGAGGGTCTGTATCGATGGCCGGATCGAGAACACTGCGTTAACTTCGTCTTCAGAGTCGCTACCAAAGACCAGAATAGGGGTAGATGGTCCCGGCTTGCTGCATTGGGTGGCCCTGAATAAACTATCTCTTCTTCCTCTTCAGTATCGCTCCCAAAGACCGGAATAGTGGTGATAGCTTTCTGCTTATTCTCCGGCTTACGGCATCTTTCCGTGTCTTCAAAGTCTGGTAGGAAATACTTTGCATCCTCGTACTTTCGGACTTCATTTATGGAAAATGGGCTCAGTTCCCCTGTCACGGTATACTCAAAACCATCTTTGAAATATTTCATACATTGATGTTGTGTAGAAGGGATGATGTTGTACTCGTGTAACCAAGGCATTCCGAGCAAAGCGTTGTAGCAGGTCTTGGCGTCAATGACATGCAATTTGATGCCAGTGACGAGCAACCCAAAGCATAATGTCAGTATCACAGACCCGAACGTTCGTGCTGACTGGGAGTCTAACCCGGAGATGGTGATTTTATCCCGAGCGAGGTGCTGAACGCTCATGCAAATTTCTTTTAGCTCTCTCACATTTAGGAGATCGACAGAGGACCCGTTGTCAACTAAGATCTTCCCTATCTTGATGTCATGGAAGTATCCGGTGACATACAAGGGACGGTTGTGCTCACATGTTCCGAGGAGGAGATCTTCGTCGCCGAAAGAGATATGTGCACTTCTTCCAGCTCTTCCTTCATCTTTTCTTCGGCAAGGAAAGTTTGGAACTGCTCGGGCTCTTGTAGTGCCTTGATCAAAGAATCTCTCGCCTCTTTAGATAGCAGAAGGGCATCGAGAATGCTTAGCTGCAAGGGTATCTTCCTCAGGTATGCCAGAACGTTGTAATCCACCTTGTTTTTCTTGGGTGGGTCCTTGGCTGCCAGCTCTTCGATGACTCGGTCATTGAGGGCGATATCTTCGGGGACTTTTTCTTTCCCCTCATCTTTTTTGTTCGATCCCTTGTTTGTGGGTCCGAGATTCTTTTCAGGTAATGTGCGATTGCGCAGCTGAATGTTCTCGCAGGTTTTCATCTTTTCTATTTCGGAGATGGATTCCTTGAAGAGAGGGCTGAGGGCTATTTCTTCATCAGAATCGCTCCCGAAGGTGAGAACTTGCGATCCCCCAGAATTAACCACGTGACAGTCACTGACAGTTCTTTTGCGCTCATCTGTCGCGCTTCTCTGCTCTCGACGAGTTTTGCGTTTCATCCGCTTGAAATGCTGTCGATGAGCAACGTATCCCTGCCACTAGGGGTGTAAACGAGCCGAACTCGAGCCAGCCAAGCTCGGCTCGAGTTCGGCTCGTGGTTCTTTTTGTCGGCCCAAGTCCGGCTCGTTTAGTTAATCGAGCTAGAGATGCTCGGCTCGAGTCCGGCTCGATTAAACATGCCAAGCTCGTGTTCGGTTCATTTGTGGCCCATTAATTAAACGAGCCGAGTTCACGAGCCGAGCTCAACTGAGCTCGTTTAGAGCTCGTTTGTGAGCTCGGCTCATTTGCAGCTCATTTACTCATATTAATAGTATCTTCTAAGAAAAAAACATAATTAACAATAATGCTTAAAACTCAGGGTTTTCAGATATGGAAAAATTAAAAAACATTAACTTTTAGGGCATTGAATGGGTCTAAGTGCTGGGTTTTATATTTATCTTAGTACACTTTATATACTGTCATTTAATTGAATTAAGTGTTCTGAGAGTTATATAGAATCTGCTATATATTACATATTACTGTTTTTTTCAAACTGTGTAACCCAGCCGAACCTGAGTCAATACCGAACGAGCCTGGCTGAGCTCGAGTTCGGCTCGTTTAATAAACGAGCCAGGCTTTCTGGCTCATGTCCGGCTCATTAATAAATGAACCGAATTTGAACGAGCTGATACCGAGCCGAACCTTAATCGAATCCGAGCTGGCTCGTTCAATTACCACCCCTACCTGCCACCAATTTTTAAAGGCCATGCATTCCTCGGTAGGGAGCGTGATCCTCCGATGGTATAAGCTGTAGTTTGGATGCGCATCTAGTTCGTCAGGGAACGTATTTTCTGAAGTGTCTTCTTTGAAAGGTGGCAACTTCATTCCTATCGACAGGGCTTTAGTGAACTGCTTCCTTGTCTTAAACCTGCTTTTGCTGGCGGCAGAAGTGCTTCTATCCGGCTGGGGTACTCTATGGCTTCTCAATACCGGAGCTTTTTCAACGTGACATCGACGCTTGGCCCTTTCATATATGGCCGTCTCACGCTCTCGGTCAGATTTGCTTTTCTGAAGGGCCTCGATCAACAGTCTGTCAATCAATTTGTCCGATGGCTCCAGGGATTTTGATTCCGGTTCTGGATCTGCCCCCAGTTTCTCTGCATCAGGAGCTTCTTTGCTATTTATTGTTGAGTGAGAGATCATGTGGCAGCTTGCCACATAATTCTCGAGCTCTTCTGAAGAATCGTCTCCTTCATCAGCATCATCGGCTTCATTTTCAAGGACATGCTTAAAGAATTTATCCAACATGATTGGGGTCCGTGCCTTTTGGTTATATTCTTCCAGCACATCGATGTATTTCTGCAGACCTGTACGGTTGTCTTTGGGTCGGACGGGCTTCTTGGCCTTCTTCTTTTTCTTTAAAGACTTTGGAGGCTTGGCCTGAATGTTTTGTCCAACTTCACCAACTTTCAGCGTTGGGCGCAGCTTCAGCATCCCTTCAATAATCTTGGGCTCCAGCGGGTTCTTCCACCTAATCACCAGACATGCTTGGAGATCTTTCAGCATTCTTTTCGTTTTGGTTGAAAGAGCGACCTCCCATGGAGCTTCTTCTATAAAAGAGCATGATGCCCAAGGCGTGTCCACCTTTTTAGGAGCGTGTGGCCAGGGCGGGCTCATCTTCCAATTTTCAGACAGCACGAATTTACCCTGTTGGTATTGGTCCTCAATCCAGCCTTTGAAGACGAAGCAATCTTCGATTGGATGGATTACTGCTCGGTGGTTGGGGCAGTAATTAGGATTGTTGGCGTCGCCTGGCTGTAGTGGATGTCTTGGATCTGGCAGATTGATGAGCTTGCTGCGCACTGCCAGCTCGAACAGTCTCCTCGTTTTATCCCAGGGAAACAAGTAAGGGCGTTTCAGCTTCTCATTGAAGAATCGTTGTCTATCGTTTTGGCGATCAGCTGGTTTTGGACTACTGGGCTGCTGTTGAGCGTTGGCGACAAAGGTCGATTTCCCTTTCCCCTTTTCGTTTCGAGAATACGCTTTTGAAGAGGACGGCTTATGGCCCATCTGAGCCAGCTTGTCAATCAAGGCTTGGAAGGTGGTCGGCTTGAAGAACATCATAAACTGGGATATGGTCGCCTGCGGATCGAGGGTGCCTACAAACATGCCCACTGCAGGAGCCTCTTCTATGCGCTATTCGCACTTCGACCATAGGTTCCTCCACCGTATCGCGTACTGAACCCATGTTTCGCCTGGCTTCACCCAGGCGTTAATTAGCGCCGTGATTGGGGTGCGCTCGCTAGCGCTTGCGAATCTCTATGTAAATAGTAGCTCCATTTCTGCAAATGTCTTAACAGAGTCATTCAGGAGCTCGGAAAACCACTCGAATACTGTCTCCGACAAGCTACCAATGAATTGGCGAAGCAGTAGCTTATCGTCGCCTCCAGTGTTACTGCACAAGGCTCTGAATTGAGCAACGTGCTGGTGTGGATTCCCCGTCCCCTTGTATACATAGAATTTAGGGATCGTATATCCCGGCGGGTACTTTATTTGGTCGTACCAACCCGGATAGGGTCGTCCAGTCTTGACAATTTGGCCGGCCGCTTCGCTCTCCTGATGAGCTCGTATCTGTTGAGCGATATAGTCATCCAGGGCGGCTTGGGAGATCGTCTCCTCTTTGGCTGCTGATAGAGCCGGAAGAGGGTTTGATGTCTCTCCTCTATCGCCTTCAAGGATAATCGAAGGGTCTTCAGCTGGAGGATCCGGCTGTATCATCATTTCGACCATATCTTGGAATAAAAGCGCCATTTGATTTATGTTAGCCGCTTGTTCCGCGGCCTCTTTGTCTTTCTTCTCGAGAATTCTGCGGAGGAACTCGGCATCGGTTTCCTGCTCCTGACTCTGCTCTGACGATATTTCCGGGCTTGCTTTTGGTCTAGTAAGTGTGGCCATGGTTGTCAGCATCTCCGGAAGCTTTTGCTATTGTTGCTCCTGAGCCTTTGTTACTGATCGAGTGAGTGGTCGGTGACCCGTCGAAGCACGACTTTCCTCTTTTTCGGAACCCATATAAACAGTATGCACTACCATGCCTCCAGACTTGGGGCATTTGGGTTCAGTGCTCCTGAGATTTGTCGTAGACACGGGGATTTTCTCCGGCCTTCTCCTTTTGTGGGCGGTCGAAGTTGAAAGGGCCGTTGCAGTGGGTACCCAAGTAGACGACACCTCTGTGGTACGATAGGGTGGTCCTTCTTTTGCCGAACTTTCATTTTCTTTGGTCGGCGGGAGTAGTCTTGGTTGATCACCGAGTCGTGGACCTATCGCCAGACCTTGTGAATTTTAGAGGACAGCCGCTGAGGAGGCTGCTCTAGCTTTGCCTTTGTAGCGTTCTCCACGGGTGGAGGAGACCTTTTCAGCACGGCCGTTGGAGAGTTTTTGCGCACCCTCCTGAGTGGTTCAAAGTTTTTCCTAGTTGGAATAGCAGCATCGACTTCCACCGTTGGAGTTGGCGGAGTCAGTCCAGAAGGGGAACTGCCCCCAGCTTTCCTCACTCGGCGCCAGTGGCGACGTCGAGTATGCCTTGCAGACGGTATTGGTTCAGCTATGGGGGTGGCTTCATCATACCCCCTGCTCTGGTGGAGGGATGCTGCTGGTGTCAGCCTCTTGAAGACTGATGTCCGCTGAGAAGAAACGTCCAACCTATCGAAGACTGATTTTTGAGCAGGGAAAGAAGCCTTGGTGATCTCGCCCGAAGCGGGAGTCGGAACGGTCAGTCTTGTGAAGACCGACTCCTTAGTAGGAGAAGTCTCTCTGATGGCTTCATTTATTGGAGTAGGGATGGCTATCCATTTCAGGATAACCCCTTCAGGTATCGCGGGCTTCTTCATGGGCTCATTGGAGTTTTGGCCCAGTCTGTTAAAGACTGAGGCATTGGAAATGGGCGACCTATTAGAGGGGCCACGGTAGTCGTAAGCCTATCAAAGACCGACTTCTTCGGAGTTTGTTGCAATGGCACTAGGGTGTTAAAGCTCATTTGTGGGAGCATGTTGCGATGGCACTGGGGTGTTAAAGCTCACTGGGGTGGCTTCATTTGCAGCTTGACCGAAGCAAGGTCACAAGCTTCACTCGTTGAACTCCGAGGTCCGGAAAAGCTTTGCTTAGTTTGCGGCTCAGCTACTCATGACATTGGGTCTTGTCCTCATAGACACAACCCAAATGCTGCATCCAGGCCAACAATCACTTATCAGCAGTGCCAAGCCATCCAGGCACCTGCTCCACGACTCGCACTACCTGTTCCACCTCCTCATGGACCGACTGCACCTCCTCCTTGTCAGTTCCATCTAGCTCAACAGAACGTACCTCAAATACAAAAGAACGGGCAGAGGAATGCTCCTCCAGCAAGGAGGAATGTACCGAGGCGACAGGCTTTCATAATGACTGTGGAAGAAGCTGAAGCCACCGGCCAAGTCATTACTGGTAACACTTTCCCTTCAAGCTTTATTTTCTATCTATCTATATATATATATATCCATATATATTTTCCTTATACCTAAAACCTATCCCACATAACTTAGGTACAGTGGTGTCTTGCGTCACCTGTTCTACTGGCATCGTGAAAACGGAGGCCGCTTGAGGCCTATAAGTCACTCCTCCAGTAAGGACGGAGTGGGAGTTGTTGCAGTTGTTGCAGTTGAAAACCATTAATCTTCTGTTTTCTGCACAGAGTAAGAAACCAAATCTTAGTACCTCGAATATAGGGGCAACCATAGCAAACCGCGATTCGTTCGCAAAACACGACACACGAAATGTGGAGTGGAAAGAGGAAAAGGTTCCACCGGGCGTGCCAGAATCTGTTCTCCGCCGAAAGACGCGACCGGGACGTCAGGACATCTGGCCTGAATTTTGGGGGCAGATGCTATTTGGTTTTATCAGTTTACCTCTTCGAAGATACCAAGTTAATTTATGGCACCGTGTATCAGAGATTTAGACAGATGCGGCCGTTGTAGCAGATTTCGTCAGATTCCTCCTTATTATGAGGGCTTTTTGATTGTGGGGATGCTCTTCCGTGCAGGCGCAAGCCCCTGCAGTTAATTACGCTACCGCATCGCGGTAACCACTTTCACCTTCTCCAGATGGTCATTTCGTGTCGTTTGTGTTTGTTTTGTTTTGGGTTGTTCGTGGATTGTATACGGAGACTAATTTATGTTGTCTCCCGTAGGGCGTGTATTAGTCCAAATCCGTATTTTCTTAGATTTGGGTTTGGGTTGGATTTAAGGATCGTTAATCTCATTGAGATTAAGATCAACTTAAACGTTTGTTAAGAATACGTTAGTCTAATTTTAGACTAAGATCTACTCAACGGGGTTTTGGGGATCATTTAAATCCAACGACAGAGAATTTGGTGTCTATCGTCTTAGTTTAGGGACGTTGCGGTCCAATGGGTTTAAGGATTGTTAATCTCATTGAGATTAAGATCAACCTAAACATTTGCTAAGGATACATCAGTCTAATTTTTAGACTAAGATCTACTTAATAGGGTTTTGGGATCATTTAAATCCAACAAAAGAGCATTTGGACTTTATTGTTTTAGTTTAGGGACATCGCGGTCCGGTGGGTTTAAGGACATCATAGTCCATGTCAGTTTAGAGATATCATAGTCTGTAAAGTTTAAAGATATGATAGTCTATGAGTTTAAGGACCTCATAGTCCATAAAGTTTAAGGACATCATAGTCCATGAGTTTAAGGACCTCATAGTCCAGTTTAAAGACGTTATAGTCTAGTTTAAAGACCTCATAGTCTGTAAAGTTTAAGGACATCATAGTCCATGAGTTTAAGGACCTCATAGTCCATGGGGTTTTGGTTTAACCAGTTTGGGGGCGGACCAAAAGTTATTGGTTATTAGGATCCTCCATCTCTCTGAAGACGTTGAAGGATTACAACGACATGTATCAGAGGTATGAAGAGATGTACCCTTGAACCAATGTCCCGATTTGGGGAACTAGGATGAACATCAGTTTAGATGTTATCTGTTGGGAGCTTATTAGCTGTCTTTGGAATTGAGATCGGTTTTGGAAACCCTGAGCATGAGGGGTTCAATCGGTGGTCTTTCTATAGTGTTCAACACTAACATATATTCAGCGCTCACGTGCTCCCACGTGATGTGTACAAAATGGTGTTAAACACTAAAATTCAGAGGCGCTCATGTGGGATCACGTGAGGCGCTTGAAGTAATATTAGACTTCAAGAATTTGAGGTGCTGCCTCTACGGATTTATTCTTTTGTTCTTTTCTGAGCGCTAAGTGCTATTGGGTCACATGGGAGCACGTGAGGCGCCTCAAAGAAATGGAGACTGCTTTTGATTTATTCCCTTTTGCTTTGTAATTGCTAAGCGCTACTATGGGGTCACGTGTGATCACGTGAGTCAATCTCTTTTATTCTTTTTTGTTCATCACAGGCGCTCACGTGGGAGCACGTGATCGGCAGTTATCATGTTGGGTGCCAATCTTTTACGTGCATGGAGATCCTGAGCTTCGAGACTTTCAAGCCCATTGTTTTATAAGAATTGGATTCTTAAGACTTAGTTTTTCTCTTAGGTTTGGGATCTATACGACAGAATCTTCCCGATGAGAATTAAATTCTCAACTTGTGAGGAGATCTGCTTCTGCAGATTTTTGCCATAAGGGAGAACTAAGTTCTCATATGAAGGGTTAAACCTTTGTTTCATCAGAAGAATTAAATTCCTAGGAATTAAATTCATATATACTTTTTGGGAGAATTAAATTCTCTGAATATAGATCTCCCTCTAGGTTTTGGATCTGCATGGCAAAATCTTCCCGATGAGAATTAAATTCTCAACTTGTGGGGAGATCTGCTTTTGCAGATCATAACCAGAGGAAGAAGTAAGTTCTTTTTAGAAGAGTTAAACTCTTATGAAGGTGAAAAATAGAGTAGATATTCTCTATGTTTTGTCCCTTCTCTTACCTAGAGTTTCTTTTTTCTCTTTTTCTTTCTGGAGAATTAAATTCTCTTTTCTTTTAAGCTTACGAAGGGTTTCTAGCTTTTTTTTATCTTCTCTTTTCTCTCTCTCTCTCTCTATCCTCTTTTGTTTGTTTCTTTGCTCTTATTTATAGGAGAAAGAAGGGAATCAATTTGTTTAGCAAATCCCTCGTTGAGAGATTTTGATTGATTTTCTAACCAACCAACATGATCTTTTTGATCACTTGGTGAATTTTATTTACCGCTGGATTTTTAATCCAAGGACTCCTCTTTCACAGAAGATATTTCTTTTGTCGTTCTTAACAAATTTAGGAAGATATTTCCTTGCACAGAATTTTTCTGTAGATTGGTGATTTTTAATCACCATTGGATCTTTAATCCAACGGCGCTATGTTTTACTGAGCGCAATCTTTCTTATTTAGAAAGATCCAAGGAATTATTTTTCAAATAAGGCTTTTAATCCCTTTCAATTAGAATTTATTTTTATCAGTCCAGAAGGCATAGGAGTCTATCACGTGTAACACGTGACCCCACCAAATTAAGCTGACCCAAGGGCGTCACGTGTTATCACGTGAGTTTCTTTTTGTTCCACTTGTTTGCTTTATTCAGGCGCCTGTATACTTTTCTTATAGAGGTCACGTATCTGCATGTGAGGTTCAGTTTTGGCTTAGTTTTGTTAAATGAAGTGCCTATCACATGTGGGCACGTGATGCTCTACTTGGGGATTTTCTCCATTGCTCTATTTATTTATTTATTTTCTGTAAGGGAACATGCACCAAAAGAGCTGGAAGATAGGATACATACTACGGCGGATAACCTAAGGAAAATTGACTTAGGGACGGAAAACGATCTGAGGCCGACGTTCGTCAGTGAGCTTCTATCTAAAAAGCAGGTGTCCACTTTAAAAGATGTACTCATGCAGTATAAAGATTTCTTCGCGTGGAACTATTCCGAAATACTAGGTCTAGATCCAGAAGTAGCAGTACATAAACTGGCCATATCACCGGATATCAAGCCAGTCAAACAAGCGTCGAGGAGGATGCGACTCGAACTCGAGATGAGCATCAACGCTGAAGTCAAGAAGATACTCCGGCTTCATCCAGGAAGTTCATTACCCTGATTGGATCGCCAACATCATTTCGGTGATGAAGAAAAATGCGACAGTACGCATCTACATGGACTTTCAGGACCTCAACAAAACTTGTCCGAAGGATGACTTCCCAGTACCTGTTACTGAAGGATGACTTCCCAGTAACACGTCTACTCATGAGGTTTTCTCCTTCATGGATGGATCTTCAGGATACAACCAAATAAAAATGCATCCTGAAAACCAAAAACATACCACCTTCCGGACTTATTGGGTATATTCTTCTACAAGGTGATGCCCTTCGGCCTGAAGAATGCTGGCGCTACCTAGCAGAGGGACATGACGAAGATCTTTGATGATCTCATTCACGAGATTGTCGAATTCTCTATCGATGACCTTGTGGTGAAGAGCAAATCTTATGAGGAATATTGGGAACATCTAGATATAGTGTTCCAACATTTTCGGAAGTATAATCTGTAGTTGAACCCTCTAAAGTGCGCGTTTGGAGTCTTCTCAGGCAAATTCCTAGGATTCATCATACGACACCGGGGTATCGAAATCGACCTTTCGAAGATCAAGGCGATTATGGGGATGCCCACGCCAAGGACTGACAAGCAGTTGCGATCCCTTCAAGGAAAACTCGCATATATCTAGAGGTTCATAGGCAATCTCTCCGGAAAATGCCGTCCCTACAGTCATCTAATGAAGAAGGGGACCCTATTCGTCTGGGATCAAAAGTTCCAAAATGCACTAGAAGAGATTAAGCAGTACCTGCAAAGTCCACTAGTACTGACCGCTCCGGTTAGAGGAAGGCCCCTCATCCTATACACAACGACCCTTGAAGGTTCTCTGGGTGCGCTATGGGCACAAGAGAACGATCAGGGAAAGGAAAGAGCTCTGTACTATTTGAGTTGAGTTCTGCTGGGGGCAGAAAACAACAACCCCCCTATCGAAAAGTATTGTCTGGCACTGATCTTCACGATAACGAAGTTAAGACATTACACCTTGGCACATGAGGCCCATCTTATATCAAAAGTGGATCTTCTTAAATATCTGATATCAAGGGCAATTCTAACGGGAAGGCTCGCCAAATGGGCCTTTCTCCTGATGGAGTTCTCGATAACATATTGGCCTATCAAAGCAGTGAAATGCCAGGCCATCGCCGACTTTCTCACTGAGCATCCGATACCAGCTGACTCCCCCTTAAATTACGAGTTACCGGATGAACATGCGTTCGACACAAAGGATGAAGAGAATGATGCCCGATGGGAACTCTACTTTGATGGAGCAGCTTCCATGAAAAGGCGAAAGCATAACACCCCCATAATCAAATCTGGGGTGGGCCTTATCTTCGTGGCACCGCAAGGAGGGATACTACGCTATGCCTTCTCTTTAACGGAGCCAAGGAATAATAACGAAGTCGAATATGAAGCTTTGATAGCAGGTCTCGAGATCGCTGTTTACATAGGAATCAAAGACCTCCTCATATACGGAGACTCCCAGCTGATCGTTAGCCAAGTAAATGGCGACTATTAGACGTGCAAACCGGATTTGATAAAATACGGCGAAAGAGCGCAACAACTGCTGACACAAATCCCCTCTTACATCTTGGAGAGCATACCATGTGCAGAAAATAGTAAAGTGGATGCATTGGCCAAGCTGGATAAGGAATTGACCGATGAAGACCTCGACGACGTAAGGATCACTGTGCAAACCCGTAGAGTTCTCGCGCTAGCAGAAATATCTTCGGAAGATTCAATAGAGCCATCTGAAGAAAAAGAAATGACTAAACAAGCAGCCTTCCAAATAGAGGAAGAAAAGGTCAAGGATTAGAGGGAAGTCTTCATACAGTACTTCAAATCTCGATGAACGCCCGAAAACACGTCGTCTAGACATCAGCTCATGAAACGAGCTCTATGTTTCGCCTTCGTCAATAATATTCTATACAAAAGGTCGCTTGACTGTTTGTGGTTAAGGTGCTTGGGGCCAGAAGAAGCAAAGAGAGTCATCCAAGAAACTCACGACGGATTCTGCGGTTCTCATCAAGCCGGGCCAAAGATGGAACTGAAGATCAAAAGAATGGGTTACTATTGGCCCACAATAATTCAGGACTGTTTCGAATATGCGAAGTAGTGCCACTAGTGCCAAATTCACGGGGACTTTATCCACCAACATCCAAATCTGCTACACCCAACGGTGGCTAACTGGCCATTTGAAATGTGGGGAACCGACATAATTGGCCCCATTGAACCGGCATCATCCAAAGGATATCAGTTCATACTAGCAACAACTGATTACTTTTCTAAGTGGGCAGAACCAGTACCACTAAGGGAAGTGAAGACGGAGAATATTCTCCATTTCTTCAAGACACATGTCATCTATCGGTTCGGCACTCCGCGACGGATAATCTCGGATAATGGACCAGACTACAGGAGCCATAAAATCAGCCACTTCATAGAACTACATAAAATAGACTGGAGATACTCTTTCGTCTATAATCTCCGAGCTAACGGTCTAGCTGAATCTTTCAACAAGACCTTGACAAACATTATAAAGAAAACGGTGTCGAGAAATAAAAAAGACTGGCACGAAAGGCCGCACGAAGCTCTCTGGGCGTATCGAACGACGTTCAAAACAGCCACGAATATGACCCCATACGCGTTAGTATTCGGTACAGAAGCAGTGCTTCCTCTAGAAATATAACTCCCTTCTTTTCAAGTAGCGGTTCGATACGAGCTGACAGATGAAGAAAACGCCCATCTCCGGCTTGAGGAGCTCGACGCCCTCGACGAAACTCGCCTTATAGCATAGCAGAACCTGAAGGCTTATAAGGCAAGGATGACGCGGTCATATGAAAAACTGAGCAGGCCGAGAACATTCCACCAAGGAAAACTCATGCTAGTCTTCAAAAGACCTATGATCCCCAACCGTGCAAAATGGGAGAAATTCGAGCCGAACTATGAAGGCCCGTACATCATAGACAAAGCCTACCAAGGTGGAGCCTACCTGCTTATGGATATGCATGGGGAAAGACCCTTCAGGCCAATAAACGGCCGATTCCTCAAAAAATACCATGCTTGACGAGTCATGACTTAGGTTAATAATAGATGACGACGCTTGTGTCCGCTCGCTATCTTCCTGAGTCAAAAACTCTGACCGGTCACCTCAAATATGGCGACATCGGACCGAGAAGTCCTTAAACTAGAACTTCGTCCCAAAAATGGCGATAATGGACCAGAATGTCCCTAAACTGGCACGTCGTCTCCAAAACGGCAATCTCCACTCTTGAGATCTACATTGCAATCGAAGCCCCAACGGCAAAGACTGCAACTCAAGTCCCACTGGCTATACAGCTACTCCAGCGGTGAAGCCACCCCTAAGTCCTATTGGCAAACAGATGGGTCAAAAAAATGGTATGTCCACAAGCAAAATAGGCACGGATGATAACCCGAAAGGGTGTTGTGAGTAAAAACAGCAGGGTTATCGGTGAGTTTGTGAAAATCCGGAAGGGCGCGATCTCGTTAAAAAAACGGTATGTCCACAAGCAAAATGGGCACGGATGAAAACCCAAAAGGGCGCCGTGAGTAAAAATAGCAGGGCTACTGGTGAGTTTGTGAAAAACATGAAGGGCGCAATCTCGTAAAATTTTCACTTATGAGATCCTCTCGAATCGTAAGGAGAACTCCCCCTATGAGACCCTCACGGATCATAGGATTCAAAAACCTTAAGCTATAGGGATCCAAACCTATTCTTAAGCCATCACATTCCTCATGTTGCCCTACAGGCGGTCCAATATTGGCCCTTGTATACAATCCACGGGCACAAATAAATATAGCCCTCACCTAGTTCCACCAATGGCACGAAATGTCCCCATATGGTGAACAACACTTGTAAGTCCTCTCGACTTATAAGGAGAAAACACTCTTGCAAGATTCTTACGACTTGCAAGGGAGAACACATACTTATGAGTCCCCACGATTCCTAAGGAGAAAATACACCTACAAGATCCTCATGACTCGTAGGGAAAAATAACTTTATGAGACCCTTACGGTTTATAAAGTCAAAAAGTCTTAGTCGACAGGATCCTAACCCTGTTTACTAAGCCATCTTTGTTCAAATCGACAAAGGCACATGATGATTCGCTCCTGGCAATATTCTAGTGGTAGCGATGCTGATGCCTAAACAGGTGTCAAACTCCACGTCCTTTAATGGCACATGATGATTCGCTCCTGGCAATATGCCAGTTATAGCGATGCTGATGCCAAGGTTAGTATCAGATTCCAAACTCACAATAAAAAAACATTAGCGAGCAAAAAAAATGCATATGAAATAGCCGAAATGATGGGGCAACTCGCAATAAAAATCAGTGAGCAAAAAAATATGCATATAAAAACAGTCGAAATGATTGGGCACCAAAAGCCGAAATGATTGGGCAATCATGACTTTCGCGATATGAAAAAGATAAAAGATAGAGTGTCACGCCCCGCTTCCCAGAGTACGCAAGATTGGGCACGTGACATAGCCAACCATGCTACCTGTGGGTAGGAAGTATCCATCCACAGTCACATTACGGTTGTAAGGATATCAAGAACAAGATAAAAACTAATCTAATACATGTCCAAATCATAATAACAAGAATCAATAAACAATAAGTGCGGAAGCTAATGATCCAATACAATGAATAAACAGTACGTCCCATAATGCGGGCTCACATCTGGAAATGAAAAGAAATAAATAAACTAAACCCTAAGGACTCACTGTTCAGCCTGCTGGCTGAAGTACTCCTGCTCGGTCGTCGACAATGGTACGGAATCTGGGCCATGCAAAACCCAGACGTCAGCGCGTCATGACATCAAGTATATAGTATAAACATGGTAATAAGCAATGCAAGTATGAACATGAATAAAGCAGTAATAAGAAATAACAAGCAGGGTAATGTGCAATGGTGACTAAACTGTCCTATCAGGTTTTCTACTCTATAGTCTTTGAAACCAATTGATGAATCGTCGATGTAACCCAAAAGTATCCCGTACATACCCGGGACCACGGCCACAATATTCTCGGCTGGAACCGAGACATGCCGTTAGGCACAGAATAGGAAAGTGTTAGTATCCCGTACATACCCGGGACCACGGCCACAATATTCTCGGCTGGAACCGAGACATGCCGTTAGGCACAGAATAGGAAAGTGTACACTCGGTATTACCCCGTACATACCCGGGATCACGGCCACGATATTCTCGGCTGGAACCGAGACATGCCGTTAGGCACAGAATAGGAATGTGTACACTCGAACGGTAGTGAACTGTCGAGTTACAAGTCAGGTTCATCTTTGATTTCCCCATACCCCCAAGCTATGTATGTCAGGTCAGGTATTCAGTAGTCAAGGACTAATGCCAACACAGAATCCGGTAAGAGTAGGTCCGTCTGGATAGACAGCAGGGATGGTCGGGTTTGTCGGCATTAGGCATGAAGTCATGAAACAAGCAATGTCATGGTGCAACAGGATGAGTCGGTATGTAGGTATATGTCAGGTGTAGCAGGGTCAGGCCAATAGGTAGTGCAATCGGGTAAGTGCTCACAACAGGTATACAATCAATAATGAACAGCAGCAGGAAACAGTAATTAACCATAATATTCCATGTAACCACGGTGATGTTTGTATTCTCTTATTAACAGTTTCAAGCACCTTTAGGGTGCAATGGTCACAAGGTGAAGCAATATCCACAATTATGAAGTAATGAAGCTACAGGAATTTACACTACGTATAATAATTGTCTCGTGAATGATTTAACAGTTTAAGCAGATATGATCTAGTCGTTTTATTTAGTTGAAATATGGATTGATGCGGGTTGATTAATTACGAGGAACTGTTGTAACGATTCCATGATAAAGATGACTGCAATAGTATGATATCAATTACCATCATTAGGTTGTCTTATAGTATGAATTCAATTGCGTGGCAAGACTAGATCTCGCACGCTAGCATGTTAGAGCAAGTATTCAGATACTTGCCTCGACGGTTCTGCAATCTGGAACACGGATGCGATGTCGGCAAAAACACGATATGATAGCACGGCCACGGATCGAGTCCCAACAGAGAACAACGGAATCACACGGACCAGGGGGCTTCGCTGGAGTGTCGGGTTCGCCAAGACGGCACGGTCGGATTCCGGCAAAACGCGACAACAAGTTAGCAACACACAATAAACTCAATGCGATCAGCGGGGGTGATTTGCACAGAAGGAAGGAAGAGGAAACTTACAGAGAGATATACCAGGTGACCCCGGCGAGCTCGACGGCGCTGGAACGCCGGCGAGGCAACGGTGGCGGCTGCAAGGGCTGAAAGGCCTCGGGGTGCGCGGGAGAGGGTGCTGCGGCGAGTGGATGAACGGGTGGTCGGCTCTGGTGGTCAAAGGGGAGACGGAGGTGGCCCTGGTGACGACGGCGAGGTCGCCGGCGCGTTCTCCGGCGAACAGCGGAGGGTAGGCGATGGGTGAAGGGCTCGGGTTGGTGGTCCGGCGAGGGGAGGAGGGAAGCGACGACGAGGTCGGGACGAGGAGGGTGATAGGGAGTCGTGGGGGTCGTCGGCGACGAGAGGTGGCGTCGACGGCGAGGTCTGCGGGGGTTGGAGGCGTCGTCGGGTTGGGTGCAGGCGCGGGAATCGTCGGAGGAAGGAGGTAAGTGGGTGCGGTGAGTCTCGTAGTGGCGAGGGCGGTGACGGCGAGGTCGCGGGGGAATCGGCGGTGAGGTTGCGAGAAGCTAGGGTTAGGGCTCGAGGCGTTTTCTCGTGATGAAGAGGATGGGTGAGGGGCGGCTGCATGCGTGAAATTTATAGAGGAAGAGAGAGAGAGAGATTGGAGAGAGAGGGAGAAAAGATTGCTGATGATGAGAGAGAGAGAGATTGAAGAGAGGATTAGGAGGCGGGGCCCACGAACTCAGCCTCGTGATTGGCCACGAGAATTTTAAAAAGGGATTTGCAATTAAACTTTGAAGGAGTTGGAAAGATAAGCAGTTAAGGAAAATATATATTCGTATATATTTAGTTTAAGGTATTAGATTTAAATGGGCCATTTTGGCGCGAAATGAAACATTTCCAAATCGCGCCCAGGTTGCGCCCAAATGTTCCAAATTCAAATTATAGGATTTTAAGCGGGTTCCAAATTTTGAAAAGAGGTGTTTAATGATTAAAATGCATGCCTCCAAGTCGGACACTTGCACGCGCGCGTAGTCGTCCAAACTTGCCCGTTTAGCCAAACGGAACGGAATCTCGACACGCGGACGCTACCACGGGACTAGTGGCGACGAGTAGGCCAACATGGACATTTTAAATTTCATTTTAGGAGTTAAAATTTGTTATGTGCCAAAATGACTTAACCGGTTAAAATTTAGCAATAAACCCCAGAAAAACAGAATAATTGAAAAGAGCCATAAATAACCCTCAACTAGTAATATAAATAGTATTATTGGGCTCGGGTGTTACATCATACCCAACTACAAAAGAATTTCGTCCTCGAAATTCCAAGAATACACGATAGCTAACTACTGGAAAAGGTGAGGGAATTTCTGTCGGATCTCGTCTTCTCGCTCCCAAGTGGATTCTCCATGCGATCGATTACCCCAAGAAACTAGCACAAGAGGGATAACCTTGTTCTTAAGAACCTTTTCTCTTCGATCCTTGATTTCAACTGGTCGCTCCTCAAAAGTCAGGTCCTCCCGTACGGTCAACTCTGAATGATCCAAAACATGAGTCTCATCACGAACATACCTCCGTAGCTGAGACACATGAAACACATCGTGAACTCCTGCTAAAGACTGTGGTAACGCCAACCGGTACGATACCTCTCCAACACGCTCCAAAATCTCGAAGGGTCCAACGAAACGAAGACTAAGCTTTCCCCGACTTCCAAAGCGAATCACCCCTCTAGTCGGTGATATCTTCAGGAATACCAAATCACCCACGGCGAACTCTAGAGGTCTTCTTGACTTGTCGGCCCAACTTTTCTGCCTGTCTTGAGCTGCCCTCATATGCTTCCTGATGGTATTCACCTTCTCGACTGTCTGTACCACCAAATCTGGTCCTAGTAACCTTCGTTCACCAACATCATCCCAACAAACCGGCGAACGGCACTTACGACCATACAACGCTTCAAACGGAGCCATCTGAATTGTCGCTTGGAAGCTATTGTTGTACGAAAACTCCACCAGGTGTAGATGATCTTCCCAAGAACCTTTGAAGTCCAACATGCAAGCCCTCAACATATCTTCAAGGGTCTGGATCGTTCTCTCCGATTGTCCATCAGTCTGAGGATGATAAGCTGTGCTAAACTTCAATCGAGTCCCCAAACTTTCTTGTAAACTCCTCCAAAAGTGCGATAAGAACCGAGTGTCCCGATCGGACACGATGCTTACCGGCACTCCATGCAATCTGACAATCTCCTGCATGTATCGCTCTGCTAAAGTCTCTGTCGATTGACCAACCCGAAAAGGAATAAAGTGAGCTGCCTTGGTCAACCGATCGACAATCACCCACACAGCATTGTTGCCCTTTGGACTCCGCGGTAAAGCCGTCACGAAATCCATGGTTATATGTTCCCACTTCCACTGAGGAATCGGAAGTGGTTGCAACAAACCAGCAACCCTTTGGTGTTCAGCCTTGACTTGCTGACACACCAAGCACTTAGTCACGAAGCGAGCAATTTCCCGTTTCATACCTTCCCACCAGAAGTGCTGTCGAATATCTCGGTACATCTTTGTCCCTCCTGGATGTACAGAGTAAGCTGAACTGTGTGCCTCCTTCATGAGCTCTTCACGCACATCTCCTTTTGGCACACACACACGGCTACCATATCTCAACGAACCGTCTTCGTGGATCAGTAAATCGGTTCGTAGTCCGGCTTCAACCTGCTCTCGAAACTTTTGCAGTCTAGGATCCTGCGATTGTGTCGCTTTAATCTTCTCAACTAAGGACGACTGTACTTGCAACTGCATAAACTGTCCTGTAGCATGTGGTAGCACAACCTCCAAGTCAAATCTCCGAAAATCCTCAATGATCTCTCTCTGTGCAGTCAAAAACTGAATTGCTGGTAACCGACTTAGCGCATCTGGCACGACGTTAACTTTTCCCGGATGGTACTTAAGATCAAGGTCATAGTCGGCCATCAGCTCCAACCATCTGCGTTGCCTCATGTTCAACTCCTTCTGAGTGAACACATATTTCAAACTCTTGTGATCTGTAAAGACTTCGACTCTCTCGCCCAAAAGGTAGTGTCTCCAAATCTTCAGGGCGAAGATCACGGCTGCTAGCTCTAAGTCATGAGTCAGATAGTTCTTCTCATGAGTCTTCAGCTGTCTCGATGCGTAAGCGACGACTTTCCCGTTCTGCATTAAAACACATCCCAATCCCTTTCCAGATGCGTCGCTATGAATCACCAGTCCTCCTGAATTATCCGGTACGGTCAGGATCGGGGCGGTTATCAACTTCTGCTTCAACGTCTCGAAGGCCAATGCACATCCATCCGTCCAAACAAACGGTACCTCCTTACGCGTAAGCTTGGTTAACGGCTCAGCTAAACGAGCGAAGTTCTCCACAAATCTTCTGTAGTAACCGGCGAGTCCAAGAAAACTTCTTATCTCCGCAACATTCTTTGGAACAGGCCAATCCCGAACTGCTGTAATCTTCTCGGGATCAACGGCGATTCCATCGCTCGACACGACATGCCCCAGAAACTTCACTTCTTTCAGCCAGAATTCACACTTACTCATCTTCGCAAATAACTTCTCTTGTCTCAGCGTCTGCAGTGCGATCCGTAAGTGCTCAGCATGCTCCTCCGGACTCTTCGAGTCCACCAGAATATCGTCAATGAATACCACAATAAACTGGTCCAAGAACGGTGAAAAGATCCTATTCATCAAATCCATAAATATTGCCGGCGCATTAGTCACTCCGAAGGGCATCACTAAATACTCGAAATGCCCATACCGAGTCCGAAACGCCGTCTTGCAAATATCTTCTGCCTTCACTCGGACCTGATGATATCCTGATCGCAAGTCCAGTTTCGAGAATACCCTCGCGCCACTAAGCTGCTCAAAAAGTTCTCCAATGCGAGGGATCGGGTATTTGTTCTTAATAGTCACCCGGTTCAATTCTCGATAATCAATGCACATCCTTCTCGTGCCATCCTTCTTCTTTACTAAAAGAACTGGAGCTCCCCAAGGCGAGTTGCTGCTTCGAATCCATCCCTTCTCGAGTAATTCACCCACTTGTTTCTTAACTTCTTCCAATTCTACCGGTGCCATCGGATAATATGATTTTGATATTGGCGCTGCACCAGGAATAAGGTCAATCGCAAACTCCACATCTCGCTTCGGCGGTAAGCCCGAAATATCTTCAAACACATCCATAAAGTCGCGGACAACTGCCGGCTCTTCATTATTATCCACTACCATAGCCGCAAGAACACTGTTCGTCGGCCTAGCCCTAAACTCGACTGGCCCGACAGAACTGCTTCCTCCAATGAAAGTAAACTCAGGGTGTCCGGGAATCTGGAAAATTACTTTTATTGCCCTACAATCAATGTGTGCGTGGAAAGTGCCAAGAAAATCCATTCCCAAGACTACTTCATAACTGCCCGTATCAATCACCAAGAAATCTGTAAAAAGCTCCCGTCCGCAAACAACAACTGTACAATCTCTACATTCCTTACTAGCTATGATTTTCCCATTCCCAGTGTGTATGTCCCAGAAACTAGACAGGGTCGTGCAGGTGATCGAGTGTGTAGTTATAAATTTGGATGACAAAAAACAGTGGGATGCTCCGGAATCAAATAATGCCAATGCGGGAAAACCACGAACGAGTATAGTACCTGAAACCACTTCTCCGGATGCCTTGGCTTCCTCAGCTGTCAACGTGAAAGCTCGACCCTGGTTGGGTCCTTGTGTCAGCTGCTTCTGCCCTTGGAACGGTCTCTGCGGAGGCTTCTGTATATCATCTCTCGTGCGAAGCTTCGACGGACAAGCACCCACTGCGTGATCGGCTGCTCCACAAACCAGACAAAGTCCCAGTCTCCTTCGACAATCCTTTTGCATGTGGCCCGGTAAATTGCAGTAGTTACAACTTATGCTCTTTCTTCGATCGACGATCACAGGCTTCTTCATTGGCACTACACCTCTACGGTCCACTGGAATACCTCTGCGCCCATGATCTCGGTTAGGTACAAATGTAGGCTTCCTGGCCGCAACTGCTGTCTGGTGAAAGTTCCCTTTCGATCCTGATAAACTCTGTTGCTCTCTGGCTGCCGTAAGAACCTGTGAAAAAGTGGTCAAACCCAGGGAGACAATCTGCCTCTGGATGTCCACATCCAAACTGCGCAAGAACCTTCGCGCCCTGTCTGCCTCCTTGGCGACTAAGGGTCCAGCGAAACGGCTGAGTCTCGTCCATTCCGCTGCATGTACATCCACAGCTGCTCCATTTTGTCTCAGCCCAATAAATTTCTCCTCCATTTCCTCCCGTGCAGTCCGCGGGAAGAACTTTTCCAAGAAACTTTTGGAGAAATCCGCCCAACTGATTGGCTTGGACAAGCGGGTCTCCTCCACAAGCCACCACTCTCGGGCGTAATCCACCAGCTGAATGCGCACCACATCAACTCTCTTATCTTCTGGGATCTGTGCCGCAATCAGCAAATTCTCCGTGTCCACTAGCCACTGCTCGGCTGGCAACGGCTCCTCCAAACCAGTGAAAGTAGTAGGACCCAACCGTCTGAAATCTGCCACGGTCCCTACTCGGTCGACTGGCTTCGCTACAGCGGTGTTTACAGACTGCTGCATAGCCTGCAAACCCTCCTGAAATGAATCTGCTTGCTGCTGGATCATCTCAGTTTGCCTCTTCTGATTTTCCAACATCCCACGTATCACTCCTAACATGGCGGCTTCATCCACACGCCTCTGATACGTCTTGAAATTCTTATCTGCCATGGTCCTGAAATCAAAACAAACAACATTAGCATGATGATAGATTCAATATATAAATCAAGGCTAGAACTCCAAGATACTTAAATAGAGTGCTGCATTGTAGCTATGCCGCGGTATCATAGCCGCAGTTACTTAACTCCACCCAAGTCGCCTAAGTCCTAGAGATAACAAGAAATTAGGTTTTCGAGTTGACAATGCAAAGTAAGTTTGCATGTCGACATGATCCGGAAGAATGATTCAAGGATGGTAACACGGTCAAAGTGGCAGGACATGTTTCCTAATCACGGGTATTATGATTCGTGTATCGGGTGCAATACCCAACTACAAAGAATCAACCCAATTAACCTATGTCTCTGATACCAAAAGAACCATGTCACGCCCCGCTTCCCAGAGTACGCAAGATTGGGCACGTGACATAGCCAACCATGCTACCTGTGGGTAGGAAGTATCCATCCACAGTCACATTACGGTTGTAAGGATATCAAGAACAAGATAAAAACTAATCTAATACATGTCCAAATCCATAATAACAAGAATCAATAAACAATAAGTGCGGAAGCTAATGATCCAATACAATGAATAAACAGTACGTCCCATAATGCGGGCTCACATCTGGAAATGAAAAGAAATAAATAAACTAAACCCTAAGGACTCACTGTTCAGCCTGCTGGCTGAAGTACTCCTGCTCGGTCGTCGACAATGGTACGGAATCTGGGCCATGCAAAACCCAGACGTCAGCGCGTCATGACATCAAGTATATAGTATAAACATGGTAATAAGCAATGCAAGTATGAACATGAATAAAGCAGTAATAAGAAATAACAAGCAGGGTAATGTGCAATGGTGACTAAACTGTCCTATCAGGTTTTCTACTCTATAGTCTTTGAAACCAATTGATGAATCGTCGATGTAACCCAAAAGTATCCCGTACATACCCGGGACCACGGCCACAATATTCTCGGCTGGAACCGAGACATGCCGTTAGGCACAGAATAGGAAAGTGTTAGTATCCCGTACATACCCGGGACCACGGCCACAATATTCTCGGCTGGAACCGAGACATGCCGTTAGGCACAGAATAGGAAAGTGTACACTCGGTATTACCCCGTACATACCCGGGATCACGGCCACGATATTCTCGGCTGGAACCGAGACATGCCGTTAGGCACAGAATAGGAATGTGTACACTCGAACGGTAGTGAACTGTCGAGTTACAAGTCAGGTTCATCTTTGATTTCCCCATACCCCCAAGCTATGTATGTCAGGTCAGGTATTCAGTAGTCAAGGACTAATGCCAACACAGAATCCGGTAAGAGTAGGTCCGTCTGGATAGACAGCAGGGATGGTCGGGTTTGTCGGCATTAGGCATGAAGTCATGAAACAAGCAATGTCATGGTGCAACAGGATGAGTCGGTATGTAGGTATATGTCAGGTGTAGCAGGGTCAGGCCAATAGGTAGTGCAATCGGGTAAGTGCTCACAACAGGTATACAATCAATAATGAACAGCAGCAGGAAACAGTAATTAACCATAATATTCCATGTAACCACGGTGATGTTTGTATTCTCTTATTAACAGTTTCAAGCACCTTTAGGGTGCAATGGTCACAAGGTGAAGCAATATCCACAATTATGAAGTAATGAAGCTACAGGAATTTACACTACGTATAATAATTGTCTCGTGAATGATTTAACAGTTTAAGCAGATATGATCTAGTCGTTTTATTTAGTTGAAATATGGATTGATGCGGGTTGATTAATTACGAGGAACTGTTGTAACGATTCCATGATAAAGATGACTGCAATAGTATGATATCAATTACCATCATTAGGTTGTCTTATAGTATAAATTCAATTGCGTGGCAAGACTAGATCTCGCACGCTAGCATGTTAGAGCAAGTATTCAGATACTTGCCTCGACGGTTCTGCAATCTGGAACACGGATGCGATGTCGGCAAAAACACGATATGATAGCACGGCCACGGATCGAGTCCCAACAGAGAACAACGGAATCACACGGACCAGTGGGCTTCGCTGGAGCGTCGGGTTCGCCAAGACGGCACGGTCGGATTCCGGCAAAACGCGACAACAAGTTAGCAACACACAATAAACTCAATGCGATCAGCGGGGGTGATTTGCACAGAAGGAAGGAAGAGGAAACTTACAGAGAGATATACCAGGTGACCCCGGCGAGCTCGACGGCGCTGGAACGCCGGCGAGGCAACGGCGGCGGCTGCAAGGGCTGAAAGGCCTCGGGGTGCGCGGGAGAGGGTGCTGCGGCGAGTGGATGAACGGGTGATCGGCTCTGGTGGTCGAGGGGGAGACGGAGGTGGCCCTGGTGACGACGGCGAGGTCGCCGTCGCGTTCTCCGGCGAACAGCGGAGGGTAGGCGATGGGTGAAGGGCTCGGGTTGGTGGTCCGGCGAGGGGAGGAGGGAAGCGACGATGAGGTCGGGACGAGGAGGGTGATAGGGAGTGGTGGGGGTCGTCGGCGACGAGAGGTGGCGTCGACGGCGAGGTCTGCGGGGGTTGGAGGCGTCGTCGGGTTGGGTGCAGGCGCGGGAATCGTCGGAGGAAGGAGGTAAGTGGGTGCGGTGAGTCTCGTAGTGGCGAGGGCGGCGACGGCGAGGTCGCGGGGGAATCGGCGGTGAGGTTGCGAGAAGCTAGGGTTAGGGCTCGAGGCGTTTTCTCGTGATGAAGAGGATGGGTGAGGGGCGGCTGCATGCGTGAAATTTATAGAGGAAGAGAGAGAGAGAGATTGGAGAGAGAGGGAGAAAAGATTGCTGATGATGAGAGAGAGAGAGATTGGAGAGAGGATTAGGAGGCGGGGCCCACGAACTCAGCCTCGTGATTGGCCACGAGAATTTTAAAAAGGGATTTGCAATTAAACTTTGAAGGAGTTGGAAAGATAAGCAGTTAAGGAAAATATATATTCGTATATATTTAGTTTAAGGTATTAGATTTAAATGGGCCATTTTGGCGCGAAATGAAACATTTCCAAATCGCGCCCGGGTTGCGCCCAAATGTTCCAAATTCAAATTATAGGATTTTAAGCGGGTTCCAAATTTTGAAAAGAGGTGTTTAATGATTAAAATGCATGCCTCCAAGTCGGACACTTGCACGCGCGCGTAGTCGTCCAAACTTGCCCGTTTAGCCAAACGGAACGGAATTTCGACACGCGGACGCTACCACGCGACTAGTGGCGACGAGTAGGCCAACATGGACATTTTAAATTTCATTTTAGGAGTTAAAATTTGTTATGTGGCAAAATGATTTAACCGGTTAAAATTTAGCAATAAACCCCAGAAAAACAGAATAATTGAAAAGAGCCATAAATAACCCTCAACTAGTAATATAAATTGTATTATTGGGCTCGGGTGTTACATAGAGCATCGCGGAAATAAAAAATAAGATAAAATAAAAGGAAATTTTCTTTCCCCTGCAGGTGAGTCTACACCGACCCCTGCATACAATCTATGGGCACAAATGAAAAAGGGAACCATGTTTTCTCACCAAGCTCCGTCAAAGAGAGAGCCAGATCTTTATGGCAACATCTAAAGCCTAGAGATCAACCTGACGTTCCTTCTCAGTGCAGATGTGATATCAACAAAGACCCAAGGGTCAAACAAAAAAGGAGTGACGGCAAAATCGCAGCTCCAGCTCGACATTCTTCTCGTTACAGCAGACGCAATGTCAACAAAGGCTCCAAATAGCCAAATCAAGATGGAGCGGCGGCAAACTCCTAGCTCCAAGTATTGAAGGTTCATATACAACCTAAAGATTACCTCGGCATTCCTTCTCATTCTATCAGAGTGCGGATGCGACGTCAACAAAGGCTCTAATGAGCCAAATCAAAAAGTAGTGACGGCAAAATCCCAGCCCCAGCTCGACATTCTTCTCGTTACAGCAGACGCAATGTCAACAAAGTCTCAAAATAGCCAAATCAAAAAGGAGTGACGGCAAAATCCCAGCTCCAGCTTGACATTATTCTCGTTACAGCAGACGCAATGTCAACAAAGGCTCCAAATAGCTAAATCAAGATGGAGCAACGACAAACTCCTAGCTCCAATTCTTGACGGTTCATATACAACCTAAAGACTACCTCGACGTTCCTTCTCATTCCATCAGGGTGCAGATGCGATGTTGACAAAAGCTCTAAAGAGCCAAATCAAATTGGAGCAAAGGCATATTCCTAACTCCGGATTTCAACTGTAATACATACAGCATAAAGGTCCTACATATGTCTACCATAGTTCAGCAAAGAAACAACATGGCATCGTCCAACGAAAATGAAGCAATGGCAAATTCCTAGCTTCAGGGTGTCGATTGCTAGTTTTATGTTTGCCCTAGGGGCCATTGTTATACATGATTGTATATTACAATGGATGCTTGGACATATATAGGGAGGGCTTTCTTGCTTAACATGATAGTATGCTATCTTGTTGCTCTTTTTCTTAACATGTTGACTAGTATTGTGATACTGTCTTGCTCTCACATGTTGGTAAAGCCCTTAGAATGTATACTTGACTACCAGGATTATGATGTAGATTATACTAGTGGGGCCAGGGTAGTCCACAAGTTCATCCTTTAATTATTCCTAGTCGAGGGTGTATCAAGACAGGGCATCGATATTTTAGAGTAGATTAGCGTATACGCTTCTTGACCCATTTGATGGGCGATGGATGATCCCATATCCATTGGTGTTTGACATCAAAGATGGTATACGGGTGCTCAGTGGAGACTGGGTACATTGAACAGGACTCGCCGAGAACTCCTAGATGGCATTATACCTATCGTCAGAAAGCAGTTCTCTGGTGACACTGGTACAAGGTAGTCTGTAGACACGAGATCGTCACAGAGTCTTATGTGTCTTCTACTGTGCTTTGATTTCCACCCTACCACGGCTCTACTGAGTCGTACTAACAGGTGGTTTTTGGGTACAGTCCCGAGTCACATGGAGGCAATGAGCGATAGGAGGGGTTTCGTCTCTCCCGGTATTAGGGGTTGATGTTGCGCTGTGCTCGATTGGCCATAACAAGAATCCCTGGTCAGGATTGCTGAGATTTACTGGTAAGTGTTATCAGCAGTTTCTCGAACCGTTATAAGCCCCACATCAGCATGACTTATCAGGCTATTGGGGTCTGACGTATACCGCCCCAGACTAGATATGCGACATATCAGACGAAGAGACCGGACTGTACGGTAGTGTTACTTATTGGATTCAAAGGAATATGAGCAGGCTTGCTTGTTGATCTTCTGATCGCTCAATACCCGGGTAGCCGTTACGTACAGCTAGTGCCGCTGACGGCTTGTGGGTGACTGATATGATCATCACCTACTGCTGGCGTATTGACGAGTCTTAAGAGTCCTACACAGAGATTTTCTGGCTCAGGCAAAACGAAGTAGGAGCACATATGTGATATGTGCGGGACCGAGATTAATACGAGTATGTGATACTGTATTCTAATCTCACGATATGTGATATTGGTCGGTTATATGTGATATAGTCGGGTTATCGAATCAAGTGTTGATTCGATAAGTTGATACAAATAATATTAGTCAGTTATATGTGATATAGTCGGATTATTAAATCAAGTGTTAATTTAATAATTTAATGTATAATTATATATTTGATATATTAATTTACATTAACTAATATTAGCTCACTTATGAATTTATTGTTCCCACTTGTATATATAATATATATGTGATATATATTATTGCATTTATCTTTGTGTCATGCTTGATGATACATACTACATGGGTGTATGAGACTCACACCATTCCATAGATAATTAAGGGGTTATTATTTATTTAAAGTAATTCAAAATTAGGTGGAAATTGTGCATGGTTGGAAGCTTGGAGAAGCTTGTGGTAACCTTGACTTAGTCCACTAATTTTGTCTCACCTTAGATATTTATTAACCTAATCATTATTTATAGCCATGGTTAATTTTCTACATAGATAATATGAGATATTATCTCACTCATGGTTGAAATTCTCATTCATTCTTTCACCACTTCTTCTTCTTCTTCATCTCTTGATGGCTCTCTAGGTTTTCAAGAGGTGAAGAAAATTAGTGAGAAAAATAATTCTAAAGTGAGCAAAAATCCTACTTCATCAACCTACACTAGATTAGCCATTTGGTTTAGGTTGTTTGCTTCACCAATTTCCAATTAGTGAAGAAGTAGCTTGAGTTAGTGTCTCTTCGACGTAGATCATCTTCGGCCTTAAAGAATTCAAGCAAGCTTGTTCATTTCGCTTTGTGGAGCCTAAATTGAGTCCGGGAAATTACTGCTTGGAGCGAAGGGACTACTACACGGAGTTATTGAAGTAAATGACCGGTCTATAAATATTGTATTCCTCATTCACTTAGTGTAATATTTGATTACATGTTTGCTTTACTCTTAATCCTTTAGTTAGATCCTAGGCTAGGGTTCTTTAGCACCTTAGATTTTTTAAAATTGCATGCTTGATGCATTGGAAAACCTAGTGGGGGTGCTAAGGAACTCCAAACGCGATGTCAACAAAGACCCAAGGGTCGATCAAAAAAGGAGTGACGGCAAAATTCTAGCTCCATCTCGACATTCTTCTTGTTACAGCAGACACAATATCAACAAAGGCTCCAAATAGCCAAATCAAGATGGAGCAGCGGCAAACTCCTAGCTTCAAGTCTTGACGGTCTATATACAACCTAAAAACTACCTCGGTGTTCCTTCTTATTTTATCAGGGTGCAGATGCGACGTCAACAAAGGCTCCAATGAGCCAAATCAAAAAGAAGTGAAGACAAAATCCTAGCCCCAGCTCGACATTCTTTTCGTTACAGCAGACGCGATGTCAACAAAGGCTCCAAATAGCCAAATCAAAAAGGAGTGACGGCAAAATCCCAGCTCCGGCTCGACATTCTTCTCGTTACAGCAGACACAATGTCAACAAAGGCTCCAAACAGCTAAATCAAGATGGAGCAACGAAAAACTCCTAGCTCCAAGTCTTGACGGTTCATATACAACCTAAAGACTACCTCGGTGTTCCCTCTCATTCCATCAGGATGCAAACGCGATGTCGAAAAAAGCTCCAACGAGCCAAATCAAATTGGAGCAAAGGCATATTCCTAGCTCCGGACTTCAACTATAATACATATAGCATAAAGGTCCTACAGATGTCTACCATACTTCAGTAAAGAAACGACATGGCATCGTCAAACGAAAATGAAGCAATGACAAATTCCTAGCTTCAGGGTGTCGATGGCAACTTATATAAAGCCTAAAAGACTATCGGGGACCATCCCACACCAGCGCGGAGTGGTTATGACTCATCGGGGCTCCAAATTGAACCTAACCTCAAGTAAAAAGCGACATGGAAAATTCCTAATGCTTGTTCTTCCGACGGTAATATAGCCTAAGGAGATTACTTGAAGTCGTCTTGTCCAGCCCCTGAAGGGATCATAGACATGACAGTCGCGGGGCTACTCGAACAACAGCTTAAAGACCGCATATCGAAGAATATATCAGCTAATGCGACGGTACCACGGACCAAAGCCCTAGTACCACAAAACCTAACGGACATCTGTCGCAAAGAGCGGGGGTTATCTATATATAACGTTAGGATAAGTTTGCCTGTAAACCCAAGGGAGGTAAACTAAACAAACTCCGAAATGAGTCCATAAACTAAACAAACTCCGAAATGAGTCCATAAACAAGAAACTCCGAAATGAGTGAATAAACTACAAACTCCGAAATGAGTACATAAACTAGAGACTCCGAAACGAGTGAATAAACTACGGACTCCGAAACAAGTAAGTAAACTAATTAGCGCCACATTAAAACATCAAAACACATATAAGCGCATGCAAAAAATGTATATTCTTATTCACGAATCAAAGTGTTTAAGAGATACAATTAATAAAAAGGGGGAATACAATTACAATTGTTAAGAAGGCGGGGCTATCAACAAATTGGCAACTCGCTCACGCGCTCCCCGCAGCTCCTCCTCGCATGCTACTACTGCGGCCAGCCCCGCTTCAATTTGAGCCCGTTGTTGCAAGCATGATGAAAGCTTCTTAGTGATTTCCTGATTGGCAATTTCGCAATTTTGCATGCCCCGCTCGGTAAAGTCAAGTTTCCGTCTCAGCGCTAGCCCATCAGAAATACATTGTTGGAGGTTTTCGAAAATGACTTGCAGCTGTGCGGCATTCGCCTCGATCTGGGTGCGCAATTGGATGGATTCGCCAGAAGTCATCTCATACTCCTTTCGCTTCAGGGTCAACTTTTGTTCAAAATATTAAATGAAATCGGCACTTTGCATGATCCACGCGCCCCGCTGAGCCTTCAAGGTCAATACTTCAGGAGCGAGATGCTTGAGCTCAATCCCATGCAGACAAGCTTCGATCCTCTTACAATAGTAGACCTAAAAGCCGACGAAATATTCGTTGTGGAAATTCACAAGCGTCTCCAGCATAGGATTGACTTCGTCAGTGAAATCCGCAGCAGAGGTGAGAGCCTCGGCATCAAGATCTTCGATAAATTCGCTTAACATCCGCTTGTTAGTCACAGCGCCCTAAAAGATTGACGCTTAGCAAAAGGTCCCGTAGGCATGGGAATATGAGACTCAAAAGGGAACGAAGTCGGAATAGTTGCTGCAAAACAAATCGCGCACAAATAATGGTCAGATTTTAACTTGAAAGATAAAAAAGCTGATGGACGAGATCTACCGTATCAGCTGTCGAAAGTGGCACGACAGGGAGCATAGGAGGCTCGGCTATTCCTTCGCTCCCTCCCTCGAGCCGTGGTACTGTGGCCAATTTGAGGAAAGCTTAGCAATAGAATGAAAAGAAGAAACACCAAGCGAGGAGTATACTAACCAATGCCGGAAGGGGGAACCAATTCCGACTGGAAGGCAAATTGCGGGCTTAACACCTGGTGTAAGCGATCAAAGAGCACTCCTGCAGGATTGCGACAATATATGGTTAATGCAGGAAAATGGTATCTACACTGAAGCAAAGAAATGAGAAATCTTCACCTTCCAGAGTTCGGAGAGACGCAGAAGAAAGGGGTGGAACCGTGGCAGTCAGAGCAATGACCGGCGACAATTCTTCAGTCAGTACAGCATCAAGGTCAACCGCGCCTATACTCAGAATAAAGGAGATATTGTTAGATGTCTAGTGGGATTAAAAACTCAAAGATAATAACTCAAGGAGTACCTGACAGAGCATAAACTGAGACAGTACCCGAAGCGTCACCAGTTGTGACGGCTTCCTCGGTTTCCATTTGGAAAGTGGATTCAGCACCCACATCTTCATCCCCTGACTCGATAAGGGCCGTCGTAATGCTTGCATCCCCCATCGATATCAAGGATCCACAGGGAGAAGAAGTGACAGTCGGAGCGATCCCAGATTCTAAAGAAAGGTTGGCCACTTTAAGCACTTTTTCCACGCCATCACCTAAATTTGGCCCTGTTAAGAAATGCGTGTGTTATGATGCAAGAAAAAGGCTATTACTAAGAACCGTGCATTGTTCTATCTTGAAGTAGTCATTTAATATCTTCTCGGGCCGCACGTGCAACCTGTCTATGGGCAGTAGACAGGGCAGAAGGAACATCCACCATAGGAACGCTAGAGGGTTGAGCATTACTCGAACCTGCGTCCACAGCCCAGAGAGCCTGACGTTCCCTTGCTGCGTGCTTTCTACGCTTCCTCTCAGCCTGGGCTGTATGAGCCGATCACCTCAAAACTTCTGATAAGGGGACATCATCATCCAAATCGAGCTCGGCCTCCGAATTCACTGTGGCATCCATCATTGGCTGCTTCAGCAACACCTCCTGCGGTGGCCTTGGGAAGGCCTCAGCCGTAACCGATGGCTCTGAAGGCTTTTCTACATCACCACCCAGGGTCGACACTACATTCGAAACAATCTGGGTTGTGGTGGTTCCTGTAATAGGATAAAGAAAAGGGTCAAATCATAAATAAAAGGAATTAAAAATATAAATGTATAGTGAAGCGAATCATACCAAGTCTTAAGGAGGCGCGGAGCCTATCCTCCTCTTCAAACGTCTTGAGGGAAGCCGAGAGAGCCACTTCAGCAGAAATACCTATTGAGAAAGATAGCATTAGTAAAGCATAATAAATTCAAAAAAAAAAAGAGTGGGGATATATACAAGAGAGTATGAATGAAGTATACTGGACTTCGCAATAGAAGATAACGTTGCTTGTTCACAGGCCAGTCGTTTGGAAGCTTCAATGGCAGCCTGAAGATCGGTATCAGTCACAGGCACATTGAACAGACCGACATTGGTGCAATACTCACTCAAGCCCACGCTATAAGGGGCATGGGGCTCCTGGCCGAATACGACGTCAGCAGAAAATAAGGATTTCTTTCTTTTCTGCGAGCTGGCACCAACATCCAATGAAAAGAGTTTTCGCTTGATGGGTCTCTTCGGATGGCGAGTCCCAATCTCCGAACCAATTCCCGACTCCGGGGATGGCACGACTGCTGCAATCGCAGGAACATCCGGTCGAAGCTTATCAGGAAAAGCTTGTGGGACTACAACCGTAGCGATATCTCTTAAAGAAGGATGAACGATTGTCCTTCACTTCAGCGGGACCACTGGATTACTAGTGGGAATGGCATCTTTATGGTCAAGCAACCGCTTCTCTTCCCTAATGATAGAACTCGTTGCATGTTGGTGCCAAGCAATGTAAGCATTCGATGCCCTTGGAGTATAACCCGGCTCACTGATAAGGAAGTGGGACCCCGTATTTATACGCATGAAGTGATGCGTCGCATTACAAACACCTTCTTCAGTAGTAACTAGGTCCCTGATGAACGCCTCGAGAGGAACCCCTTGGTTGTAACCCAATTGCTGGGCAAAACGGTGAGGGTTATATCTTATAAATAAAACCGAGGCGTTTTGTTTGAATACCAGGAAACCTGACCTGATAGAATATAGATGGACGATTTCACAGGCTCTCAACACAGAAGCTCCATCCTTTAAAACATCATGCAGCGGCTGGATTGTTGTTAAAGATTTTTTGCCGATGGTCAGTGTCACGCCCCGCTTCCCGGTGTACGGTAAGGAGACGTGACTGGCCCGCTACGTATTTACTCAGAAGCAAACACGCTAAGAGTAAATAAGCAATATGATAAAATACATAAGAAAATGACAAGAGATGTAATTGAACATCAACTTTTATTTATTAAACATTTCTTTACAATAGTACTGAAAATGTAAATACAAGAATGGAAAGCAATGCCTAAACAATGTCATAAATTGAAAAGAAAAATATATACAAGTGTCTAAAGCTCGGGGTCTTCTGTGAACTGCTCTAAGTCGTCAGCACTGGGCTCTATCTCCAGTGAGTCGAATCCATCTGACAACATTCCGAAGAAAGAAAAGAAACGAATGTCGTCAGCAAAAAATCACTCGGTAAGTTCCAAAGAAAGATCGAAGTAGAGTAGACACATAAGAGGATATAACCGGTAAATTGTTTGATTGTTATATTAACGCAATTGTTTGTAGCTTGGTACAGAATATGCCAGTGTATACGATAGGAGTCCAACTATTCCGTGGACTAAAGTATACGGAGCACAAGAAACCGTTAAGCCACAGAACAACAGCAACGGATATTCAGGTTAAGTGTATTAAAGTGACCGTCTCGTGCCACTTCTAACACATTCCGTACCAGTCCACCCCTTTAAAACCCCGTAATGTATTTTGTATTGATTTGTATTGTTTTGTTTAATAGATGTAAGACTTTCCGAAACCATGATATCAGTATTTCATGTAAATGGAAAGGATATAAATGGCTAGTCATGTAAATAGAGTATATCCATGGTTCGGTTCAGTCAAGTCATGTTGAAATTGATTGTATTCCGGTATAAATGGATTCATGTTGAATTGAAGTTGTACTTGAATTGTATTCAAGAATGGATTGATTAGACCGAGACTCTGTTTGAGTTAGACACTTTAAAATGAATTGGAGTCCTGAATTAGTTTTGGAGTTATCGGTAACTGCTGCACATGGACGGCAGGATTTGTGACTTTTTCCAAGCCAATTACCATATTGATAACCCCGTTTTTGTTGTCTACCTTAAATAGGCAAGCACCTAAATTCTTTGGCTCCCTGAGGCTCAAGAGAACTGGTCCCGCTTAAATCTATATTTACTAGGGTCCTTATTGTAATTTAATATAACTTGAGGGGGTTTTATGAAAAATAGTTTTGATATATTTTCAAATACACCTCAAGTATTTAATTATTGTTTTTAGGGTTTTCATAAATGTAATTTTTAAGAGTGACGAGATAGTCTAGTGGATATAAACCTAACTTGAATAGTATATGGTATTTTCATGTAATTTGACTTGTATTGATTCTTGATGGTATTTTCATGAACTTTTCTGATTCTTTTCTTTTGATTAGAAAACATGGAATATATTATATATTTAAAATAGATATTTTGATAATATATATATATAATTATTAAAAATAGAATTGATTTATTAAATAGAAATCACGTTTTCTTAGAAATTGTAATAAAAATTCAATCGAGATCATATGCTCCATGAGGAGGTCTGCATCTCACTCTACTAGTCCCGAAAACGTGTGATAACCTGCACCATCCCGATCGGGTTTCCCAAAATGGGTTGTAGAGGCTTATTTTCAAGGAATTAATTAAAACAATTTAAAAAATACGGGTTTTGATAGTTTAAGGTATTTTAATGTAAATTGTATTTTGTTCCACAAAAATTGTTACAAAAGCCATCGTGCTATGTCAAGATGAGTGTTGTGATGAGGTAGGTCATTACCTCGTGAGTTTTCTAAAGGTAATATGAGCAAAACCATAAAGTAATGTCGTATGTAAATATGATGGTATTTTACAATAAAAATGAAATAAAAGTTGCAATATATATTATTTTGAATTGAAACTTGTTGTAAATATTTTTTTATGTTTATTAAACAATATATAAAAAGATGGTAAATTTGTTATTAAGAAAAATTGTGTTTTTGATAAAATTAGAATCGGAAGTCGAAATAACTCCGCTTTCGACGAGTTTTGAGAAGAAATCATTTTGAGAGGTGAAAAAGAGAGAAGAGAAAGGACTTACTGGTTCGGAGAAGAGAGGGGAGGTATAGGGAACTTTTGAAAACGGCGTGGAGTCACGGTGTCGCCGGAATTTTGACCTTGGCTAACTCCACTTGTACAACTTCTTGGACTTGGAAGATTTAGAGAGTTTTGGCAAAAGAATTCTGAATGAGGAGGGCTATGGTGTATGGTGGTATTTATAGGAGAAATTAGGGTTTAGAATATTGAAATGAGAATTAAAAATGTATTAAAATTTGGTTTTAAGGCTCATTTTAATTCTCTGGAAATGTGCAGGAAAATCAAACAGAACTAGGATAGTGGGGGAGGCCAAGGGGTGCTAGGGTGAAAAAATTGAAGTATTTGGGACGGGGGGACAGGCGGCACCGGCCCTAAGCAAGATCTCGCGGCCGTATGTGCTAGGGTGTGCTTTAGATTCTTGCCATGTGTCGATGTCGTTTCATATAGTTTAGTGCACATGTTTGATTTCTGAGATTTTTCATTTTTACGTGTTTTGCACGTGTAAAATTTTAGGCTTCCAAAAAGTTTAAAAGAAAAATCAGCAAAAATATTATGTGGCTGAGGGGATTCGAGCACAGAGGCTACGTCACAGCAGTGCAAGGCTTTACCAATGAGCTACAAGTGTTTTCTTGCTGGTCAAAAGCAAATCAAATTTATAATTTGTGCTCAGGACTTACAAATACTCCATTTGTACATTAACTTTAAAAATTTTATGTACATTAAAACAGAGTCGTTACATTCTACCCTCCTTATAAAAATTTTCTCCTCGAAATTTACAATTATTTAAGGACTAATTTACAAACAAGTGGGGTATCTTGCACGTATGTCTTCTTCTATTTCCCACGTTGATTCTCCTGGTGTGTCTTTTCTCCACATCACTCGAACCAAGTTTACTTCC
Organism: Agapanthus africanus; assembly: GCA_030015575.1. Lineage (NCBI taxonomy): Eukaryota > Viridiplantae > Streptophyta > Magnoliopsida > Asparagales > Amaryllidaceae > Agapanthus > Agapanthus africanus. The sequence goes on along the minus strand of JASDDO010000022.1, from coordinate 827,596,910 downwards.
TTGTTCCGAAGTGACTTCGCCTTTCTGTCCAGGATTTCAAGGGTTTGTTGCTTACGAGATAAATCCGTCTGTACAGTGAGCTTGGAGTGATCAAGAATATGGCTGGGGTCTCTCACATATCTTCTGAGTTGGGATATGTGGAACACATTGTGCACTCCTTCCAATGAGAGTGGAAGTGCCAAGCGATAAGCCACTTCTCCAATTCGTTCGAGTATGTCGAACGGTCCAATGAATCTCGGACTTAGTTTACCCCTTCTTCCAAAAAGAACCACTCCACGGTTTGAAGAAATCTTCAAAAAGACATGATCTCCCGGTTGGAATTCCAAGTAACGGTGCTTTGCATCAGCCCAGTGCTTCTGTCGGTCTTGGGCTATACGCATTCTTTCCCTGATAGTATGAACTACATATACAGTCTTTGCTAATGTCTCGATAGATTGGTCAACACGAAACTTAGATTCAAACTTACCTCCATGTACTTCTTTGCTAATGTCTCGATAGATTGCCCAACTCGAAAGGGAAAAAAGTGAGCTGACTTTGTGAGTCGATCCACAATAACCCATACTGCATCGTTACCTTTCATGCTGCGAGAAAGAGCAGTCATGAAGTCCATGGTGTTGTGTTGCCACTTCTATTCTGGAATAGGAAACGGTTGAAGTAAACCAGCAGTCTTGTGATACTCAGCTTTCACTTGCTGATACACCAAACATTTAGCAACGCTTCTGGATACTTCACGCTTCATTCCATACCACCAGTAATATTGCCGCAGATCTTTGTACATCTTTGCACCACCAGGGTGTACTAAATAGGGAGAGCTGTGAGCTTCTTTCATCAATTCTTCCCGAACAGAACCTTATGGTACACATAATCTACGGCCGTATCTCAAAGATCCGTCGTCATGGATGATGAAGTCTATTCGAAGTCCACTTTCTACCTGTTCTCTGATCTTTTGCAACTTGGCATCACTTGCTTGAGTTGTTTTGATCTGATTGACAATTGTAGACTGGACCTGTAAGTTCATCAAACTTGAAGCGTTACCTGGCATGACCACTTCTATCTCCATCTGATGCAAATCTTGCTGCAGCTTCCACTGTGCAGTGAGATTCATTGATAGTGGTTGGTGACTAAGTGCATCAGTTACTACATTCACCTTCCCTAGATGATATTTTAGGTTGATGTCGAAGTCCGTCATAAGTTCTAACCATCTTCTCTACCGCGTATTCAGTTCCTTCTGAGTAAAAAACATACTTCAAACTTTTGTGGTCCGTGTATATATCTACCCGTTCTCCAAGATGATAATGGCACCAAATCTTGAGAGCAAAGATAACGGCTACCATATTGGGGTAAAAAATTACACCCTGGTTAGCTAAGTCAAAATCAAAGTCAACCCCAAGTAAGCGGGCCCAAGCCCAGATCAAGTGGGCCCATGCCCAAGTCAAGCCCCGCGGCCGGCCTCTCCTATGACAAAATGAAATCATGTAATAAATAATTTTGATGTAATTTTTTATGCATGAATGTAAGAAAAATGGGCATAAAGCCAAATTTTTGTAAATCCCGTGGCTCATGTGCAAAAGAAATGAGCACATGAGGCATGAGATGGGCAAAATGCCATTTTGTAAAGCCCAAGGGGCTATATGTAAATTTGTAAGCCTATATAAGGCAACATGATAATGAAATAAATAATAATTTTCATTCCCCTCAAAATTTAAGGTCTGTGCCTCTTCCTTTCTTAAGGTTCTAAACCTTCTTCCACCTTTTGAATTAAATCAAGAGTTTAACTCTTCCTTTTTCAAAAAGGAATAGTTTTTCACCATAAAACCTACAAAGGGAAGCTCGGATCTCCCATCAGATCTCTAAAGGGGAGATTTTGAATCTTACCCCCTTTTCCTTCGAGATCCAGCCAACGAAGAGGAGGAAGAAGGAGACCCATTTACAAAAATCCTATTCCGAGAGGATCCAAGGCTCAAAAGAATATCCAAAGATCTCTAGGAGTTTAACTCCATTCAAGATCTGTTGGAGTTTAACTCCATAAATCGAACCCCTTTTTAGGAGTTTAACTCTAATTCTATACCTAATCCCTGTTAGGAGTTCAACTCCAAAGCCCCCCTTGGGAGTTTGACTCCTAACCCAGGGGCTAAGCCCCTTTTCCGCTGGTGTTTCCAGCGGTCGCGTGCCACGCACGTGACCCGTGGGCGCTCAGCGGTCGTGTGCAGGGCACATGACCCGCGGACGCTAAGCGCCCACGTGTGCCTCACATGACCCGTGGTCGCTCAGCGCCCAGCGGTCGCGTGCAGCGCACGTGACCCACGGGCATCCAGCAGTCGCGTGCAGGGCACGTGACTCGCGGGTGCTAAGCTCCCATGTGCGTCTCACATGACCCGCTGGCGCTCAGCGCCCAGCGATCGCGTGATGCACACGTGACCCACTGGCGCCCACGTGCCAGGCACGTGACCTGCGGGCGCCAAGCGCTCACGCGCTAGGCACGTGACCTGCGGGCGTACAGTGCCCACGTGCCATGCACGCGTCTTTAAGACGCTCTTAACCCCTCATTTTCATGCACTCCACATAAAAACATGTCCCTCGTTGGGAAAAATTTTCTAACGGGGCGCTGCCCCGCACCCCGTAAAGGGGCTGCTAGCGCCCTAGACCCCCAGTCCCCTATCCGGGTAGCGGGACCCCCGTAAACCCTGCGGGGCCACCGATATATCCAAAATCATTCCAAAACACAACACACGCATACTACACGTTGAGTTCGCATGACCTGTTTGATCTGTCAATCGGAGGTTCCTTCGCTCCAAAGACGAGGGGTAATTAACGACGGCTTAGTCCGCGGCTGCCAGAGATTCGGATCCCCACAATCAATAAACTCCCGCTTACCCTAGGTAGGGGAATCTGTAGTACGCCTGACAAGCGCGCGCATATTCCCATCTCAATGGGGTGACAAAAAACACCCTACAGAATCTGGCACACCCGGTAGGACCTTTTCTCTCCTCCTATTTGGGTTAAACGTTCATACGAACTCAATCAATGTACATATCGATTGCTTGTACTGAAATCATGCTTCTATTTGCTGGTTAATGACTTTCGACTGCAATCTTCGGACAAACAAAATGTCTCCAAGGACAATCTCAGCTCTCAGCACAACTCCCATCTCCTACACGATGAAGATGGACGACAGGACGGTCCTACTGGCCAGTTTCGTGCGACAGTGGGAGGAGGAACCGCTACCATTTGGCTCTATTCTGTTCATGCCAGCTAATACCATCCCAGCACCTCAAGCTCCAGTGACAGATAGACCGGCCTCGAAAGGCAGAAGGGCAAATGTGGTGATCTCGAGGGCACCACTGTCCAAATACAAGTCGGTGTTTGAACGACTTTCCTTGGCCCCAGCTGGGGGCAAGGCAATCAACACCAATAGAGCAACAAGGCATCTCGGCCAAGCTCCAGCGGTTCCCCTGACAACTGCTCAATCGGGTATCTTCTCTAAGCTCCCCGTCAATCGACTCACGATGGCTTCCTGGATGACGGATGCCCGTCAAGCCCTCAAAATCGAGAAGCTAAGACAGAAGAGGCTCAGATATAGAGCCAACAAGAGGGCTAGGGCTCATGCTAGGCTAAATTTCATGGAGTTCTAAGAACAGGGCTACCCCGCCAAAGATAAAGAGATGGCTGGATATGTAGTCCACACTGTCTACATGGTGGGCACGCGCAGCAAGAGCAAGAATGGGACCGCCACATCTCAAATCCAATCTTGGGTGAATGTGGCTGCCACTTCCCAAGACCAGCATCCTCTGGAAGGTAATGAAAACCCTTCCAGTGAAGCTGATAAGCAGAGAGATCCCTCAGTTCATGAGGAGTCGGGCTCGAAAAGCGAAGAGGAGCCAATCTTCCGTCCTAAGAACGCAGAGCGGCAACTTCTCCAAGAGCTCCGAAAATAGCTTAGAAGTAAAGACAAGGAAATGGCCAAATTTTACTCCAAAATTGACGACTTGACAAATGTCGTGATGCAGCTCACGGCCCAAGTTGCCTCTCAGCCGGCCAATCAAGCACAGGGCTCTGCTCATGAACCGGAAAAAAGTGTCCCGAGGCAGCCGACACCTATTCCCTCAAATCTAAAGGTGGGGGACCGGATGAAATTCAGTCACATCCTGTCTCGGGAAATGTCTTGGCTACCGATGACAGCAGCCCGCTAACTCAAGATCAAATCATGGATTTGGTTGCCAACAAAGTCAAAACATTGGTAGCCGAAACCGAAGCGCAAAAAGATATTAGCAGTAGTGGGAGACCATATCCTACTCAGTATGATCTGGTAGAATTTTCTAGTGGCTATGTCATCCCCAAGTTCGGAAGATTTGATGGGACGGGAAATGCGAATCATCACATCACCCACTTTAAAGCCTCATGCGGGAATACCGGGGGCAATGATGCGATTCTCCTTCGCCGGTTCGTTAATAGCTTAACCGATGTCGCTTTCGACTGGTACGCGAGCATACCGGATGGCTCCTGTACAACTTTCGTCCAAATGGAATCTCTGTTTCGGCAAAGGTTCATGAGTGTCAGCGATAAGATCACCATTTCCGACCTCGTAAGGACCAAGCCAAAAAACAACGAAAGCAGCACAGATTTTATAATCCGATGGTGCAATCTCTCTATCAAATGTGAACCGCCGATAGAGCAAGACCAATCTGTCAGCCTCCTCATCGGAAATCTCAACAATTGGATGGCCCTATTTCTATGCACCGCGGGTCTCAAAACATTTCAAAAGCTGACCAGGAAAGTCTAGATGTTGGAGCGCTCAAAGCAGGAGTCTTCCTCTGATTCCCAAAATAACAATAGGTCCTGGAGAAACTGAAAGGACAACAATCGCAAAGGCGGAAATTCCGACGATGCTGAATCTTTTAACATTTCGGCTAACCGAAATAAGCGAGGGATGAGCGGGCCTAATGCCAACCAGCCTCGGAAGCCAGTGTTCAGAGAGGGAGGAGAATATCCACTGAAAGAGAAGCTGGATAAGGTCTATTCCTTCAGAAGGGAAAAAGTACACAAGATATTCAAGGACGCCCTGAGAAATAGTCTACAATTGCCAGACTCAAAGAGACCGCAAGAAGCGAATATGACCGTTGACCCCAAATATTGCCCTTATTATAAAGTGATAAGTCATGCTATTGAGGACTGCTTTGTCTTCAAAGATTGGGTCGAAAATCAATATAAGGCAGGAGAGATAGAACTGTCTAAAGGCGTGTTAACAAACAGTCAAGCTGCGACCGCCAATTTCATATAAATGGAGACCGAAATTTTTTGGGAACTTGATTCTCTCAGATATCTGCCTTTCTCTAAAAAGTGCAGACCACCACGTCGCTAAACTGGGAACAAACGACCCCTAAGTCGTTAAACTGGGAGTGTAAAAAAATGTGTAAAAAAAGCCGAAATGATGGGGCAACTCGCAATAAAAATCAGCGAGTAAAATAAAGATGAAAAATAAAGCCGAAATAATGGGGCAACCGCGAATAAATAGACGAAATGATAGGGCAATCGCGATCTTCGCGATGAGAAAAGCTGAAATGATAGAGCAATCGCGCAAAAAAAACTCTAAATGGCAAATGATGAGTCGCTCCTAGTACCATATTTCAGTGCAGCTGATGATGCTCGATATCGGTGATCTCCCAGATCGTTACACGTGGCAGATGACGTGTCCCGAAGCTTGCAAGAAAGGACCTACAGTGGCCGACCAGACCGCTCCAATGTCCGTCCTACAAACAGCCTCTAGCCTATCTCCGAGCCCCTGCATAATTGGCCTCTTCGGCCCTATCAGCTCGTCTCTGGGCTACCGCAGAACCAAGATACCTCGGCTCTCCCGCTCGTCCCCGAGCTCTCCCGCCGAGCTCATCTTCTTCGGTCTCGTCGACCGACCAACGGCACCACTCACAGGCGCAACCACCATCCCACGAATCTCGCCATACATGAGATATCTGCCGGCCACATCCCACGTTCCACGCCATCATGATCCTCCATTAACGAGCCTGTCTCGCCATTAATGCGGGATCCCGCCCATCACGCGGGCGTGACGTCGGGAGCGTAATGACCGGCGTGATTCTCGCGCCTGCCTGCCTGTTGCCACCGCTTTTTAAACCCCTCCTTCAGACGGTTCAAGTAAGCCATTTTTACTCCACAAAGCCGTTACTCTGCTCGGATTTCCTCTCTAACTTGATCATCGGAGGGTCCTCGGTGGTACAACCATCCCGGGACTTCCTTGCAGGTAGCTCGAAAACAACAGCAACAACAACCTTAACCCATTGAGATCCGCACACTTCAGGAGCCATCCTCCAGATTCAATCTCAGCCGTCTGTCGCCGCCATCAGCAGATCAACGGAAGACAACATCTCGGCGTGATCCTGGTCACGTCAGCTGGCGCTGTCTGTGGGAAATCCTTGATTCCACTAAAACAAAAGTTCGCCTTTCGATCCAACTCTACGGCGAGCGATCACTACGACGATCCAAGCACTAGCTGCTGCCTCCCTCTCAATGGAGGCACGGACGAACCACCTCCCCTGAACGCCATCAACACCCTAGCCGGCCGGATAGATCGGCTCGCGTCCGTTGTGGAGGCGCTCATTTGCGTCCAAACGGCAGGGCAAGATCCCTAGATCTCTGCTCCCCCACCTTGGGACCAGGGCCCATAAAGAGCGAGAGAAGACTCTGCTCGCGTCGGCACCACCGACCACCGCCTCGCTGCCTCCCACGACCGCAGATCTCCCAGGCCAGCGTATTCTGTGACTCGCTGGGCGCCCCGCAGTCCAACACCGATGTCCTTCCCCAGAGCGCCTCGCCCCGAGTCCCTTCGCACCCCTGTCCCTCCCGAGAGGATGTCGGTCAGCTCGCCTGCTCCCAGGCATGACCGACACCCCCTCCCTCGATGGGGTCACGTCGACGGGACTCGTCACGGCAGCTCGGAGACCGCATCGCCCGAGGACCTAAGGAACCTCATCAAGAGAAACCGGGGTTCATCAGAAATCATGGTCATGACGACGGGAGGTACGTCGAGTTCCTCCGAAACTCAGCACCCCACGCTGGCCATGGAGGCCAACAACCGTTCGAAGAAAAGGCCATGGAGATCGAGCCGATCATTTTCTATGACGGGGACTTCCACAGCATATCCCTGCCCCACAACGACTCCCTGGTGATCACGGCTCGGGTCCACCAATACGAGGTGCACATGATACTGGTCGACTCGGGGAGCTCAGCGGACATTCTCTTCTACGACTGCTTTCCGCGCATAAGGCTCTCCCCAGCAGACCTAAAGCCGACCTCCCACGTCCTTTCAGGATTCACCAACTACTCCATCCCGGCGGAGGGTGTAATCACTCTACAGTTCAACATCGGGGAGGCCAGCCGTACGCGAACAATGCCTATGGAATTCATCATAGCAAGGATCCCATCGGCCTACAACATCCTCCTCGGCCGCCCAACGCTGAACTCCCTTCGGGCCCAGATATCGACCTACCACCTGGTGATGAAGTTCCCTCTCGACCAGGGCGGGATAGGCTGAGTTTATGGAGACCAGCGGATTGCCAAGGTCTTCTTCACAGCGACATCTTCGTCTGAGCGGCCAACCGACAATATCGAGGGTTAAGCTGACATCAGGGGTTCCCTGGACACTCGGGACGAACAAAAAGAGGTCCGAGGGACCTCGGTGGAGCCACTGATAGGGGTCCCCCTCATAGATGGGGACGACGAAAAGATCGTTCAGATCGGATCACTTCTGACAGGAACTCAGCGAGATGAGCCGGTCCATTTCCTAAGAAACAACTCCGACGTGTTTGCCTGGGCGCCTGCTGACATGCCTGAGATCGACCCCAAGATCATATCTCACAAGCTCGGGGTAGATCCTACGACCCGACCTGTCAGGCAGAAAAAGCAAATCTTCGCCCCGGTCAAACAGAAGGCTATCGAAGACGAAGTAGATCGGCTCCTCGCCGCCAACTTCATTCGGAATGTGCCCTATTTGGAGTGGCTGGCAAACGTATTTCTGGTCAAAAAGTCGAGCGGGAAGTGGCGCATGTGCATCGACTTTACCGACCTCAACAAGGCCTGCCCTAAAGACAACTATCCCCTCCCTCGGATAGATCAGCTCGTCGACAGCTCGGCAGGCCATGAGCTATTTAGCTTCATGGATGCCTTTTCCAGATACAATCAGATCTATATGAACCCGTCAGACGAAGATCTTACCGCTTTCACAATGGACCGGAGAGTATACTGCTACAAGGTGATGCCCTTTGGCCTCAAGAACGCCGGAGCTACGTACCAACGATTGGTCAACCGCATGTTCAAACCTCAGACCGGCAGGAACATGGAAGTTTACGTCGATGATATGCTCGTCAAATCAGTCTTCCTCGGTTTCATGGTCACCCACCGTGGAATCGAAGCTAACCCGGAGAAAATCAATGCTATCCTCAACATGGCCGCGCCCAAGACCAACGTCGAGATCGTGCGACTAACGGGGCGGTAGCCGCTCTGAGCCGTTTCATGTCGAGGTCCGGGGAGAAGTGCCTCCCGTTCTTCAAAGCTCTGAGGAAGATCCCGAGGTTCGAGTGGTCAGAGGAGTGCCAGACCGCCTTCGACCAATTAAAGAGGCACCTTGCGATGCCGCCGCTGCTCACTCGACCGGTTGAAGGAGACGAGCTCTCATTATATCTGGCGGTATCCGACCAAGCAGCGGGCTCAGTGCTCGTACGAGAGGTCGATGGGGTATAGAGGCTGGTATACTACATGAGCCACGTCTTCAAAGATGCAGAAACGAGGTATCTGGCCATAGAAAAGATCGTCTTTGCACTCATTGTGGCCTCAAGGAAGCTACAACACTACTTCCAGGCGCACACTATCCTCATTCTCACCGACCGCCCGCTGGGGGCTATCCTCGCCTCACCCAAATCCTCAGGCCGCTTAGAGAAGTGGAGGTGGGAGCTGTCCCAGTTTGACATAAAATACCGCCCGAGGCAGGCCATCAAAGCACAAGCCCCGGTCGATTTTATCGTCGAGTGCACCATTCCAAGCAAGGAACCAGAGTCTGCGCCGACCCTCGTGGCTCAACACCTGATCGTGGGGAGACCTGACTCGGTCCCTGAGTGGGTCATTTACATCGACAGGTCCTCAACTGAGGATGTGGCGCCAGCCTCATCATTCAAGGCCCGAACAAGGCATAAATGGAGTACTCTCTAAAGCTCGGATTCAAGGCCTCAAACAACGCGGCAGAGTACAAGGCCCTGCTGGCTGGACTGCGCATGGCCTCTGAGCTGGGGCTGAAAACACTTCGAATCCGCAGTGACTCAGCCCTAGTCGTTGGCCAAGTGACCGGCCACTTCGAGGCTCGGGAACCTCTAATGGTGAAGTCTCTGGTCGAGGTAAGAAAACTTCGGAAGAACTTGGACGAAGTCCAGGTAGAGAAAATACCCAGGCAGCTCAATGCCCAAGCCGACGCCCTGAGCAAGCTGGCTTCATCTTACTCGGTCAACAATAAGCGATCTATCCTCTTCGAGGCCTTGTCACGGCCCAGTGATGAAGACGGGGCGACAATACTTCATGTATACACAGCGCAGGAAGATAAATAAGACTGGAGGAAGCCCCTCGTGGAATTTCTAAGGGATGGTACGCTCCCAGAAGATCGGGGAGTAGCCCGCCGTCTTCGGGACAAAGCCCGTCACTTCGTCTGGAGCAATGGGAACCTTTACAAGAAATCCTTCACTCGGCCCCTGCTCCGGTGCGTCGACCCCCACGAAGCCGACTATGTCCTCCATGAAATCTATGAAGGGGTCAGCGGCTCACACCAAGGGGCCCGAACCTTAATCCAGAAGGCATTGCTCCAGGGGTACTACTGGCCAACTATTCACGAAGATGCCCAGAAGCTCGTCAGGATATGCAAAAGTTGCCAACTCCACGGAAGCATACCTCGCCTTCCGGCTATTGAGCTGACCGCTTTAACCTCCCCATGGCCATTCGCCCAGTGGGGATTGGACAAGATAGGCCAGTTCCCGACCGGTACGGGCAGGCACAAGTATGTCCTCGTCGTAGTGGATTACTTCACGAAGTAGGTCGAGGCCGTCCCAATCAAAAAACCGGATGCCACCATGACTATCAAGTTCCTGCAGAAGAATGTGATACTCCACTTCGGCATCCCGAGGTGTATCATACCGACCATGGGACGAACTTCAAAAATGAGAAAGTGAAGGAATTCTGCACCAAGTATCATATCCTTATTAAGTTTTCCGCGGTCGCACATCCCCAATGCAATGGGCAGGCCAAAGCCGCTAATCGGGACGTCCTCCGAGGTCTCTGAACCCGCCTAGAAGGACGCCAAGGTAGTTGGGTCGAGGAATTGCCATGGGTCTTATGGGCCCTGCGCATGTCAAAGAAGACCCCCACCGGGGAAACCCCTTTCAGCCTCTGTTATGGGACCGAGGCAATGGTCCCAGCGGAGATCGGGCTACCCAGTCACCGGGTCGAATACTTCGACGACGAAGCAAACACCACGGCTCTACGGACCAACCTGGACATCTTGTTGGAGAAACGAGACCGGGCTCAGATCAGAGCCGCCACCTATCAACAGCAAACCGCCCGGTACTACAACGCGCGAGTCAAGCGTCGCTCCTTCAAGGCCGGAGATCTGGTCCTGCGACGAAACGAGTTCGTCGATCAGAGCCGACTGCATAAGTTTTCCCCGAAATGGGACAACCCTTTTCTCATCTCCGAGGTACTTCCCGACGGAGCCTACCGCTTACAAGACGCGGACGGGCGCAAGTTTCTACGGCCTTACAACGCTGAGAAGCTCAAGCTGTACCAGTGAAGTGAATACCTACGAGTGTGTACCTCTTCTTTCATAAAGACAATGTAAATCCTTCTAAAAAGTCCTTTCTACTCATATAATAAGAAGGGAACGCCAGAACATTGCAAAAGAAAAGTTTTATTCATCCAAAAAGATACTATGGGCTCCTCAGCCTTAAAAAAAGTCACAACAAAGGCGGAACGGGATCGAGGAAGTACTCCTGGTGATACTCGGAGTAGATTTCCATCAGCCGCACCCTAGCCGCAGCAGCCCGCTCCCGCCGACGCTGCGCATGAACCCAGGACGCCACAGAGGCACCCGATGCTCCGCCCGCCGAGCCTTGGGCCACGATGTACCTCATCTTGAAACACTCCAGAATGAAAGCCAAGGATCGGTCATGCCTGGCTTTCGAGATAAGGCCGAACAGGAAGATCGAACGCACTTTATCGAGCGCTTCGTCCAGAAGGTTCTCGGTGAAGGGGTTATCCAGACCCGGGGACCCCCTCTAGATCGCGTACATCAACATCTGAAGCAGGGACGACCGCTAAGGGAGAAGACGGCCGAAGTGATCTTCGAGGTACTGAACCACCCCCCGGTACCCCTCCTCGGCCAGAGATTGGTCATACAAAGTGACATCACCAAGGGAGATGATCTCCTCGATCAAATAGACGCGCCCAGTCATCTCTAAAGAAAGCGGTGCCGAAAGAGCTACCACCTCCTCCTCTATTTATAACCCCTAGCAGAATCTTCAAAGACCCGGATTCTTGCGCGTACCGGTGAGAATCTTGGGAATCGCAGCAGCTACCCCAATGCCACGTCGCCACGTGGCCAAACTGACGTGGCTTCCCAAAAACTTTCCGCCTTCCCCCGTACGTCCCTGACACGTGTCGTATGTGACCATTGCCCTTCCCGATGTTCACATGTCCGAAAGGTCGGGCGAATCCTTGCGTGACTGGTCAGCGGCCCTACTCGGTCAATCCTTAGCAGGCCTCCTACGACCCCTCTTGTGCTAAGGATCGAAGCCCTCACCAAAAGGCAGCCGAGCGGCTACCCTGCTCGGTTATCCCTGGCTGGTAGTTCCCTATCCCTCAACGCCAGGGATCAAAGCCCTCATCAAGAGGCAACCGAGCGGCTACCGTGCTCGGTTATCCCTGGCTGGTAGTTCCCTACCCCACAACGCGAGGGATCGAAGCCCTCACCAAGAGGCAACCGAGCGGCTACCCTACTCGATTATCCCTGGCTGGTAGTTCCCTACCCCATGACGCCGGGGATCGAAACCCTCACCAAGAGGCACCGGGCAGCAACCCTGCCCGTCCATCCTTAGCAGGCCTCTTACGGCCCCTCCCGAGCTAAGGATAGAAGCCCTCGACAAGAGGCAACCGGGCCCGCCCTTGCTCGGTTATCCCTGACTGGTAGTTCCCTACCCCGCAACGCCAAGGATCGAAGCCTTCACCAAGAGGCACCAGGCAGTAACCCTGCTCGGCCATCCTTAGTAGGCCTCTTACGGCCCCTCTCGCGCTAAGGATCGAAGCCCTCGACAAGAGGCAACTGGGCCTGCCCTTGCTCGGTTATCCCTGGTTGGTAGTTCCCTACCCCACAATGCCAGGGATCGAAGCCCTCACCACGAGGCACCGGGTAGCATCCCTACTCGGCCATCCTTAGTAGGCCTCTTATGGCCCCTCCTGCGCTAAGGATCAAAGCCCTCGACAAGAGGCAACCGGGCCCGCCCTTGCTCGGTTATCCCTGGCTGGTAGTTCCCTACCCCACAACGCCAGGTATCGAAGCCCTCACCAAGGGGCACCAGGCATTAACCCTGCTCGGCCCTCCAAGGATCAAAGCCCTCACCTAGAGACGACCGAGCGGCTACCCTGTTCGGTCCATCCTTAGCAAGCCTCTCCGTGACTCCCACGCTAAGGATCAAAGCCCTCGCCAAGAGGCATCCGGACTATCTGCGTCTGAGCGATCTCCACCTCAACTTCGGGGCTATGGAGATACCGTCCTCCCACCGGTCTTTGCACACTTGGTAAATGATCAGACTCAACTCGACTTGCGATCGCTAGACGAAAAATAAGCCTAACATAAAGGCAGCACCATGCAAACAGAGATTTAACAACAAGCAAAAGGATAATGTGCACGCAAAGAAACTGCAAAAAGAATTTATTCACAAAATCAAAAGTCTTCACAAAAGGGTATTGTAGGTCCCCCAGCCTAGCAAAATTGCCCGGAGGCTTACAAAAAGAGTGAAAAGGAGGAAAAGCCAAAAAGTTCAGGCCGCAAGTCCCGCTTTGACCTCACCTCCGTCATCACCATCTGCTGGAGGCATGACCACCGAAAGTGGGACTCGAGCACGGAGCTCGCCGTCGGCAAACTCCGGAAACTGCTCCTTGATGGCATCAAGAGCTTTGTTCCATGCAATGGCAGAGGCTTCGCCGAGATCGACGTAAAACTGGTCCGACCCCTTGTATTCGGCCTCCGCCTTTCGACCCCGTACCTCGGCAACCTCCGCCGCCTGAAGCGCAGCCTTGGCATCCCACCTACTGGCATCTCTCGCCCTCTTCATTGCCGCATAGCGGTCGGCCAGATCCAACAACTTAGGCTCGATGACTCGGTAGGACTCGCTTAGCCAGCGATAGGACTCCCGACACTTTGAGACGGCGAGCTCCATGGAGGCCGCTCGGGCTTCGAGGACGGCCATCCTCTCCCTCTCCAGACACAGCTCGAGCCGCAGATCCTTGGCCCCCAAGGAGGATCCCCCTGCCCCCCTCATAGCTGGGGCAATCTCCTCGGCTTCCATGTGAGCAACAAGGGCGCAGTGCTGAAGTATCTGGTGAAAAACAGTCGAAAAACTTAGAGACGCTCGAACTAAGCAAGGGGCGCTCAAAGTAGCACATAAGTGAATACGTACCTGCACCGCCTCCTAGGCTATAGCCGCTATTTGGGCCCTCAAGGTCCCCCGCGAAATTTTACTTCCGGCCGATTCTTCCATGTCATCAAGCAGGCTGGCGGCAATGGAAAGCCCAGACAGGACCACGAAATTGGCGTCCCCCTCCTGCACAGGAATCCCCTCGGGAATCTCAGTCCGTGGCGCACGAGATACCGTCTTCTTCCTCTTAAGATGAGCCATGCCTTCGTTTTCCTCTGCTTCCCCCGTCTAGCGGGGGGCTCGGGTCGAAGCAGATGGCCTCGCCGCCAGCGACTCCTCTGGCGTAGAGCTCGAGTCAACCCAGGGCACGGCCGTGACTCCGGCTCTCTTCTGAAACAGGGCACCAGGGGTGACAGGAATCCAGGATCGGTCCATTCGTTCTGCCAAAGAAAGAAACAGGCTCGACTCAGAAGAAGAGAAAAAGGAAAAATCTATAGGGGGCTCCCCAGACTCAACCCAAACTACGTCTACAAACTCCTCAGAGGAAGACATCTAACCTGATGAAGAGGAGTCCTTGGAAGAGAAAACGCAGGAATCCCGACCTAAAGAGGAGAACGCCAAGCTGACGATACCAAAAACGAGAAAATTATGAAGAGGAATGGGCCCTCGTGTGGACCTCACCTCTATTTATAACAGCCGGCGTAACACATCCAACGGAGACAGTCATCTCCTGCCAAAATGCCTCTTCTCACTCATCGGCCACCATCGCTCCACCAGTCATGCACACATTGGCCGCACCCCATCGGGCGCAGGAAACTTGCGGCCCGTCGCATCAACCAACCAGCGCCCGATACATGGGCAGTCGCTTCGGTGACCGTACGCACGATCTGGCACACCATCTTTAATGGAAGATTTGATCCCTGATTCGCTGACGTCATCCAGAGAATACGGCAGATTTCCCGGGAACACGCCACGATATCTTCGAAAAGGAACTCACCTCGGGTGACTCGGCAGACCACTCTCGACCCGACCCGTCAGCTGGTCGGGACGAGAGTGCTGAGCTAATGATGATGCTCGATATCGGTGATCTCCCAGATCGTTACACGTGGCAGATGATGTGTCCCGAAACTTGTAAGAAAGGACCTATGGTGGCCGATCAGACCGCTCCAATGTCCGTCCTATAAACAAACTCTTGCTTGTCTCCGAGCCACTGCATAATTGGCCTCCTCGGCTCTATCAGCTCGTCTCTGGGCTACCGCAGAACCAAGATACCTCGGCTCTCCCTCTCGTCCCTAAGCACTCCCGCCGAGCCCATCTTCCTCAGTCTCGTCGATCAACCAACAACGCCACTCACAGGTGCAACCGCCATCCCGCGAATCTTGCCATACGCGAGATATCCGTCGGCCACATCCCACGTTCCACGCCATCACGATCCCCTATTAACGAGCCTGTCTCGCCATTAATGCAGGATCCCGCCCATCATACGGGCGTGACGTTGGGAGCGTAACGGCCGGCGTGATTCTCACGCCTGCCTTCCTGCTGCCACCGCTATTTAAACCCTTCCTTCAGACGGTTCAAGTAAGCCATTTTTACTCCACTAAGCCGTTACTCTGCTTAGATTTCCTCTCTAACTTGATCGTCGGAGGGTCCTCGGTGGTATAACCACCCTGGGACTTTCTTGCAGGTAGCTCGGCAACAACAACAACAACAACCTCAACCCATTAAGATCCACACGCTTCAAGAGCCATCCTCCAGATCCAATCTCAGCCGTCTGTCGCCGCCATCAGCAGATCAACGGAAGACAACATATCGGCATGATCCCGGTCACGTCAGCAGCGATGCAGATGCATTCCAAATTCCAAGTTCCCAAATGGTGAATGATGAGTCTCTTCTGGTACCATATTCTAGTGCACCGATGCAGACGCCAACCAAATCCAGATTCCCAAATGGCGAATGATGAGTCGCTCCTGGTACAATATTCCAGTGCAGCGATGCAGACGCCAACTAAAATTTCAAATCCCTGGATGTCCCAACGGAGAATGATGAGTCTCTCCTAGTACCATATTCCAGTGCAGCGATGCAGATGCCAACAAAGTCCCAAAATTCTCCCTGCCCTACGGGTGGTCCCCAAATTGACTACCGTATACAATCCACGGGCTTAAATAATTCTCCTCACATCCATGCCCCACCGCAACCACCAGTCACGCGGTCGGTCTCCGCCCTTGGAATTATGCTCCATTTGGTAAGACCCACTCATGTGTCTTCACGATGCATGAGGAGAACAAAACTTACGGGATCCTCACGACTAGTAAGAAAACACCTTCGTGGGATCCTTATGAATCACAAAGGAAAAACACACTTGGGGGTCCTCACGACTCCTAAGGAGAAAATACACCTACGGGATCCTTTCGACTCGTAGGGAGAAAATACTTTTATGGGACCCTTACGGCTCATAAAATTGAAAAGCCTTAAGTGATAAGGATCTAAACCTGTCTTCTAAGCCATCGCTCCCCAACGGATAAAGGCAAATGATGAATTTCTCCTGGTACCTGTGCTTCAGTGTTAGCAACGCTGATGCCGACTACTACCCTAAAATTCCAAACTTCTGATCCAATAGACCGCTAAGTCTTTAAACTGGGAACAGATGACTACTGAGTCGTTAAACTGGGAACAGAAGACCCCTAAGTCTTTAAACTAGGAACAGATGACCCCTAAGTCGTTAAACTGGGAATAGATGACCCCTAAGTCGTTAAATTGGGAATGAGGGAAATCCCCTCATGGCAAATGATGATTCTCTCCTGGTACCATATTCCGGTGTAGCAGTGCTGATGCCAAACCAAAACCAAAATCCCCAAATCCTCTCATGGTAAATGATGATTCGCTCCCGGTACTATATTCCAGTGTAGCGATGCTGATGTCAACCCAAATCAAATCAAGTCAGCAAGACAACAAACGACCTCCCTGGCGGAATCAAGCTCTACCTCGGAAACAAGTCGAATCTTGACACCGCAAGAAGCGGAGCAAGTCAAATCAAGCATTGACCATCCAAGTCGTAAAAAGGGCAGCAATGACCTCCCTGTCGAAATTATGCTTCGTCTCGGAATCAAGTCAACCAACGACCTCCCCTTCGGAATTAAGCTCCGCCTCAGAATCAAGTCGACCAACAAGCTCTGCGTCGGAATCATGCTTTGTCTCAGAGTGTACCCCGTGTTGTCCTCGGTGTATCTACCTTCCCTGTCAAAATTATGCTTCGATTCTGAATCACGTCAACCAACAAGCTCTGCGATGAAATCATGCTTCGTCTCAGAATGTACCCTGTGTCGAAATCTTGCTTCACCTCGGAGTATCTGCCTTCACTGTCGGAATTATGCTTCGCCTGGGAATCAACCTCTGGATCGAAATTATGCTTCGGTCAGAATGTCTGCCGCTCGTCGGAATTATGCTCCGACCCCTTGGAATCATTCTCCGCTTGTCGGAATTATACTCCGATCCCCGGAATTAGGCTCCTCTCATTGGAATTATGCTCCGATCTCGGAATTATACTCTGATCACCGGAATTATGCTCCCAGAATGATGCTATGCTCTTCGGAATTATGCTCCGATCCTTGAAATCATGCTCTGGTCTCTGGAATTATGCTCCGATCCCCAGAATTATGCTCCCGGAATGATGCTTTGCCCCCGGAATGATGCTCCGCCTCCGGAATGATGTTCCACCTTGAAGTCCAACTCCTAGATCCATCAATTTCATGCACACAACTCATATACGCGGTATGCATTTATTGATTGGGGGCACTTTGTTGGGGTCAAAAATTATACCCCGGTTGGCTAAGTCAAAATCAAAGTCAACCCCAAGTAAGCGGGCCCAAGCCTAGATCAAGTGGGCCCATGCCCAAGTCGAGCCCCGCGGCCGGCCTCTCCCATGCCAAAATGAAATCATATAATAAATAATTTTGATGTAATTTTTTATACATGAATGTAAGAAAAATGGGCATAAAGCCAAATTTTTGTAAAGCCCATGACTCATGTACAGAAGAAATGAGCACATGAGGTATGGGATGGGCAAAATACCATTTTGTAAAGCCCAGGGGTCTATATGTAAATTTGTAAGCCTATATAAGGCAACATGATAATGAAATAAATAATAATTTTCATTCCCCTCAAAATTTAGGGTCTATGCCTCCTCCTTCTTGAAGGTTCTAAACCTTCTTCCATTTTCTGAATTAAATCAAGAGTTTAACTCTTCCTTTTTCAAAATGAAATAGTTTTTCACCATAAAACCAATAAAGGGGAGCTCGGATCTCCAGCCAACGAAGAGGAGGAAGAAGGAGACCCATCTCCAAAATCCCATTCCGGGAGGATCCAAGGCTCAAAAGAAGATCCAAAGATCTCTAGGATTTTAACTCCATTCAAGATTTGTTCGAGTTTAACTCCATAAATCAACCCCTTTTTTTAAGAGTTTAACACCAATTCTATACCTAATCCCTGTTAGGAGTTCAACTCCAAAGCCCCCTTTAGGAGTTTAACTCCTAACCCAGGGGCTAAGCCCCTTTTCCACTGGTGTTTACAGCGGTCGCGTGCCGCGCAGGTGAGCCACGGGCGCCCAGCAGTCGCGTGCAGGGCACGTGACCCGTGGGCGCTAAGCTCCCACATGCGCCCCACGCGACTCGGGGGCGCACAGCGGTCGCGTGCAGGGCACGTGACCCGCGGGCGCTAAGCTCCCACGTGTGCCTCACACGACCCGCGGGCGCTCAGCGCCCAGTGGTTGCGTGCATCGCATGTGACCCGCTGACGCCCAACGCCCGCGTGCTGCGCACGTGACCCGTGGGCGTCAAGCGCTCACGCGCCAGGCACATGACCAGCGGGCGCCCAGCGCTCACGCGCCAGACACGTGACCCGTAGGAGCCCAGCGCCTATGTGCCATGCACTCACCCCTAATTTTTCATGCACTCCACACCAAAACACGTCCCTCGTTGGGTAATTTTTTCTAACGGGGCGTTGCCCCGCACCCCGTAAGTAAGCTGTTAGCCTCCTTGACCCCCAGCCCCCTATACGGGTAGCGGGACCCCCATAAACTTTACGGCCCCCCGATATATCCAAAACCTTTCCAAAACACAACACACGCACACTACACATTGAGTTCGCATGAACTGTTTAACCCGTCAATCAGAGGTTCCTTCGCTCCAAAGGCGAGGGGTAATTAGCGGCAGCTTAGTATGCGGCTGCCGGAGATTCGGATCCCCACAATCAATAAACCCCCAGCTAACCTTGGCAGGGGGAATCTGTAGTACGTCTGACAAGCGCGCGCGTATTCCCATCTCAATGGGGTGACGAAAAACACCCTACATACCAACTCTAGAACATGCGTCGGATAGTTGCGCTCATGAACCTTCAGCTGTCTTGATGCATTAGCTACAACTTTACCGTGCTGATTTAGAACGCATCCTAATTCCTTACCGGATGCATCACAATGCACTATGAAACCTCCAGATTGGTCCGGTATTACGAGAATAAGTGCTAATGCAAATCTTGACTTAAGTTCTACGAAAGCTTGTACGCATGCTTCTGACCACATGAATTCTTCATCTTTACGCATGAGCTTGGTTAGGGGTGTTTCGATCTTCAAGAATCCTTCAATGAATCTTTGGTAGTATCCCGCTAATCCCAAGAAACTTCGAATGTCCTTCACTGTCTTTGGTGTCGGCCATTCGCTTACTGCTGCTACTTTAGCTGGATCTACGGATATTCCTTCACCTGAAACGATATGTCCGAGAAATTCGACTTGTTCTAGCCAAAACTCACACTTGCTGTACTTTGCATAGAGTTGATGCTGTCGCAAAGTCTCCAGGACAATTCGTAAATATTCAGCGTGCTCTTTCCGATTCTTTGAATATACCAGGATGCCGTCGATGAATATGACAACGAACCTTTCTAGGTACTTTTGGAAAACTTGATTCATTAGGTTCATGAATATGGCTCGTGCATTGGTCACTCCAAATGGTATCACAAGAAACTCATAATGTCCATAGCGAGTCCTGAATGCAGTCTTCAGAATATCAGACTTTTTGACTTTCACCTGATGATAACCCGAACGAAAATCTAACTTTGAGAAAACGCAAGACCCACTTAGCTGATCGAACAGATTGTCGATTCGCGGTAGTGGATACTTGTTCTTTATCGTGACTTCATTCAAAGCTCTATAATCAATGCACATTCTGTATGAACCTTCCTTTTTCTTCACAGGCAAAACTGGAGATCCCCAACTTGAAGTACTGGGATGTATCCATCCTTTCTGCAGAAGTTCGTCCAGCTGAGTACGGACCTCCTTCAAACCTTCAGGGTTTAACCGATACGGTACTTTGATCACCGTTTTTTCTCCAGGTACTAAATCAATTCCAAATTCAAGAGCTCGATCTGGAGGCAAACCTGATATGTCTTTAGGAAATACATCGTCGAACTCTCGAACTACCTGTGGCTTATCTTCTCCCGCCTGTAGAGTTGCAATCATTGCCTTCTTCGGTTTTGCTTTGTATGTGCTAGGCTCCAAGGTACGGTCTCCACTTTTGAAATAAAAGATTAGATGCTCTGGAATCTCGAACACTACCCTTCTTTGACGACAGTCGATGGTAGCTTAGAATGTTCCTAGTCAATCCATACCCAAAATGACATCGAAATTCGGTATGTCCAGCACCTTGAAGTCAGCATAGAACTCTCTGCTGCAGACGACTACTGGACACAGGTCGTACCTCATTGTTGCCTTTAGAACGCCGTTCCCTGAACTGACATTCCAGTTGGATACGAGCAGTGTGACCGGAATCGCATGAGTTCGGACGAACCGTTGCGACATAAAGCAATGGGATGCTCCAGTATCGAAGAGTGCTAGTACAGGAAGTGAGGATACTAAGATCGTACCTATGTTATGTGGGATAGGTTTTAGGTATAGAAAAAGATATATGGATATGTATAAGGATTGAAAGAAAGCTTGAAAGAAAAGGGTTACCAGTGATGACTTGGCCTGTGGCTTCAGCTTCTTCCACAGTCATTGTGAAAGCATGTCGCCTCGGTACATTCCTCCTTGCTGGAGGAGCATTCCTCTGACCGTTTCTCTGTCCCTGAGGTAGGTGTTTCCTGATTTAAAATCAGGAAAGCCCACGGAAGAGGCTTCAGAAAAGGGTCACGTGCTCACACATGACCAGCAGTCACGTGTTGGCACGTGACATCTAAATGCATCGACAAGGCAAATTCAGTTTCCCAACTACATCAACAAAAAGGGCTTCAGAAAGGGCCACGTGCTCCCACGTGACCAGGGTCACGTGTTGGCACGTGACACTCGAAAGCAGCAGACTCAATTCCCTGATTGAATCAAGAAAAAGGCTCCAGGCCAGGGTCACGTGCTCACACGTGGCCAGTTGTCACGTGGTGGCACGTGACAGCTAAGCAGCGACCAGAAAGTAGAGCGCAGAAAGAAAGAAGAGGGCTCGTTCCAAGAGGGTCACATGCCCACACGTGACCAAGGGTCACGTGGTCATACGTGACCGGCTTTCAAAGCCTATCTGTTAACAGAAATTAGATTCTGAGAAAAGACCTCTTAAATCTTTCCAAAGCAACCGATTAAATTAAAGATTTAAAGGTGATTAAATACCATCTATCTATGGGAAAATCTCGAATTTGGAAAGATTTCCCCTTTAAATCTAACCGAAATAACAAAGGAGAATCTCTGGATTTAAAATCCAATGGTGAATAAAATTCACCTAATAATCCAAAGGTCCAAAACAAATGGTGAATACAAATCAAATCTCTCAATGAAAGATTCGCCAAAACTAATTGATTCGGCTGCTTCTCCTATAAATAGGAGCCAAGAGACACAGCGAGGAAAAGGGAGAAAAAAGAGAGAGATAGAGGCAGAAAGGAATCGAGACAAAAAGAGGGGAGCCTTGATACTTTGGAGAAATTTGGATCTTCTGCAAAAGGAAACCCTAGGTAAGAAGGGGAAGGCCTTTTGAAAGGAAAAGAAAGTTTAATTCTCAACAGAGTTTAACTCTGATATAAAAACAGAAGAACATAGTTCTCTCTTTGGTGGAGGATCTGTAAAGTGCACATCTCCCCTTGAGTTGAGAATTTAATTCTCAATGGGTTGAGATCCTGCCATGCAGATCCAAAGCATAGAGAGGGAATGGAAGCACGAGAATTTAATTCTCACAGAACTATAGGAATTTAATTCCTTTAAAATAAAATTAGGGTTTGACCCTGTGAATGAGCAGAACCAGGGTTTAACCCTAGTTAAGAACTTAGTTCTGTTAAAACAACAGGAATTTAATTCCCTTAATCTCATTCCCCAGAATAATTCTTTAACAGAGAGTGGGAGTTTAATTCCTTAAAGCTTTTATTAGGGTTTAACCCTATTCAGTTCTTCACATATATGAGGAATTTAATTCTACAGAAAATTCAGAGTTCAACTCTATCCCAGAATATAAATCTTCAAAAGGAAGTAGGAATTTAATTCCTCTGAAATTATGGTCAGGGTTCAACCCTACGAGGAATTTAATTCCTGAAAGGGATTAACAGATCTTCTA
The DNA here is from genome assembly GCA_030015575.1 of Agapanthus africanus. Lineage (NCBI taxonomy): Eukaryota > Viridiplantae > Streptophyta > Magnoliopsida > Asparagales > Amaryllidaceae > Agapanthus > Agapanthus africanus. The sequence continues at coordinate 827,574,664 of JASDDO010000022.1, read as the reverse complement.
AAAAACATACATAGAGGCAGGGTCACGTGTCACCACGTGACCCCCAAAAATATATCTACAGAAAAGCCCCTTTGAGGCAGTGCCTCACGTGACCCACGTGACCCTTGGCAGAGGCTTTAACATACTCCATTTAAACACCCGTCACGTGATGGCACGTGATGCTCCAAAAGATGCGATATTCTCAGCAGAAAAAATGAAGGGAGGGCGCCCTCACGTGCTACCACGTGACCCCTCTTGCCTTAGCGTCTAACGCTAAATTGGAACCCCTGAATCCAGTGTTAAAACACTGTTTGGCCTTAGTGTTCAACACTAATCAAAGAGCTTTATTTGCAGTGTTCAACACTGATTACCTTAGTATTTAACACTAATTTGAGATCTCTGCTGCCAGTGTTTTGATCTGTTTTAGTGTTTAACACTAATTTGAAAGCCTTGTTGCTGGTGTTTAACACCAACTATCTTTTAGTGTTAAACATTAACTTATCAATCTCATTCCCAATGTTCAACACTGATTGGTCTTTAGTGTTTAACACTAGGCATTGGCCCAATTGGCTAAATGGCCAGAGGCAAAACCTCTCCTTCAATGGACCAACAGAGGGCCAATATTTTGGACTTAGCCCAAACTGGCCATAAGTCCTCAAATCATCTTGAACTGAGCACATCTGCTCTTTCAACCCACTCATTGGTTCAAGGGTACATCTCTGAACTCCTCTGATATTTGTCGTTGTAATCCTTCAACGTCTTCAGAGAGGTGACGGGTCCTGACAACCACACATCAACACGGACTGTGGGGTCCTTAAACTCATGGACTTATGCGTCCCTAAACCAAGATACGGACTGTGGGGTCCTTAAACCCGCGGACTTATGCTTCCTTAAACTAACGGACTAATGCGTCCTTAAACACACCCATATGGACTGTGGGGTCCTTAAACCCATGGACTTATGCGTCCTTAAACTACCAATGGACCACCATGTCCCTAAACTGGTAATGGACCACTACGTCCCTAAACTGGAAATGGACCACTATGTCCCTAAACTGGAACAATAGAGCCCAAACGCTCTTTTGTCGGATCTAAACGATCCCGTTAAGTTGATATTAGTCCCAAACTGTACTAACGTATTCTTAACAACCGTTTAAGTTGATCTTAGCTTCAAATATGGCTAACGTATCCTTAAACTTTCAAACAGACTTTAGTCCCAAATTGGACTATGGATCACCCAACTAACTTTGGTCCAAAGGTACATCTCTGATCTCCTCTGACACCTGTCGTTGTAATCCTTCAACGTCGTCAGAGAGGTGACGGGTCCCGACGGCCATACATTAAATGGACCACTATGTCCCTAAACTGGAACAATAGAGCCCCCAAATGCTCCTTTGTCAGATCTAAACGATCCCGTTAAGTTGATCTTAGTCTCAAATTAGACTAACGTATCATTAACAAACGTTTGAGTTGATCTTAGCCTCAAATATGGCTAACGTATCCTCAAACCAAAACCCCAAAACCAAATCTAAGAAAATATGGATTTGGACTAATCCACATCCTACGGGCGACGACATAAATTAGTCTCCGTATACAATCCACGGGCAACCAAAAACATAATAAACACCCACGACATGAAGTGACCATCTGGAGAAGGAGAAAGTTGTTACCGTGATGCGGTAGCATAATTAACTGCAGGGTCTTGCGCCTGCAGGGAAGAGCGTCCCCACAATCAAAAACCCCTCAAACGAGGGGGAATCTGACGAAGTCTGCTACATCGGCCGCATCTGTTTAAACCTTCGATATATGATGCCATAAATCAACTTGGCATCTTCGGAGAGGTGAACGGATAGCACCAATTAGCATCTGCCCCGAATCTCAGTGCCAAGACATCGCAGTCTTGTGCGCCGTCTTTCGGAGTGTCTAGCTCTGATCTCAACCGTCGGTATCAAGTGTGCCGTGAACCTGCTCAACATAGTAAACTCAGCATCATACTTATCCACTGATTTGCTCCACATAGAGCATTGTTGTAGGTGGATGAATTGCTGCTCCATGTCGAATCAGGCAGTCTCCAGAAAATACTTCACGTCGAACATCTCACGAAAAGTCTTCCATTCGATCGGCAGGTCATGACGGCTTTCTTCCGCCTTCCACCAAACTCTGGCGTTATCTGTGAGTTGTAGCTTCGCAACTCTAACCTAGGCAATCTCTGGCACTTGTGCTGCTGCTAAATTGTCTTCGATACTCTGAGCCCATTCTTCAGCTTCCAAGGGGCTCTCTTTCCCAGAAAATTGTTTAGGATGCAGTTCCCGGAATTTCACTCCGGGTGCTTCTGCTTCTGGATGGTTTAGGAGGATGGCAGTCTGCTGCTGCTGTCCCTCCAAGAGGCTCTTTATTGCCTCGAGCAGTACCATCTGCTCGTTGATCGGAGCTACCACGGTAGGCGTAAGTGGAAGAGGTGATGGTGGTGTGTTGTTGACGTTTGTACTTGTGTTGTTGGGAGAATCCATAACCTTGAAAGAAAAATAGGGTTAGAATAGATTCAAAGATTATGTAATATAAAGAATGTTTAGTTGCCAAGTCTTGTAATTCTTATGTTATATTACTTAGGTTTCCATGCAGAATTGACTTGCATGGTAGGGTTCCATGCAGCACTGACCTGCATGGGCCGTCAATAAAACTTGTCACGCCCCGCTTCTCGGTGTATGGTAAGAAGACGTGACTGGCCCGCTACATATTTACTCAGAAGCAAACACGCTAAGCCTAAATAAGCAATATGATAAAGTACATAAGAAAATGACAAGAGATGTAATTGAACAACAACTTTTATTTATTAAACATTTATTTACAATACAACTAAAAATGTAAATACAAGAATGGAAAGCAATGCCTAAACAATGGTATAAACTGAAAAGAAAAATATATACAAGTGTCTAAAGCTCTGGGTCTTCTGTGAACTGCTCCAAGTCGTCAGCACTGGGCTCTATCTCTAGTGAGTTGGATCCACCTGACAACATTCCAAAGAAAGAAGAGAAATGAATGTCGTCAGCGAACAATCGCTCGGTAAGTCCCAAAGAAAGATCAAAGTAGAGTAGACAGATAAGAGGATATAACTGGTAAATTATTTGATTGTTATGCTAACGCAATTGTTTGTAGCTTGGTACAGAATATGCCAGTGTATACGAGAGGAGTCCAACTATTCCGTGGACTAAGGTATACGGAGCACAAGAAACCGTTAAGCCACAGAACAACATCAACGGATATTCAGGTTAGGTGTATTAAAAAGACCGTCTCGTGCCACTTCTAATACATTCCGTACCAGTCTACCCCTTTAAAACCCTGTAATGTATTTTGTATTGTTTTGTTTAATAGATGTAAGACTTGCCGAAACCATGATATCAGTATTTTATGTAAACAGAAAGGATATAAATGGCTAGTCTTGTAAATAGAGTATATCAATGGTTCGGTTCGGTCAAGTCATATTGATATTGATTGTATTCTGGTATAAATGGATTCATGCTGAATTGGAGTTGTACTTGAATTGTATTCAAGAATGGATTGATTAGACTGAGACTCTGTCTGAGTCAGACACTTTAAAACAAATTAGAGTCCTGAATTAGTTTTGAAGTTATCGGTAACTGTTGTACATGGACGGAAGGATTTGTGACTTTTTTCAAACCAATTACCGAATTGATAACCCCGTTTATAGTTCTCTATCTTAAGTAAGCAAGCACCCAAATTCTCCGGCTCCCTGAGGCTTAAGAGAACTGGTCCCGCTTAAATCTATATTTACTAGGGTCCTTATTGTAATTTAATATAACTTGAAGGGGTTTTATGAAAAATAGTTTTGATATATTTTCAAAATACACCTCAATTATTTAATTATTGTCTTTAGGGTTTTCATAGATGTAATTTTTAAGAGTGATGAGATAGTCCAGTGGATATAAACCTAACTTGAATAGTATATGGTATTTCCATGTAATTTGACTTGTATTGATTCTTGATGGTATTTTCATGAACTTTTGCGATTCTTTTCTTTTGATTAGAAAACTTGGAATATATTATATATTTAAAATAGATATTTTGATAATATATATATATAATTATTAAAAATTGAATTTATTTATTAAATAGAAATCACGTTTTCTTAGAAATTGTAATAAAAATTCCATCGAGATCGTATGCTCCGTGAGGAGGTCTGCATCTCGTTCTACTAGTCCCAAGGACGTACGATAACCCTCACCATCCCGATCGGATTTCCCAAAATGGGTTGTAGAGGCTTATTTGCAAGGAATTAATTAAAACAATTTAAAGAATACGGGTTTTGATAGTTTAAGGTATTTTAATGTAAATTGTATTTTGTCCCACAAAAATTGTTACAAAAGCAATTGTGCTATATCAAGATGAGTGTTGTGATGAGGTGGGTCATTAGCTCGTGAGTTTTCTAAAGGTAATATGAGCAAAACGATAAAGTAATGTCGTATGTAAACTTAATGGTATTTTACCGTAAAAATGAAATAAAAGTTGCAATACTTATTATTTTGAATTGAAACTTTTTATAAATGTTTTTTTTATGTTTATTAAACAATATATAAAAAGATGGTAAATTTGTTATTAACAAAAATTATGTTTTTGATGAAATTAGAATCGGAAGTCGGAATAACTCCGCTTCCGACGAGTTTTGAGAAGAAATCTTTTTGAGAGGTGAAATAAAGTGATGAGAAAGGACTTACTAGTTTGGAGAAGAATGGGGAGGTAGAGAGAACTTTTGAAAATAGTGTGGAGTCGCGGTGTCACCGGATTTGTCCCGAAATGTCGCCGGAACTTTGACCATGGCTAACTCCACTTGTACAACTTTTTGGACTTGGAAAATTTAGAGAGTTTTGGCAAAAAAATTCTGAATGAGGAGGGCTATGGTGTAGGGTGGTATTTATAGGAAAAATTAGGGTTTAGGGTATTGAAATGAGAATTAAAAATGCATTAAAATTTGGTTTTAAGGCTCATTTTAATTCTCTGGAAATGTACAGGAAAATCAAACAAAACTAGGGTAGTGGGGGAGGCCAAGGGGTGCTAGGATGAAAAAATTGAAGTATTTAGGATGGGGGGGACCGGCGGCGCTGGCCCCAAGCAAGATCTCGCCGGTCGTATGTGCTGGGGTGTGCTCTGGATTCTTGCCATGTGTCGATGTCATTTCATATAGTTCTATGCACATGTTTGATTTCTGAGACTTTTTATTTTTACGTGTTTTGCACGTGTAAACTTTTGGGCTTCCAAAAGGTTTAAAAGAAAAATTAGCAAAAATATTATGTGACTGGGGGGATTCGAATACAGGGGCTACGTCACAGCAGTGCAAGGCTTTACCAATGAGCTACAAGTGCTTTCTTGCTGTTCAAAAGCAAATCAAATTTATAACTTGTGCTCAGGACTTACAAATACTCTATTTGTACATTAAATTTAAAAATTTATGTACATTAAAATAGAGTCGTTACAGTCAGGACTTTGTCAACGAAGGTCATGCTATCTCCGACCATGCGCGGGCGAAGAAGCAGTCGCCGAGCTTCCCGTTGTATCGGGTCGGGTGAAGAAGTATCGACTAAGTGCATGACTCGAGAAAAATTGTATCCCTCATAAAATTTGGGTTGTTTATGCACCCTAAAGGCACCCAGTACATGCATCTCAATCCATGAGGTGAAGTAATGTAGTGAGAGATTGACGGGCTTTAGACTCGGCTGAGTAGTGTCAGCCGCTAGACTCAAGCCGTGGTATAAGTGAGCTAGGCCTGCAACCCCAACGGCCAAGCGTATCCCCATCACAATACTGTGAGCCGGGTAAAAGATAAACGACCTCGTATAACGAGGATGCATCGGGAGTGCAAACCAGCTCAACCACAAGCTAATGAACCCCAGGAAGAATGTCTCCTCATCAATGTCAGGAGCAACGGCCTCTGTGAAGGAAATGATCGGTGTATCCAGAATACAAAAACCGCTTTAAATCTTTTTCTGCGGTCGGTAGTTTGTCCAATCCAAATCCGAACGGATCATCAAGCTTGGCAAACTTGGCAGCTTCCTTCGGCAAAGACTTCGGACGAAGGAAGCGGGCGATGAAATCTGTAAAGCCAACTCCGCACCCACCCGACTCCAGGAATAAGCTCCCGTATATGTTCAACACCTTAATCAAGCTTGGAAACTTGTGTTGAATGGCATGGTAAGACCCATCACCACTGATTTGGTGGCAAAGATATACTCGTCGGGGGGAAGTATCTCTTTATAATGTTCCCCTCTGATGGGTAATCCAGATATCTCCGCAAACTCCTCCAATGAGATTGAAACCTCCCGATCTGATAAGAGAAAGATGTGGGTCGGGATGTTCCATTGTTCCTGGAATGATTTGACCCACCACACATGAGGAGTATGGTAGTGAAAGATGGACGCATAGATTATGGGATACAGCCCGGTCTTTAGTAACAGCGATTTCTTGGCCGACATGATATATCGAGCCCACTGCAGATAGCCAGCCGAATGACGGGGAGTCATTCCTATCATGTAAACCTGTCCCTAAGAACGTGACTCTTCTTGACATATGCGTCGCCCTAAAATGTCCAAGTCCATCGGCGGCTGCACTGGTATTGATGCCATGGAAGGATGAAGACGACTTTCTGAGGTCCAGTTGACCTCTTCTACTGCGTAAGTTACCGGCGGCGGATCGGAATAATGGATCGCCGGGATCAGTTCTGAAGGCGCCGCGTAAGTAAAACTGCACCGACCCCGGATAATTTGACTGTACCATGACCCCCCACAAATGAAGAGACTTTTTCTTTGGGTCATGGTCCCGAATAAGTGCGAAGACTTCCTGATCTGTAGGTGCGTCGGCGAAAGCACTCTTCGAGCGAATGAAGGGAAAGGAGAAATCGAAAGCCATAGTATCTGCACACAAAAAAGGAAGGGGTTAATTATCGACACAATATTCTTTTACACCTAAAATATTACTGCGTCACAATTCAAAGAGAAAGGGATAAGGGGCCCCACAAAATCAAGATAACGCCCCATCAATGATGAGGCAACCACTCATTGAAAGAATCTAAAAGGATTCTCATTTAATGAGAAAATATCATTGAACTCTGGAGTTAAACTCCCTCGAGAAATGTGTTCTGCAAACAGATTTCAAATCTGTAAGGAAAATAAGAAAGGGAATAAAATTCCCAAAAGAATTTCTTTAAAAGAAATTTTTCAGAGCCAAGCTATGTAGAACAACGGGATAACATTACAGAAATCCGCTAGAGAAATGGAATTAAATTCCAAATAACCTTCAAAAATCAAAGTTAATAATAGGGTAAAACCCTAAAGATCTTTAAGATCTATAGGCTACTCATGTAAAAGTTCAGATCTCTAAGAGATCATTACAAAAGAAGAGGAAAGCTCTGTTAATGGGTTAAAAACCCTAGAACATGAAGAGATTCCTTCAAAGGTTTCTTCAGGAGTTAAGACATGGTCACGATTCTTACCAATTTTGACAGAATTTTAACTCTGAAGGAGTTTCTTCGAACAGAGAGCTAAGTTCTGAAAAGAGAATTAAATTCTCAATGAAGGAAGAAGGCTAAAGAAAATGAACAGCAGTCATCTCAAGGGCTAAAAGCCCTACCTATAAACCAAAGAAGATGGTTCAACTCCCCAGGAGATCGAACCGTGGAAAAGATGCCACCGCTGCACTCACGTGCGAGCCACGTGAGCTCAACGGTAGGGGGTGTTCAGTCGAAAATATCGAACTTTTGATATAACATTTTCCTTACTTTTCTTAAATATCTAAAAGTGTTTATTATAAATATGACACATATTTGGGTTTATCTGTAAAAATACTATTTATCATATGTTTATATATTATAATTAACATTATGAAGGAAAATGTATGCATATAATATTTATATAATATTTTGATAATTTAAATATGCATATCATATCAAATATCCTTAATCAATATTCTTAAAATATAATATCATATCAAATTGGTTAGGATAATATCTCAAAAATACCAAATATTACCAATATTATTCATTGAGATATTGTGCAAGGTTTAGTTCAGGTCAGAAGATCGAGATGTTGAGATGTCGGGAATCAAAAATCTATCGATAAAGTTAAATAAAATCGAAAAATCAATACTGGCACAGACTCAGAAAAGATATAAATATTCCAGATATCAAATAAATCTCCATGTGTCACAACAAAGAAGCTCCAGAATTCTGAAGCCAAGATCTCACCAACAAACCGCAGATCCGCGGCCAAACCATGCAATATGCGGCGGATCCGCGGCCGATTCACTGAGTCAGGATTTGGGATTTTTAGTTGTGATTTGCAACAACAAACCTTAATTCTGGGGATCTTTGGTTTCTGGTTTTGGGGCTATATAAAGGACCGAGTGCTAAACTTAGAAATCATTAATATTTTACACGAAGAAAATCACCGTCATAGAACAAGTGATCCACGACAGGTCCGCGATTCGACGTGATAAGGCGACGTGAGATTCGATGGAGCATCTACTTCCTACGAGGCAGAGATCGAGAGCAACTTCTTCTTCCTCTTGTAATCTAAACTCGAAGGTTTTGTAATTGTGAAGTTGATTAATAAAGATAGATCATTAGATTAATTATTTAGTATTTAATTTCTGCATTATGATCTCCTTCTCTATCCGTTCTTCTTCTATCTCCATCATGCGTGAGTAATTCTCCGCTTGATAAGGTTCGTAGGATTATGGTAGAACAATGGATGAGAAAATATTTTAACTTCTTTAAGTCTTATGAAGTTTATAAACTTTAGCAAAAGAATCGTTAACATCCAAATCGGGCGCGCTGCCAATTTATTGCTAGTCTCGACCGCGATTTGAGATTAGATTAACAATTGTTTTGTTAAGGGCTAGACATAAATAGAGATCAATGAAAGGACAATGGTCAATAGTTTGGAAACCTTAGTTTCTTCCAAGAACCCTAATTCTCATTCATCACTATTAATCTAGTTTTAAATCTATCAAGAGATAAAAGGAGTAATCTTTATTAGTCATCCATGACTACTAAATCCCAACGAACCCCACAAGCCCTCTTCTTATAAAATCTACATCCGTATTTAAACTAGATCTGTATTCTACATCCGTGTGTGACGTAGATCTAGAAATTATTCTTCGCTATTCTTTATTTTTCTATTCCTCCTCTTTTTCTGTCACGCCCCGCTTCCCGGTGTACGGGCAGAGGGCGCGACTGGCCGCTACGTATTTACTGTGAAGTAAATACGCTAAGCGTATCTAAGCAATATAAATATAAATGCACAAGAGACAAGATATAATAAAACAACAACTTTATTTATTTATATTCTTTTTACAATACATGGAAAAGTAAATAAAGCTGAATGAAAGCAATGCCTAAACAGTGGCATAACAGAAATGAAAAGTACTGAAATAAAAATGTGTACAATAAAGCTAGAGCTCTGGGTTGTAGGAAAGCTGGTCCAAGTCCTCACTAGTAGGCTCGATCTCCTGAGTGTCCAGATCAACTGAAAACATTCCAAAGAAGAAAGAGAAGGAATGTCGTCAGCGAATAATCGCTTGGTAAGTCCCAAACATAAGGGAGAAATAGAATAGACAGAAAGAGAAGGTAGTTTTTAAAGTTGTATTATATGGTTAACGATGTTGTTTGTAACTTGGTACAGAAGAATGCCAGTGTATACGAGAGAAGTCTCTATATGCCAGAGACCTGAGGCACGTGTAGTACAAGGAACCGTTTATGCCACGGTACAACAGCAACGGAATATAGGTTAAGTGTATTAAATCTTACAGTCTCGTGCTACTTCTAACACCTTCCGTACCAATCTATCCCTTAAACCCCGCGATATCTTGTATTGTATTGTTTGTATTGCAACTTGAATTGTCTTGTAATATAGATTGTATAATTGGATGACTTGCCAAAACCATGATATCAGTAAATGGATGTAACTGGAGAATCATGAATGTAACTGGAGAATCATGTAAATGGAAGTATATCCATGGTTCGGTTCAGTCAATATAGATTGAACAGATTGAATATATGTATTCATGGATTCATATTGAATTGTAGATTGTAGATTATACTTGAATCATATTCAAGTCAGATTATTAATGATACTCAGTCTGAATCAGACAATTTGAAAAGAAATTGAATCCTGAATTAGGTTTTGATGTTATCGGTAACTGCTGCACATGGGCGGCAGGATTTGTGTCTTTTTCAAAGACAATTACCGTGTTGATAACACCGTTGTTAAGTTGTCTACCTTAAATAGGCAAGTACCCACTTCTCCGGCTCCCTGAGGCTCAAGAGATTGGTCCCACTTAAACCTATATTTACTAGGGTCTTTAGGGTAATTTATAGAACTTGAGGAGGTTTTATGTAAAAATAATTTTGTATAATTTTCAAAATACACTCCAAGTATTTAATTATCGTCTTTAGAGTTGTCATAGATGTATATTTTATATTTGTGATATTTCTAGTGAAAATAACCTATTTTTCATAATACATGGTATTTAATTGTAACAATGAACTTGTATGGAATTCATGGTATTTTAATGTAAAGTGATTCTTGTGATTTTAGGAAAAAGTTGGAATATTCATATTATCACAAAATAGATATTTTAATGATATATATATATATATACATATTTATATAAAAATAATTTTAATATATATTATATTTCTAGAAATATCATTTTCTTAAGATTTTCGTATTTTAAATCTCTCGAGACCGAATGCTCCTTGCGGAGGTCTGCATCTCGCACTACTAAGCCCAGGGATGTGCGATAATCCGCACCATCCCAGTTGGGTTCCCCAAAATGGGTTGTAGCGGCGCTTTGCAAAGATTTATAAAAATACGAATTCTTATAGAAAACGGTTTTAATAGTTAGTGGTAATTATATGTAAAGTTTCGTTTTCCCGTATTCTATGTTCCCGAAAGGTGTTGTGCTATGTTGCATATGAGTGTGTGAGGAGGTAGGTCATTACCTTATGATCTACTTAAAGGTATAGCAAGATTGTGATGTTTTAAATGTCGGAATTAAACTACATGGTATTTTACTGAAAAAGAGCGGTAAAAATTACAAAATGAAATAGATTGTCATGAGACTAGTTCAACATGTTTATTAATATTTAATAGTCAACATGTAATGGTTTGGTATGATTGTATTTAAGAAATGGTTGAATTTTTAGAAAGAACAGAATCGGAAATCGGATTAACTCTGATTCCGTCGGGTTTTAGTAATGTGGGTTTTTAGAAAAGAATAGAGAAGAGGGTGGTGGGACTTATGGATTTAGATCTTAGAAAAGAGAGAGAGGAAGCGGTAGGAGGCGCCGGTGCGTCGTTTCGTCGCCGGGAGCTCCTAGGGTTGTCGTCGGAAAATCGCCGAAGCTTTCACTTTTTGCTTACTCCAAAAGTACACTAAACATCTTGGGATTTCTTGAGTTTTGATCAGAATTTTGGAGTGAGGGTGTGTTTTTAAGGGTTGTATTTATAGGGTGAGGCTAGGGTTTAGGGTAGGTGAAAGGTTGAATTGAAAAAAATGTATTAAATTGTATAAAAATGGAGTAATTAGGGTTTTAAAGGTTCTCTGGAACCGATCCAAGGTAATAAAGTATGCAGGAGTGATGGGGAGGTGAAGAGCCAGAATTTCTCTGTTGACGACTCGGCGGTCAGGCCGAGTCCGGCCGGCGGCGGCGGCCCGAGTCGGCCGAGTCGCCGGCCGATTCCGGCCGAGTCGGGGGCGCTTTGGGTTCCTCGTCGTCTCATCTACCCCCTGGCACAGTTTGTTTTATTAGTGTAGTTGGGTTTTACGGGTTTAGCACGTGTAGACTCTTGGAATTCTAAAAATATTAAAATAAAAAAATATTAAAAATAATGTGGGATATAGGATTTGAATTCTGGTGGATTGGTTCAGCAGTGCAAGGTCTTACCAATGAGCTACAAGTGCTTTCTTGCTATTAAAAAGCAAATTAATTACTTATAGTAATCACAGTAAATGCAAATACCCCAAGTATACATTAATTTTTAAACAAATTTTTGTACACTAAAATTGGAGTTGTTACATTTTCTACACGTTTAAAGTAAAATTGAAAGATTCCACATATCCCTGAGGACGACCCGTACTCATCTCGGCTAGCTACACGCGAAACCGTTATTGATTGCGGTTACTACACTTCTCTAAAATAGAGATCAATCAAATGGCGCCGTTGCCGGGGATACATGCGTAATTTTTTATTCTTACTATTTGTGTTGAATTCTTATTCGATCTATATCATAAAAATAAAACAAAACCGCATCTTGCATATTTAACGATTAGTGTGCGATTTTTGCGAGGGAATCTGGAGTCACTTTAGCGAGAAGATAAAGATTCAGAGACATTCATCAAGGTCCAGAGGAGCAAAGGAAGCCACAGTGAAAAAATTAAACAAAGAACCCCCTAAAGCGCGGCGGAACCGCGACTATTGTGTGTAAACGACGGCGGAACCGCGGCGGTCTTGGGGAGTTAGGCCCTCAAACTTTTCTGGTAACTTTCCTACATCTTTCTCTCTACTCTGAAAAATCCAATAATATATTTTCTGCAGGATTCTTTGCAAAATATCGCCGCTCAAAAATCTTTTTGCGTGTTTTGTTTTGCGGGTTGTTTTTGCATATTTTAATACGGATTTTAAGGGGCAAGACCACAATTCAGATTATGTGGGGATTTCATCACCCTTCCTGGGCCCCACAAATCACAAAACGAGCATCTGCATAACCCTATATTAATTAAAAAATATATAGATCAAGATCCTAAGGACCGTCGCGCTCAAATAGGACAGAGGAAGGTCGTGGGTAATCTATCTCTTATCCCCATTTATTTCGTGGTGTCTAGGCAAGTGCGTCTAAGGCAAGTGGTTACTTAATTAGGCCCGTTATTTTCGGTGATTCGTATAGCGGATACCTCCCACTTACCTACCACTTACCTGGCCATAAGAGTTATAAAGAGGTGGTAGAGGATTGATCCTGCGGCTTGTCCTTTGGAAGTCTAGGAGCGGTCTAGTGCTTGACCTAGGTAATCTTAGTTCTAGGGTTTGCTTGTGCATTTTGTGATTTGTTGAGTCAACCCTCAAGTCCCACTTTCAAAGCAAAACAATCCAAATAGAGCTTAAATCTTTTCACCCTCCTCCCTCTTTTCACCTTCTTATAATGGGTAACCCAAATAAAAGAACTCTTGCCGAGTTTTGCTATCCAGAACCAGATATTTCTTGTTATCATAATCGCTTCGGTATACCATCCGACTCTACCATGTCTTTAAGAGATCGGATAGAGCAAGCGGAAAGAAACAGTTGGCCACCTCACTCCAAGTCCTATCAACCGCATCAGAATTCTACATCTTCTTTTGTTGATACTCCATCTAAAGCGTGTGAGGGGACTCCTAAACGCATATCCATCGCTGAGTATATAGCAAGGACTAACGGCCAAAGTTTCAATCCGGTCAAACCGTTAGGACAACAACCGCCGCCACCTTCTAAAGAAGATTTTACTACTCGGTTTGTGGCGTATATGATATCTGTTGACAGTCGCCAACCACACAACCAATATCAATATTCTTCTTATCACAATGTTGATCCTACTCCTGCCCAATTTTCACAAGCTTTCGATTCTTATCAATCTTACCCGACTTTTACACCTTCTCGAGACATTCTTTCTAATCAGTCATTTGGGAGTTTTACTTATCCACAAGAATTTCAATTTTATGTTGAAACCCCTTACCGACCCATGTCTAGTCTTGAACGGACCGTGGAAGAATATGTGGTAGCGTCGGGCCGCGCCAGAGAGGAATTGAATGAGTGCATGGCCGTTCTTAATAAACAAAACGAACGAGCAACTAGTTTCAAACCAGCTCAAAATTTTCCAACGTATGATACGGCCATAGGACAAATTGAGAATTTGGGCAGTGAGAGAGAGCGGTACACCCTTCCAAATCAAACCTCCCCATCTCAAATTGAAATCCACATCTCCAGTTTCACAGATCTATCGAGTACACCAAATGATTCACCAATTGAAGATAGAATGTCTGATGAGTTGTGTGACTTTGTAGTGTTTGATTTACCCGATTGTAAAGGGTCCATTTCAATTGAAGCCACAACCAACCTTTGTGATCTCTACACCTCCATTCTAGAACCACAATTGATTGAAAACTCTGCTTTTGATGAGGCGTCTGAGACTTTTAACCTTCACTTGATTGAGGATATTGACGTTGGGGATATATTGGATGATGAACCCGAAATTTTGGATGAGTTTGTCCCACCAATTCATCAGGTCCTTTCACTCTCGTGTGGTCATCATCTCGAACTTTTAACTATTTTTTCCGAACCCATATGCGTCTTGAAGTTGATGATAAATGTCTAACCGAAAAGCAGAACGAAATTCAGCCTTCATTTCCCACATCTGGTTCAGCAATACTCGATACACTAATTTGTTTACCCATTTTATCTTCCACTTTCTCTGATTCTTCTTCTAATCTTCCTTTAATGATAGCGAGTGTTGATGAATCACAATCCGATATTTCGAGTTCGATAATTCTAGAAAGACAACTTGATTTAGACTCTCTTGAGAATGAGGTAGACGAGCTTTACGAGTCTCCTACCTCCATAATTTTTGACAAATCAAGTGTGTTGAATTCTGGCGCGACACTTATTGACATTGAAACGTTTAAGCGGACCATCGATGAAAGTTTCGAAGATATTTTCGCCGACGAACTCGCATTCCTAAACGATACAGATTTTGTGATTAATCAACCTCCACCTGAAAAAGTCGAACCATCACCATTTCTTCTTATCCCATACGAGAATGTGACCATTCTTCCCATTCCTAATCATCCACATTCTCGTTTCCGATCACCGTTATTGTTTCGTCTCTATCAACCGAGACGTAAACCATACCGCCTCCTATCTCCCCACTTCTTCAAATCTCTGATTTTCCACAAACCAGTGCATTACATCGATAAATTTTTTGAATGATTAGTGTTGACTTTTAGTTTTTGTAAAGGCTTTAATTTGATCAATAACTTTAACCCCCCAATAATTTTAAATGGTTAATACTATTTTACTCAATTTTTGGGGAGGGGCGGGGGGATATTTTGGCTCTTGAAAGAATTTTTTTATAAAATTGTGAACCACAAAATAAGTTTCGGGGAGAATTTTACTTTCACTATTTCATGTCCCCGTTACTGACTTTTCCTCCCAAGTCTACAGTTTTTTTAAGCTTAACAGATGACATCAGTGAGGATACTGCTGTAAACAGGTTTGGGGGGAGGTTTGTGCTTATTCACGCATTATTTTGCATTATACTATATATAAGCACAAAAAAAATTTGATAATGAAAGTTTGAAAGTGAAAATTTACATATGAAAGATAGGAATAGTTTGAGAAAAACAAGAAAATTAGATATTTTTTTAAATGAAACTAGTAATAAGTAGTTATAACCCATTGTCCCAAGGGTTAGTAAGATGAAGGAAATTGCTAATCTGAGGATAAAAATAAGTCTGAAAAATAGTCCCTATTCTTGAAGCCAAACATTTGAACGTTGATACCTTACTATACGCACTTACACACATCTTGAAACTTGGGATTGTAGAGGATACCTTGAATGCTCTTGTCTAAAAGACTTAGTATGAAGGAAAATAAAATAAAATATAAGTGGCGAAGAAAAAAATGAACACTGGTTTTGTAATTGCTTACGGCAGCATAAAAAAAATATATAGCGAGGGTGCTTTATCACCTAGTGTCTTAGACCAACTGGTTTGGGAGCCATTGCTAAACCTTAGGTGTTGCAAGACGGGGAATTATGCCTTAATACGCGAGCACATTTTGTAATCGGTTGGTTAGTATCTCAAGAAATATTAACGGTCGCATGAAGAATGTGTGAGCAATTCCATCTAAAATATTCACCAACTAAAAAGTACTAAGGAAGATGGATAAGAGTATGATAGCATGAATTGAATTCTCTAAATGTAGGGATGTATTTTACACACACGTTGGGGTATATGATCAATGTTTGGAGGAACGATATGGAGGAAAACTAAAGACGATATTTTAGTGAGGGATGATGTGATTTTTAACATCTTTTCACGACCATTAAGATAGGGCTCATGACAACCGAAAAACTGGTATAGTTGAAAACTCTTATTTTCAATTTTTTTCTTTTATAGTTCTTATCTTTGTATGTAACTTTCACCATCTTTCTTTTATTATAGGATTTTGTGGGTGTAATCCGCTGAAAACTCTCAGGAGACAACACTTCTCCTACTATGGACACCTAAAGGTTTAACGGCTTGTTGTACGTGCTCAGTGCAATTGTGTTGCTTATGAAAGTGTGCTACTTAGGTTTTTCTTTTTCTTTTTCTCTTTCTCTTGAATAAGTAGTTTGCTCAGGACGATCAAAGTTAAGTTTGGGGGTATTTGTTCAGTCGAAAATATCGCACTTTTGAAATAACATTTTCCTTACTTTTCTTAAATATCTAAAGGTGTTTATTATAAATATGACACATATTTGGGTTTATCTATAAAAATACTATTTATCATATGTTTATATATTATAATTAACATTATGAAGGAAAATGTATGCATATAATATTTAAATAATATTTTGATATTTTAAATATGCATATCATATCAAATATCCTTAATCAATATTCTTAAAACATAATATCATATCAAATTGGTTAGGATAATATCTCAAAAATACCAAATATTACCAACATTATTCATTGAGATATTGTGCAAGGTTTAGTTCAAGTCAGGAGATCGAGATGTTGAGATGTTGGGAATCAAATATTTGCCGATAAAGTTAAATAAAATCGAAGAATCAATACTGGTAGAGACTCAGAAAAGATATGAATATTCCAGACATCAAATAAATCTCTATGTGTCACAACAAAGCAGCTCCAGAATTCTTAAGCCAAGATCTCACCAACAAACCGCGGATCCGCGGCCGATTCACTGAGTCGGGATTTGGGATTTTTAGTTGTGATTTGCAATAACAAACCCTAATTCTGGGGATCTTTGGTTTCTGGTTTTGGGGTTATATAAAGGTCCGAGTGCTAAACTTAGAAATCATCAATGTTTTATATGAAGCAAATCACCGTTATAGAACAAGTGATCCATGACAGGTCCGCGATTCGACATGAGATTCGACGAAGCATCTACTTCCTACGAGGCAGAGATCGAGAGCAACTTCTTCTTCCTCTTGTAATCTAAACTCGAAAGTTTTATAATTTTGAAGTTGATTAATAAAGGTAGATCATTAGATTAATTATTTAGCATTTAATTTTGCATTATGATCTCTTTCTCTATCCGTTCTTCTTCTATCTCCATCATGTGTGAGTAATTCTCCGCTTGATAGGGTTCGTAGGATTAGGATAGAACAATGGATGAGAAAATATTTTAAATTCGTTTAAGTCTTATGAAGTTTATAAAATTTAGCAAAAGAATCGTTAACATCCAAATCGGGCGCGCTGCCAATTTATTGCTAGTCTCGACCGCGATTTGAGATTAGATTAACAATTGTTTTGTTAAGGGCTAGACATGAATAGAGATCAATGAAAGGACAAGGGTCAATAGTGTGAAACCCCTATTTTCTTCCAAGAACCCTAATTCTCATTCCTCACTACCAATCTAGTTTTAAATCCATCAATAGATAAAAGGAGTAATTTTTATTAGTCATCCATAACTACTAAATCCTAACGAACCCTACAAGTCCTCTTCTTATAAAATCTACATCCGTATTTAAACTACATCTGTATTCTACATCCGCGTGTGACGTAGATCTAGAAACTATTCTTCACTATTCTTTATTCTTCTATTCTTTCTCTTTTTCAACACGTTTGAAGTAAAATGAAAGATTCCACATATCCCTGAGGACGACCCGTACTCATCTCGGCTAGCTACACGCGACACCGTTATTGATTGCGGTTACTACACTTCTCTAAAATAAAGATCAATCAGGGGGAATTTGTTTCCCCAATAAAAGAGCAAAACTCTGTTCAAAATTTATGAGCCAGCGCCTCACGTGCCTTCCACAAGGGCACCAGCACCGATATGATCAAATCCTATAGTGGCGCCTCGTGCGCTCCTCACACGGGCGCCAGTGTGCAAAGCACAGAATGCCCACCCTAAGGACCAAATTCTTAAGTGACGCCCACGTGAGGAATACGTGAGCGCCGACGCCCAGGTAGAATTAAATTCTACTCTCTGTTAAACAGAGCTGTTGGATCAAAGATCCAACAGAATTAAATTTTGTTGGGGAGAAAACATTCCCCAAATCCTTCTAAAATAAGAAAGATACTTTCGGTTGGATCATAAAATAAAATTATATGCTCTTTGTAAAACAGAGAACTCTTGGATTGAAAATCCAATGGTGATTAAAAATCACCATTTCACAGGGTAAAACTCCGCATATGAAAAATAGTTCACCAATCTTATTAAAAACAAGAAAATATGTTATGTAAAAACAGAAGCCCTTGGATCAAAGATCTAATGGTGGGTAAAATTCTCCAAATCAATTGGGATCTCTTAATGAGAGATTTCTTAAAAACTAATTAAAAAACTTGCCTCCACTATATAAAGGACCGAAGACTTCAAGTCTGATAGAGAAGAACTCCCCCATAAGCTTCCAAAAACAAAAACAGAAAGCTTCAAAAAGGAACAGAGAATTAAATTCTCAAGGAAGAAGATCTCCCTCCTTAAAAACTCTAGGTAAACGAAAAAATATATAGAGATAAAAACATCTCATTTACAGATCTAAAGGGTTTAACCCTTGTCAAAGAACTTAGTTCTTTCTCAGAATCTGAGATCCACAAGACAAGTCTCCCACAAGTTGAGAATTTAATTCTCACCGGGAGGAACTTTTTCTTGAGAATCAAAGATTCAAAAAAGAACTAGGAATTGAATTCCTTAAAACAAAACATATAAGAGAAACCTAGTTCTCATAAAAGAACTTAGTTCTTAAAAATGAAGCTTGATCCTAGATCTACAAAACAAAGATCCAATTGATCATTAATGGGCAAAAATGCTATCAGCAGAGGAGAAAAGCGTCCAGCTCCTAACGCCGCATGTGTTCTTCACGTGGGCGCCACAGAAGGAAAGAGTGCTTAGCACTCACTGGAAAACGCCCAACTCCTAGAGCCGCATATGTTCCTCACATGGGCGCCACAGAAGAGGAGAGTGCTTAGCACTCACTCGGCAGCGCCCAGCGCCGCCTGTGTTCCTCATATGGGCGCCACAGAAGAGAAGAGTGCTTAGCACTCACTGGGCAGCGCTCAACGCCGCACGTGTTCCTTATGTGGGCGCCATAGAAGGGAATAGTGCTTAGCACTCACTAAGTAGCGCCTAGCGTCCAGCGCTTCACATGCACCCCACGTGTACGCCACAAAAGGAAAAAAAGAGTGCTTAGCACTCCACAAGCAGTCTAAAACGGCTGAGTGTTCAACACTCATTGGGTAGCGCCCAGTGCCTCACGCGCTCCCCACGTGGACGCCATAAAGAGTGCCTAGCACTCCATATAAAGGCAAAAGGAGTAAAGTATTCAATACTTATTGGGAAATCCCCATGACTGAGAGCTCCACATGATCATATGTGGGCGTCAGAACTCATATAAGTGTTCAACACTTTCTGCATAAAAAAGAGGACTGATTAAACAGAGCCCAAACAAGTGCTTAGCACTTTTTCAGAAAAGAGGGGAGACTAAGCAGACTAACGCCCAAATTGGCTAAGTTGCTAAAGTCTTGCAAATGTGTCCAAATGCTCTGTTGCTAGGTCTTAAATAAAGAAGATCCTAAAATATTGTTAAGTGGATCTTAGTCTCAAATTGGACTAGCGTATTCTTAAAAAAAATCCTTAAGGCCACAATAACCCATTTTCCCCTCAAATACGGGATTTGGTTCAAGGGTATATCTTTCCATACCTTTGATATATGTCGTTGTAATTCCTCAACGTTTTCAGAGAGGAGGCGAGTCACGACAACTAACAGCTCCTCTTAATGCACTTCCAAATTAAAGTGCACACCTCAAATCATATCGCACCCCAAATTTTGTGCATTCCTTATCACCATTATTCGCTTCGCCACGTAACAAATACACGTGTGTGCAAGATGGATAATGGACCGAAATGTCCCTAAACTAATATTCGCCTCCAAAATGGCGATAATGGACCGAATCATCCTAAAACTAAAATAATAGAGCATAAACGCTCTTTTGTTGGATCCTAAATAAAAATGATCTTGAAACCTCATTAAGTAGATCTTAATCTCAAATTGGACTAATGTATCCTTAACAAAAACAAATCGAGCCCCAAATGCTCACATACATTTAAGTCGGTCTTAATCTCAAAACAGATTAACGGTTCTTAAATAAAAACCCAAAGTCTATGATATATGGATTTGGACTAATCCACACCCTACGGGCGACAACATAAATTAGTCTCCATATACAATCCACGGGCAATCTAAACAAACAAAAAAACACACGACACGAAGTGAACTTCCGGAGCATGAGAAAGTGGTTATCGCGATGCAGTAACGTAATTAACTGCAGAGGCTTGCGCCTGCAGGGAAGAGCGTCCGCACAATCAAAAACCCCTCGCAAACGAGGGGGAATCTGATGAAGTCTGCTACAACGGTCGCATTCATTCAAACCTCCGATATATGGTGCCATAAATCAACTTAGTATCTTCGGAGAGGTGGACGGATAAATCCAAATAGCATCTGCACCTAAATTCAGGCAGGACGATCCATCCGGGTCGTCTCTGTTTTCGACGGTGAACACCTAAACATGTGACATACATAAACTGAAAAGAAAAGGAGGTTAAGCTAACCCTGAGTAGCAATCTGGTCGTAATCTTCCTCTGTAGCCTCCATTTCCTCCGTCTCGACCGTATCTGACGAACATTCCAAGAAAACAAAGGTGGGTGGAATGCCCGTCAGCGAACTAGCGCTCGGTAAGTTCCAAAGGTAGAGTAAGAGTGAAAAGTGACAAGTATATAATAACGGAAATAATGTAAATAACCAGTAAAAGTGTGTGGATCTGAATATGGGTATATGTATTTATAAGTCTCTATATGATTATTATGTTAACGTTAAGTTCCAAGTGTGAATGTCAATGCAACCATAGAAGTATTCACGAGCTCAAGAGTGGGGCCCCAGTAGCAAGGAAACACGGGTCCATTTCATGTGTTAGCATCCGGACTCCAAGTTGTGTAAGAGTCGATCCGACTGAGAATCGAGTAAAAGAAAAAATAGGTTATTACGGGACTCCTGAAACTCCGTTGGATTCACACAAGAAACTATCCCAAACAAGATTATAACTTTTGGATATCCTTAGTGGATTTGATTGGTTGATTATAACATGTCTTAATCGAAACCATAGATTGCAAAAGTTGGAGAATGAAGTGGAGTAAGTCGAGTAAAATGCGAGTCATATCAATTGCAACCCTGGGTCGAGTCAAGTTAGTCGAGTAAGTTGAGTTCGAGTTCATGTTCAAATTTAGGTTCGAATTTGGATTCAAGTTGAGTTTGAAGTCCAGTTTAGATTCGAGTTTGTGTTCAAGTTATAGACATTTCATGTGAATTGATTTAATTTTTGAATATCTTAAGTTCGGAAGAAATCGAACAACTGCTGCACATGGACGGCAAGATTTGTGTCTTTTTCCAAGATAACTGTCACGCCTCGTTTCCCAGTGGACGGAAACGGTGACGTGGCAAACTCGTGGCATATTTATCTAGAGAAAGTCATTCCCTAAATAAATATACTAAGCGTATTGAAACAATAATACATAATGCAAGAATAAATGAAAACTGTAAAAATTTTCAACAAATTTCTTTATTTACTTTCAACTTCCAATATTTACAAGTACATGAGTTTATGCTGGAAAGTAAATACAAAAAGGAAAATGCATAAACAAGTGGTATACATAAACTGAAGAAAAGTGAAGCTGAGCTAGTCCTGAGTAACGATCCGGTTGTAGTCCTCCTCTGTGGCCTTCACTTCCCCCGTCTCAACCGTATCTGATGAACATTCTAAACGAAGAAAAGTGGGTGGAATGCCCATTAGCGAACTAGCACTCGGTATGTCTCAAGGATAAGTAAGAGTAAAAAAAATGACAATTGTAGAATATATATGACGAGTAAGAGTATATGTTCATTGGTAAGTATATACTATATGTCTCTATATGGTCACTATGTTAACGTTAAGTTCCAAGTGTGAATGTCAACGCAGCCGTAGAAGTATTCACGAGCTCAAGAGTGGGTTCCAGGAGCAAGGAAATACAAGCCCATTTCATGTGTTGGCATCGGGGCTCTAGGCCGTGGATGAGTCAACCCGACTGATATTCGCGTAAAATAAAAAAGAACTTAATACAGGACTCCTGAAGCTCCGTTGGACTCACACAAGAAACTATCCCAACACCCCGAGTATAACTAGTTTATAGCTGTTTAGTATACTTAATTAAATTGATTGATTGGTTATAACATGTCTTGATCGAAACCATAGATTACAAAAAGTGTAGAATGAAGTCGAGTGAGTCGAGTAATATGCGAGTTATGACAATTGCAATCTTGGTTCGAGTCAAGTTTATTCGAGTAGATTGGGTTTGAGTTCATGTTCGAGTTTAGATTTGAGTTGGGTTAGAGTTCGAGTTTAGATTCGAGTTCGAATTTAGATTCAAGTTTGGATTTAGGTTTTGGATTCGAGTTCAGATCTTTTCGTATGAATTGATATAAACTGTCGAGATCGGCAACTGCTGCACATGAACAGCAGGATTTGTGTTTTTTTCCAAGACAAATGCCACTGATAACTCCGTTAAGTTGTCTTACCTGAATAGGCAAGCACTCACTTTCTCCGGCTCCCTGGGGCTCAAGAGAAATGATACTGCTTAAATCTATATTAATTCTAGAGTCCTAAGAATATTGTTTGCATATCTCGAGGGGGTCTTATGAAAAATACTTTAATATGGTTTAAAATAAATCTCAAGAGTGATTTATACTATTTAAGGTTTTCATGAACATGTATTTTAATTGTTATAGTATTTTGGTGATAAAACCTAGTTTTTAAAAGTTTATGATATTTTTATGAAAACCAGCTCTTTTGGAAATTTGATGGTATTTTATTAAAATTTTAATCCTTCATATTAAAAAATATAGTTTTATGATATATCTTTATTGAAAATATGAATTCATAGTTTTATATAATTTCCAAAATTTAGTTTTGTTTAGAAAAGTCGTATTTCTTAAAAACCGTATTTTTATTTCATTTCGAGACCGAATACTCCGTGAGTAGTTCTGCATCTTGCTTTACTGTCCTAAGGATGTGCGATAATCCACACCATCCATTAGCGGGTCCTCTGACGAGAGTTGTAGAGGCGTAATTGCCAAGGATTCCAAAAATACCGATTAATAAGAAACCTGTTTTGAAAAGGTGTGGTATTTTAATGAAAACTTATTCTTTAAATGAACCATATATTTAAAATACCGTACTATGAAACCATAGTGTGTGTGTGGGGTAGGTCGTTACCCTGTGAAGTTTTCCTAAAGGCATTTTTAAAAATTATCGAAGTAAGGGTTATACTAAAGTTCATGGTATTTTAATGAAAAGTTCGTTATATGATTGTTTCACAAGAAAATTTTGGTTAAACTAAAAACTAAATGATAGTAAATAAAATTACGAGTAGTGTGAGAAAATTAGTTTGACCTATTTTGCATTAAAGAGGGGAGTACAAAGGTTAAAATCACACATATCGGAGTTAACTCCACTTTACCGATATATTTTTAGAATATGATTTGAGATGAAAGAAGAAAATAGAGGAGGGACTTACTTGTTGTTTGTCGTTAGGAAGGGGTTAAAGAAGAGAGAGGGGGTTCCGTGGCGTCTCGGAAGCTCCGGAAATGACTTCGATCTTCGTCGAAAAGAGCTTGGTTGCTAACTCCACTTGACTCTACTTGCACTTGGAACTTTTGGAATAATTTTGATAGAAATTTTCAGAATAGAAGGGAGCTAGGACATGGGGTGGTATTTATTGTGAAGAATTTAGGGTTTGGGAATTAAAAATTGGATTAAAACAATTAAAATGGGTGTTAAATGATGAATTTAAAGGTCACTGTTTAATTGCAGGGAAATCAAATAGTATAGGGGAGTTGAAGGGGTGTGTGTGAAAAGCACTGAGGGAATTGGAGCCATCATGACCGTCGATGTCGGCCAAATCCCAAGAATGGGCGGTCGGATCTTGGGAAATTGCCTCGAGATTTGTGCCACCAGCTTTAATCATTGTTTACTCTTTTTTGCGCATATTTGATTTTTCTGAAACTTTTCGTTTCTCCGTGAATTGCACGTATAACTCTTGGGCTTCCGAAAAATTTAGAAGAAAAATCTTTAAAAATAATTGGGTCTGATGGGATTTGAATACACAGATTATGTCGCAGCAGTGTAGAGGTTTTACCAATGAGCTACAAGTTGCTTCTTCTTTTTATTGAACAAAAATGATTTATAACTCGTATACAGGCTGAAAATACCCTTTTCTATACAATAAACAAGAAATTGTTGTACAAGGATTTCAGAGTCGTTACAACAATTACCATTGATAACTCCGTTAAATTGTCTAATCTGAATAGGCAAGCACTCACTTTCTCCGGTTCCCAGAGCCTCAAGAGAATTGATACCGCTTAAACCTATATTAATCTAGAGTCCTTAAATATTTGTTATTGTTATTTACAATTGTATTTATATTGTTTGCATTTCTCGAGGGGGTTTTATGAAAAATACTTTAATATTGTTTAAAATAAATCTCGAGGGTGATTTATAATATCTAGAGTTTTTATGAACATGTATTTTAATTTTAGTGGTATTTTAGTGATAAAACCTAGTTTTTAAAAGTTTATGGTATTTTTATGAAAACTACTACTTTTGGAAAGCTGATGATATTTTCATTTTAAAAATATAATTTCATAATTTGTTTTTATTGAAAATACAGATTCATAGTTTTATATAATTTTTCAAAATTTAGTTTTGTTTAGAAAAGCCGTATTTCCTTTAAATCGTATTTTCATTTCCTTTCGAGACCGAATTCTCCGTAAGAAGATATGCATCTCGCTCTACTATCCAAAAGATGTGCGATAATCCACACCATCCATTAGAGCGTCCCCTAACGAGTGTTGTAGAGACGCAATTGTAAAAGGAGGTAAAATATCAATAAAAGAAACCCTTTTTTTTTTTATATAAAACTATGGTATTTTAATGTAAAATTTATTTTTTAAATTAATCATATATTTAGAATATCGTTCTATGAAACCATAGTGTGCGTGTGGGGTAGGTCGTTGTCCCGTGATTGTTATAGAGATATGTATTTGTATCTGGTTATCGAAAAGTTATATTTAAAATTCATGGTATTTTTGTGACAAAGTTCGTTATAGGCGTATTTCACTTGAATTTCTAATTTCATGAAAAAGGTAAAAGAAGTGAACAATATGTTAAGATGATATTTAGAGGTTTAAAATGAACAATTAACCATGGTGAAGGTGACAAAAGTTGTTTAGAATAAAATTTAACGAGATAACTCCACTTGCCGATATTGTTATATAGATTGGTTTTTGAGATGAAAAGAAAGAGAGAAAAGGGACCTACGGTTTTTAGATCGTTGAGAAAAGAGTAAGTAAGAGGAAAAAGGGTCTTCTTGGCGTCGTGGTTTCGTCGGGAAATGCTCCGTTCTTCAATGCAAAGAACTCGATCGCTAACTCCTCTTTAACTAGTTTTAACCCCTTTTTTGAACTTAGGAATTTAGAGAATTTTTAATAAATTTTCAGAATAGGGAAGAGCTAGGGGGTGGGGTGATATTTATAGTATAAAAATTGAGAGAGTGTGTGAAATAAAAATAAATTAAAAATAGGTTTAATGGTGTTAATGGAGGAATTGAAAGGTCTCTGGTTGAAATCAGAGTAATCAAACAATACATGAGAGTAGTGGAGAGTCGAAGGGACGTGTGAGCGAAGCAAGGAACAATTTGGGGCCATCACGACCACTGGTAGCGGCTATATGATGAAAACGGTCGGTCGGATTTTGGCCAACCGTCTCGAGATTTGTGCCACATATTTAACTCTTAATTAAAACCTCATTTATCTTGTTTGATTTTTCTGAAATTTTTTGATTCTCCATGTATAGCACGTGTAGCTCTTGAGCTTCCAAAAAGTTAAAAAGAAAATAATTAAAAATAAATGGGACTGATTGGAATCGAACACACAAGCTATGGCACAACAGTATAGAGGCTTTACCTGTGAGTTACAAATTGTTTCTTGTTTTTATTGAACAAAAATAACTTATAACTTCCAATCAGGCTGAAATACCCTTTCTATATATTTGAATAAGTTACATTTGTATATAGATTTCAGAGTTGTTATAATGAAGGTATGGTATTCAACTGCTCGAGATGCGCAAGCTGTCAAAACATGCGAGTAAGGGAGGTGATATGCCTGCATTTTCCCACAAGAACTTCTTGGGGACTCCTGAAGGTTAACTATCTGTGTTCTGCCACCTCTAAACCGACTGCCTACATGACGTCTACCGGTCTTAATCGAAAGCGGTCCAGTGTTTTGATCATACATCGGCACCTCATGACAATTATCCTTTTCACGCCAAATGTCTAACAATGCTTGAACCCTCGGAGCGAACATTTAACCCTTGTCACGCCCCACTTCCCAGTAGACGGAAACGGTGATGTGGAAAGCTCGCAACGTATTTACTATGAAAATACGTTAAGCGTAAGTAAGCAATATAATAATGTGCAAGAATAACAAGAGTAATAAAAATGAAACAACAACTTTATTTATATTCAACTTTACATACAATTGTCTGAAAATAAAAGATACAATAATAATGCAAATGCCTAAACAATGGCATAATGGAAGTAAGTACAGGCAGAAAGAAGCTAGTAGTCTGGCTGAGTAGCAAACTAGTCTAAGTCCTCCTGGATCGGCTTTACGTCCTAAGAGTCCGGTCCTCCTGACGAACATTCCAAAAAAAGAAAACAGGAAGGAATGTCATCAACGAACTAGCGCTCGGTAAGTTCCAAAAGAAATAAGAGAAGATAGTATATACGGTGAATAGAAACCAAATGAACAGTGTACAAGTAAAGTTGTACATGACCATTTATAGGTATAAGATAGTTATTCTAATGTGATTATTTGTAGTTTGATAAATAAGGTATTCATGTATACGAGAGGAATCCATCTTACCCCATGGACTATGGTAACATGTAGTACAAGGCCTCGTCATAACCCACGGGATAACGACACATGAGCTCATATAGGTCTCTTTTAAAGTGACCTCTCATACCACGATATACGTTCCATACCAATCTACCCATATATCCCCGCGTATTGTATTGTATCGTTTTAAAATTACAGGTTTTAGCTGAATCCATGAAAAAAGTATAAGTTCATGTTCAAGATGTAATCATGCATTCAGTTATTCATGTCAAGTTATATTCATGGTTCGATCAAGTCGAGTCAGGTATTCAAGTTCAAGTTTGATATTCGAGTGTTCAGGTTCATGATCAAGTACTCAAGTTTGTATTTGTTTTTGGATTCTGGTTTGAGTTTGGATTCAGCTTGGGGTCAGTATGTTATGAAAGGATTTAGTTCTTGAATTTCTTAGGTTCAGAAGAAATCGGCAACTGCTGCACATGGACGGCAGGATTTATGTCTTTTTCCAAGACAATTGCCATTGATAACTCCGTTAAGTTGTCTAACCTGAATAGGCAAGTACTAACTTTCTCCGTCTCTCCGGGGCTTAAGAGAATTGATACCGCTTAAACCTATATTAATTTAGAGTCCCTATGTATTATTGTTGTTTACATTGTATTTATATTGTTTGCATTTCTCGAGGGGGTTTTATGAAAAATACCTTAATATTGTTTAAAAATAAACCTCGAGGGTTGTCACGCCCTACTTCTCAGTATACGGA
This sequence comes from Agapanthus africanus, assembly GCA_030015575.1. Classification (NCBI taxonomy): domain Eukaryota; kingdom Viridiplantae; phylum Streptophyta; class Magnoliopsida; order Asparagales; family Amaryllidaceae; genus Agapanthus; species Agapanthus africanus. The sequence continues at coordinate 827,546,681 of JASDDO010000022.1, read as the reverse complement.
AGCGGAGACATGGCGGGCCCGCAACGTATTTACTAAGAAATAAATAAGTTAAACGTAATTAAGCAATATATATAATGCACAAGAATTGACAAAAGATATAAAATAAACAACAATTTTTATTAACATTCATCTTTACAATACAACTGCTTTGAAAAGGAAAGAAACAATGATATAAAGCAATGCCTAAACAATGGCATACAAACTGAAATAAGTACAAGATGAACTAGAAGTCATGCTGGGTAGTGAACTAGTCCAAGTCCTCCTGCCTCGGCTTGATCTCCTGAGAGTCCGGTCCTCCTGACGAACATTCCAAAGAAAGAAATAGACAGGAATGTCGTCAGGGAACCAGTACTCGGTAAGTCCAAAAAGAATGAATGGAATATAACAAGTAATGAGAATTGAACTGGTAAGATGTATAGTTATAAGATTGCTATTCTAACGTAGTTGTTTGTAACTTGGTACAGAAGGTATTGTGTATACGAAAGGAGTTCATCTTACCCCGTAGACTATAGTAACATGTAGTACAAGGCCCCGTCAAAACCTACGGGACAACGGCATGCGAGTTCATGTAGGTGTCTTTTAGTGACCATCTCGTGCCATGTTAATACATTCCGTACCAATCTACCTCGTTATCCCCGCGTAATGTGTTGTATAGGTTTATATTTATAAATCTTGCTAAAACCACGGGTACAAGTTGTTCAAGTGATCAGGTTCAGGATGTAATCTTGTATTCATGTCAAGTTATAACCATGGTTCGGTCAAGTCAAGTCATGTATTCAGGTTTGATATTGAAGATTGAATTCAGGTATTCAGGTTCATATTCAAATTATACATGTTAGAGTTTGGATTCATGTTTGAATTGGATTCTGGTTTGAGTTTGAATTAAGGTTTGATTTAGACTCAGACTTGAGTCAGACACTTGTAACTGATTTAGACCCTGAATTAGGTTCGGGAGTTATCGATAACTGCTACACATGGACGGCAGAATTTGTGTTTTTTTTCCAAGACAATTACCATTGATAACCCCGTTAAGTTTTCTACCTTAAATACGCAAGCACTCACTTTTTCCGGCTCTCTGGGGCTCAAGAGAATTGATCCCGCTTAAACCTTTATTTACTAAAGTCCTTAAATGTTGTTTTATATAACTCGAGAAGGTTTTATGAAAAATATTTTTAATAAAATTAAAATAAATCTCGAGAAATTATTTATATTATTTAAGGGAGGTATTTTAGTAATAATTACATAGGTTAGAAAGTTCATGGTATTTTATTATAAAGCTTGACTTTTGTTGGTATCTTGATGGTATTTTGGTGCAACCTGTAATTCTTCTATTTTAAAAATGTAAGTTTATTATATTTTGAAAATATATGGATTTTGTAATATTTATATAATTATTAAAAATTAAATTTTTATTTAAGTAGAAAATTTCGCTTTTCTTAAAAACCGTATTAAAAACTTTTCGAGACTGAATGCTTCGTGAGGAAGTCTACATCTCGCTCTACTAGCCCAAAGATGTGTGATAATCCACACTATCCAATAGCGGGTCCCCTAAAGAGCTTTGTAGACGCATATTTGCAAAGGAATTTAAAATACAATTTAAAGAAATCCGGTTTTTATAGTGAATGGTATTTTAATGTAATATTGTCATCGTAACAAAAATATTTTCAAAGAGTATCGTACTATAGAAACCAAGCGTGTACGTGAGAGGTAGGTCGTTACCTTGTGAATTTTCCTATAGGTATGTTTAAGCAAAACAAAAAAGATAATATATACAAAGTTCATGGTATTTTAATGTAACAGTTAAGTTAAAGTTATTTTGCATGATATTTTTGATTAAAAGTTGGTTTTAAACATTGGTTTTATGATAATAAGCATGGTGTAAGAATATGGATGAGCAATATTTAAGAAAAAATGGAATTTCTACGGTTTAGAAGAAGATATCGGTATTAACTTCACTTACCGACATATGTTTTGAAATAAGATTTTCAAGGAAGAAGAAGAGGGATTGAGAGGGACTTACAAGTTATTTAGCCTATGAAAAGGTAGAAGAGGGAGGTGTGAACTTCGTGGGATCGTCGGAAAAACTTCAATTCTTCGTCGGAACTTGATTCCTTTCTAACTCCTTTTCTACTCCATTTTTACTTAAGAAGTTTTGAGTGTTTTGGCTATAATTTTCAGAATGATGAAGGGATGGGGGCATAGGTTAGCATTTATAGTGTAGAATTAGGGTTTTGGAATTAAAATGGTGAATTAAAACGCATTAAAATGATGATAAATAGGGAATTGAACGGTCTCTATTTGATTGCAGAGCAATCAAATAGTGCAGGGGAGTTAGGGGTAGGGGAAAGGGTTTGTGTGCAATGCCCGGGCCTCATTTGGCTCAGGCCAACCGTCGGTGCCGACCAAAACTCAAGATCCGCCGGTCGTTTGAGGGGGTGGGGCCGGTGGATTCTTGCCACGTGTTTTTCTCAGTGTTAACACCCTTTTGCACATGTTTGATTTCTCTGATTTTTCATTTTTGTGTGCATTGCACGTGTAAACTTTGGGCTTTCAAAAAGTTTTAAAAATAAATCAGAAAAAAATTAATGTGTCTGATGGGATTTGATTAAAGGGGCTACGTCACAGCAGTGCAAAGCTTTATCAGCGAGTTACAAGTTGTTTCTTACCGTTCTTAAACAAAATTAACTTATAATTTGTACTCAGGTTTGTAAACTTAATTCTATACATTAAACTGAAAAATTTTGTACAGTAAATTCAGAGTAGTTATAAGGGTGATTTATAATATTTAGAGTTTTTATGAAGATATATTTTTATTTTTTAATGGTATTTTAGCGATAAAACCTAGCTTTTAAAAGTTTATGGTATTTTAGTGAAAACTACTTCTTTTGGAAACTTGGTGGTATTTTATTAAAATTTTAATCTTTCATTTTAAAAATATACTTTCACAATTTTTTTTTATTGAAAATACGGATTCATAATTTTTATATAATTTTTCAAAAATTAGTTTTGTTTAGAAAAGTCGCATTTCTTTTTAAAAAAACGTATTTTTATTTTCTTTCGAAACCGAATACTCCGTGAGGAGTCCTGCATCTCGCTCTACTATCCCAAGGATGTGCGATAATCTGCACCATCCATTAGCGGGTCCCCTAACGAGGTTTGTAGAGGCGCAATTGCCAAGAATTCAAAAATATCGATTAAAAGAAACTTTTTTGTAAAATTGTGGTATTTTAATGTAAAATCTATTCTTTGAACCAACCATATATTTAGAATATCGTGCTATGAAATCATAGTGTGCGTGTGGGGTAGGTCATTACCCCATGAAGGTTCTAGAGGTATTTATGGTAGTTATCGAAATAACGGTTATACTAAAGTTCATGGTATTTTTCTGAAAAATTCGTTTTATGATTATTTCTCATGGAAAATTTTATTACACTAAAAGCTAAATGATGTAATAAGGTTAAGAGTGGTGTTAGAATATTAGTGTGACATAATTTTCTTATCAAGTGGATTAAAAATGTTGAAAAAAGAAATTATATCGAAGCTAACTCCACTTTGTCGATGTGCTTTTAGAATGCGATTTGAGATGAAAATAATTAGAAAGAGAAGAGACTTACGGTTTTAGAGTGTTGAGAAAAGATCAAGGAAGAGGGAAAAGTCGTCGTGGCGTCTCGGTAGCTCCGGGAACAACTCCGATCTTCAATGAAAAGAACTTGGTTGCTAACTCCATTTGACTCCCCTTGCACTTAAAGAATTTTGGGAATTTTGGATAGGATTTTCAGAATGGGGGAGTGTTAGGGTATGGGGTGGTATTTATAGTGAAGAATTTAGGGTATGAGAATTAAAATTCTGAATAAAAGAATTAAAATGGTATTAATTAGGGATTTGAAGAGTCTCTATTTGATTGCAGAAAAATCAAACAGTGCAGGGGAGTAGAGGGGAGTTGAAGAGACGCACAGGCAAAGAATGAGGCAATTTGGACAAGATCAGATCGCTGATGGCCGGGATCTGGCGGTTGAATTTTCACCATCTGCCTCGAGATTCGTGCCACATGCTATATTCAGTGTTAACTCCTCATTTATTCCGTTTGATTTTTCTGAAACTTTTCGATTCTCCGTATATTGCACGTGCAACTCTTAGGCTTCCGAAAAGTTAAAAAGAAAAATATTAAAAAAATTGTGACTAATGTGAATCGAACACACAGGATATTTCACAATAGTGTAGAGGTTTTACCAGTGAGCTACAAGTTGTTTTTTTGTTTTTATTGAACAAAATTAACTTATAGCTTCTAATCAGGCTGAAATACCCTTTCTATATATTAAACAAGTTAATTTTGTACAGAGATTTCAGAGTCGTTACAACCCTCAGCAATAAGTTCTTACGCCACATGACGTCTCTCGGTAAAATAGACATTCAACCGATGGAATGTAAACTGGACAATCGATGTGACTGGCAAATTATAAGCTCTCTTCAAAACAGAGTTGAATATCTCTGACAAATTTGTAGTCATCGTGCCATATCTACGACCATCATCGAATGCAATAGCCTATTTTTCACGATATTCTTTTTCTAGCCAAGTAATCATTTCAATATTCACCATCTTAATCCTTGCGATCGCTCTGTCATATTTTCTTCTTTGATTCTCGCTGGCGGCTTTCTTCAGTATGTTCATCATTCGCATGTTGCCAATTTTTTTTTTTAAAGTTTGATGTAAAGTGTCGCATACAATAACAGCGATAAGCAAATAGTTCGTTCCAACCATATATTGGCTCCTTCATAGTGTTGAGAATACCGGCGTAACGATCTGATATAACACATAGCGGATGTCATACACTCGTATATTGTACATAAACCAACCCCAGCAATTTGTGTTTTTCGATTCAACTATAGCAAATGCAAAGGGAAATAACTGGTCATTGGCATCTGGAGCTACTTCTATTAAAAGTGTGCCTTTGTATTTTCCATAAAGAAGAGTCACATCAATGTTAATAATCGGCCGACAGTATTTGAAATCCTCGAGACAAACCGAATGTCCAAAATACTCTTTGGAACAATTCCTTTCCTGGTTCAATAGTTGCAGTTTGAAACTGAACAATAGTTTGCAGGTTAGCAGCGTGCAATGCTGTCATGAACTTAGGCAGCTCAGCATATGATGTTGTGAAGTCCCCGAATAATATTTCCAACGCTCTACATTTTGCCCACCAAGCCTTCTTATAGCTTATAACATAACCGAACATAACTTTTATGGTCTGAACAATGGCTTGAGGTATGGTATTCAAATTCACTTTCACAATATCAATAATTATTTTTTCCACAAAACGTGAGTCAATTTGCAAGTGATCCCGGTTTACTATTGGATTGACACAAGATTGAGGCTCTTTAATTGTTTTGATCGTGAATGGCTCGTCAATATTGTGTCTAGACGCATGGAGAACCCATGGACAACCTTCACCTATCTTGCACACGACCCGCCATGTCAATGTGCTTGACTTTGCAATTGAGTATTGCCGATGATTTTTAACGGAATATATCGCCACTGCATGTTTAAGATCCTCCTTAGATTGAAACTGTTGTCCTTTATACAACTCCGAACAGTTTCCTCCGGCAACATTTGGCTCTTCAAAATTGTTGACTATCGCATTTCCAATCCAATTTGTAGGGATAAACTCAGGGGTCGCCGCATTTTGATATGACAATTGACCTATATTCTGCCTAGATGGATCGTCTTCATCATCATCCTTCCCTATATCACCCACATCCTCATCCTTATTCTCTAATATCAATTCGTTGTTCATCCGGGTATATGCAAATAGTTGAGTAGGATCTTCATTCAAGAGAAAATTTAGATACACGCCACAAGCAGCATGCTCACCAAGTGAGACTTCATTCGGTGGAAGTGCTTCATACTATGACATGAAATAAGGCTCACTTTGCGAAGCGTCAACTGTTAGCGGGACTTCACTCTGTGACGCGAAATCAATCTCACTTATTGACATTTCACTTGTTAGTGGGACTTCATTATGCGAAAGGAAGAAAAACGGCGACGATGGTTGATCGTCATGGAGTTAGTGTTGTTCAATATAGAATTCCAAAGCATCCCAAGACGTATTTGAGAATGATGCATAATCGATCATCGATTGCAATCCTTACAAGCATAAAGTATGATCTTTCTCCCTTACCAATGTCGTATCGCGCTTGGATTGTCACATGATATCCTGTTCTGTCCACGCCTAGTTTCTCATAAATTATCCCTAAAAAATCATCAATCAATATTTGACGACGGATCCAAACTTATTCGCATATGGTATGACCCTCATACTCAACCCCATAAGAATCAGTGTTCACAATCCGTCCACCAAAATACAGTCAACATGGAACACATGAGCCCATCGTATAACCTAGATATCAAGTAAAGGTCTTTTTCAATACAGTTCATATAAATAGTTTTGTTAAGAAAAAATTCATAAATTATACCGCAATGCACTTAATTATCTTTATTTTCTATTAAAACAAACTCCTAAATTTTCACATAAATTCTCTAAACTATCTACTTCCTAAAATTTCAAATCCCAATTTCATATCAATTTAGATATTGTGATTTTTGAATTATTTTAGAATCAAACAAACATCAAATTTGTGAACAAAACCCCCCACGAATCTCATGCTAACATTGCGAGAAATCAAACCAAAAACCTATCAAAAACCAAGCAATCAACATGCGAAAGGAGCGATCATCGTAGAAATGGGTCGAGATATAACTTATTTGCGCTGAGACGAATTCTCCTTTGACCTTCGAATTTAATTCTAAAGATTTTTAGCGATCGAGAAGAGATTTTTGGAAACACGTGGCAGAGTTGGGTTTTTTTTTGGGTTACTGGAAGCTAGGGGAGCGAGTGGAGAGAGAGAGAGAGATTGGAAGTGTGAAGAGAGAGAGAGTCACGGGGGAGTATAAGTGTTGAGAATGAGTGGGGCCCAATGGAAATCGCTGCTTGAGATAGCGATTTCCTTCGAAGGAAAACTGATGGAGGTCCTTTTCGGGCCTCCCTCAGATGTTGTCTTCCGTCGATCTCCCAGTGGATTCTGGAGGTGATCTCCTATTACGTGTGGGTCTCAATGGGCTTGGAGGAGATTGGTGACTTGGGGAGTTTAGAGCTGAGTACCTGCAAAAAAGTCCCGGGGTAGTTTGGTACCACCGAGGACCCTCCGACGATCAAGTTAGTACTGGATCCGAGCAGTGTAACAGCTAAGTGAAGTAAAAAATGGCTCACTTGATCCCTCTGTGATGGGGGTTTATATAGCGGCGGCGGCACGCAGCAGCAGGCGCGAGAATCTCGCCGGCAGTTACGCTCCCGACGTCATGCCCGCGTAAAAAGCGGATCGCCCATTAATGAGGATCATGATGGCGTGGAACGTGGGACGTTGCTGGCGGAGAATCTGCGCATGGCAAGATTTGCGGAGCGGCGGTTACGCCTGTGAGTGGTGGAGTTGGTCGATCGGAGGGACCGAGGAAGACGGCCTCGGCTGGGGAGCTCGGAGACGAGCAAGAGGGCCGAGGAGTCTTGGTCCTGTGGCAGCTCAGGACGAGCTGAGGGGACGAGGAGGTCAATTTGCAGGGGGCCCCAAGGAGGGCCAACTTGTGTTTGCAGGTCGGGTACAAGGGTGGCCTGGTCGGCCTCTGTGGGCCCCTTCTTCTGGGTCTTGGGACATGTCATTTTCCATGTGTCCTTTGCAGATATTGAGCATCATCATTAGCCCCCCACTCTTGTCCCGACCAGCTAGCGGGTCGGATCATGAGTGGACTGCCGGGCCGCCCGGGGTAAGCTCCTTCCTAAGGTTTCGTCGGGACGCTTCCCTGGGCTATCATCTGTCTTTTCTGCCAGTGAGTTTGGGCGAGATCTCTGCATTTATGGAAGGTACGCCAGTTCGTGCATCTTGCTACTGAAGCGACGGTCCACGTGTCAAGCGTCGGTTGGCCGACGCAACGTGTGCAGACCTGTGATGTCTGATGGGGCGTGGCCCAGTGCGGGGACGACAAGTGGAACAATCGGTCGTCGAGTTGACTTCGATCACCTGCAGCATCTGTTGGGCAGGAGGATGCCTGCTGGGGATGACCGAGCAGGGAAGCTTCTCGGTTGATCTTGGCGAGGGCCTTGATCCCTGGCGTTGCGAGTAGGGAAGCTACCAGCCAGGGATAGCCGAGCAGGGAAGCCGCTCGGCTGCCTCTGGGAGGACTTTGATCCTTAGCATTGGAGGGGTTGTAAGAAGCCTGCCAAGGATAAACGGGCAGTGAAGCTGCGCGGTTGCCTCTTGGTGAGGGCTTTGATCTCTGGCGTTGCGAATAGGGATGCTACCGGCCAGGGATAGCCGAGCAGGGTAGCCTCTCAGATGCCTCTTACGAGGGCTTTGATCCCTGGCGTTGAGGGTAGGGAAGCTACCGGCCAGGGATAGCCGAGCAGGGAAGCCGCTCGGCTGCCTCTAAGGAGGACGTCGATCCTTAGCGTTGGAGGGGTCGTAGGAGGCCTGCTAAGGATAACCGGGCAGTGAAGCTGCGCGGTTGCCTCTTGGCGAGGGCTTTGATCTCTGGCGTTGCGAGTTGGGAAGCTACCGGCCAGGGATAGCCGAGCAGGAAAGCCGCTCGGCTGCCTCTAATGAAGACTTTGATCCTTGCCTTTGTTGGGTAGGAAGCTACCCGCTGGGATGTGCCGAGCAGAATGAGGCTCGACGGCCTCGCGAAGACGGTTTCAGATCCTTAGCGTCTGATGGGCAGGAGGATGCCCGTTGGGGATGCGCCGAGCAAGAAGGACCTCGGCGGCCTCGCGATGAGGGATTCAGACCCTCAGCGTCTGATGGGCAGAAGGATGCCCGCTGGGATGAGCCTAGCAGGAAGGATCTCGGTGGCCTCGTGGTGAGGGCTTGAGATCCTCAGTGTCTGATGGGCAGGAGGATGCCCGCTGGGGATGTGCCGAGCAGAAGGAACTCGGCGGCCTCGCGGTGAGGGCTTGAGATCCTCAGTGTCTGATGGGCAGGAGGATGCCCGCTGGGGATGCGCCGAGCAAGAAGGATCTCGGCGGCCTCGAGATGAAGACTTCGGACCCTCAGCATCTGATGGGCAGAAGGATGCCCGCTGGGGTTGCGCCGAGCAAGAAGGTTCTCGGCGGCCTCGTGGTGAGGGCTTGAGATCCTCAGTGTTTGATGGGCAGGCGGATGCCCGCTGGGGATGCGCCGAGCAGAAGGAACTCTGCGGCCTCACGGTGAGGGCTTGAGATCCTCAACGTCTGATGGGCAGGAGGATGCCCGCTGGGGATGCGCCGAGCAAGAAGGATCTTGGCGGCCTCGCGATGAGGGCTAAGGACCCTCAGCGTCTGATGGGCAGAAGGATGCCCGCTGAGGATGCGCCGAGCAAGAAGGATCTCGACGGCCTCGTAGTGAGGGCTTGAGATCCTCAGCGTATGATGGGCAGGAGGATGCCCGCTGGTGATGCGCCGAGCTAGAAGGATCTCGGCGGCCTCAGATGAAGGCTTCGATCCTCAGCGTGAGAAGGGCCGTGAGAGGCCTGCTGAGGATGGCCGAACAGGGTAGCTGCTCGGTGCCTCTTGGCGAGGGCTTGGATCCTTGGCGCCGTGGGTAGGGACCTACCAGCCGGGAATGACCGAGCAGGGTAGCTGCTCGGTGTCTCTTGGCGAGAGCTTTAATCCTTAGCGTTGGAGGGGCTGTAAGAAGCCCACTAAGGATGACCGGGCAGTGAAGCTGCGCGGTTGCCTCTTGGCGAGGGCTTTGATCTCTGGTATTGTGGGTAGGCAACTGCTAGCCTAGGATGACCGAACGGGGCAGCCGCCCGGATGCCTCTTGCGAGGGCTTCGATCCCTGGCGTCATGGGTAGGGAGCTACCAGCCGGAGATGACCGAGCAGGGTTGCTGCTCGGTTGCCTCTTGCGAGGGCTTTGATCCTTCAGGATGGGGACCGAGCAGGGTTACTGCCCAGTGCCTCTTGGCGAGGACTTTGATCCCTGTCGGTTGTGGTAGGAAGCTACCAGCCGGGGATAGCCAAGCAAGGACTCGACCGCCTCTGGGAGGACTTTGGTCCTTGGCGCGGGAGGGGCTGTAAGAAGCCTACTAAGGACCCTTGGCCGGGCAGGGTTACTGTCCGGCACCTCTTGGCGAGGGCTTTTGTCCTGAAGGATAGCCGAGCGAGGGATCCTTGGGCTCGACTGCCTCTGGGAGGGCTTTCTGATCCCTGGCGTTGCGGTAGGGAAACTACCCGCCAGGGATAACCGAGCGAGGGTCGGGCTCGACTGCCTCTAGGAGGAATTTCTAATTCCTGGCGTTGCGGTAGGGAAGCTACCCGCCAAGGATAGCCGAGCGAGGGTCGGGCTCGACTGCCTCTGGGAGGACTTTCTGATCCCTGGCGTTGCGGTAGGGAAGCTACCCGCCAGGGATAGCCGAGCGAGGGTCGAACCCGACTGCCTCTAGGAGGACTTTCTGATCCCTGGCGTTGCGGTAGGGAAGATACCCACCAAGGATAGTCGAGCGAGGGTCGGGCTCGACTGCCTCTGGGAGGACTTTTTGATCCCTGGCGTTGCGGTAGGGAAGCTACCCGTCAGGGATAAGCGAGCAGGGTAGCTGCTGGGTTGCCTCTTGGCGAGGGCTTTCATCCCTGGCGTTGCGAGTAGGGAAGCTACCGGCCAGGGATAGCCGAGCAGAGAAGCTTCTCGGCTGTCTCTACGAAGGACTTTGATCCCTGGCGTTGCGAGTAGGGAAGCTACCGGCTAGAGATAACCAAGCAGGGTAGCTGCTCGGCTGATTCTTCATGAGGTTTCGCCCGACCATCCATTTGCAGGTATAGGGGACAGGAACGGTCACGGTGAACGTGCGCATACCACGCGCATCGATTGTGCGGGGAAGCGGCGGCTGGTACCTGGATCTTCAGGGTGATCGCACGCCATGTGGACGGAGATCGGAAGGCCAACTTTTATTTTTGTGGAGTTTCGTTTCCCACAGACAGCGCCAACTGATGGAGGTCCTTTTCGGGTCTCCCTCAGATGTTGTCTTCCATCGATCTCCCGGTGGATTCTGGAGGTGATCTCCTATTGCGTGTAGGTCTCAATGGGCTTGGAGGAGATTGGTGACTTGGGGAGTTTAGAGCTAAGTACCTGCAAAGAAGTCCCCGGATGATTTGGTACCACCGAGAACCCTCCGACGATTAAGTTAGTACTGGATCCGAGCAGTGTAATGGCTAAGTGGAGTAAAAAATGGCTCACTTGACCCCTCTGTGATGGGGGTTTATATAGCGGCGGCAGCACGCATCAGCAGGCGCGAGAATCTCGCCGGCAGTTACGCTCCCGACGTCACGCCCGCGTAAAAAGCAGATCGCCCATTAATGGGGATCGTGATGGCGTGGGACGTGGAACGTTGCTGGCGGAGAATCTGCGCATGGCGAGATTTGCGGAGCGGCGGTTACGCCTGTGAGTGGTGGAGTTGGTCGATCGGAGGGACCGAGGAAGACAGCCTCGGCTGGGGAGCTCGGAGACGAGCAAGAGGGCCAAAGAGTCTTAGTCCTGTGGCAGCTCGGGGCGAGCTGAGAGGCCGAGGAGGCCAATTTGCAGGGGGGCCAAGGAGGGCCAACTAGTGCTTGCAGGTCGGGTACAAGGGTGGCCTGGTCGGCCTCTGTGGACCACTTCTTCTGGGTCTTGGGACATGTCATCTGCCACGTGTTCTTTGCTGATATTAAGCATCATCAAAAACGCTAAACGCTACCTCAAGTAGCGTTTTCCCTTGAAGGAAAAGGCTACTTAAGATATTGTTTTCCTTCGAGGGAAATTTGCAATTTCCTTTGATGAAAAACGCTATAACAAGTAGTCTTTTTGCTTCCGTGGCCATCCAGACTCCACGTTAGAAATCCCAGAGTCATTTTGGAAAATAATTTGAGATGAGGTCATTTTGGAATTTAATTAATTAATTAGGGTTAATTTAGGAGGGGAATCTTTTGGTTTTGGCCCTGGTTCGAACTGCAAGAGAGAAGGGATGATGGTGGTGGTGGTGGTGGGAGATGTCCATTTTCACTACAACTTATCCTTTGATCTTTCCCTTTCCTATGTACTTGCCCATCCTCTCTCCTGAATTCTACGAAGATTTCTTCTCACACACAATACTTGAAATACTTTTCTAACTTTTCAAGCTGATTTTAACTCTTCGCTACACCTTTTCTTCAACTTCTTCTTCTTGATCTATTCATAACGAACAGTTATTTTAATGAAATCCATAAATTTCCTATTTTGGGTAAATTATACTGTATATAAAAAAACCATGGCAAAGTTTTCTATTGTCTAAGAACTCCTGCCCCTGAATCTCTTCAAAAGAACCCGAAAAAGTTGTCTGATGTCCATAAATATCTAATTAGCGCATACATATCGTTGGAAACTATACATCAGTTAACTGCATCTATATTGTAAGAAACTACATGCATATTACATTAAGGAGGTTATTGATGGCGGAAATTTTTCGGTGAGGATTTTGATGAAATTCTTTAGGCCATGGGTTATATGACAGTCTTTGCTGACAATTTACCCTAATAATTTCATATTACATTTATATATGAAAAATAATATTAATTATATTCATTTTCATAGTAAACACAAAATATATGTGAGGACGCGGGTATACAATGCCACCGTAGTAATTGCTTACGGTGGCGGGACACATGACAATACACTATTCATAAGTTTCTCTAACTTTACCTTTTTTAATGCATAATCATGCATATGGATCAAGGGATGATATTGTGCCATGTCATCTGCCAATGTAGCAATTTCCTATAGTGTCATTTTATACACCGTTTTCTCAATATATGTCCATGCGACACCCTATGGAACAATGATGACGGGCAACATTTTAAATGAAAATCCGATACATTTAGTAAGGTCTTAATTAAAAGAGGAACCATTCAATTAAACGTTACCTATGGTTTATATTGAACGATAAAAAAACACAGAAGGTTATATGTAATATTATGTTCTTAACGACAAAGTTCACTAAAATACTCTTGATCATCATTGTTTTTCGCTGAACTTACTAAATGTATGATAATTAAAAGTATTTTAGTGAACCTTGTCGTTATGTTGCATTTAAGGTCGTTATGTTGGAAAAACTCACTTAAAACCAGCTTAACTAAGAGATATTAGTATAATAAATAAGGGTGTTTCTTATATAATCACTGTTTTTCAGTAAACTTTTTCTTAATTAAAGTTAGTTCTTTTACGGTGTTGTATTTAAGGACATTATGTTTTTTAATTATTAAATCGAAGTATACACGCTACGACGTTTCATTAAACGACACTTTAACGAAATTATATCAAAGTTCAACCAAAAAAAGAAAAAAGAAAAAGGAAAAAAGGAAAGGAAAACAGAGAATAACACATCTCTGTAAAAAGAAAAAACAAACTCAATACAAGTTTTCTTCCCGCAAAAAATAAAAAAGCAACCACCTCCCACATGAGTTATCTTTCGGGACCATTACCACTCGCGGTTGTCCTACACCGATTTTGTCACTTCCCGTTTTTCAAAATACGGAATACGGAGGTTGTCACACCCTGCTTCCCAATAGACAGAAACAGTGACGTAGCAGGCCGCAACGTATTTATTAAGAAATAAATACGTTAAGCGTAGTTAAGCAATATATAAAAATATACAGGAATGAAAAGAGTAATAAAATAAACAGCAACTTTATTTACATTCAATTTTACATACAATTGTTTGAAAAGAAAAGATACAATAATTAAAGCAGTGCCTAAATAGTGGCATACAAAATGAAAGTAAGTACAAAGAACTAGAAATTAGGTTGTGCCGCAAGCTGATCCAAATCCTCCTGGCTAGACTCGATCTCGTGAGAGTCATGTCCTCCTGACGAACATTCCAAAAAAAAGAAATAGAAAGCAATGTCGTTAACGAACTAGCGCTCGATAAGTTCCAAAAGAAGAAAAAGAAGACAGTATATGAAATGAATTGTGAATGATTGATTACTGGTATATGATTGTTATTCTAACGTGTTTATTTGTAGCTTGATACAGAAAGTATTCATGTATACGAGGGGGGTCCATCTTACCCCGTAGACTATGGTGACATATAGTATAAGGCCCTGTCATAACCCACAGGACAACGGCACGAGAATTTATATATGTGTCTTTTAAGTGACCTCTCGTACCACGATATACGTTCTGTACCAATCTACCCCTTTATCCCCGCGTAATATATTGTATCGTTTATAATTATCAGACTTGCCGAAACCATAGGTACAAATTCTTTAAGTATTCATGTTCAGGATGTAATCAAGTATTCAAGTAGTCAAGTCAAGTTAAAACCATGGTTCGGTCAAGTCAGGTCAAGTATACATATTTGATATTGATGTTTGATTTCAAGTATTCTTGTTCATGATCAAGTATTCAGATTTGATTGTAGATTCAGATTTGAATTAGACTCAGACTGAGTCAGACACTTGTAAACAGATTTCGCACTTGAATTAGATTCGGAAGTCATCGGTAACTGCTGCACATGAACGACAGGATTTATGTCTTTTTCCAAGACAATTATCATTGATAATTCCGTTAAGTTGTCTGCCATAAATAAATAAGCACTCACTTTCTCCGGCTCCCTGTACTCAAGAGAATCGATCCCGCTTAAACCTATATTTACTAAAATCCTTAAATATTGTTTTATATATCTCGAGGGGGTTTTATGAAAATATTTTTTAATATACTTAAAAATAAACCTCGAGGGAGATTAGTATTTTTTTAGAGTTGTCATGAGTATGGATTTTAAGTATTTGTGGTATTTTAGTGATAATTACTTAGCTTAGAAAGTTCATGGTATTTTATTGAAAAGTTGCCTTTTTGGTATCTTTATGGTATTTTATTGTCATTTGTTAATATTTTCATATTTGAAAAATATAGATTTATTATATTTTGAAAATAGAGATTTATAATTTTATATAATTTTAATTTTAAAAATAATTTTATTTTATTTAAAAATTCGTATTTCTTAAAATACGTATTTAAATTCTTTCGAAATCGAATGCTCCATAAGGAGATCTGCATCTAGTTCTACTAGTCCAAGGATATGTGATAATCCGCACCATCTGTTAGCGGGTCCCCTAAAAAGGGTTGTAGATGCGTAATCACAAAAGATATGAAATACCGTTTTAAAAGAAATCCGGTTTTTAAAATATGTGGTATTTTATTGTAAAGTTTTCTTCGTAACAAATATCCATTCAAAAGAGTATCGTGCTATGAAATCAAGTGTGTGTGTGGGGGGGGGGTCGTTACCCCGTGAATTTTTCCTAAAGGTGCTATTTTAACAAATACTAAAAGAGGTGTTTATAAAATTCAAGGTATTTTAATGAAAAAGTTCTACTATTGTTGTTTCATATGAGAATTTGAAAAAATTTGATTCTAAATATTAGGGTTTAAAGTTACAAGTGAAGTATTAAAATTATATTGACTAAATTGTAAAGGAAAAGGGAGTTATATATTTTAGAAAAGAAGATGTCGGTATTAAATCCACTTTTACCGATATAAAACTTGAAAGGAATTTCAATAGAAAGGAGGAGATTTGGAAGGGACTTACTGTTTAGAAAGCTCAAAGAAAGGTTGAAGAAGAGGAGGAGGATTTTCGTGGCGTCGCGGGAGCTCCGGAATTGGTTTCAATTTTCGCCGGAACCAACTTGCTCGTTAACTCCACTTTACTTCACTTTGCGCTAGGAACTTTTAGAGAGTTTTGGCTAGAATTTTCAGAAATGATACTGAGCCAAGGTAGGGGATGGTATTTATAGTGGAGAATTAGGGTTTGGGAATTAAAATGGTGGATTAAAAAGCATTAAAATGTGTTTAATTGTGAAATAAAGGGTCTCTATTTGATTGCAGGAAAATCAAATAGTGCAAAGGAGTTTAGAGTAGGTGAAGAGACAAGTGTGCAAAGCCCGAGCTTCGATGGCTTCATCTCACCCATCCCCGCCGGCTATATGGAGCTTTTGGCCTGTCGATCTCGAGGCATTTGCCTCGAGATTCGTGCCACTTGATCAATCCTCTGTTTAAACCATTTTCCACATGTTTGATTTTTCTGAACTTTTCATTTTCCCATGTATTGCACGTGCGATTTTTTAGGCTTCCAAAAAGTTAAAAAAAATTCAAAAAAAAATAATGTGTCTGATGGGATCGAACCCAGGAGCTACGTCACAGCAGTGTATAGGCTTTACCAGTGAGATACAAGTTGTTTCTTGCTGTTATTTAACAAAAGTAACTTATAACTCAAACTCATGCTATAAAACTCATTTCTTGTATATTAACAGTAAAATTTCCGTACAAGATTTTAGAGTCGTTACATTCTACCCTCCTTATAAAAATTTCGTCCTCAAAATTTACAATTACATATGGACTAATTTTCAAAGTGGTAAGGGTATCTTGCACGCATGTTTTCTTCTCGTTCCCATGTTGATTCTCCTAGCGAATTCTTTTTCCACATCACTTGGACCAAATTTACTTCCTTGTTCCGTAGTGTCTTCACCTTTCGGTCCAGGATCTCAACGGGTTGTTGCTCGCAAGTTAGATCAGTTTGTACTGTGAGCTCTGGGTGATCAAGTATGTGGCTGGGATCGCTCACATATCGTCGTAGCTGAGATATGTGAAACAAGTTATGCACTCCTTCCAATGAGGATGGTAGTGCTAGACGGTATGCCACTTCTCCAACTCGTTCGAGTATGTCGAATGGTCATATGTATCGTGGACTTAACTTACCCCTTTTGCCAAAACGGATTACTCCTCGGTTTGGAAAGATCTTTAGGAAAACATGGTCTCCAGGTTGGAACTCCAGATGTCGCCGCTTTGCATCTGCCCAATACTTCTGTCGATCTTGGGCTATGCGCATTCTTTCCCTGATCGTGCGAACTACGTCAACAGTTGCCACGATCATATCTGGTCCAAGAAGTTCACGATCTCCGATGTCTTCCCAACTTAGCGGTGAACGACACTTCCGTCCATAGAGGGCTGCGAATGATGTCATTCCAATACTTTCCTGAAAACTCCACAAGGTGTAGGTGATCTTTCCACGAACCTCCGAAGTCTAATATACAAGCTCTTACCATGTCCTCCAGAATCTGAATTTTCCGCTTGGACTGTCCGTCCGTTTGTGCATGGTAATCCGTGCTGAAGTTCGGACTCGTTCCTAGGCTAGCTTGCAAACTCTGTCAAAACTGTGATCGGAATCTAGTATCACGATCAGAGACGATGCAAATAGGTACTCCATGTAAACTCACGATCTCATGCATGAGTTCATGGGTATCAAATATAGTACACTTTGAAGGTTTAAATCTTACTTTGGATTTATGCTTACCTCCATGTACTTCTTTGCTAACGTCTCGGTTGTTTGGCCAACTCGAAATGGAATAAAGTGAGCCGACTTGGTGAGTCGATCCACAATAGCTCATACTGCATCGTTACCCTTTGTGCTGCGAGGAAGGGCAGTCACGAAATCCATGATAATATGCTGCCATTTCTATTCTAGGATTGATAACGGCTGGAGTAGACCAGCAGTTCTGTGATATTCAGCCTTCACTTGCTGACATACCAAACACTTGATTACGCTTCTAGCTACTTCTCACTTCATTCCATGCCATCAGTGGTGTTGCCGTAGATCCTTATACATTTTTGTACCTCCAGGGTGTACAGAATAAGGAGAGCTGTGAGCTTCTTTCATCAACTTTTCTCGAACTGGGTCATTTGGTACACATAATCAACTTCCATATCGTAAGGATCCATCTTCATGGATGATGAAGTCAGTTCGAAGTCCACTTTCTACTTGTTCTCAGATCTTTTGTAACTTGGCATCATTTGCTTGAGCTGTCTTGATCTGATTGACAAGAGTGGACTGGACTTGTAAGTTCATCAAATACGAAGCGTTACCTAGAATAACTACTTCGATCTCCATTCCGTGCAATTCCTGCTGTAGCTTCCACTGAGCGGTGAGGTTCATTGCTAATGGCTGGCGGCTAAGTGCATCAGGAACTACATTCACCTTCCCGGGATGATACTGTAGGTTGATGTCGACGTCCGCCATGAGTTCTAGCCATCTTCTCTGTCACATGTTTAATTCCTTCTGAGTAAATACATACTTCAGACTCTTGTGGTCATTGTATATACCCACTCGTTCTCCCAAGAGGTAGTGACGCCAAATCTTAAGTGCGAAAATAACGGCTGCCAACTCCAGATCATGTGTTGGATAGTTGCGCTCATGAACCTTCAGTTGTCTTAATGCAAAGACCACAACCTTTCCATGCTGGTGTAGAACACATCCTAATCCTTTACCGGACGCATCACCGTGTACAACAAATCCTCCAGATTGATCTGGTATTACAAGAATAGGAGTAGAAGTTAATCTTGACTTGAGTTCTACAAAAAGTTTTTCATATGCTTCTGACCACATGAATACTTCATCTTTACGTGTGAGCTTGGTCAGGGGTACTGCGATCTTTGAAAAGCCTTCAATGAATTATTGGTAGTATCCTGCTAATCCCAAAAAACTTCGTATATCCTTCACCATCTTTGGTGTCAGCCATTCGCTGACAGATGACACCTTAGCTGGATCTACTGAGATTCCTTCGCCTGAAACGATATGTCCAAGAAATCCGACTTGATCTAGCCAAAATTCACACTTGTTGTACTTGGCGTAGAGTTGATGTTGTCGCAATGTCTCCAGGATAATCTGTAAATGCTCGGCGTGTTCTTTCCGATTCTTTGAATACACAAGGATGTCGTCGATGAAGATGACAACGAACCTATCTAAGTACTCTCGGAAAACTTGGTTCATCAGATTCATAAATATGGCAGGTATATTGGTCACTCAAAATGGCATTACGAGATACTCATAATGACTATATCGAGTCCTAAACGCTGTCTTCGGAATGTCAGACTCTTTGACTTTCACCTAATGATAACCTGAACGAAGATCTAGCTTCGAAAATACACAAGACCCACTCAGCTGATCGAAAAAATCATCGATACGCGGTAGTGGATACTTGTTCTTGATCATCACTTCTGTCATGACCCGAAATAGCCCGTGACTGGCACTTGAATCATATGAAGTCTATAGGACCCCATCTAATCCAAGTAAGCCAAAAAGCCCAGAAATCTAAAACCATTTTTAAGTAATAAATAAAGGAAATAGTTTTAAGAAGTGAAGAAAACAAGTTTTTAAAACAAGGGTTTTAAAATAGGTAAGCCGAATATGCATTTTTAAAATCTATATTCTTTTCTGAAAATTTCGGCAGAGTTTCTTTTGTAAATACTGGCCCCGAACGGGATACAACAAGAATAATATATACACAATGATAAAAGGCATCCCCAAGTGGGAGCTAGCTCTTCATTAATCGACGGTCACAACCACGCAAGCAATATAATATACAACGCCAAAGGGGGAGGATCAAAACTCAAAAAGAAACTCAAAATCAACATGAAAACCATAATACTATAACGTGCCACTCTAAGGTCAAAATAATACATAACTGGTTTTCTAAGTCTGAAACAATATACAAATTTTGGTTGATGGAATTACTAGATATAAAAGAATAAAATAAATACAAGGGTGGTCACGATGCGAGTGAACCCACCTACCAATGCTATCACCCAGAAAGGAAGCAGTGTGCCAGAAAAGCCGCAATGAAACATGTACGGCAAAACCTGCAAGAACTGTGGTACAACAGGGATGAGTTGCCAACTCGTGAATAGAAAACATCACAGAGCAGAAATCGTATGCATGACATAATCCTAGGTCAATACGATCAGATATATCTATAAACCTCAAATGAATAAGTCTGAAGCATGATAAGATAGCAATGTAACATCTATACATGAGTGTAGTGCCAAGTGCCCGTGCCAGTGCCTCAGATAATAACATGTCATAAATATGTGGTATGATCAATGTATTCAATGTCAATATATGCATATGGAAATCGTCCACGTGTCACCCAATGACAATAAGCATCATGCATGTAAACATCATAAACATATGCATGGAAGTATGAGGATGTAAATCAACAGGTGTCTCTCGCGACATATCAAAATCATGAAACCTGAGTGTCAAGCATCGACACTCGAAAACATCATGAAAGCTGTGCCTATCATCGGCACGTAAATCCTCATATATCGGGCTCCGTCAGTCTGGATCGGCCCATATCATCTCTCGACTCCGGTCGGTATCCTCCGGATATCCGCCGAGCCCAAATAATATCACCGGTAGGTAGTGGTCCCTCTGCCAGACTCACCGTCTAGCTACACAGCGATCCGTTCTCGCCCCGGGGTACCATACCGGGTCCACCATGTACCCGCAATCGGCCTCGTCCACTCCTCGAATCGGGTTTCACATGTCACTCTCAGCACCGAGAAAACACATGGTGGACGCACTGAAATATCATATCAAGGGTAATCGGGTTTTTAAAACAATTACATACTCTCTTTTGAAATATCCACGGTTCCCAAATCCAGAAATATCATGGAAACAACATATCTCAATGCGTATAATCAAAAGCATGATGCATGCGACATGTAAAAGAAATATAAGCATATCAGTATATCATGTAATATGGAATAGTAATATACACATTGAGGGAAACCGCTCTTTTAAAATGAATCAGTTTTAAAGATTATTTTGCGGTTCGCAAATCTCCAAATCCAGCGAGAATCATCTATGTAAGTGCGAATATGTATGTATGCACGTATGGGTGTACAATAGGCATGTACACAAGTATGCCATGCAAGGGATCATATCCTGAATACAACAGTACTACAGTGTAGTGACATGGCAATTATCGATGATGAAGTGTGTGAGCCGGCAAGCAGGTGTACGTGCAACATATGCATCATCGATAATGGTGCTGGTGTCCTAACAGCATGATTTTTATATAACAATAACCAATTGCACATGCAATGCGATGAGAATAACAAGAGTAGGCAGAAATCGACTAATAAATGCAACAGTGACGCATCTGCATCAATATAAAAAGTCATACAGTTTGCCTTTTGAAATAAGACGAATCGGGGTTTTTAGTAAAATAGGGGCTACGGTGTTTTAAGAAAAGATGCATCCTTTGAAAATATCCGTAGTATCCCTGTGCCTATCTTTGAAATACTCCCGATTCGTTAGTTTTGAAATAGGTATGATATCGGCCAAGCCTAACATCTACTAGCAAAACTACAGCTCTAACTAGCAAGTCAATCGTGAGGGGTATGGAAACCACTTAAATCTGAGTCGATATATATATATATATATGTAAAAGTGTAATAGTCGGTGATCCCGCCTCAAAGGTACCGCGTACGATACAATATCATATGACATCCTCGAGTCATGAGTGCGGATCTATCATCAATATGAAGCTCGTACGGTAAATCATCGTACGGCATCCCAAAAGCTGGGTACGGGTCAATATCACATTCCTCTCATCAATTATCAGGTATCCTTATCATCATATATCATGATCTAGGGTACCGATCTAAATCTAGTACAAATCGATACCGTCTATATAAATATAAATGTATGTGTGGAACACATGTCCAAAGGCCCGCTAAAATCACATGTCGTATCCCAAATACGAATCACAATATATCACCGATCTCATGGCACTATACCCAATCTCATCGACTCATCTCCAAATATCATCCACAATCCTCATCATCTAGGTATAACTATAACAAATAAGCATGTGTGCGCGTGTGGGTGTAAACTTATTCTAGGGTTCGCATCTAGGGAACTATACTAGTTTACATTTAACCCTATTCTACCCATAGTACACCTAATCTCATCTCCAATATCCATATCATACATAATGCTATCATATATATAAATATAGTATATATCTAGTATACTAAATATCGAACTGCGGGGGTGCTATACGCCATCCACCCGATTTCCCCCGTAGATATAATCTACTCACCTTGCATCCTGCGTGTCGGTGTCGATGTCGCCCTCATCTTCTTCATTGTATGGAATCCACATGATGGTACCTACATAGATAACATAATCGGAACGCGTATTAAAATCACATCGGGAATACCCAAAATGACACGCTAATGCCTATAGGTTAGAACCTATAGACTACGCTTTCTAAACCATCAAACAACCCTCGATGTCGTCGTGCAAACGCCAAGTGATCGAGGTAAAACCCAAATACGAGAATCGAGAATTTAAAATACGAAATACGGAAATACGAATCCAAAACAGCAACTATAGAAAAGGGTCCCAGATTTCACCCTAGGTCAAATCAGACAATTTTGCATATACCAAGGGTCTATTGTACATGAAATAAAGCTACAGAACCAACACGAGGCCAAATGGCCTAGGTCTGGCCGCAATTTGCGGTCAGGCAGAATAAATCTGTGGCCAAGGAAGGGAACTAGGGGCTGGGGTCTTGGGGTTAGCTTCCAGGGTGCCTGCACATCTCTATGTGCTTACAAAATAATTTTTAGAGTCTCGGGATGATAGCAGATTCCATTTAACCCTCACGGATTCCACAATTCTTCCGATATCGGTTTCTAAATCCGTATTCCGGGTTTCTAGTCTCTGGTTTGGGTCTCCAATCAATCACCACAGGGGATATAGTCCCTAATTACACCTCAATTCACCTTTGTAATCAATTCAAACCCTAAACCCTAACTTGGAGTTTCCAAAGTTCACCAAAACCACATGATATCGGTTCAATTCTAACATGGATGCTAAGGGAATGGAAATTCTACCCTAAAGATGGAAAGATTACCTCATTAGTCACCCAAGAATCCCCATACAGCACAAAAATATGATTTTTCTTGGTCCATAACATAGCTGCGAGCTTGTGCATCTTTTTCGTGAAATGGAAATGAGATTTCGGAGTGTTTTTCATGGAGTTTTTGTAGCTTGAAGAGGGGGAGGAGGAGGGGCAGCAGCAGTAGCAGAAATTGGAGAGGAGAGGAGAGGAAATGGTGAAGCACAAAGTGATGGGGGCTTGGTCCAAAGTGTTGACCCCTCACCCTCTCATTCTCTCTCTCACCCATACCTCACACTATTCCGTTCTTTATTCAATTTCTTTTCTTTTTCTTTTCTAAATCCCTTCCCACATCAAAAGTAACCCCAAAACAACAAGCCATGCACCCAAAACATGTAGAAAAATGCAACAAGTGTAGAAAAAAGAAATGGAGCATGTTTTGCACGAAATACGCTTAAAGCGCGATTAGCGATTTTTAATCGCGATTAGCACTAAATTAGCATATAATTAATCATAAAAACTTAAAAATGGCATAATTCACATAAAACACCATCTTTTATGTAATTCCTATAATTTTCCAAATTTTTCCCCAATTTATCGATATTTAATTATACCGAAATATTAAAATATTCATTAAAATTAATATTAAATTATAAAAATTCCCAAAAATAATATTTTAGTTTTTAGAAATGTTACAATCTTCCCCCCTTAAAGAAATTCGGTCCCAGAATTTAAATTTAAACCCCCAAATTCTAAAACATTTCAATAAAAAGTCCAAGTCGTCGGGCTCCGAAATCATCAATACATAAAACGCATCATAGCGCAATGCTCGCGCATGAGTAATGAGCAGATAACTCAAAATCAATACTCCGTCAAGCATCCCGCAATTATCGGAGTCATGGTAAAGACACAAATATCAAATCCAAAATAAAACCCATATGATATAAATCAGAACTATACATGTAAATAGCGGAAGTAAATGCATGCCAAGTCTTTTTAAGTCGCTGTGTGGTGCGCATAACACTGCACAGTGGCGGACGTGTATTATAAGAAAATAACCATATACGTATACATTTTTGTTTCCCCCAATCAGAGCAAGGCTCTGTTTGAATTTCAAAAATTCAAATTTTGAAGCAACGCTTCAAATTCCATGCGCTGCGCGTAATGCGCCACGTGTCAGAAGCTGATACGTCAGCGCAGCACCCAAGGCAGTGCGCCCAATCAGAGCAAGGCTCTACTAAAAATCAAAATTAAAGGAAGCAAAGCTACAGTTGCGCAAACGCTGCGCTGCGCGACACGTGTCAGCGCAGTTGCTTTTGCGCAAGCGCTGCGCTGCATGACACGTGTCAGCGCAGTTGCGCTGCGCTGTGTGCTGCGCGACACGTGTCAAGCGCTGGTGCATCTGCGCCAAATAGAATTAAAATTCTAGAAAAATCTTTCTGTTCTTGTTAAAACAAGAAGATTGTCTTTTGTAAAACAGAAGCTCTTGGATCAAAAATCCAACGATGGGGAAAATTCCCCAAATCACTCAGAGAATCATCTCGTTAACAAATTTAACAAACTTATGGGCACTATATAAAGACCCCTAGACTCCAATTCAAAGAAGAAGGAACATTGTGAAAGATCAAGAACTTCAAAATAGAGAGAACTTTGAAGAAAATTCAAGAAAAAGGTAAAAACCTTTATAAAATAGAAGAATTTCTTCTGACTAGATCACTAATCTAAGAACAAGATCAATGATCTTCAATAAAAAATAAATAAATAATAATAATGCCTTACACTTTTTATTCTTGAATCCAAAATTGGATCAAGTTATTGAAACAGTGCCTTGCACTTGCAAAACTGCGCTGTTGCGCTCCTGGGTTGGTGCAATCCACCGGAAAGCGCCACGTGTCAGCATCATGATCACTTGCGCTATGCGCTTTTAAGATAGAGCATTGCTCTCTGAAATTGGCGCAACTTACCAGAGCGCGCCACGTGTCAGCATCGCAAGCGCAGCGCACTGCGCTTGCGTGACACGTGTCACCACCACAAGCGCTCGCACTTAATGATTGGCGCAAAGCGCCTGACAAATGCACTGCATTGTTTACTAAAGGGTCAGGTCCAAATCAAAAAGGCCTAGCAAGCCAAAATAAAAATGCAATGCATTAAAAGGGCAGAGCCCAAACAAAATAGATGCTCTGCATCATTTATAAAAGGGCAGAGCCCAAACAAAACAAAAAAATGCAGTGCATTATTAAAAGGGGCAAAGCCCTAGCACAGGCCTGATAGGCCAAAGACAAATAAAAATGTTGAACATTTTTTTTTAACTGGACTTAGCCCAATCATGGCCGTAAGTCCTCAAATTAAATTGACCGAGCACGGCTGCTCTCCTAAATCAATTTACATCCGGTTCAAGGGTACATCTCCGAACTCCTCTGACACCTATCGTTGTAATCCTTCAACGATGTCAGAGAGGTGACGGGTCCCGACGGCCACAAGGAACATGGACCGCAACGTCCTTAAACTACCAAATGGACCACCATGTCCCTAAACTGGCAATGGACCACCATGTCCCTAAACTGGCAATGGACCGTAATGTCCTTAAACTACCTATGGACCACTACGTCTCTAAACTGGAACAATAGAGCCCCCAAACGCTTTTTTGTCGGATCTAAACGATCCCGTTTAAGTTGATCTTAGCCTCAAATATGGCTAACGTATCCTTAAACATTCAAACAGACTTTAGTCCCAAATTGGATTATAAGACCCCCAATCAACTTTGGTTCAAGGGTACATCTCCGAACTTCTCTGACTCCTGTCGTTGTAATCCTTCAACGTCGTCAGAGAGGTGACGGGTCCCGACGACCATATATTAAATGGACCACTACGTCCTTAAACTGGAACAATAGAGCCCCTAAATGCGCTTTCCGTTAAGTTGATCTTAGTCTCAAATCAGACTAACGCATCCTTAACGAACGTTTAAGTTGATCTTAGCCTCAATATGGCTAACGTATCCTTAAACTAAAACACCAAACCCAAATCTACGTAAATACGGATTTGGACTAATCCACGTCCTACGGGCGACGGCATAACTTAGTCTCCGTATACAATCCACGGGCATCCACAAACCAAACAAACACACATGACACGAAGTGAAATTCTGGAGAAGGAGAAAGTTGTTACCGCGATGCGGTAGCGTAATTAACTGCAGGGGCTTGCGCCTGCAGGGAAGAGCGTCCCCACAATCAAAAACCCCTCAAATGAGGGGGAATCTGACGAAGTCTGCTACATCGGCCGCATCTGTCTAAACCTCCAATACACGGTGCCATAAATCAACTTGGCATCTTCGGAGAGGTGGACGGATAAAACCAAATAGCATCTGCCCCGAATTTCAGGCAAGACGCCTTCACGTCGTCTTGACCGCCGTTCGGAGGGGAACAGATTCTGGCACGCCCGGTGGGACCTTTTCCTCTTTCCACTCCACACTTCGTGTGTCGTGTTCGCGAACAAATCGCGGTTTGCTGTGGTTGCCTGTGGATTCAAGGTACTTAGATTTGGTGTCTTGCTCCGTGCAGAAAACAGAAGATCAATGGCTTCAAACTGCACTGCCTGCAACTGCAACTCTCACTCCGTCCTTACTGGAGGAGTGACTTATGAGCCCCAAGCGGCCTCCCTTTTCAAAATGCCAGTGGTGCAGGTAACTCAAGCCACCGCTGGACTATTCTTCAGGACCATGCTCACACCGATAAGCTTCAATGCCCCAATGACGTTGCAAGAAGCTCCGAAGAAGCCGGTCTTTGATCGACTTACCACTACCGCGGCCCCTCTCAATGGGTCTCCCAACTTCAATACCTCAGTTTTCAACAGACTGGGCCAGAACGTCTACAAGCCCGCGATACCCGAAGCCGCCATCCCAAAGCGGATAGCCATCCCGGCTCAAGCGGACGAAATCATTAGAAAGGCTCCTCCTTCCAAGAAGTCAGTTTTTACAAGGCTGGCCATTCCGGTTGCTGCTCCAGTCAAGGTCCTCAAAGTTGCTTCCCCTGCCCAGAGGTTTGTCTTTAATGGATTAGACCTTGCTTCTCGATGGGTGTCAATCTTAGACAGGCTAGCACCAATAACAGTCTCTTCTCAAAGCAGGGGGCATGAAGAAGTCACCCTTATAGCTGAAACAACTCCATCCGCAAGACACGCTCGACGCCGCCACTGGCGCCGAATGAGGAAGGCTGGGGGCAACTCCCTATCCGGGATAACTCCGCCAGCTCCAACGGTGAGGATCGATGCTGCTGTTCCAACCGGGAACAGCTTTGAATTGCTCAACAAGGTGCGCAGAAACTCTCTTACTGCGGTGCTGAAGAGAACCCCTTCACCTGTGGAGAATACTCCAGAGAAGAAGCTGAAGCAGCCCCCTCAACGGCTGTCCTCTAAAATTTATAAGGTCTGGCGACAGGTCCAGGAGTCAGTGATTGATCAAGACTATCTTCGCCGACAAAAAAGGATGAAGGTTCGGCAGGAGAAGGGCTACTCTGTCAAGTTGGAGAAAGCAACAGCTGGATGGGTGCCCATTGCAACGGCTCCCTCAACGTCAATCACTCAGAAGAAAAAGAGGCCGCAAAAAGCCCCTGTGAATATGGCGAACCGTAAAAGCGCTGAACACAGACGCCCCAAGTCTGGGGGTATGGTAGTGCACACGGTTTATATGGCTTCCAGGAAGGAGGAAAGCCGTGCTTTGACGAGTCACCGACCACTCACCCGATCCGCGACAAAACCCCAAGAGCAGCAACAGAAGCTTCAGGAAATGATGACTGTGATGGCTGCACTTACCGAACCAAAAGGAAGTTCGGAAGTATCATCAGAGCAGCGTCATTAACAAGAAACTGACGCTGACTATCTACGCAGAGTCCTCGAAAAGAAGGACAAAGAGGCAGCCGAACAAGCTGCCAACATAAAACAAATGGCGCTCCTCTTCCAAGATATAGTAGGGATGATGTTACACCCGGACCCTCCAGCTGAAGACCCTCCGATCATTATTGGAGACGACAGAGGGGAGACACCTAATCCTCCTCCGGCTCTTTCAGCGGCCAAGGAAGAAACCATTTTCAAGGCCGTACTGGATGACTATATAGCTCAGCAAATACGAGCTCATCAGGCGAGTGAATCGGCTGGGCAAACTGTTAGAACTGGACGACCCTATCCGGGTTGGTATGACCAAATCAGTTACCAGCCGGGATATACGATCCCTAAGTTCCACGTATATAAAGGGCCAGGGAATCCACATCAGCACGTCGCTCAATTCAAGGCCTTATGCGGCAACACTAAAGGGGATGGCAAACTGTTGCTTCGCCAATTCGTCGGCAGCTTAGCAGAAACAGCCTTTGAATGGTATTCGGAGCTACCTAACGACTCGGTCAAAACATTTGCGGAGATGGAGTCACTGTTTACACAAAGATTCGCGAGTGCTAGTGAACGCACCCCGATAACAGCAATGATAAATACCAGGATAAGGCCCGGCGAAACGTGGGTCCAATACGCAACACTATGGCGGAACCTATGGTCAAAATGCGAACAACGCATAGAAGAGGCACCTGCGGTAGGCATGTTCGTAGGCACTCTTGATCCGCAAGCTACCATCTCGCAATTCATGATGTTCTTCAGGCCGACCACCTTCCAGGCATTGATCGACAAATTAGCCCAAATGGACCAGATGGGCCACGGACCGTCTCCTCCAAAATCAGACTCTCGAAATGAGAAAGGAAAAGGGAAAGCGACTGTCGTTGCCAAAGCTCAACAACAGCCGAGCAACTCAAAGCCGGTCGTTCGCCAAAATAACGCGTATCCACGCCCGTCCCTCGAGGAGAGACTAGGACGTCCTTACTCGTTTCTTCAGAATAAAACGAGAAGATTGTTTGAACTGGCAGTACGCAACAGACTCATCAATCTGCCGAATCCAAAACGTCCGTTGCAGCCAGGCAATCTCAATAATCCCGATTACTGCCCTTACCACCAAACGGTAAGTCACCCGATCGAGGATTGTTTCGTTTTTAAGGGATGGATCGAGGATCAGTACCTACTAGGCAAATTCGAGTTGTCTGAAAACTGAAAGGTAAACCCACCACAGCCGCACACTCCAAAGAAGACGGACACGATAGGGGCAGCTTGTTCTTTTGTCAAGGACGAAAACGATGGAGAAGTCTCATCAAATGAATCCGAAGACTACGTAGCGAGTTGTCATGTGATCTCTCACTCATTGGTAGATGATAAAGAGGACCCTTGCGCCGAGAAACCTAGGGCGGACCCTGAACCAGAAATTCCGCGGCCGTCAGACGAGTTGATCGATGCCTTCCTGAATGAGATTCGTCTGAAAGTTAAAGTCAATCAAGAGCGTGAGATGGCCATACTGGAAGGAGCCAAATACCGACTACTAGACCAAAGAGTCGAGACACTTCCGTCAAATCAAAAATCATTCGCTGCGGATAAAAACAAATTCAAGACGAGGAAAAAGTTCGCCAAAGCCTTATCGGTGGGAATGAAACTACCGCCCTCTGAAGAAAATACTCTCGGTAGAGTAGAGATGCATCCTAACTTCTGCTTATATCATCAGAAGATCATATATCCTACCGAAGACTGCGACTCCTTTAAGTGTTGGTGGCAAGGATACGTCGCTCAAAAGCAACACTCCAACAGGACAAAGTGTGAAGCTCGTAGACATCGAAAAAATGCGATAGATGAGAGCAAAAGAGCCGTCGATGACTGTCATATAGCTGATTCCAAGGGATCGCAAATTATCACCTTTGGAAGAGACTCTGACGAAGAAGTTGTCCTCAACCCTCTCCTCAAGGAATCTATTTCAAAAATGAATGAGTTGAGGAGTTGTGGGAACATTCAGCCGCGCACTCGCCCGCTACTCGAAAAATATCTCAGCCCCGCAAACAAAGAATCGAGCAAGAAGGATAAAGGAAAGGGGAAAATGACCTTCGTCGCCAACACTCAGCGACAGTCGAGTGGCCCTAGACCGGACGTTCGTCAAAACAATATGCGTCCACGCATATCCCTCGAGGAGAGGCTAAGACGTCCTTACTCATTTCCCCAGGATGAAACAAGGAGGCTGTTCAAAGTGGCAGTGCATAACAGGCTTATCACTCTATCGGAGCCGAAACACCAACTACAACTGGATGATGTTAACAGTTCTAATTATTGCCCTTATCACCAAGTATTGGGCCATCCGATCGAAAACTGTTACGTCTTCAAAAATTGGGTCGAAGACCAATACCAAAAGGGCAAGTTCGTCATCTCCGAGAACTGGAAGGTGAACCCGCCACAACCGCATGCTCTGAGAAAGATGGATACGCCGGGGGCATCATGCTCAGTCATAGAGAAAGCCCCATAGACCGAAAAGTCAGTAAAACTTGAGATTCGCCTCAAATACGGCGATGGCGGACCGAAACGTCTTTAAACTAATGACGGACCGAAACATCCTTAAACTAATGACGGACCGGAACGTTCTTAAACTAATGACGGACCGAAACGTTCTTAAACTAATGACGGACCACTACGTCCTAAAACTAGCTAATGGGCGAAATGTCTTTAAACTACTACCGCAGCATCCTTAGGCTGACAAAAAAAAATTATATAAAAAATATATAAATAAAAAAAACAAAAAAATGGTATGTCCATAAGCAAAATGAGCACGGATGAAAACCCGAAAGGGCGCCATGAGTAAAAACAGCAGGGCTACCGGCGAGTGTTCGTGAAAACCCGAAAGGGCGCGACCTCGTTAGAAAAAAGAATAAAAAAATAATAAAGAGAAAAAAGAGAAGAAAAAAAAACGGTATGTCCATAAGCAAAATGGGCATGGATGAAAACCCGAAAGGGCTCCGTGAGTAAAAACAGCAGGGTTACCGGCGAGTGTTTGTGAAAACCCGAAAGCGCGCAACCTCGTCAAAAGACACTTGCAGGGTCCTCTCGACCTTGTAAGGAGAAACCACCCGCGTGAGATCCTTACGACTCATAAGAGAGCAACACACTTAGGGATCCTCACGATTCTTAAGGAGAAAATACACTTGCGAGATCCTCACGACTCGTAGGGAGAACTCTCTTATGGGACCCTCACGGCTCATAAGATTTGAAACTCTTAAGTTACAGAGACCTAAACCTGTACTTAAGCAACCCCCACAACCTTCGATTTTGCCCAACAAGTGGTCCAATACTGACCCTTGTATACAATCCACGGGCGCGAATTAACATTTCCCTAACCAAGTCCCATCCGTGACTGGGGATATATACGTATGACGAACAACCCTTATGAGTCCTCTCGACTTACAAGGAGAAAACCCTCTTATAGGATCCTTACGACTTACAGAGGAATATACACTTAGGAATCCTCATGATTCCTAAGGAGAAAATACACCTACAAGATCCTCACGACTTGTAGGGAGAAATACCTTTGTGAGACCCTTACGGCTCATGAAGTCAAAAGCCTTAGTCGACAGAACCTTAACCCTGTTCGCTAAGCCACCTTTGCTCGACATCGACGGAGGCAAATGATGATTCGCTCCTGGCAATATCCCAGTTGTAGCGGTGCTGATGCCGAAATCGATGTCTAATTTCAGGTTTACGATGAAAAGCCAGTAGGCCGCACATGCATACGAAATAGCCGAAATGATGCGGCAACTTGCAATAAAAAGAAGCAAGTAAAAACGTATGCACACAAAATAGCCGAAATGATTGGGCAACTCGCAATAAAAAGCAGCGAGTAAAAATAAAATAAACAGCCGAAATGATTGGGCACCGCGAAAAATAGCCGAAATGATAGGGCAACTTGCAATAAAAAGAAGCAAGTAAAAACGTATGCACACAAAATAGCCGAAATGATTGGGCAACTCGCAATAAAAAGCAGCGAGTAAAAATAAAATAAACAGCCGAAATGATTGGGCACCGCGAAAAATAGCCGAAATGATTGGGCAATCGCGACCTTCGCGATATAAAACCTGAAATGATAGAGCATCGCGGAAATAAAACAAAAAATAATGAATGAAACTTTTGCCCTACAGGTGAGATCACATCGATCCCTGTATACAATTCATGGGCACAAACAAAGAGGGAACCATACCTTCCCAACAGGCTCCATCAGAAAGCAAAGCCAAATCTCGATGGTTCATAGATAACCTAGAGACAATCTCGACATTTGTCGCAATATTGCAGACGCAATGTCAACAATAATGTCCTTCCTCCAACAGGATTCGGACATGACAGAGTAAACAAAGCGAATGCCAAATTCCTAGCTTCAAGGTCTTAACGGCGAGCCATATAAAGCCTGAAGGACAACCGGAGATCGTCTCACACCAGTGCGGAGCAGTCACCACCTTGACCTTCGTCTCGACACAGCAGACGTAACATCATCAAACAAATGGAGCCACGGCAAATTCCTTAGTTCCAAACCTCGACGGTTCACCAGCAACCTAGAGACAACCGCGACGTTCGTCTCGATACAGCAGACGAGATGTCACCCCAGCGTTCTTCCTCCAGCAGGGTTCAGACGCGACAATCAAACAAACGGAGCCACGGCAAAATCCCTAGTTCCAAACCTCGACGGTTCACCAGCAACCTAAAGACAACCGCGACGTTCGTCTCGATACAGCAGCCGAGATGTCACCCCAGCGTTCTTCCTCCAGCAGGGTTCAGACGCGACAATCAAACAAACGGAGCCACGGCAAAATCCCTAGTTCCAACCGCGACATTCGTCTCGATACAGCAGACGCAGTGCCAGCAAACGAACCAAAGGACAAATTCCTAGCTTCAAGGTCTTAACGGCGAGTCATATAAAGCCTGAAAGACTATCGGAGATCATCTCGCACCAGTGCGGAGCGGTCACCACCTTGACCTTCGTCTCGACACAGCAGACGCAACATCATCAAACAAATGGAGCCATGGCAAAATCCCTAGTTCCAAACTTCGACGGTTCACCAGCAACCTAGAGACAACCGCGACGTTCGTCTCGATACAGCAGACGAGATGTCACCCCAGCGTTCTTCCTCCAGCAGGGTTCAGACGCGACAATCAAACAAACGGAGCCACGGCAAAATCCCTAGTTCCCACCACGACATTCATCTCGATACAGCAAACGCGATGCCAGCAAACGAAGCAAAGGCCAAATTCCTAGCTTCAGGGTCTTGACGGCAACTCACATAAAACCTGAAAAAATATCGGAGATCATCCCACACTAGCGCGGAGTGGATATGACTCATCGGGGCTCTCCAAAAGGAGTCTAACCTCAAGTAAAAAGCGGCATGGCAAAATACCTAACGCTTCCTCTTCCGACGGTCAAACTGCCAAGGAGGATTGCTTGAAGACGCCTTGTCCAGCCCCCGAAGAGATCAGAGACACGGCAATCGCAGGGTTACTCGAACAGCACGATTGCCTATCGAGGAATATATCAGCTTATGCGACGGTACGACGGCCAAAACCCTAAGTACCACAGATCCTAACGGACTTCTATAGTAAAGAGCAGAGGTTAACTGTGACGTTAGGATATTCTTACGAGAAATGCTCAATTCATCTCGACTTGTGAAGAAATTGATGTCTTTGCGAGAACTTCTCGATGCGACTCGACTCGTGAGATAAAGCCTTAGGCAGTGGGCATAAAAGAAACCTGTTTCCTAAGCACTGGGACCCTGCAAGTTAGCCCAAAATGGTCTCTTGCATACTATCCACGGGTCTCACTCTCCAAAGTCGAATCTCGACAGGGAGGGAAACAACCGCTTACGGGTCCTCTCGACTCGTAAGAGGGGATAATTCTCTTATAAGATCCTTATGACTTGTAAGAGGAAAACACACTTAGGGATCCTCACGACCCCTAGGAAGAAAATCCACCTACGAGATCCTCTCGATCCGTAGGGAGAAAAATCTCTATGCGACCCTCACGGCTCATAGAGTTGAAAAGTCTTAGGCGATAGATCTGAACCCGCGGCCTAAGCCATCGCTATCTCGTGAAGGAATTAAGATGCTTACTCTATTATCTGTCAATTATGTTCATCGAGACAACATGCTGATAATAAGAGAAACAGAGAGAGCAAAAGAGCATACAAGACATTGCAAAGAAAAAATGTGTATCTTTATTTATTAATTCAATCAAGTACAAGGTGAAGCGTACAAAAGAATAAAGAATGGATACATCTTATTCGGAAAAAAAAAATTTTTTTTTTTTACAAGTATATGGATACAAGGGGAACTACTGGGAAGCAAGCGTCTTGCATAGCTCTATCAATTGTTCGCGCACCTCCTTCCACGCTTTTTCCTGATCGGCCACCACCGCCAGTTCTGCCTCCACTTGAGGCCGCTGCTGCAAGAAAGATGCAAGCTGTTCCCCAACAGCCTGATGAGCAGCTTCCCGGCCTGGGTTGTCATGCTCGGCGACATCAAGCTTTCGCTTCAAGTTTAGCCCGTGAGAGATGCGTTCCAGGAGGCCCTCAAAGATAGCCTTCACTTGGGCAGCATTCTCCTCAACCTCAGCACGCAGACGAGCCGTCTCGCTCGAGGTCTCTTGGCATTCCCTCAGCCTTAAAGCCGCTTCTTGTTCCAAGTGGTGGACATAAGAGGCACTTTGCTCAATCCACGCTGCTCTTTGATTGCTTGCGGCTAAGGTCTCGGGAGCGGGGCGCATAAACTCCAGTTGATGCAGGCGGGCCTCGATCTCCCTGCAGTGGTTAACCCAAGACGCGACGATGTCCTCGTTATGAAAGTTCACAAGTATCACCAGCATTGGGTTAACCGCCGTAACAAAATCTGCGGCAGACGTAAGAGTCTCGATGTCGAGCTCCTCAATGTAGTCGCTCACCATGCGCAGACTATTCGCGGCGCCTTTCGAGGATGGACGTCTCAAGAAAAGGCCTACCGGCATCGTAACGCGAGATTCAAAAGGCGCTGAGATCGGAACGACAGCTGAAACGACAAAATCCGATTAGATGATGGTTCAAGAAATATGAAAAAGTCATTGATAAGATTGT
Organism: Agapanthus africanus; assembly: GCA_030015575.1. Taxonomy (NCBI): domain Eukaryota; kingdom Viridiplantae; phylum Streptophyta; class Magnoliopsida; order Asparagales; family Amaryllidaceae; genus Agapanthus; species Agapanthus africanus. The sequence continues at coordinate 827,511,930 of JASDDO010000022.1, read as the reverse complement.
CTACTATACCAGCTGCAGCAGGTGGCAAGGTCGGAAGGGACGGTGGCGCGACCGATCTGCTATCCCCTCCTTCGATTTGTAGCACTGCAATCAGGACGAGAAAAAGTTAGAAATAATTCCATCACTGAAAAGGGAAGATATCAGTCAGAAACTATACTCACCGGCACCACTAGAGGAAGAAGCGGGTTCAGATGGGAAGGAGAAGTGTGGGAGTAACACTTGATAAAGATGATCAAAAAGCACTCCTGAAAAGATACAACAGTACGACTTTAGTACATAAATTATGCGGCTGAAAAATGAAACTAATAGGTTGCAAATACATACCTTCCAACATCTTCAATGGTACAAGAGAGGGCTGAGAGGTGACCACCGCCAAGGCAGTAGTTGACGGCGCTCCCTCGAGCAATGCAGCATCGGCATTGGCCGCACTGCGTTAAAAACAAGGATAAACTTGTCAGAAGCGGTTGCAAGATAAAAAAAGGGGGGACTGTAACTCGAGATTTACCTGATGAGCCGTCGGCCGAAGCAGAGGTGTCTCCCTCCTCCATCGACATGAGGCCACCGCCCGTGGCCTCATCACCCGACTTAATGGGGGCTGTCGTTGTGCTCGCGCGGCCGGGAGACGGCGGAGGACCGTAGATGGGGAGGGCAATAATCGGAGTATTGCCGGACTCTTGAGAAAGAGCGGCTGGCTCTTCCCCAAGAGTCGTGCCCATCTCACCCGCTACTTCTCCGGGCTCAGCGGTCTCTATCGTCTCATCCGCCATCACCATGGGATCGCTAGTCTCAAGCGCCTCGTCCGCCGCTGCCCCGGGCTCAGTTGTAGCGGTCGTCTCATTTGCCGCCACCTCAGGCTCGGCATCAACGACCTTCTCAGGTGCAGCTCCCTCAGCCCCCAACTCAGGCTCAGTAACCCTGGCGACGTCGCCCACCGTCGGCTCGGGTTCGACCGGTGCTTCCTCCTCTGTTTCCTTGGGTTCAATGGTTTCTGCCTCCCCCTCGGTTGGACTTGGCCCTGCAGGACGAGATATATAAGAATCGACAAATTTATAATTCTTACAAATAAATCTTGAAAGATGTGTCACCTGAGGTAGACTTATCGTTAGCACTCCGAGCAGCACGCGCTACCTGTCTGCGAGCGGTGGATAGGGCGACGGGGGCCTCTTCTGAGGGAGTATCAGCGTGAGGGGTGGTGCTTGGGCCCGCTCCCACGGCCAAAGCAGTCCTGTGTGCTTTCGCCTCGCGCCTTAGCCGCTTCCTCTCCTCCCGAACCGTTGAGACGGACCTCACCAAAGCCTCTTTCATTAAGACGTCCTCGTCCGTGAACAGGGATGTCTCCAAATCCTTCAAGGCATCCCTCGTCGACTTGTCGAGTCGAGGCTCTCGCTGCAGCTCCGAAGAGACTGGAACTTCAGTAACATGCCCGGGGAGAGTCCCCGCATCAACTGGTAGAGCCCCTACAAAGAAACAAAGGAAGAAGGTTAGGTTGGCCATCAGAAAAGATGACGAAAAATTTGATAAGGTGAGACGTACCAACGCTTATTAAAGCGCGCTTCTTCTCCTCCTCCTGGAAGGTTTTTAAAGAGGCAGCAACGGCTTCTTCGGTAGTGACCCCTGTTTAAAAATGGATGAAAGTATTAGTCGAAGATAATGGTAAAAAGGCTATGAAATGATGAAGAGTACAGCTAATGATTACCTGCTCGAGTGAGTTTATTCAACCACGCTTCAAGTCTGGCTAATCGCTCAGAAGCCGCAATGGCGGCTGCCAGATTGGTGTCTGCGGGGTCTACCGAGAAGCCCTTATTGCTGCCATACTCGCTTATTCCTTCTGTAAGAGGGGCATCAGGCTCTAAATCGAGGATCGCGTCGAGAGAGAGGAGCAACTTTTTCTTCTTTTGCCCGCCAGCTCTGGACGCACCCGGGATTGATTTGCGCTTGGCAGGCACCTTGGGGCGGCAGGTCCCGATATCCACGCCTGCGCCGGACTCCGACGATACCACATTTACCGCCTCCACTGGAGCACGGGGGGATGGTGGCACATCCACAGTATCACGAAGTGGCAATCCGTGCGGAGGGCTCAACACGTGCGGAGGTCCAACTCCAGCACCTTTCAATGGAGGAATGACCGAGGTCCTCGGCTTCAGGGGAGCCTTGCAATCGCCGCCGGGAGGCGCACCCTTGCGGTCAACTAGCATGCGCTTTTTCATATGAATAATTGGACCCATGGCATGCGCGTACCAAGCCACGTACGCGTTGAGGACCTTGGGGACGCAGCTCAGCTCGCTGATGAAGAAATAGGAACCCGTGTTAAGCCGCATGAAATGGTGCATTGCGTTTTTTATCCCCTCTCGGCTAACCACGGGCTTTTCCAAGAAAGCTTCCATCGGGATCCCTTGATTGTAGCTCGATTGTTGAGAAAACCGGTGGGGGTTATACCTCATAAAGAGTGCTGTCTCATTCTGCCTGAACACTAGGTAGCCCGGCCGAATGGAGTAGAGATGGAGGATTTCCCGAGCCTTCAATATGGAAGCCCCGTCTTTAAAATCATCGCGTAGCGGCACTACCGACTTGGTGGTCTCTGAGCCTATTGTTATGACCTTATCCAAGAAGGAAACCTTCGCTCCGACCAGGTGTGGATGAAGGAGTAGCCCCTAGCCTCCCGCGGAGATGCAACTACGATCGAAGCCCCGACCAACTGTATGACCCTTGGGAGTCTGCATTGCTCAAAAAAGGGAGGAATCTTATGGGCGCCGAACACCCCGTGCACGTGCATTTCCATCCAAGAGGTGAAGTAGTGCATCGGGAAATTAGCGGGTTGCACCCTAGGCTCACTAGCGTCCGCCGCTATGCTAAGTCCATTATAAAGATAAGCCAGCCCGGCAATTCCTACTGACAACTGTAAACCAGCCACCATCCGATACGCTGGATAGAAAACAGATGGCCGCATATGGCGCGGGTGCATGGGGAGCGCAAAGCTGCACAGCCACAAGCCCAGGAACCCTACGAAAAAGGTCTCCTCATCCATGCCCGGGACGGCAATTTCTAAGAAAGGGATGACGGCGGCACCGGGGAGATAAAAGTCTTTGTGGTCATCCTCCGATGTGGGTCAGCGATCCAAGACGAATCCAAAAGGGTCATCGAGCGGGGCGAACTTCTCGCTCCACTCCGATAGGAACTCCGGTCGAATGAAGCGGGCAATAAAATCTGCGAAACTGACGCCCCGGAAGCCCAATTCCAGATAGAGTCCCTCATAGATCTCCAGTACCTTCACCAAGCCCGGGAACTGGTGCTGAATAGCGTTCTCCGGCGTCAGATCAAACACTAGCGGCTTGGTGGCAAAGACGTATTCATCAGGAGGAAGCAGCTCCTCGTAAGGCTCCCCCTCATCGGCAGACCCGAGATTTCAGCAAACTCCTCCAAGGAGATAGAGACTTCCCGGTCCATCATCAGGAAGGTGTGGGTGGGGATGTTCCATTGCTCGATAAAAGCCTTAATCCACCACGTCGGAGGAGAAGGATACTCAAAGAGTGAGACGTAAATGGCCGAGTACAAACCAATCTTTATTAGATGAGTCCTCTTCACTGATAGGATGTACCGGGCCTACTGCAAATATCCGGCAGGCGGTCGTGGGATCAATCCAATGTTATAGGCCTGTCCCCAAGGGCGTGCTTCACCCTGACAGATTCGCCTCCCCAGAATGTCTATTGCCAGCGGCGGCTGCACGGGAATGGCACCAATTGCAGGCTGGAGGAGGTCATCGGAATTCCAATTTTGACCTCCTCGGCATACTTCACCGGGGGTTCATCTGCGTAGGGGAGTGAAGATGTTGGCTCGGACGGCGTGGCGTAACTGAAACTTCGGCGACCCTGGATGATCTCATTGTACCACCTACTCCACAAGTGAAGGCTCTTATGCTCGGGGTCATGATCCTTGATGAGAGCGAGCACCACTCGGTCCACCGGTGCCTGGGGAAACCCTCCCTCCGAGCGAACAAACGGGAAAGACAAATCAGCAGACATGTTTCCTGCGGAGGGACAAAAATTAGCCGTCAGTGTTGTAATTCCAACGCTTAGCATTTTCAAAAGATTCTTACACCACATTGCAATGCAGTGGGTAGGGGACCAAATGGGGACCCACAAAATCTGGATGACAGTGCATCATTTAATAAGACAACCCCATTATTGGGTGAGACTGTCAATTAATGAAAAGATCCCCAAGAGAATATCCTCATTGATGGGAAATCCCTAGAGATAAGGAGAAAATCTCCACTTTTAGAGCAAAGCTCTGTCACAGAGTGACATTTATCAAACTCTGGTCTCAAGGGAATAAAATTTCCTTAAAAAGAGCCTAGCTCTATAATAATGATGGAAAAATCCATCAAAAAGAAAACTTTAACTCCTAAAAATTAAAAAATTGGAATCTTAAAGATCCATGAAAACTTTTAGGAGTTCTCCATTTTCAGATAAAAAAAGATCTACATTTGATCCATGAGCAAAGCTCTGTTCATGGGTTAAAACCCATGAACTAGATCTCTATAGATCTATGAACTTTTGAGAGCAAGGCTCTGTTGGTGAAACCCCAAAAGGGTTTTCTTTAAATCAAAGATCTATGAGAGCAAGGCTCTGTTAATTAAAATTTAATTTAATTTAATTTAATTTTACCTAAAAAGATTCTAAGTACTGAACTTTGAAGTTCTTGGGAAGAAATGAGAGCAAGGCTCTAAAATTCTTAAACAAGAGCAAGGCTCTAAAATTCAAGTTCTTGAAAATGATAAATAATTACCAAGGACCAAGGGTCCTATTTATAGGCGCCTGCGCCCCTTCAACTTACCCATTGATCTAACGGCCAAGATTTTGCCACCGGTGCACTCACGTGTGCGCCACGTGAGCGCAACGGTGGGGGGGCATTTGTTTCCCCCAATCAGAGCAAGGCTCTGTTTGAATTTCAAAAATTCAAATTTTGAAGAAACGCTTCAAATTCCATGCGCTGCGCGCAACGCACCACGTGTCAGAAGCTGATACGTCAGCGCAACGCCCAAGGCAGTGCGCCCAATCAGAGCAAGGCTCTGCTAAATAACAAAATTAAAGGAAGCAAAGCTTCAGTTGCGCAAACGCTGCGCTGCGCGACACGTGTCAGCGCAGTTGCTTTTGCGCAAGCGCTGCGCTGCGCGACACGTGTCAGCGCAGTTGCGCTGCGCGACACGTGTCAAGCGCTGGTGTATCTGTGCCAAACAGAATTAAAATTCTATAAAAATCTTTCTGTTCTTGTTAAAACAAGAAAATTGTCTTCTGTAAAACAGAAGCCCTTGGATCAAAGATCCAACGATGGGGAAAATTCCCCAAATCACTCAGAGAATCATCTCGTTAACAAATTTAACAAACTTATGGGCACTATATAAAGACCCCTAGACCCCAATTCAAAGAAGAATGAATATTGTGAGAGATCAAGAACTTCAAAATAGAGAGAACTTTGAAGAAAATTCAAGAAAAAAGGTAAAAACCTTTATAAAATAGAAGAATTTCTTCCGACTAGATCACTGATCTAAGAACAAGATCAATGATCTTCAATAAAAAATAAATAAATAATAACAGTGCCTTGCACTTTTTATTCTTGAATCCAAAATTGGATCAAGTTATTGAAACAGTGCCTTGCACTTGCAAAACTACGCTGTTGCGCTCCTGGGTTGGCGCAAGCCACCAGAGAGCACCACGTGTCAGCACCAGGATCACTTGCGCTATGCGCTTTTAAGATAGAGTATTGCTCTCCAAAATTGGCGCAACTCACCAGAGTGCGCCACGTGTCAGCATCGCAAGCGCAGCGCACTGCGCTTGCGTGACACGTGTCACCACCACAAGCGCTCGCGCTCAATGATTGGCGCAAAGCGCCTGACAAATGCACTGCATTATTTACTAAAGGGCCAGGCCCAAATCAAAAAGGCCTAGCAAGCCAAAATAAAAATGCAATGCATTAAAAGGGCAGAGCCCAAACAAAATAGATGCTCTGCATCATTTATAAAAGGGCAGAGCCCAAACAAAACAAAAAAATGCAGTGCATTATTAAAAAGGGGAAAAGCCCTAGCACAGGCCTGATAGGCCAAAGACAAATAAAAATGTTGAACATTTTTTTTAACTGGACTTAACCCAATTATGGCCGTAAGTCCTCAAATTAAATTGACCGAGTACGGCTGCTCTCCTAAATCAATTTACATCCGGTTCAAGGGTACATCTCCGAACTCCTCTGACACTTATCGTTGTAATCCTTCAACGATGTCAGAGAGGTGACGGGTCCCGACGGCCACAAGGAACATGGACCGCAACGTCCTTAAACTACCAAATGGACCACCATGTCCCTAAACTGGCAATGGACCACCATGTCCCTAAACTGGCAATGGACCGTAATGTCCTTAAACTACCTATGGATCACTACGTCCCTAAACTGGAACAATAGAGCCCCCAAACGCTCTTTTGTCGGATCTAAACGATCCCGTTTAAGTTGATCTTAGCCTCAAATATGGCTAACGTATCCTTAAACATTCAAACAGACTTTAGTCCCAAATTGGATTATAAGACCCCCAATCAACTTTGGTTCAAGGGTACATCTCCGAACTCCTATGACACCTATCGTTGTAATCCTTCAACGTCGTCAGAGAGGTGACGGGTCCCGACGACCATATATTAAATGGACTACTAAGTCCCTAAACTGGAACAATAGAGCCCCTAAATGCTCTTTCCGTTAAGTTGATCTTAGTCTCAAATCAGACCAACGCATCCTTAACGAACGTTTAAGTTGATCTTAGCCTCAATGTGGCTAACATATCCTTAAACTAAAACACCAAACCCAAATCTAAGTAAATACGGATTTGGACTAATCCACATCCTACGGGCGACGGCATAACTTAGTCTCCGTATACAATCCACGGGCATCCACAAACAAAACAAACACACACGACATGAAGTGAAATTCTGGAGAAGGAGAAAGATGTTACTGCGATGCGGTAGCGTAATTAACTGCAGGGGCTTGCGCCTGCAGGGAAAAGCGTCCCCACAATCAAAAACCTCTCAAATGAGGGGGAATCTGACGAAGTCTGCTACATCGGCCGCATCCGTCTAAACCTCCGATACACGGTGCCATAAATCAACTTGGCATCTTCGGAGAGGTAGACGGATAAAACCAAATAGCATCTGCCCCGAATTTCAGGCAAGACGCCTTCACGTCGTCTTGGCCGCCGTTCGGAGGGGAACAATCTTTTGTTTAATATGTACGTTCCGCCGTTTTGAAAACAATTTAGAAGGGTTTCCTTATTTTAAACGTTTCGTGTCATATCGGACACGTAGGTAAATACTAAGACTATAACTCCCTTTTTGGAAATCCCTTCGATAACTATCAATACATGCAAAATATATACAGGTATTGTCCTTTGGCTAGTCCTGCTCAGTACGAAAACACATAGCAAATATCATAAAAACGTACTGGTCCATAAGGAATAAATCCCAAAAATGTATATAAGAATACCCTGTGCGTCTGGTGCGCACGGAAATCAAAATCCATATATGTGCCATACATGCGCATAGAAACAACATCTAGGTGCAACGGGTGTGCCCGAAACATCTGCCAAGGGCAACGGGCGTGCCTGACAGCAAAATCAGGTGCATCTGACATGCACAAAGAATTCCGATTTAGTGCATCTGGTGTGCACCAAAATCGTATCTCAAAACCTGCGCTCAACACGCGCGAAAATCCAAATCAAATGCACGGAGTGCAAGAAATCAACATCGATATCAGAATCAAAATCGATGGTATACCATACGACTCAATCCAAATCAGGTATACCGTGGTGTATAAGCTCACAACCATGTGCATCAGCGTGCACAAATCAAATCAAAATACCAAAAGTGTATGAAAACTATGCTGGAAGCGTAAATCAAATCACCGGCATAAAATAGGCATGAAATCACCATCAATACCTTAAGCGTAATAACTATGCACAAAATATAAATACCCGGTAGGTGCAGCCATGGTGCACGAAAATAAATATCATAAAACTCAGTCATCAAGACTAAATCATGCGAATAGATCGCCCAAAATACCGAAATCCAAGGTGACGGATGCGTGATAATCGAATCACAAAATTACAAATCATAAATACCGTCGTCGATATATCCTCTTTCAAAGTCGGGAAGTGTCGTTGCATCCAATGCCAGCAGCGCAAGGTCTCTACTTGCCTCTCGCTCACGGTCTAGCGTCCTCTTTCTCTGGGTCCTTATCTTCTCTGCGGATTACCTATCTCGCAATCAATCGGCTCATCGGCCCTGTCAGGTGTGCTAACGGGGGTGATTCCGTCCTGGCACTTCTCTGGTCATCTGCGTCCTCAGCACAGCATTTCCTCGAAAACTGGTCGCATCCCAACGCCTCTGTAGACATATCTGACCTTTAACCTTAATGGGGAGTAACAACAGCTCGTCAGCATCTCGCCTCAACCTCTTGTCCCGCTTGTCTATATCATCATATACTCCGACGTCACGTCTCTATCTGCGCACTGCAATTGTTCTCGGCTACGGTCCATCCGAAGTCTCTCACTCGGACTCAAAATCACGAAATCGGTATCTTCATCACTTTGTAGAAGATATCTGGCCGAACACGTCCTTGGGAGCCCGTCCCAACCTGCGGAGGTATACTCCATATACAACGCCTCTGGATGCGTATCGCATCTCTGATGTCAGCGGAGTGGAACGTCATCTCGTCGAAATCTCGTGCGAACTCTTTACTCCACTTCTTTTCAATGTCGACTGATTCGGACTCGTCGCCTCGTGGCTGCATGGACTGCGCTCCAACGGCTATACTCGTATCTGGAGTCTCCCAAGCAATGCATCCCATCATATGATATCCGAAAGATGTCGAACCATCCGATCGATTTGTCAAAACCTCATAATCCCCCAAGAGCTCAATATCTTGGGCACAGTTTAATAGTATCGAGTACATACCACAGCATCGGTGGTCCAGCCGTAGAAGGGCAAACCCAAGCCTCACTAATGGCGCCGCGGAACCGCCGCAAACCCAAAGGTTCAAAGGCTTTCACACGGTCATTATGTCGAGTTAGGATTTCATTCTTCTAGAGGGTCCATAGAATCGCTTGCATGTCTTTTCGAATACCTTAAACTTAGAATATGGGTTTCTGACATTCGATCGTCTCTATCGACTCTCAACGAATCTGCGTGAAGTCGTCTTTAGCTGGAATCAATCTATCTGATGACCTCGCATCGGGGTAAGCGAACGAACCACATGTCCTAATCCTTCATCCTTGGTGACTAGAGACCTTCCATCATATCTCTAAATATATACTTATGCTGTAGTAGCTCCAACATCTAAGCGATATCTCATCATTTGCAGCAACAACTGGCTCATTCGTGTGTACACTGAACAACGCCTTAATCATCATAAATACGCGATATATCAATGGTCATCACATCCTGACTAGCCTCTAGCAGTAGCCTGATCCTCTGGTGCTGATTGGCACGTCCGAGAAATCTCGTAAAAACGATCTGTCAAACGCTCATGGCGCGAAGACACACTAAAACGACGCCTCTCTATGCAATCGTACGTCCCTGGAATCATGCCCTGGTCAGTCCTCGTCCGTGATGAGCTCATGCTGACGCAACTCTAGCCATAGCTCTCTCTGCCCGTGCAATCGTGGTAGCAAAAATCATAACCAGTGTCGATGAGGATAGATCATAGGAATGAATATAATACTGTGCAAGGAAATATACATCCTAAGGTTTCTTAAGCGGAGTAGCGTATTGTAAATATACCGCGGAACATACGTACGGTACGTCACTCTACTCAAGCTACCTACTCCATCAACCAAGGATCATCCTACGCGACGAAAGTTCGGGTATAATACTCCCTCGACTAAGTCTAAGTTCCGTAAGGTCAAGCCTAAGTTCCGTATATATATAAACGCTCTAAGCTCCACATAGTCAAACTTAGACTCGAACCAAGGTTAACCTAGCGCTCTGATACCAATTTTGTCACGACCCGAAATAGCCCGTGACTAGCACTTGAATCATATGAAGTCTATAGGACCCCATCTAATCCAAGTAAGCCAAAAAGCCCGGAAATCTAAAACCATTTTTAAGTAATAAATAAAGGAAATAGTTTTAAGAAGTGAAGAAAACAAGTTTTTAAAACAAGGGTTTTAAAATAGGTAAGCCGAATATGCATTTTTAAAATCTATATTCTTTTCTGAAAATTTCGGCAGAGTTTCTTTTGTAAATACTGGCCCCGAACGGGGTACAATAAGAATAATATATACACAATGATAAAAGGCATCCCCAAGCGAGAGCTAGCTCTTCGTCAATCGACGGTCACAACCACGCAAGCAATATAATATACAACGCCAAAGGGCGAGGATCAAAACTCAAAAAGAAACTCAAAATCAACATGAAAACCATAATACTACAACGCGCGACTCTAAGGTCGAAATAATACATAACTGGTTTTCTAAATCTGAAACAATATACAAATTTTGGTTGATGGAATTACTAGATACAACAGAATAAAATAAATACAAGGGTGGTCATGATGCAAGTGAACCCACCTACCAATGCAATCACCCAGAAAGGGAGCAGTGTGCCAGAAAAGCCGCAATGAAACCTGTACGGCAAAACCTACAAGAACCGTGGCACAACAGGGGTGAGTTGCCAACTCGTGAATAGAAAACATCATAGAGCAAAAATCGTATGCATGACATAATCCTAGGTCAATACGATCAGATATATTTATAAACCTCAAATGAATAAGTCTGAAGCATGATAAGGTGGCAATGTAACATCTATACATGAGTGTAGTGCCAAGTGCTAGTGCCAGTGCCCCAGATAATAACATGTCATAAATATGTGGTATGATCAATGTATTCAATGTCAATATATGCATGTGGAAATAGTCCACGTGTCACCCAATGACGATAAGCATCATGCATGTAAACATCATAAACATATGCATGGAAGTATGAGGATGTAAATCAACAGGTGTCGCTCGCGACATATCAAAATCATGAAACCTGAGTGTCAAGTATCGACACTCGAAAACATCATGAAACCTGTGCCTATCATCGGCACGTAAATCCTCATATATCGGGCTCCGTCAGTCTGGATCGGCCCATATCATCTCTCGACTCCGGTCGGTATCCTCCGGATATCCGCCGAGCCCAAATAATATCACCGATAGGTAGTGGTCCCTCTGCCAGGCTCACCGTCTAGCTACACAGCAATCCGTTCTCGCCCCGGGGTACCATACCGGGTCCACCATGTACCCGCAATCGGCCTTGTCCACTTCTCGAATCGGGTTTCACATGTCACTCTCAGCACCGAGAAAACACATGATGGACGCACTGAAATATCATATCAAGGGTAACCGGGTTTTTAAAACAATTACATACTCTCTTTTGAAATATCCACGGTTCCCAAATCCAGAAATATCATGGAAACAACATATCTCAATGCGTATAATCAAAAGCATGATGAATGCGACATGTAAAAGAAATGTAAGAATATCAGTATATCATGCAATATGGAATAGAAATATGCACATATTGAGGGAAATCGATCTTTTAAAATGAATCAGTTTTAAAGAGTATCTTGCGGTTCCGAAATCTCCAAATCCAGCGAGAATCATCTATATATGTGCGAATATGTATGTATGCACGTATGGGTGTACAATAGGTATGTACACAAGTATGCCATGCAAGGGATGATATCCTGAATGCAACAGTACTACAGTGTAGTGACATGACAATTATCGATGATGAAGTGTGTGAGCCGGCAAGCAGGTGTACGTGCAACATATGCATCATCGATAATGGTGCTGGTATCCTAACAGCATGATTTTTATATAACAATAACCAATTGCACATGCGATTAATCCTCCGAAAGACGGCGCGACGGACGTCTTGCCTGAAATTCGGAGCAGATGCTAATAGGTGCTATCCGTCTACCTCTCCGAAGATGCCAAGTTGATTTATGGCACCATGTATCGAAGGTTTAAACGGATGCGGCCGATGTAGCAGACTTCGTCAGATTCCCCCTCGCTTGAGGGGTTTTTGATTGTGGGGACGCTCTTCCCTGCAGGCGTAAGCCCCTGCAGTTAATTACGCTACCGCATTGCGGTTACAACTTTCTCCTTCTCCATGTGGTCTCTTCGTGTCGTGTGTGTTTGTCTTGTGTTTGGTTGCCCGTGGATTGTATACGGAGACTGAGTTATGTCGTCGCCCGTAGGGCGTGGACTAGTCCAAATCCGTATTATCTTAGATTTGGGTTTGGGGGTTTGGGTTTAAGGATACGTTAGTCTTGTTTGAGACTAAGATCGGCTTAAACGTTTGTTAAGGATACGTCAGCCTAGTTTTTAGACTAAGATCAACTTAACGGGATCGTTTAGATCCAACAAGAGAGCAATTGAGGGGGCTCTTTTGTTTAGTTTAGTGACATTGCGGTCAATAGGTAGTTTAACCACATTGCGGTCCAATGTTAGTTTTAAGACGTTGCGGTCAAGGTTAAGGACATCATAGTCCATGGATTTAAGGACTCCATAGTCTGATGTTAGTTTTAAGACGTCACGGTCAAGGTTAAGGACGTCATAGTCCGTTGTTAGTTTTAAGACATTCCGGTCAAGGTTAAGGACATCATAGTCCGAGGATTTAAGGACTACACAGTCCGGCATTAGTTTTAAGACATCTCGGTCAAGGTTAAGGACCTCATAGTCTGAGAATTTAAGGACTCCACAGTCCGGCGTTAGTTTTAAGACATCACGGTCAAGGTTAAGGACCTCATAGTCCATGAGTTTAAGGACCCCACAGTCCGTATCAATGTATGGTCATCGGGACCCGCCACCTCTTTGAAGACGTTGAGGAATTACAACGCCAAGTATCAAAGGAGTGAAGAGATGTACCCTTGAACCAAGGTAGATTAAATAGTCTTCGGCCCAATTTGGGACCAAGACCAATTAATTATATTATGAGCCCATTAGCCCAGTTAAGCTTGAATTGAGGACTTATGGCCAGCTTGGGCTAAGTCCAATTATGCTTAGAATATTGGATTTCTGTTGGTCCATTGAAGGAGAGGCTTTGCCTCTAGAAACTTAGCCAATTGGGCTAAAGTTAGTGTTAAACACTAAAGACCAATAGTGTTGAACACGGGGAGTGAGATTGACAAGTTAGTGTTTAACACTAAGAGATAGTTAGTGTTAAACACTAGCAACAGGGCTTTCAAATTAGTGTTTATACACTAAAGCAAATCGGTGTTAAACACTGGCAATGGAGATTTCAAATTAGTGTTTAACACTAAGGCAGATCGGTGTTAAACACTGGGAACAGGGTCTTCCAAGTTGGTGTTCAACACTAAGAAAGTCAGTGTTAAACACTGTAAATAGAGTTTTCCAAATTAGTGTTTAAACACTAAGAAAATCAGCGTTGAACACTGGATATAGAGGTTTCAACTTTAGTGTTAAACACTAAGGCAAGAGGGGTCATGTGGTAGCATGTGAGAGCGCCCTCAATTCATTTTATTCTGCTAAAAGTATTGAATACTTTGGAGCATCACGTGCTGTCACGTGATGGGCATTTAAATGTTTGTCTGTTAGAGCTTCTGCCAAGGGGTCACGTAGTAGCACGTGAGGGCGCCCATAGCTTCTGTTTCTTTTGCTTTCCCCTAATGTGCTTCTGGGGTCACGTGGGACACGTGAGGCATTGCCTTGAAGTTCTTTTTTGTGGATCTTTACAAGGGTCACGTGGTAACACGTGACTCTGGTTCTTTTTAAAGATCTGTTAATCTTTTAAGAATTAAATTCTTCATAGGGTTAAACCCTAGCAATAAACTTTAGAGAAATTAAATTCATATTTTCTTCTGAAGAGTTATATTCTTGGATAGGGTTAAACCCTAATTTCTTTTCTTTTAAGGGAATTAAATTCCTGTGATTTTGAGAGAATTGAGTTCTCAATTAGAGTTAAACCCTGGTTCTGTCCATTTTGAAGGAATTAAATTCCTATAACATAGGGTTAAACCCTAATTTTACCTCAAAGGAATTAAATTCCTATAGTTCTGTGAGAATTAAATTCTCAAACTTCCATTCCCCTTCTATGCTTTGGATCTGCATGGCAGGATCTCAACCCAATGAGAATTAAATTCTCAATTCATGGGAAGATGTGCACTTTGCAGATCCTCTGCTAGAGAAAGAACTAAGTTCTTCTTTTATATAAGAGTTAAACTCTTTGAGAATTAAATTCTCTTTTTTAAGCCTCTCCCTTCTTACCTAAAGTTTTCTTCTGCAGAGGATCAAATTCTTTCCAAAATCTCAAGGCTCTATTTCTCTCTCTCTGTATGTCTCTCTATGTATGTCCCTCCTCTTTTTCTTCTTGGCTCCTATTTATAGGAGAAGGAAGAAAATCAATCAGTTTTAGTGAATATTTCATTGAAAGATTTGATTTGTTTATTAAGAGATTTGATTTACATTCATCATTCATCTGGACCTTTGGATTATTAGGTGAATTTTATTAACCATTGGATTTTAAATCCAGAGATATTTTTGTTATTTCGGTTAGATTTAAGGGAGAAATCTTTCCAAGTCTAAGATTTTTCCATAAATCGGTGATATTTAATCACCTTTAGATTTTTAATCCAATGGTTCCAAACAATTCTTTTCCACTTTGGAAAGACTTGAGAGATCTTTTCCCAGAATTTAATTCTGTCATAAAAATAAGGCTCTTGAAGCTGGTTACGTGTGGCCACGTGACCGTTGGTCACGTGTACGCACGTGACCCCTGGTCACGTGTAGGCACGTGACCCCTGGTCACGTGTAGGCACGTGACCTCCCCTGGAATGGGCTTCCCTTCCTTCTGCGCTCTGTTCTTTGCCGCTGCTTGGTCATCACGTGCCAACACCTGACCACTGGTCACGTGTGCACACGTGATGCCTTTTCTGGAGCTTTTTTCTTAATTCACTCAGGGAACTAATGTGCCTTGTGCCGCCGCTTTTAAATGTCACGTGTCAACACGTGACCGCTGGTCACGTGTTACCACGTGATGCCTCCTCCGTAGGTTTTCCTGATTTTAAATCAGGAAACAAATGCCCCCACAGCGTTGTTCTCACGTGTCAGCACGTGAGTGCAACACTGTCACTTTTGCGACCGTTGGATTCATCTAAGGAATCGAGGAGATGAAGCGTTTCCATCACATCCTATAAATATAGGGGTCATTTCAGTGACACCTCCACTTGGCTCATCTTCTTCCTTTGAGAACTTTTTCTTTGAGAATTTAATTCTCGTCTTCCAAAGCTTAGTTCTCTGCCATGAAACATTTTCAGAGTTTAACTCTGTTCAAAAAGACTCTTTTCTTCAGGTAATGCTCTTGAATGAACGATGAACTTTCACATTCCTCTGGATTTTAAATCCAAAGCGAGGGTTTTTACCCTTTTTAACAGGAACCCATCCTTTCTTTAAGCTTTTCAATCAAAATATGAAACCATTTAATCTTCAACAGTAGATCTTTTAGGGCTCGTATGATCTTTAGGGAGATGATGATGGCGGTTCAAATCCATGGAATTTAATTCCATCCCAAAAGTGTTTCTTAGAATTTAATTCCCTTTTCACAGTAAGGAATTTAATTCCTATGAAGAACTCAGTTTCTTCGCATGGAGGCTTCTTAGGGTCTCTTTTCCCTAGGTTGTCCTTCTGTAATTAATGGAGCAGAAGCTTTGTAATAATCCTCATGACCTTTATTTCAGGTATCATGGATGTCCATATGTATGGTTTTGACGAAATCATTTCCTATGGGAATATTCGTGCACTGGGCCGCAGTCAGAACCAGGAGTTCACCAATGCTCAGTGCGCTGAGATCATGATCCACTTCGACGAGTACAACCATCGACTACTCCCTCGTCTCTCTTCTCTTCTGAGACTCATCGTGCTGGCGATCTGGGAGGCGCTCCCTCTTTTTTGCACCGGCGTGCTGCTCGGGGCATTGGATGCCGCCGAGGATAAGGTACATTTGGTGTA
The DNA here is from genome assembly GCA_030015575.1 of Agapanthus africanus. Taxonomy (NCBI): domain Eukaryota; kingdom Viridiplantae; phylum Streptophyta; class Magnoliopsida; order Asparagales; family Amaryllidaceae; genus Agapanthus; species Agapanthus africanus. Next base: position 827,495,892 of record JASDDO010000022.1, on the reverse strand, counting down.
CTTGATGAGCCTAATTTCGAAGAGGAGGAGAGACAACCTCATTGATCTCTTGCACCAGGCTTTTCAGCAGCCAGCCATACTTGCTGCCTATCGGAGGGTGGAGGACATTCGTGAGGACCCCGACGCATGTGACCGCGAGAGAAAACATACTCGGATGGTTCGAAATGCTTGGAGGATCTTGGACAAAGCCAAGTTTGAGTTTCTCAATCCATGCCCTGCGTCCGAGGTCTTACCGTTGTAAATGATTGCTTTTTTATTTTGTATGAACCTTTTAAAGCATGAATGATAAATCTTATCGTATCCTTCTGTGTTTGCATGCCCCTTTTTTTGTGGGATTTTGTCATTTTGCTATTGTTGCTGTTGATGTTTTTAACGTGCAGGGCACTATTTCACTTTCTAGTACACACCAAGCATGGTGCTCACGTACTCCACACGTGAGGGGCCTTTTATGGGGCTATTCAATTTTTCATGCCATATTTCTGTGCATGGCATTAGATGCAGAGAAGGCGCCTTGGAAATAGTTCCCTTTCCTTGATTTCCAATGCTTTCCCTTTTTAGGCCTCGGAAATAGTCCCCTCATCAATATTCCCCGTGCGCGGCATTTAATGCCCCTCTTTATAACCTGAGGCCATGGCCTTCTTTTTCTCTTCACAGAGAAATTTATTCTCACTTTAGTGCGATTTATCTTGAGGACATAACTGAGTGCTATGGTCTGCAACCGCCCCCATGCTCGTCGACAGCCATGGGAAGTTCCTATCGAGGAGATGATCCCTCGCTTTGCCGCACGATTGGTGGATCCCCTCCTTACCGACGACGAGTGCGACTCAGCGGCATATGAACTCTTGATCCGCAGGGGGTCTCCCCTCCCAATGGGCTCCCTCTGGCTCCGGATGACTCTTGCTGCCGTGCTTGCCGATATCCCTCCTCACCCGGCGGAGATGACCCTGGCGATGCTTGACGCGGCTGAAGAAAAGCTCGAGGGGTTTCACGAGGCGTGCCTGATTACTCAGGCCTTGAAAGATCGCTCGGTTCACCTTTTGAGCGAAATAAGAGCCCGGCGGGCTGTTATGTCTGCTTTTGCGGACGAACATGGCACCAATCGGTGGGGAGCGACTTCTCGCGAGAACCGTCGCTTCGATGTGTTGGAGAAAGCAGAGAGAGAGATGGAGAATTTTGTTCTTTGTTTTGTTAACCCTTGTGCTACTGATCCCGTGTTCGGTGACCTTTTCCCGATAGCGTAGTATATTCACATTAGTTTTCGCATGCTTTGTGTTGAATTTTTATGTATGCTGGGTACTCGTGTGTATGTCTTGCTTGCATAAATGAGCTTTGTATTCTTCCCATGAGAACTTTCTTTAATTGCAAATATTATCATTATGTTGCATGCACATCAGAGCTTCGGGTATCATTTCTTTTCGAATATTCATATAGTTGCGAATGCATGCTTGATAGGATACACATCGGAAATTTTTCTTGTTGCTTCCCATACCCCGTGATGTGCGCGCGCTTTAGATCAACTATTACCGTCGAATGGGGGCTTGCTTATACGGTCTTGAGCGTACATGTCCTATTTCAAAGGCTGCGGCTGCGAAGGCAGGCTTGCGTGGTCTGATAGAGCGATGTGCGGTGAACTTGGTGTCGTGCGAGAAGAGGTTTGGCTGCGAATTCTCGGAGAGGGGGGGCTGATAACACGGTGCGCGGCAAACATGACGTCGTGCGAGAAAAGGCTCGGCCGTAAATTCTCGGAGCGGGAGCTAGCTTCTAAGGCGCTGAGCGAGCTTCAAGCTAATCTTACCGCCAAGGCCAACAAAGCATATGAACTCTGGCGGGTGCTTCAAGAGCCTATCAAAGAGGTGGTGGCTCTCGATAAAACTGCCACGTTCACTCGCGAAAGGGTCGAGGCCCATAAGGCCACCGAGAAAGAGCTTGAAGGGCGGCTTTCTTCGTATCAGGCCCAGTAGGCTCAGGCGGAGGCTCGTCTTCTGGCGATCCTGAATCATGAAGCTGTGACTCAGCAAAAGAAGGATGAGCTAGTAAAATTGCTACATCGTCCGCCGGCTTGAAGACCTGTATCTTTTCCTTCCTTTTTATACATACTCCTGGATGAGAGTATATTCTTTTTGCCTTTTTATGAATTGTACTTTGTATTCATTTTGGCTATGAATAAAAGACATGTATTTTCTTCTCAATGATGTGTCTCTTTTTATTGAATGCGTTCTGTGGACAATTTTATCTTTGTCTCCTTGCAGGGTAGCGATGGCCTAGGATTCAGGGTTAAAATCTGCTTCCTAAGACTTTTGAGCTTTACGAGCCGTAAGGGTCTCATAAAGAGTTTTTCTCCTTACAGGTCGAGAGGATCCTGTAGGTATAAGTTCTTCTTAAGAATCATGAGGATTCTTAAGCGGGTTTTCCCTGGGAGTCGTAAGGATCTCACAGGAGAGTTTTCTTCCTTACAGGTCGTGAGGACCTGCAAGTGCTGGGTGTGGTCACCCTTATGCGTGTTTCACGGGGTCAGGGGTTGCTTTGGGATACTTCTCAAGGTATCGTAGTTAAAGACGTCGCGGTCAAGGTTAAGGACATCATAGTCCGTGGATTTAAGGACTCCACGGTCCGGCGTTAGTTTTAAGACATCACGGTCAAGGTTAAGGACATCATAGTCCGTGGTTTTAAGGACTCCACAGTCCGATGTTAGTTTTAAGACATCACGGTCAAGGTTAAAGACATCATAGTCCATGGTTTTAAGGACTCCACAGTCCGGCGTTAGTTTTAAGACATCACGGTCAAGGTTAAGGACATCATAGTCCGTGGTTTTAAGGACTCCACAGTCCGATGTTAGTTTTAAGACATCCCGGTCAAGGTTAAGGACATCATAGTCCGTGGTTTTAAGGACTCCACAGTTCGATGTTAGTTTTAAGACATCACGGTCAAGGTTAAGGACATCATAGTCCGTGGTTTTAAGGACTCCACAGTGCGATATTAGTTTTAAGACATCCCGGTCAAGGTTAAGGACTTCATAGTCTGTGTATTTGAGGACTCCACAGTCCAATGTGTGGTTGCAGGGACCCGTCACCTCTTTGAAGACGTTGAGAAATTACAACGCCAGGTATCAAAGGAGTGAAGAGATGTACCCTTAAACCAAGGTAGAATCAGTACAGAATCAGGGTGGTTGATCGTTAGTTTTAAGACATTACGGTCGAAGTTAAGGACATCATAGTCCGTGGATTTTAAGGACTCCACAATCCGGTGTTTACTCTGGATGCTTCACACGGGTTCACTGCCGTGCTTGGCGAGGACCAGGATCCGCTTTGGGCGTTTTCCGCGGGGTCAAAGAGTGACATTATCCGCGTTCCACATGACCAGGAATTTTGCACTAGATGCTTCACACGGGTTCACTGCCGTGTTCGGCGAAGACTAGGCTCCGCTCTGGACGTTTTCCATGGGGTCAAAGAGTAACATTATCCGCGTTCCACGTGACCAGGAATTTTGCACTAGATGCTTCACACGGGTTCACTTCCGTGTTCGGCGAGGACTAGGCTCCGCTCTGGATGCTTCACACGGGTTCACTGCCGTGCTCTGCGAGGACCAGGATCCGCTCTGGACGTTTTCCACGGGGTCAAAGAGTGACATTATCCGCGTTCTACGTGACCAGGAATTTTGCACTAGATGCTTCACACGGGTTCACTGCCGTGTTCGGCGAGGACTAGGCTCCGCTCTGGATGCTTCACACGGGTTCACTGCCGTGCTCTGCGAGGACCAGGATCCGCTCTGGACGTTTTCCACGGGGTCAAAGAGTGACATTATCCGCGTTCCACGTGACCAGGAATTTTGCACTAGATGCTTCACACGGGTTCACTGCCATGTTCGGCGAGGACTAGGCTCCACTCTGGATGCTTCACACGGGTTCACTGCCGTGCTCTGCGAGGGCCAGGATCCGCTCTAGACGTTTTCCACGGGGTCAAAGAGTGACATTATCCGCGTTCCACGTGACCAGGAATTTTGCTCTGGATGCTTCCCACGGGTTCACTGCCGTGTTCTGCGAGGACCAGGCTCCGCTCTGGACGTTTTCCGCGGGGTCAACGAGTGACGTTATCCGCGTTCCACGTGACCAGGAATTTTGCTTTGTCTGTATTTCACGAAGTCGGAATTTGACTCTCGGTCAGCTGTACACCGCCGAGTCATGGAACTGGGAGTTGCCACTGTTCCGCTTTGCTTGATGTTGTGTCTGCTGTAATGAGACGGGTGTTGAGAGGATCTCTAGGCTGTCTGTGAACCATCGAGATTTGGCTTCTTCTTCTGATGAAACCTGGGGAGGAGGAGTGTGATTCCTTCTTTGTTTGCGCCCCTGGATTGTATACAGGGATTGATGTAGCATCACCTGTAGGGTACAAATTTAATTTTTATCTTATTTCTTTTTCAGCTATGTATACAGGGATTGATGAACCATCGAGATTTCAGCTTTTATATCGCGAAGGTCGCGATTACCCTATCATTTCGGCTATTTTTCGCGGTGCCCAATCATTTCAGCTATTTATTTCATTTTGACTCGCTGCTTTTTATTGCGAGTTGCCCCATCATTTCGGCTATTTTGCGTGCATACATTTTTACTTGCTGTTTTTTATTGCAAGTTGCCCCATCATTTCGGCTATTTCGTATGCACGTGTGGCCTACTGGCTTTTCACCATAAACCTGAAATTAGACACTGATTTCGGCATCAGCACCGCTACAACTGGGATATTGCCAGGAGCGAATCATCATTTGCCTCTGTCGATGTCGAACAAAGGTGGCTTAGCGAACAGGGTTAGGGTCCTGTCGACTAAGGCTTTTGACTTCATGAGCCGTAAGGGTCTCACAAAGGTATTTCTCCCTACAAGTCATGAGGATCTTGCAGGCGTATTTTCTCCTTGGGAATCGTGAGGATTCCTAAGTGTATGTTCCTCTGTAAGTCGTAAGGATCCTACAAGAGGGTTTTCTCCTCCTAAGTCGATAGGACTTGCAAGGGCTGTCTACCATATGGATATATCCCTAGTCATGGTGGGACCTTGCTGGGGAAATGTTTATTCGCGCCTGTGGATTATATACAAGGGTCAGTATTGAGCCACTTGTAGGGCATTATCGAAGTTTGTGGGGGAATTGCTTAAGCACAGGTTTAGGTCTCTGCAACTTAAGACTTTCAAATCTTATGAGCCATGAGGGTCCCATAAGAGGGTTCTCCTTACGAGTCGTGAGGATCTCGCAAGTGTAATTTCTCCTTAGGAATCGTGAGGATTCCTAAGTGTGTTGCTCCCTTGTGATTCGTAAGGATCTCACGCAGGTGGTTTCTCCTTACAAGGTCGAGAGGACCTCGTAAGTGTCTTTTAACGAGGTTGCGCCCTTTCGGGTTTTCACAAACACCCGCCGGTAGCCCTGCTGTTTTTACTCACGGAGCCCTTTCGGGTTTTCATCCGTGCCCATTTTGCTTATGGACATACCGTTTTTTTTTATTGTTTTTTTTGTCAGCCTAAGGATGCTGTGGTAGTAGTTTAAGGACGTTTCAGTCCATCAGTACTTTAAAGACGTTTCGGTCTGTTATTAGTTTAAATACGTTCCGGTCCGTCGTTAGTTTAAGGACGTTTCGGTCCATTGTTGAGAGGGTCAGCTACTACTTATAGAGCTTGAGTTTAGGAAGATAGCGAGCGGACATAGTCGTCGTCATCTATCATTGACCTAGGCTGTGGCTCATTAAGCGTAGTATTTCTTTAGGAAGCGGCCGTTTATTGGCCTGAAAGGCCTTTCACCGTGCATATCCATGAGTAGATAGGCTCCACCCTGGTAGACCTTGTCTATGATGTACGGGCCTTCGTAGTTCGGCTCGAATTTTCCCCTCTTGGCGCGATTGAGGATCATAGCCTTTGGACCACCAGCACGAGTTCGCCTTGGCGGAATGCCCTCGGTCGGGTCAATCTTTCATATGAGCGCGTCATCTTCGCTTTGTAAGCCTCCAGATTTTGTTGCGCTATGAGCCGGGTTTCATCAAGGGCGTCAAGCTCTTCAAGCCGAAGGTGGGCATTTTCTTCGTCCGTCAACTCGCAGTGGACTGCCACTCGTAGAGAAGGTAGCTCTATCTCGAGGGGGAGTACTGCTTCCGTACCGAATACCAATGCGTATGGTGTTGTGTTCATGGCCGTCTTGAACGTAGTTCGATACGCCCAAAGAGCCTCTTGCAGTCTCTCGTGCCAGTCCTTCTTATTTTGGGACACCGTCTTTTCATGATCTTTGTCAAGGTCTTATTGAAGGCCTCAGCTAGACCGTTAGCTCGCGGATTATAAACCGAGGAATATCTCCAGTCTATATTGTATTGTTGCGCGAAGCGACTGATCTTGTGGCTTCTGTAAGCTGGCCCGTTATCGGAAATGATCCATCGCGGAGTTACATACCGATAAATGACGTGCGTCTTGAAGAAATGGAGGATATTTTCCGTCTTCACTTCCCTCAACGGCACTGTCTCTGCCCATTTGGAGAAGTAATCAGTCGTCGCCAAGATGAAACGATGTCCCCTGGACGATATTGGTTCGATGGGGCCGATTATGTCAGTCCCCCCATTTCGAACGGCCAGCTAGCCACCGTTGGATGTAGCGGATTTGGATGTTGATGGATAAAGTCCCCATGGATTTGGCATGAGTGGCATTGCTTCACATATTCGAGGCAGTCTTGAATCATCGTGGGCCAGTAGTAGCCCAACCGCTTGATTTTCAACTTCATCTTTGGGCCTGCTTGGTGAGAACCGCAGAGTCCGTCATGAACTTCCTGAACGACCCTTCTTGCCTCTTTAGGTCCTAGACAGCCACAGAGAGTCAAATGACCTCTTGTACAGAGTATCGTTAACGAAGGCAAAAGATAGAGCTCGTTTTATAAGCTGATGTTTTGAAGACGCATCTTCGGGCGTTCGTCGGTATTTGAAGTAGTCTATAAAGACTTCTCTCCAATCCTCGGCCTTTTCCCGGTCTTTTATTTGCAAGGCCATCTGCTCAGTCGCTTCCTTTTCTTCGGATGATTCCGGAGATATTTCTGTTGGGGCGAGCACCCAACGGCTTTGTACCACGATTCTTACGTCGTCGAGGTTCTCATCAGCCAGTTCCTTAGCGAGCTTGGCCAACGCGTCTGCTTTGCTGTTTTCCGCGCGCGGTATGCTTTCCAAAGTACAGGAAGGAATTTGAGTGAGCAGTTGTTGTACTTTCTCGCCATACCTCACCAGCTCGGGTTTGCACGTTTGGTAGTCGCCATTTACCTGACTAACGACCAGCTGAGAGTCTCCGTAGATGAGGAGGTTCTCAATCCCCATGTCGATGGCGATCTCAAGGCTTGCTATCAAAGCTTCATATACAGCTTCATTGTTCGTCATTGTCTCTGTCAAGGAGAAAGCAAAGCGCATTATCCCTCCTTGTGGAGTTACGAAGATGAGGCCTACCCCTGATTTGATTATAGGGGTACTTTGTTTGCGCTTCTTCATGGAAGATGCTCCATCAAAATAAAGCTCCCATCGGGTATCGCTACCATCGATTGCGTCAAACGCATGTTCGTCTGGTAATTCGCAATTCAGAGGAGAACCGGCAGGTACTGGATGCTCAGCAAGGAAGTCGGCGATGGCTTGGACTTTCATTGCCTTGAGAGGCTGATAGGTTATCGAGAACTCCATCAAGAGCAGGGCCCATTTAGCGAGTCTCCCTGTCAATATGGCCTTTGACATTAGATATTTGAGGGGTTCCACCTTTGATATAAGACGAACTACATGCGCCAATGCATATGCCGGAGTTTCGTTATCGCAAAGATTAACGCCAGGCAATGCTTCTCAATAGGGGAGTAATTGCTTTCTGCCCCCAGAAGAACTCGACTCAAATAATAGAGCGCTCTCTCCTTCCCTTGGTCGTTTTCTTGTGCTCATAATGCGCCTAAGGAATCCTCAAGGGCTGTTGTATAAAGAATAAGGGGCTTTCCCTTGACTGGAGCAGCTAACACCGGCGGGTTCTGCAAGTACTGCTTGATCTCATCCAGCGCGCTCTGGCATTTTTTATCCCAGACGAATGGAGTTCCCTTCTTCATCAGGTGGCTGCAAGGACGGCACTTGCCTGACAGGTTGGCGATAAACCGTCGGATATACACGAGCTTCCCTTGGAGAGACCGCAACTGTTTGAGAGTTCTCGGCGGAGGCATTTCCATGATCGCTTTGATCTTAGATGGATCTATTTCGATACCTCGGTGTCGGATGATGAATCCCAGAAATTTACCCGAGGAAACTCCGAATGCGCATTTGAGGGGATTCATCTTTAAATTGTATTGCCGAAGGCGTTGAAATACGGTCTTCAGATGCTCTACGTGCTCTTCGTATGACATGCTCTTCACTACAAGGTCGTCGATATAGCATTCGACGATTTCATGTATAAGATCATCGAAGATCTTTGTCATGGCCCTCTGATAGGTGGCACTGGCATTCTTTAAACCAAAAGGCATAACTTTGTAGCAGAATATACCCAAAGGAGTTCGGAAAGCGGTGTGCTTCTGGTCTTCGGGATGCATCTTTATCTGATTGTACCCTGATGAACCGTCCATGAAAGAGAAAACTTCATGAGTGGACGTATTATCTATCATCAACTCAGTGACCGGCACTGGGAAATCGTCCTTCGGGCAGGTTTTATTGAGATCTCGGAAGTCCACACATATGCGTACTGTCCCATTTTTCTTCATTACCGGGACGATGTTGGCAACCCAGTCAGGATACTGTACCTCCTGGATAAACCCAGAATCGATCAGCTTCTTGACTTCGGCGTTAATGCTCATCTCAAGCTCGAGCCGCATTCTTCTCGGCGCTTGTTTGACTGGCTTGATATCCGGGGATATTGCTAATTTATGCACAGCAATCTCTGGATCTAATCCCGGCATTTCGGAATAGTTCCATGCGAAGCAATCTCTATGCTGTAGAAGCACGTCCTTTAACGCAGCCACCCTTTCTTCAGATAGCAGCTCGCTGACGGATGTCGGTCGCGGGTCATCTGCTGACCCCAACTCAATCTTCTTGAGCTTATCTGCAGTAGTATGTATGCCATCTTCTAGTTCTTTCGGAGCTGGTGGAAGTTCTGAGATCACCTCATTGTCATTGTTTTCGAAGCACCAAGGGAGGTCGTCGTTTTCCTCGGGCCCTTCTCTTGATATCGTTATCATATGACAGGTACGAGCTCGCTTCCAAGACCGTCGTGGATCTGGTTCTGCTCTTGTAGCTTTGGGTTCGTGCTTTTGTGGCGGCGTCACCCTCCAGATGCTGGATAAAGCAAACCTGCCTTGCTGGTACTGGTCTTCCACCCAGTTTTTAAAGGTGAAGCAGTCTTCGATAGGGTGTCCTATGGCTCGGTGATAAGAGCAATAGCCCAGATGAGCGACCTCGTTAGCTTGCTCAGGGTGTTTAGACTCCGGAAGTGTGATCATTCGATGCTCCATAGCGAGATTGAGTATTTTCTTCGTCTTTTCTTGAGGGAAGGAATACGCTCGACTCATCTTCTTCATGAGGGACAAATCCGGACTGCGCAATACCCGATCACATGACTCTTTAATCCTGCGTCATTGTTGTCGGCTCCTTTTTCCACCTTTTGACTTATTTCTACCTCTGCGTCGGGCCTTTTGCGCAATGGGTCGACAGGGAGGAGCATCTTCGTCTTTTGCAGCTTGTTGAAACAGACGTTGCGTCCGGGCTTTCTCGTAGATGGCCATTTCGCGACTATGGTCGTCTCGAGCTTTTGTAGGGTTCCTAGGCACACTAATGAAGTCTCACAAGTGATCAAACATGTCCAATTCTAATTTTTCATGTGCCTACAAACTCTAATACGGATCGTTAACTAGATGTATAGGCGATGCAAGGCAAATAAACAACTTTAACTTAAAAGGAAAGAGGCTACAAGCTTTGTAGATCCGGTCCTCCACCTCCTAGGCTCCATGATGACGTCCCTCCGCTGTCTATATCGAATCCCGGACTCTAGCATCGGCTTCATCGGAGAAATGGGCGGGCTAGGTCGTCGACTTCGATGCCGAAGATGATCTACGTCGAGGCAACTCAAGATCAAACTCCAACTTCACTAAGTCATGAAACTTGTGAAGAAAACACCCTATATTACTTGGCAAGTGGTAGAGGATGAAGAAATAGGAAGTGGGTTCACTTTAGAATTGGATTTCTCACTCTTTTTCTCATGTTGCCATTGATGGAGGCAATGTTTACTTCTTTGTTGAAGAAGAAGAAGAAGAAGGAATATGATAAGTAAGTTCAAAATAGAAAATAAAATGAATACTTATCATATAGCAACCATGGTTAGGTGTAGAGACTAAACTAGGGTTAGGTTAAATGGTTAGGTTAAGGAAAAGAACAAGAATGGTCAAGCTTTCAACACTTCAAGAAGTTTCAACAAAACAACAAAATAAACCACCATTCTTTTTATCTTTTCAAAAAATGAATAAATAAATAAATAAATGAATAAGTAAATAAAAATCCTAACCATTAAAATAACCATGGTTTAAACTAAACATACACCCAAACTATCATGTATCATCAAACATGATACAAACAAGTGCACAAAAATATATCACATATACAATGTGCACATCAAGTGAGAAAATACTTTTAAAGTGAACCAATACTAGTTAATGCAAAATAATATATCAAATATATAATTATGCATTAAATCATTAAATCAACACTTGATTCAATGATCCGGTCATGTCGCATATAACCGACTAGTATGCAATGTATCGACTTATCGAATCA